>JAILYF010000036.1:0-1200000 GCA_025491095.1 Brachionus asplanchnoidis
TTCCTTAAGAAATCATCTGTATGCTTAATCTCTTAAGAATAAAAATTATTAAAAATAAATAAATATTCAATATTTCATTGAAAAGTGATTATACCTTGATCTTTTGACGTTCGTAATTTTTCAAAAATCGCTTTCTGGCCAGATTCGAGATTCGACGTCATACTCTTATTTTCTTTTATTTTTTTCTCTAATTCTTTTAGACGCTATTCTTTTGCTTTTAATTTTTCATTGTTTTCTTTCAGAACTAAATTTGTATTTAAATATTTATTTAAAATTGAATTAAAGAATAAAGTTAAATAGTTTTACTTGTTGATTTAATTGTCGACAAATTTTGTTACTCAGTTTTATTCGCAAATTTGAGATCAGAAATCTGCTTTTCTTTGTCATCTAGTGCTAATTCATATTCCTTTAGCTTTTTTTCTTTTTCCTTAAGAAAATCATCTGTATGCTTAATCTCTTAAGAATAAAAATTATTAAAAATAAATAAATATTCAATATTTCATTGAAAAGTGATTATACCTTGATCTTTTGACGTTCGTAATTTTTCAAAAATCGCTTTCTGGCCAGATTCGAGATTCGACGTCATACTCTTATTTTCTTTTATTTTTTTCTCTAATTCTTTTAGACGCTCATCTTTTGCTTTTAATTTTTCATTGTTTTCTTTCAGAACTAAATTTGTATTTAAATATTTATTTAAAATTGAATTCAAGAATAAAGTTTAATAGTTTTACTTGTTGATTTAATTGTCGACAAATTTTGTTTCTCAGTTTTATTCGCAAATTTGAGATCAGAAATCTGCTTTTCTTTGTCATCTAGTGCTAATTCATATTCCTTTAGCTTTTTTTCTTTTTCCTTAAGAAAATCATCTGTATGCTTAATCTCTTTAGAATAAAAATTATTAAAAATAAATAAATATTCAATATTTCATTACTTGTCAGAAAAATACAATGAAAATCAGCCAAATAAAAAATTTATTTAAGATCGCCATCGATCGAGATTTTCCAAAAATAAAATACAGAAAAACCAAAAAAAGTCGAAACAATATAATCTTGCTAAAAAAATTATTCAACATAATTAGTGAAATCGTGGACTTGAAAATCAAGATTAAAAGATTATGGAAAATTTAATTTAAAAAAGGGTGCTGATAAATAATATATATTTTTAGCTTTTTTTGCTATTGCAAGAATCAAAACTAAGAGAAATTTTTGAAAAAAATTAAAAATTTTCTTAAATATTTTTTAAAGAAATTAAAAATTTTCTTAAATATTTTTTACAGAAATCAAAAATTTCCTTAAATATTTTTTAAAGAAATTAAAAATTTTCTTAAATTTTTTTTAAAGAAATTAAAGATTTTCTTAAATATTTTTTAAAGAAATTAAAAATTTTCTTAAATATTTTTTACGGAAATCACAAATTTCCTTAAATATTTTTTAAAGAAATTAAAAATTTTCTTAAATATTTTTTAAGAAATTAAACCCATTTTCTAAAATCTGCTTTTTCGACAACTAAAATTTTAAGAATTAATTTTGTTTAAAATTTTTAGAATCCATTTTTTATATTTACCTGGCTCGTTATTGCTACTTTCGTCCGTTCCGAGCAATTTTCTGCCATTGAGTTTAAAAAATTTGACAAAACTTTTCGATCAAAGCGTTTTAGTACCTTAAATTTAAATACTGAAACCGGAAGCTCTTCAAGAATTAGTAAACAATGCGAAATGATCTTAAAAAATTTAACTTTTTTTGTTAAATTTGTCAATTTTCGCTTGGGCTGGTCTTTTTTGTGATCCAATGGTCATTTTAACAACATTTCTTAATTCCTCCAGCCCTTAAATATTTCACCACATACACATACCAGACCATTTCAATCGGAGCTTCAATTTACAGAACATGTTTTGGTCCTTAGGAACTTAAGCTTTGGCACTTTTTTAATATTTTGTTTTTGATTTTTGTACCAGAATTCCCAATGCCTATTTATTTTAGTATTTTTTACTAAATTTAATTTCAATATTTCAAAAAATAAAGAATTATTGTTCAATTTGTATTTGGAATTCACCGTAAACCGAAAACTATAAATTAATTAAAAATACTTTATATTTTAGAAAAAATTAATTTAATATTAAGACAGTGTTTGATCAAAAAACAATAAAAATGAGCCTAATAGACTTAAAAGTCCCAAACTAAAATGGACATAAATATTTTTTAATTTAAAATTACTTGTTTTATCAGTTTGATTTTTATTTATTTTTTTATCAAAATCATTTAAAAAAATTGAAATGTCCGCGCTCATACTTGCCATCTTGTTCATATACTTGTATTTACTTTTAAATTAACCCAGGTATTTGAACAAATCCTCATCACTCAAATGATTTTCGTCCTGTTCATAGACCACAAATTTCGACTCATTGTCCAGCACAAAGTCTAAATTTTTAGAAGTTGCCAAACGCTTATAAATTGGTTGGGAAACCAGGCAAATGGTTGACGGTACGAATTGAGCCTAGTTTTCATCAATTGCTGAATTTTTTTGTTAAGCTTGATCGCTGCCTTGATCCTACTCGCTTCGTTCATTTGAATGAGATTGGGCTGATTAGATGTGTGCAGGCTGTTGCCGTCCAAAATCTTTTCTACTCGACCGACCAAATAAATGTCCTCGTGCACCTCCGAGACAGTGAAAAAAGCTTTAGATATTCAGTTTAACAAAGATTGTTTTAGTTCTGAACTTAATAATTGGGCTGGATTTTCACTGAAGTCAATTCCATTTAGGGAAAAAATGTTTTTTTCCGCATTACCAAAAATACCAAAACAATTAAAAAACCAACAATAAAGAAAAAATATTTAAATAAACTAAAAAAAAAATTTTTTTTATAAAAATTTTAATAAACTAATATAAAAATTGTAATAAAATAAAATAAATTTAAAATAATCTTAAAATTATCTACAATATAAAATAAAAAAAAAACTTTATAATAAAATATATAAAAAATAATATGGTACGTTCTATTGTGTTTTATAAAAACTTTAATACAATTTTGAAAATTCATTGAAAATGTGCGATGGTTGAGATATATTTTATTTTAGAAATATTTGGAGAAAATTATGCAATGTCTGTCTATTGAAATTAAATATAGTGTTTAAACATAGATTATTTAGTTTTAAATGATTTTTTATGAAATAATATTGAAATAATTATTAAATATATGATTTCTAACTGATGATTTTATTCTAACCATTGTCGAATCCAATCTGGATCAATCATTCCAAATCCAACGTGTAGAAAATTTAATTTAATGTGATTTGCCTTAAGCTGATAATACCAATCAATGAATTTGACTTCGATGGACTTTGTTCTTTAGCATTTCCGTTACTATTTCCACTGGGTTTAGCTTACACAACTAAAGAAGCTAGATTAGTAGAAGTATCTGAAACTGATGGATTTAAACATCTCATTAAATTTGCAACAGAAAATATATCAAACCAAGAAATGTATTACCCTTTTGTAAAACATACACGGTTTAAATTCTGGGCATACGATCGCCTGAGAAGACACAGAGCATTATAGCAAAGTAAAGTTTACCTTAAACAAAATAAAGGTCAAACCTTAAATATTATACAAAAATTTATAAAATTAAAATTTAGAATTAAAACTAATATTAAGGTGATGCTAACCTAACTATTCAACAGTTAATAGATCCTTTGAAAGACGGAAATGCAGATCAAATAATGAAACGTATGATAGCTTACTCTTCCAAAATTACCGGCTATGATTCGTATTTGTAAAAATCAACTTAAAAATAAGCAAAGTTTAATAATCTAAAATTAATTTATTAAAAGGTTGTGCTACTGTTTTCTTTACCTTTTCACAGACTTGGGATACTGACAGTATTATACTGATCAGTATCAGTATATTTCAGTATTCAGTATTACTGATACTGATCGTTAAAATATTGCTACTGACTGGAGCTGATAATCAGATTTCAGTATTACTGGAAAATACTGAAAATTCGAAAAAAAATTTAAAAATGTCAAATTAATTTTGAAACATAATTTTTTTTTTTTTTCATCAATTTACATGTTTATGTAAAATGGATATAATTGTTTATTTATAATTGTAGGGACGGTTAATAGAAAATTTGAACTTATTTTCTTTCATTAAGAAAAATGGCGACAAGTAGTCAGTTGAGAACAAAAGAAATTGTTTTTTATTTTTTTAAAGATTTGCATCTTGATATAAATAGTAATAAAAATGAAGGGACATGTTCACTTTGTGTTAATGTTAAAAACCCTGTGCATACTGATTCTAAAGGCAACTACGGTAACTTTAAAAAACACCTTGAACAGAAGCATGGGAAAATATATTTAGAAAAGTTGGCTGATATGACCACACATAGTACTAACCTAATAAATCCAAAATTAAGTTTTCAGAATTCGCCACTTAAAATGTACGATCACGGGAGTCAAAAGCAAAAAGAATTTAAAAACGCTGTTATTAAAAACTTAATCATTGGCTGTGGCCTTCCCGTTTCAATTGTTGAAAGAGAAGATTTCAATCCTTCAATTCAATCATTTCAATCGATTTCAATCCTTCAATTTGTTGCTGCGCAAATTGATCCAAAATTGACCAAAATTTCTCGAAAAATGATAATGACTCATGATTTACCACGAATGGTATTACAAAAGAAAGAAAAATTAATTGGTATGATAAAAAAATGTGATAGACTCAGTATTACCATAGACATTTGGAGTGACAGAAGGATTAGATCCTTCTTGGGAGTGTCTGGTCACTTTAATGATAAGTGTTTCAAGCTACATTCTGTCTTGTTAAAGTTTGGTGTTCTCATTGGAAAAAAGACAGGTAAATCTCATATTTAAAAACACTATGATAAACATATTTATAGGACCTTCTTTTTCTAATGCCTTTTTTTCAAATTTATCATATACCTTTTAACCTCTTAATTAGTTTTAAGTAATCCAGAGGGCATATTCCAACTTCGGTTTAAGCTATCATTCATTCCTATTCATTTACTTCCCTATAAAGTTACAAGGTAGACGCTAGAATTGACCATGAATTATGGATCAAATTTCTTTTTTAATTAAGGTGAAAAATTAGCCAATGAGTATATGAAGCTGGTCAAAGAATATAATTTGGAAAACAAATTAATCAAAGCTAATTCAGCCTCAGGGCCAAATATGGTGAAGGGACTTGAAAAAGATGTGCCTAAAATGATTGAGGAGTATAATGAGAATGTTGCATTTTAATTGACTCTTGAAGACGATCTTGAAGATCAAATAGATTTGGATGAGCATTCAACCACAAGCGAAGAGTTGGATACTGATTTAGCAAAACTTAATAAAAAAGACAGTGATGAGATGGAGTTCATAAAAGATAATGAAATTACCGAAGACTTTGTTAAAACATTGAATAATTTAAATGATGAAAAAATAAGAAAGTTCGAGAGATTAGCTTGTTTTGCCCATTCGCTTCAACTTGTTATAAATGACTCAATCAAGCAAGACAATCCAGTTTCAACCTTTATGTCGAAAATGGGTAAAGTTTCATCTGCAAGTCATCAATGCCCAGATGTAGCAGAAAAAATGGACTTGAACTTTAAGCTCAGCATCCCTAGTCCAGGGGGTGTTGGTTGGGATAGTCACTATCGATGCATTGAGGTTTTAAGTCGTTTGGACAGAGACAAGATTAACATTTAATCGAAAATGATTACTCCTATTTAACTATTTCGATGATAGATAAAGAAAAAATAGAGGAATTTTTGATGATAATGGTAGCATTTTTTACTGCCAGTAAACTCTCTCAAAAATCCGATAAGCCATCGATAAGTCTGGTAAGTTATATTTAGCTTATATTCAATAAAAAAAAAATAAAATAAAATTAATGCTGCATTAAGTTTCCTCAAGGAATCCCGGTGTAACATCAAAATTTTGATGTTATATGTAGAAATGTTAATGTCAAAAAACAATTAGTTTTTTATTTTTACTAACAATATGATTTTAAAATTAATTTTAAACTAGCTTAATCTTAAAAATAAAAAAAAAAATTAAGATATTTATTACATTTAATGTTTTTAAAAAATCAATAAAAACATGCAATATTGATATATCAATGATATTTAAAGACAACTTTGATGTTACATTAAATTCTTATTACAAAATAAATTAACATGAGACTCAAAAAAGCATTAAACTCATCAGGAGAAAAAAAAACATTTTCAATAAAAAATATTTTTAGTTTGATTTCTGAAAAAATTTAATTAAAACACTAAAAAATATTGCCAAAAAATTTTAAAAACTCATGCTCAATGTCAAAAATTCTTGGATTTGAAAAGTGAACCTATTGACTTACAGTCAGATAAAAGAAACTCGAAAGATTCAAATTATTATAAATTGTCAGAAAATATACATATTGAAGACACATTTAATTGTGGCTTTGAAGACTCTTTTAGTCATATTTTGATTAATAAACCTGTTTTGGATAGCTAAGGTGATCAAGTAAAGGATAAAAACTCACCAAAAGACAGCAATGATAAGCTGGTTGAATTTGGATTGATGACAATTTTCTTAAAATGCAACTTGATCCAACATGCCTTTAATATCATTTGTGAATTTTTAAAAATTGTTTCTTAAGATTCTCTTAATATCCCAAAAAATTTTAATAATTGTCAAAAATATATAACAGACTCAGATACCCTTTGCTTTGAAAAAAATTGGTTTTGCCAACTTTGTCTAAAAATTTGTTACAATATGTCGGACAAACACAAACATTGCTGCTCAAAATGTTCTACAAAGTAAAACATTTAATAATATTTAATTTTTTTATTTTATTTTGATAAAGGTTACAAGCAAATTATAAAATTTCAATAGATCAGCAAATTCGAAGAATTTTCGACAAAAATCCCTCTTTATTGACTATGTTCACAAAGCAAATTTTGGCGACACGATAGATGATATTTTTGATTGTGAAATTCATTTGGATATTGTTTCAAAAGAAAAGAAACGATCAAATTGAGGAAAATTTTTCACTTTGATGTTAAAAATAGATTGAATTGAGCGCTCCAAAAAATCTGACATTTGTTTTTGGCCTGTCTTTATTGTTATAAATAAATTACCGATTAGGAAAAGATTTTTGATCGATAATATTATAATAGCTGGTATGTTTTATTTATTATGTTTTTTTTACTAATTTTTGATTGGTTTAACTGTATCTAATGGTAAACCAAATCTAGGAATTAATATTGCAGATCTGGAAAATGATCTTAGATTACTTGAAGAGGCTCTATATTGCTAGATAGAAAAATTTAAGATAGAAATAAAACAAAAATAAGGTCGAAATTTATAAATTAAAAATAAGTGTTGTAGTCCTTTAAATGACAACAACTACTTTCAACTTTAAGAAGAACTTTGTTTAGTCAATTGTTAACTTGAAATTGGATCAGTGTAAACTGGATCAATTTCAAGTATAAAACACTGTGAAAACATTTTGTATTTTATTATTATTTTTTCTTTATTCTTTTCTTTATATATTGTATTTCGGCTAGAAGTGGCGTTTTCCATTTATTTAAATAAATATTAAAAAAGAACAATTTCTTTTATTTCTTGATAGGACCTAAATAACGTAGAGACATTAAAATATAGGCCCTTAACATTGGCGTCCCTAAGGTGTTAATTCTTGTTAAGAATAGAAACGAACCACTTGTAAAGAAAAAATTTTTAGTCAACGTGATTAAATCTTTCCTATCTTTTCTTTCAATTCTTTCTTTTGTAAACTATAAAATGTGGAATCAAATAGTATTCACGTTAATGTTGTTCACAGTGTGCAAAACCACTTGTGCATTAAGTTTTTTTAAAGAACCCACATTTTTTGAAAAACTTGTATCCGTTTTAATCAGCTCGATTTCTAATACTTTTCAGTTTGGACAGTTAGTTATAGTGAAAATACCTGTCGATACAATTGTTTTGTTATGTTTGGGAGTTCTTACAGTAATCCTGTATAGGTGGTTTAAGAGAGGGAGACATCGCACGCTTCAACCAACAACAACAATCTCAAAACCAACAAAACTTAACGTTTTCAATACCATGCAACTTGACATGGAGAGGAACGATAAGAAGAGGCACAGTGGAGGTGCAGCTTCGAATCTAGTACCTAAACCAATAAAGAATGTAGAAGAATTCAAGGTTTGCATGGACATGCGCTCTTGGATCACTGTGTTTGAAATTTACTTAAAAAATTTCTACAAAGATGAGTGGGTGGAAATCATGTTGTCAAATATAGAAAATAAAGTGTTAAGCAAAGTGAAAAATTTGGAAAACATTTTAGTTGACCAAAATGGGTATGAGGAGTTGAAAAAATAATTATTAAAACTGTACACGGTGAAGTCCGTTGAACTCCCAGTAAATTTGAACCAATTGACGATTTATAAGCAATCAGCGAAGGAGAGTATTGCAGATTTTGGGAAGGAAATTGGGAATTGGTGAAAAAGTTGTTTCCGTCGATTAATGAGAGAGATGACATTGACAAGTTGATGCAAGAATGATTCGTTGAAGGTCTACTTAATCAGAGACTCAGTGAGCAAACACGTGCGAAGATGCTTAAAATGAGAAACATTAAAAGGGAAGAAAGGTTCAGGATAGAAGATTTGATTAAGTATGCGGAGTGCAAATGGCCAGTTACGATACGGACACAGTGAGTAGTCACATTGCTAATACATCTGATAGTGACGGACAGCAAAAAGCGAACAACAAACCGATTATACCAACAGAGCAGTATCAACAGTATAAGCTTTTTAACAGGAATCGATACAGAAACAATCACTTTAACGGCCAAAGAGAGGAGTACAACGCCAGGTTCAACAACAACCAAAGTCAGTACCAACCAAATTCAAGTACTGAAGTCACAAAATACGAAACACCAAAAGATGACAGTGTTTTGGTAATGAACACACAAATGAAAAGAGATTGTAATAATGGCCCAATTGTAGGTCAAGCAATATTCAATAACACACTAGTTATATTTATTGCATTTATTATATGTGTGATAGTGGAGCAGATAAAACAATTATCAATGTCAACACGTTTAAATTAATTCAAAGACATGACCCGGACACTGTGTTACAACCATACAAAGGTCGAAAATTATACTCATGTACAAATGAAGTACGGATAAGGGGAGTAGTGTATTTGAAGCGTTGTTTGATCGTTCCGTTTTTACAATTAGAAAACACAGTGATAATTGTAACAGAGAATATTTCCTGGCACGAATGCTTGTTAGGAAGAGACATTATAAAAAGAATTCCTGTGCTCTGCAAACAATTTAATACATTCACAGCTAAAATCCGCGAAATGTCTGACGAAATTAGAAAAATTTTTGACCAAGAAATGAGAACGAGAAAAATGAGAAAAATGGTATAGAACAAACTAAAAGTTTGAAAACCAAAGTTTAAACGAGATGGTAATTAGGCAACAAAATGAAGTCCCAACCAACAAGCACGGTAAAGAACCCAACGAAACTGAACAATTTGAAAAAATCAAAAATGTAAACGAGTACAAAGTAAACCGACACGAACGAGAACGAGACGGTGTTGAAGCGTTTCAGCATATCACAAATTCAAAGGTGAATCAGAGTAACGTAAGGAAAGGTAGTGATGCTTCGGACGAGGAGTTTATGAGAACAGTTGTATACTCGTTTGAAATTAGCAAAATTTTCGACTCAACAAGTGAAGGTAGAGAGTCAAATGGAACGGAGTTGAGTACAACAGAAAGTGAAAACGAATTTGACACGGTGAGCAAATAATTAGAAATGGAGTCGAAGAAGAACATGGATGACTTTAAAAGAGTAGAAAAACAAATCAGAGACGAGTTCGAACAAGTGGCAGCGAAATCAATAACAGATTTGATCTCTGGTTTTACCTGGCTCTCGATCTCACTCCTTACTTTCTCTTTTAGGTTCCATATCAATGGTCTACACTTACATTTGATTGGTTTCTGGTTCGCGTCAATAAACTCTATTTTGAACGTAAATCGGTGGTTTTTCTTTGAGATCAAATCTGTTATTGATTTCGCTGCCACTGATCAGATAATTGCTTTATAATTGCATAAAAATTAAAATGAAACGAATTTATTTATAAAAAATGCTATAAAAAGGCAAAATATAAAACACACCTTCAATTTATTCAAAAAATATGTTTTCAAAGGCATATAGCTCTCTAAATCCTGCATTTAATGCTTTAAAATCAATTTATACAAAAAAACTATATTAAGTTGATGAAGCGCCGGTTAACTTATTTAAATGAAGTATTTGGACTATAACCGAAGACTATAACTTCAGAGGTTAAAGCTAATGTAAAATTAGTTTCTTTTTAAGAATTTTTTATTCAAAAACTAAAAACTAAAAGCTAAAAACTAAACATAAATATAGAGTTTAAATATATAAAATTATGGCATTGTTTCTAATTAAGCCAACGCTTGAATATTTAAACAATGCAAGTTTGTCTAATTTAACTTTTGATAAAGTTTAAACAGATAAACATAAAAATTAAAAAAAATAATAATTTTGAATAAGAGAATACTGCCACGTTGTAACAGTATCCCCCTTCTAATAATTCATTGTCCCCAATGGGTTTAAAACAAAGTTTTCTTGTTCTCCATACCATTCTTCAAAACCATAATCTTGTTTTTAAATATTTTTATTTGATGATACTATCGTGTCTTCTTGATTAATTGAATCACTCAGTTTTATATTATTCTCTTCTTCAATTACTTTATTTTGCTTTGAAAAATATTGCAGATTTTTATTAAAAAATATACAAAGCCTGACAACGTACACATTGTTTATATAACTAAATGAACCATGATAAATATTTTAATATTTTTACCCAAATCATCAATATATTTTGATACGTTCTCTATTATATTTGTTGTATTATCTAATACAACGTGATCTATCTTGAATATTGGTCCACTGTCCATTAACTTATCTACTTCGTTATTAATCTTTTTATCATTAATACAACTTTAAATCTTTTCATAGTGATGAAAGTTTAAATCGGATATATATTCTTGCTTAAAATTTATTCTTGTTTTTAAAATTGTGTAATTAAGTTTAAGCAAATCTCTTTTTTTCCGTACATAAACTACTTAAAAATTCTTATCCAAAAAATGAGAGGACATGCTGTCACAATTTACTTCTAACGATTTGTCCACAATTATGTTCTGTGACTTGAGGAACCCGGTACTTATATTAAATCTTTGAAAACTTACTTTAAGCTCTTTGTAACATTTAGAACATTCTCGGTAAGATTAACACTTTTTACATTGATACATTCCATTTTATAAAGTTCTTGACTATTTCAATAAAGTACCAATTCTTCCCCATAAATATCGTTAATACTAAACAATCCATTCAAATTGCTAAATGATTTTAGCAGTGCAAAAAATTGAAACAAAAAATTCTTGATGTTTCCGTTTTTATCCTTCTGTAAATATCAAACATTTTATAATCTCCATCTGCCAAAGAAAGTTCGATTAGCTCGTTAATATCAGTTATTTAATAATCACTGACATAAATTGTTAAATTTTCAGCTAGATATAAAGGGAACATATCGATCCATAGAAAAAATGTTAATAGAAAAAAGACAAATTTTTCGTCGAAATCTTCCATAGAAAATTATTACATAGAAAAATTTACATAGAAAAGTATTACATAGAATAATTAACATAGAAAATTATAACATAGAAAAAAGTCCATAGAAATTTTATAGTAGAAAATTAACATATTTTATTTATTGTAATTCTTTTTCAAAACATATTTTAATATTTAATTTTTTTTGATACTTTTGCATGTAATAGATTTAAATAAATTCAAAAACAATTAAGCCAAAAATTTTTTTTCTATTTTTTCTCAAAAAATTAACTGAAAATTATCATAGAAAAAAATACATAGAAAATATATTTATTAATTGATTATTTTTTATTTATTTAATTCGAGTAAAACACCAAAAGGCGACGTAAAAATTTATATAAAAAAAGAAAAAAATGTTCAAAATTATTAATTGATTAATTGTTTATGTTTTTAAAAAAATTAAAAAAAAAATTGAAAATTAACATTTCATAATTTCACTCATGCTTTGTAAATAATCAAACAGATTTTTTTTAGAAAAATCTTTTGCTAAATTAATAATCGATTGGTCTTTTTTAATTTCTCTTTGATCCCAAAAAAAAAAGATTTTTGGCTTAATTGTTTTTGAATTTATTTAAATCTATTACATGCAAAAGTATCAAAAAAAATTAAATATTAAAATATGTTTTGAAAAAGAATTACAATTAAAAAAATTTGTTAATTTTCTACTATAAAATTTCTATGGACTTTTTTCTATGTTATAATTTTCTATGTTAATTTTTCTATGCAATACTTTTCTATGGAAGATTTCGACGAAAAATTTGTCTTTTTTCTATTAAACATTTTTTCTATGGATCGATCGATTTTTTCATTTTTTCTATTTTTTTCTATAGTGCCAGATATAAGGGTCTACTTGACCAACATACTATCAAAACTTTTAAACATACCAATGAAACTTTTCAACATACCCGAATTTCATCCCAGCACATTATACTTATTAGCACGCTTTTTGCTGAAAAACAAACCTATTTTTTTGGAACAATTAAAAATCTGTTTAACATACTAATTTTTGAAATAAAAAAATTTATTAAATAAATTAAGTTTTTAAGTAAAAAAGTTTTAAATTCAAGTCAATAAAGTAAATAATTACAAAAAAATCAATTTTTAATCAATGCACTCGCTGCTTTTTTTTGACCGCCACGCTTGGGTTTGTTCACGAAATCATTAGACTCTTCTAAGTATCTAATTGCCAACAAATGACCACACATTTAAAATTTAAAAAAATATTTACAATTGCAATACGGAGCTTTAAGATCAATTTTTATCTTGTCTCTGCCTTTGAAAAGGAAGGAATATTTATTTTCTTGCTCAAAAAATTCCCATTTCGAATACTTTTTGGCGAATTGTTTGCACTTGCTATCTGGAGATGATTCGATTGCAAAGTCGGGAAGATTTTTTGAATAATAACGAGCCATTTTCAACAAAACGCCGATAAAATTGTACAAACTCAATTTCTTTCGCAGAGTGAAGGTTCTTTTAATTGATGAATTAATTGAGGATTCATCTGAGGACGCTGAATCGTCAAATTGTACAGTAGGTGTTTTATTAGCATGGCGTTTTATCGACGGTTCAACGGACGAGGATTCATCTGAGGACGCTGAATCGTCAAATTTTACAGAGGTTTTATTTGGTTTAATTTTTTTAATTTTGATAGAGCTTGTTTTTTTTGGATTTGGCATTAAACTTTCAAATTCGTCGTCTACGTCGTTGAGCGAATCGTTTAAATCGTTCTGTTTTAGTTTACGTTTTTTATACGGACGATTAGTTTTATAATTTATTACGGTTTTTGGCCGTAGTCTTCTGGACTCCATTTAAAATAATAAAATTTACAATTTAAAAAAATATTTTTTTTCAATTTTTTATTTTTACTATAAGTATGTTAATCAGATTTTAGTATGTTATTAAGGTAATTGGTATGTTAATAATGCAAGTATGCTGGGATGAAAAATGGGTATGCTGAAAAGTTTTGCTAGTATGTTAAAAAGTTTTAGCGGTATGCTAAAACAACAATCCCCAGATATAAACCATCACTTGTTTTCAAAATTGTGTTATTACAGTACTTTTCTTCTCCCGTAACCTCGAAAAGGATCTTTTCTTTATCATTGAAGAAAATGTTAAGTGAAGTTCTCATGTTCAGTTTTCCTATTAATTTAAGTTCGCAATTCTTTTTAATGTTCGATCTCTAAACAATTATTTTATGGTTAATCGCACAAGATTCATCTGCAAAATCACAGTTACGATATATATTGTCTTTATCTAGAACTCGATATAATGGTTCTGAACTATTTTCAACTTGAATTGGTTTGAACTGAAATTGACAATTCATTATATCAAATTCAATATTTTTCCAAAGACGAAAATCGACTATTGGTTTTTCATCAAAAACACACTTTGATTCAAAACAAACCATTGGTTTTGTTCCGCATTTATGTATATTCACCATAGTCCAACATTCGTAAGGAGATAAAGAAATTGGTTCAGTTTTATAAGATATTTAATCATGTACATACAGTGGTCTATATATTTCTGACACATCCTTTTGCAGTTTCAGAAGAATTTGTTTCACTTTACAATTAGAATCGTCAACATTAAAACCATCATTTATGGTTTCATTCAAATTAGTTGCATTAATAGTAGTGTTGTTTTTACCTTTACTGGTCAAAATTATAATCTCATTGCATTCAGCACTTAACCGTTCGTCTAAAAAAGAATTCAAAAGAATCCAAACATCGGTTACCATTTGCTTTGTCTTGGTCCGATTTTGGATTTGAATGTCTCTTTTGACATTATGTCTTGTCAAAATAAGAAAAGCAAGTTCAAGTCTTAACGTATTAAGACTATCTTTTTTTGTTTTGTTTTTTGACTCGTCACCAACACAAAGAGTTAGTCTGTTGACAAATCATTGGTGAATCTTACTAAATCTTTTGCGTTTACGACAAGAGACTCGAAGCCAAAATTGGACAGAAAAAACTGCCCTGCTTCAGCCATGGCCATATTGAAGCTTCACGATCAGCACACCGGGGATAGTTTAGTATTAAATCAATTTTGATATCTTGTCCAGAGATGGGGACTCCAAAAATGAGACTCGAGTCTCTAGGGACTTGAGTCGGACTCGAGTCTTAATAGGGAGACTCGAGTCCGAATCTTAGATAATTTTTTAATGAGACTCGGACTCGAGGTCTGAGTCTCATCAAAAAACTCGACTCAGACTTGAGTCTGAGTCGCAAAGTGTGGTTAAATGACTCGAGTCTTTCAATATTTCTATAAAAAAAATAAAAAAAAATATAATAAATTGATGATAAATTATGAAAATGTAATACATATCGAGATATTTGTGCATTTTTGTTTTTTTAATTTAAAAAAAAAAACGATTTAGATTATTTATTTATTTATTTATTTGTTTTCTGTACCGAGCTAGAGCTCCTTCAGAATAAGTTAAAAATTAAAAAATAAAATAAAAATGAAATAAAATAAAATAAAAATAAAATTAAAGTTAATAAAATAAGATAAAAAAAAAAAAAAAAAAAAAAAGAATTAAAAAAAAAGTAAATAAGCTAAATAAATGAAAATTAAGAATATATAAAATTGGAAAAGATTGTTACATGTGGCTCATGTTTAAATAGTTCAAGTTTCAGGAAAAAAAGAAGAAATAGTAAGGTAGCAATTACACAATGGAGTTGGGTAGTCAATATATCTTGATTCGAAACCTTCTTTGTATTCCTTCACCAGTCTTACAACCAATGGAATAGAATGACTCAGTCCTGTCCCAACATATCTCTCACTCAATTCAAAAAGCCGATTCGAGACTGTTAGTAATTTTAGTTTATTAAAAGCCTCATGATGTACGATGTTGGAGGGAGTATCATATTTTAACTTAAGAATAGATCTGACTGCTGTATTCTGAATTGCTTGTAGTTTTTTGATATTATTTTCTGAAAATGAATTTAAGCAAGGAAAAGAATAGTCTAAAATTGATCCGACTAAAGATTTATATAGATTTCCTAGTGTGTTCTGATTAAGACCCCATTTTTTGTTTGACAATATCTTAATAATATTTAGCCTTTTATTGCAGCGCTCTTTAATTTCATCTACCAGTATATTAAAGTTTAATTTAGAATCAAATTTAATACCAAGAAACTTGATTTCTTTTTGTCTCTCTATTCTGTTTCCATAAATTTTTAAGTTAAGATTATCACTCTCTTTTTTGTACCTAGAAAAGACAACTGAACACGACTTTTCAACTGATATCTTCATTTTCCACTTAATAAGCCATTGTTCTAGTTCGTTGAGGTATTTATTGATCTTATTTTCTAGGTTCCCCTTTTTGTTATAAATGAAGAATGTAACTAGATCATCTGCGAAAAGCAGAGAGTATTCATTATTTGTTTTGTTTCTTTTAGGGATGTCATTAATGTATATACTAAATAAAAGAGGACTAATTACTGAGCCTTGAGGAACACCTGCAGTTATTTGATATTCTTCGCTCAAATGGTCATTCACATTTACCTTAAATGTCCTAGAGTCTAAAAAGGATTTTATCCAGTTAGTCAAGTAATGAGGTGGATTTATTTTAATCAATTTAAAAAGTAAACCTTCATGCCAAACCCTATCAAAGGCTTTAGAAATATCAAAAAAAAGGCCGCAAACTCTTTTTTTTCTATTAAATGATTCCACAATTTTTTGAATTAAGAAGAAAAGATTATCTGCTGTTCGCCGGTGTTTCCTAAATCCAGATTGCTCCTGGATAAGGAGTGAATTTTGTTCCAAAAAATTGTATAATCTTGAATATACTATGCGTTCCAGTAGCTTTCCTAAACAACTCGTTATACTAATTGGTCTATAATTTAAAGGATCTTGTAAAGTAGAGGCCTTTTTTTGAATCATAGTAATGTAAGATGTTTTCCACGCTTTCGGGACTCTACCTTCTCGAAGAGATAAATTAAAAAGTTCTATGATTTCTATTAATGAATTTCTAGGTAAGTTTTTTAACATTAAATTATGAATTTGGTCAGGTCCTGATGCCGCTTCATTTTTTAAAGCCATAATTAATTCATTTAAGCAAATTGGATCATTAAAATTTGACTGGTTATAATTCCTAAAGAAAACAGAGTTAGAATTTAGTATTTCGATATCTTTCTCAGTATCAATTAAATCAGAATTAGGAATAAATATTGAAGATAAGAGTTCTCCAAAGCATTTTCCCTTTTCTTCATTAGTTTTGAATTCCCTTTCATTTAAAATCAATTTAGGAATTAAATTTGATCCTTTTTTTGTTCTAAATTTATTTATTTTTTTCCAAAAAGGTCTACTTGTCAGTGGGTTTTTTCCCATCTTCTCAATAAAATCAAACCAATTTTGATTCCAGAATTTTTTTAAAGAGGCCTTTAACTCAGATGTAAGTTGATTAAATTTTTGCTTGAGCTTTTTACAGCGAGTTTTCTGGTAATTTCTTCTTACTTTCCTACGTTCTTTTATCAAATTAACAATGTTTGGCGGAAGACTCGTTTTGTAGATTTTCTGTGAAAGATATGGAATGCTTTTATGTGAAGCAGAAATAATTTTTTCTGTTATTTTATCATTTAGTTGATCTATTGTGATGGAACTTTCAGTGACATTCACTATTTGAGAATTTAAAATCTCGCTGAATAATTGCCAGTTTGCTTTCTTATAGTTAAACTTTTTAGCTGCAGATTTATTTTCTAATTGATAGCCAATAGAAATCGATGCTTCGATTGGGAAATGGTCACTAGTCATGTCTTGACTATTTAAGACACTGAAGTCGGTAATTTTGTCAATTAATGAAGATGAAACTAAAAAAAGGTCAAGAATTTCAAAGTAAATCTTATTAAAAATATTGAAAGTAGGATGCTTATCATTGATTACTGAAAAGTCTAACTCGTTGATTATTCTTTCTAATATTATCCCGTTTTCATTTTCCCCTACGCAGCCTATTTGCTTTGTTCTAGCGTTTAGATCACCACCTAAAATGTAGTTTCTACATGTTTTATTAACTGTTTTAAAAAACTCAAAGTTCAGAAGCACATTGGGTGGATTATAAAGACTAAATACAAACAATTCATTATTCTTTCCTAAGTTCATTTTTATACAAAGGAGTTCGGAATTGAATTCCTCGTAAGAAAAATCTTGTATAAATTCGATTCCTTCTTTAATTAAAATGGCTACTCCTCCTCCGTACTTGTTGCGTGGTTTTGTTAAGAACTGATAATTTTGAAAATCAAGATAAATATTTGCCTCACTCAAATCTATCTTTAATTCATTGAGCAAAACAATGTCGGGACATTTTTGAGCTAAAAAATTGTCTAAGAGGTGAACCCTACTAGGTAAATGAAGACAATTCCAGTGTGTAATTACTAACCTTGTTTTAATAAGAGGTTTTGTTCTAAAAATTGATTTATTTGTCTTCTTGTTCATTCTAAATCTTCTTCAAAGCTGTTTTGACTGGAAGTTTGCTGAACAACTTCACTGGATGATTGATCTACTTGACTTGTACATTCAGTTGTTCAACTGTTTGAATCAGACTCGAAGGTGTTGTCATTTTCATTTTCTAAGACAACTAATGGCTTCTTTGATTCGTTTTCGGTGAATTCTTTTTCATTTGGATCAGATTCGGAAAATCTCTTGATTTGATTTTTTGTTTGGAAAAAAGCTTCAGTCTCATTCTGATCATTTGAGAGGACATTGACAGGTCTCTGACTTATTGGTAGAAGATCGTTTAAACGGCTTACCAAACTGTCTTCTAACACTGAAGTTTTGAGGTCTTGAGGACTAATTTGTGACATTACGTCATTGAGATTTGATGGCTGATATCCAGGCGTTTTTGGCATCATATTTTCATCATTGTCTTTTTGGTCAGCTTCAATTATTGATTGGGTTTCTTCTTGGTCAATGTAAAGATCATTGTAGTCAATCTTTTTCCTCTCAAGCGACTTTAGCTTTTCAGCAATGGAGCATTTTTGTGTTAAGTGTCCTTTCTGATGACACTTTTCGCATAGTTTTTCTTTGACAGGGCATTTCGCTATGTTGTGCCCTTCTTCATCACAAAAATAGCATTTCTGCTTTTGTCCAACAATTGACACAAGACACTTTAAACCATACATTATTGTAGGGCCTGACAAGCTTCCAATAATGTTCTCAACTTCTTTTGGAAATGATATTCTTACTCTTCTGACACCATTTTTCCTCTCCGGTCTATCTTTATATTTTTCTTCAGTGATGCTTTCAATCTTAAGACCATCAATCCGAACAGCGTTAAAAAAAGTTTCAAGTCTATGATTCTCGAAATCAGAGGGCAAAAAGTGAAATCGAAAAGTACAATACCTTCTGAGATCCGGGACTTTATTTGCATCTTCAAGCCTGAAATTGGTTCCATTAATATTGATTTCACGATCGAAGATTTGGGGAACATTTAAAGCAGCATTAAACTCGATTATCCATACTTTGTTTGAAGAAAAATTGTAGACAGATGTGATCGCATCATTTTCCACCTGGTCCAGTACGATATCCAGTGCACCAAATAAGACCTTATGGCTAATCGGTTTGTCTAACCTCTTCAGATTTAGCTTGACCGAATTTTTAAATATCCACCGTTGGTTTTGGTTTGTTTTGTTGAGCGACATCGCCAACACACAACTTTCAACGGTTCTTTAACACGTGATGACGCTATTAATTAAATTTGATTTTTCAAACTTGCTAAGCCAAATATTACATGCAAAAGTATCAAAAAAAATTAAATATTAAAATATGTTTTGAAAAAGAATTACAATTAAAAAAATTTGTTAATTTTCTACTATAAAATTTCTATGGACTTTTTTCTATGTTATAATTTTCTATGTTAATTTTTCTATGCAATACTTTTCTATGGAAGATTTCGACGAAAAATTTGTCTTTTTTCTATTAAACATTTTTTCTATGGATCGATCGATTTTTTCATTTTTTCTATTTTTTTCTATAGTGCCAGATATAAGGGTCTACTTGACCAACATACTATCAAAACTTTTAAACATACCAATGAAACTTTTCAACATACCCGAATTTCATCCCAGCACATTATACTTATTAGCACGCTTTTTGCTGAAAAACAAACCTATTTTTTTGGAACAATTAAAAATCTGTTTAACATACTAATTTTTGAAATAAAAAAATTTATTAAATAAATTAAGTTTTTAAGTAAAAAAGTTTTAAATTCAAGTCAATAAAGTAAATAATTACAAAAAAATCAATTTTTAATCAATGCACTCGCTGCTTTTTTTTGACCGCCACGCTTGGGTTTGTTCACGAAATCATTAGACTCTTCTAAGTATCTAATTGCCAACAAATGACCACACATTTAAAATTTAAAAAAATATTTACAATTGCAATACGGAGCTTTAAGATCAATTTTTATCTTGTCTCTGCCTTTGAAAAGGAAGGAATATTTATTTTCTTGCTCAAAAAATTCCCATTTCGAATACTTTTTGGCGAATTGTTTGCACTTGCTATCTGGAGATGATTCGATTGCAAAGTCGGGAAGATTTTTTGAATAATAACGAGCCATTTTCAACAAAACGCCGATAAAATTGTACAAACTCAATTTCTTTCGCAGAGTGAAGGTTCTTTTAATTGATGAATTAATTGAGGATTCATCTGAGGACGCTGAATCGTCAAATTGTACAGTAGGTGTTTTATTAGCATGGCGTTTTATCGACGGTTCAACGGACGAGGATTCATCTGAGGACGCTGAATCGTCAAATTGTACAGAGGTTTTATTTGGTTTAATTTTTTTAATTTTGATAGAGCTTGTTTTTTTTGGATTTGGCATTAAACTTTCAAATTCGTCGTCTACGTCGTTGAGCGAATCGTTTAAATCGTTCTGTTTTAGTTTACGTTTTTTATACGAACGATTAGTTTTATAATTTATTACGGTTTTTGGCCGTAGTCTTCTGGACTCCATTTGAAATAATAAAATTTACAATTTAAAAAAATATTTTTTTTCAATTTTTTATTTTTACTATAAGTATGTTAATCAGATTTTAGTATGTTATTAAGGTAATTGGTATGTTAATAATGCAAGTATGCTGGGATGAAAAATGGGTATGCTGAAAAGTTTTGCTAGTATGTTAAAAAGTTTTAGCGGTATGCTAAAACAACAATCCCCAGATATAAACCATCACTTGTTTTCAAAATTGTGTTATTACAGTACTTTTCTTCTCCCGTAACCTCGAAAAGGATCTTTTCTTTATCATTGAAGAAAATGTTAAGTGAAGTTCTCATGTTCAGTTTTCCTATTAATTTAAGTTCGCAATTCTTTTTAATGTTCGATCTCTAAACAATTATTTTATGGTTAATCGCACAAGATTCATCTGCAAAATCACAGTTACGATATATATTGTCTTTATCTAGAACTCGATATAATGGTTCTGAACTATTTTCAACTTGAATTGGTTTGAACTGAAATTGACAATTCATTATATCAAATTCAATATTTTTCCAAAGACGAAAATCGACTATTGGTTTTTCATCAAAAACACACTTTGATTCAAAACAAACCATTGGTTTTGTTCCGCATTTATGTATATTCACCATAGTCCAACATTCGTAAGGAGATAAAGAAATTGGTTCAGTTTTATAAGATATTTAATCATGTACATACAGTGGTCTATATATTTCTGACACATCCTTTTGCAGTTTCAGAAGAATTTGTTTCACTTTACAATTAGAATCGTCAACATTAAAACCATCATTTATGGTTTCATTCAAATTAGTTGCATTAATAGTAGTGTTGTTTTTACCTTTACTGGTCAAAATTATAATCTCATTGCATTCAGCACTTAACCGTTCGTCTAAAAAAGAATTCAAAAGAATCCAAACATCGGTTACCATTTGCTTTGTCTTGGTCCGATTTTGGATTTGAATGTCTCTTTTGACATTATGTCTTGTCAAAATAAGAAAAGCAAGTTCAAGTCTTAACGTATTAAGACTATCTTTTTTTGTTTTGTTTTTTGACTCGTCACCAACACAAAGAGTTAGTCTGTTGACAAATCATTGGTGAATCTTACTAAATCTTTTGCGTTTACGACAAGAGACTCGAAGCCAAAATTGGACAGAAAAAACTGCCCTGCTTCAGCCATGGCCATATTGAAGCTTCACGATCAGCACACCGGGGATAGTTTAGTATTAAATCAATTTTGATATCTTGTCCAGAGATGGGGACTCCAAAAATGAGACTCGAGTCTCTAGGGACTTGAGTCGGACTCGAGTCTTAATAGGGAGACTCGAGTCCGAATCTTAGATAATTTTTTAATGAGACTCGGACTCGAGGTCTGAGTCTCATCAAAAAACTCGACTCAGACTTGAGTCTGAGTCGCAAAGTGTGGTTAAATGACTCGAGTCTTTCAATATTTCTATAAAAAAAATAAAAAAAAATATAATAAATTGATGATAAATTATGAAAATGTAATACATATCGAGATATTTGTGCATTTTTGTTTTTTTAATTTAAAAAAAAAAACGATTTAGATTCTTTCAAAATGAAGACTTCAAAAGGGAAAATTTAAAAAATTTTAGGCAATTAATTAGATGAGCAAAGGAAAGGATCGTCGGCAACACTCGGTTTTAGGTTTGTTGCTAAGAATAATTGATTTTTTTTTAATTCTTACATTTCTAATGGTCAATATATATTTTTGTCAAAATTATGATTTCTATTGACCCAATCAAAACAATTTACATTTTATTCAAAAGTGCCAAGAATACATGCATAAATGAATTTAAACATCTTGCCGCTTTTTATTTTCTCACAAAAAGTCATTGTGTTGAAAGAAAAATTCTCCTTTTTTATCAAAGCTAATTACCGCATGTTAGAATAAATTAAATTTTTTTCCCATAGAAACAATTTTATCTATCAAACATGTCCGATTTTGCTGAAGTCGAAAGTAACTATCACTTAAAGAACATTATTTTATAAATTAAGGATTACTAAATAATTGTCAAATAACTTTTAAGTCTCAAACGCTTAGGCGGTTAGTGTCTCTTTGACTTAAGATCGAACACTCACTGAAAATTTAGTTTATTTGAAAGAAAAAAGAGTGATTGTAAACGAAAAAAACTAAATTATATTTAAATTTTATTTTTTACTAATTTGTCTGATAATCAATTTTTTTAAATAAATTTGATACATTTAGTTACTTAAAACATTGGAATAAAATAAATTTTTTTATAAGAAATTACTTAATTATTAAGTTTTTTTAAAATAAAAAATATTTTTTTTAGACTCGAGTCCAAATGACTCAAATTCCGACTCCCAAGTCCGACTCGGACTCGGACTCATGAGTCCCTAAGTATTTTTCATAAGACTCAGACTCAAATCCGAGTCTGAAAAGCTCTATAGACTCCAATATAAATCCGAGTCCCTATCACTGATCTTGTCCATCGACATAACAGATTTTAGCCATAAAAATTAATATTTTATAAATATATTTTTAGAATCATTTTTATTTATGTTTATATTTTTGTCTTCCTTTATTAAATGCAAATTTTATTGTGGTCTCAGTGTTTTTAAAAGCTTCGGTTGTCATAATGGAGAAGATACCATGTTAAGTTTCCGATTAAAATAATTTATTTTTCAAGATGATAATTAATAAGATACGATATGTGCCCTTCCATGCCCAGTAAATTTTCCCTTGATCAATGACAAAACATATTTTTTTTTATATAAATTTTTGACCAATTTTTAGCAATCTCTTTGCCATTTTATTTGTTAATCAAATTCTGAATAAGAAAATAAAAAAAGAATCCTTTTTAGTCGAATCCTTAAGATACAGGCAAATCATGTCCTATGAATTAAATATAGTTGAATTGAGGGTTTTGTGAAATTCACTACAAAAGGATAAAACGAACAGAAAAAAATTAAATAACTTTTTTCTAAAGGTTCAAACTTAATTCTTTAAAAGCAACCAAGTGCAACATTCAAAGTTGCATCAAATATCATGGTCTGCTAAATTGGCAGATTTTGGCAGAAATTATATTTCAATATAATCGAGCGTTGTGCATTTTGCAGAGATTTTGAACATCATTAGCAGACTTTTACAGTTGATGCAACTTTGAATGTTGCACCAGGCGTCCGACACCTCCGACTCATACCAAAATTATTTTTTATTAAGTATTTTTTAATTTAAAAAAAAAAATAAAATAAAAAATAATTTTGGTATGAGTCGTAGGGGTTGGACACCTTTTCCGACTTGGCCGGACGACTTGACCGACATGGCCGGCTGAACGGCGTTATGATTTTACTTGAACCATAGATTATTTTTATTTTATTTTAAAAATAGGTTATTTTTGAAGCATAAAAAACACTCTAAAAAATGAGATACAACATGTGCCCTTCCATATACCGAAAAATAGGCGGACACATAAGGCTTATATATTAATATATCCTTTTAAATAATTTTTTTTGCTTTTTAGAAATCTGGTTAGGACAGAAATTGTTGCAAAAGACAGATCCGTATAGACGCCTCCTTTTGTACATCTATAACAAATACTCATCAAAAATAGAAGAATAATAATATTTTATGAATGAAAAAATCAAAAATATTAGATTTTGATGCTCTAAGGCGATAAAAAAATTTATTTAAAAATAATCAAAAATCAACTAAAAATATAAAAATCATGACTAAAATCAATTGAGAAAATAAAGATAAATGCAAAACTTTAAATAAATAAACTTCAAAGCCTATTAAAATAATGCTATGATCTAATAATATCGTTGACTTGGTTGGAAAGAACGTTGATATAGTGGCTGTATTTGAGGTTGGTATGATGGTTGTTGAACGGGAGCCTCGTAAGTTTGTTCTTCTTGAAGCTCAGTCGGAACTTCGTATTGTTGTTCATCTGGCTGTTGAACTGGAGCTTGGTATGAAGATTGCTGTTGCTGCTGAACTGGTGCTTCGTATGAAGATTGCTGTTGCTGTTGAACTGGTGCTTCGTATGAAGATTGCTGTTGCTGTTGAACTGGTGCTTCGTATGAAGGTTGCTGTTGAACTGGAGCTTGGTATGATGGTTGCTGTTGAACTGGTGCTTGGTATGATGGTTGCTGTTGAACTGGAGCTTGGTATGATGGTTGTTGTTGCTGTTGAACTGGTGCTTGGTATGATTGTTGTTGTTGCTGTTGAACTGGTGCTTGGTATGATGGTTGCTGTTGAACTGGAGCTTGGTATGATGGTTGTTGTTGCTGTTGAACTGGTGCTTGGTATGATTGTTGTTGTTGCTGTTGAACTGGTGCTTGGTATGATGGTTGCTGTTGAACTGGAGCTTGGTATGATGGTTGTTGTTGCTGTTGAACTGGTGCTTGGTATGATTGTTGTTGTTGCTGTTGAACTGGTGCTTGGTATGATGGTTTCTGTTGAACTGGAGCTTGGTATGATGGTTGTTGTTGCTGTTGAACTGGTGCTTGGTATGATTGCTGTTGTTGCTGTTGAACTGGTGCTTGGTATGATGGTTGTTGTTGCAGTGGAGCTTGGTATGATTGTTGTTGTTGCTGTTGAACTGGTGCTTCGTATGAAGGTTGCTGTTGAACTGGTGCTTCGTATGAAGGTTGCTGTTGAACTGGTGCTTCGTATGAAGGTTGCTGTTGAACTGGTGCTTCGTATGAAGGTTGCTGTTGAACTGGTGCTTCGTATGAAGGTTGCTGTTGAACTGGTGCTTCGTATGAAGGCTGCTGTGGCTGTTGAACTGGAGCTTGGTTTGATTGTTGCTCTTGTTGCTGAATAATTGATTCTAAATATTTGTAGGTTCCATAAGTTTCATGGGTAGCATCAGTAGTCCAATCGCAAGTTAAAATATTCTGATTCCAAACGGTTCCTTTTGCGCATTTCATCAAATAAGGAGTATGATAAGAACATTCAACATAATATGTTTTTGGCAACTTTGAATCAGCTGGGAAGTAATATCCCGAACCATCACACGGATTTTTGTATCCTTCATTGCAAGTTTGGCCATATGAACCATCTGGACATCGACAATATGTTTCGGTTATCTCATTTGCTTCCCAAATTGGTTGAACATATCCAACTTTGCATGTATTGTCCAAGCTTGAAATTTGCTGTTGAATATGTTGTTCATATGGGAAATCGTTGGTATCTTCATTCGATTGTTCAACAAGACCAGCGGCATAACTCGGCTGAGGAACTTCATCAGTCATTTGCTTATTTTGTTTTCCCGACAATAAAATTGAAACTGGTAAAAATGGTAATGGTAATTGAGGAGCTAGTTGAGGTACTGGAGGTTCTTGGGCACCTGATTCTTCTTGATGAGCATTTTGCTGTTGTTGACCACATCCTTGACTATATCCTTGCTGCTGTCCGTAGTTTTGTTGCTGTCCATAGGCTTGTTGTTGACTAAATCCTTGTTGTTGTCCACATCCTTGCTGCTGTCCATAAGCTTGAGGTTGCTCATAAGCTTGTTGTTGACCACATCCTTGTTGTTGTCCACATCCTTGCTGCTGTCCATAAGCTTGAGGTTGCTCATAAGCTTGAGGTTGTTCATAAGCCTGTTGTTGACCACATCCTTGTTGTTGTCCACATCCTTGCTGCTGTCCATAAGCTTGAGGTTGCTCATAAGCTTGAGGTTGTTCATAAGCCTGTTGTTGACCACATCCTTGTTGTTGTCCATTATTTTGTCCTTGGTCATAATTTTCATTCTGGAATGCAGATTCACATAGAGTTGGTTGTTGTGGTGGAGAGTGCATTGGTTGCTTTGGTGGAGCGAAGCTTGGTTGTTGGGGTGGAACGTAGCTTGGTTGTTGTGGTGGAGAGTGCATTGGTTGCTTTGGTGGAGCGAAGCTTGGTTGTTGGGGTGGAACGTAGCTTGGTTGTTGTGGTGGAGAGTGCATTGGTTGCTTTGGTGGAGCGAAGCTTGGTTGTTGGGGTGGAACGTAGCTTGGTTGTTGTGACTTTCCGAAATTTTGTTGCTGTGGTATTCCGTAATGTTGCTGATGTGGCATTCCGAAATTTTGTTGCTGTGACATTCCGTAATTTTGCTTTTGTGGCATTCCGAAATGTTGCTGATGTGGCATTCCGAAATTTTGTTGCTGTGACATTCCGTAATTTTGCTTTTGTGGCATTCCGAAATGTTGCTGATGTGGCATTCCGAAATTTTGCTGATGTTGCATGCCAAAGTTTTGTTGGTGTTGCAAGCCAAAGTTTTGTTGAGGCTGCATTGCATTGAAATTAGATTGATATTTAGACATAAATGATGGTTGAAACTTTGGTTGATACTGTAAGGATGTGGAATATTGAGGAGCCTGGTGTATTGGCTGTGTATTGAATTGATTCATAGCCATTCTTTTGTGTCGTTTCGAATCAGTCATGTTTTCTTTATTGTTTTCTGAAGTGTTTATCTCTATTGAAATTGACTTTATTCCATCAAGCATATTTAACCAACTCGATGACTTTATTTCACTATCATTTGATTTTTTTTCATTCGTAGTCTTCCTAACATCTTCGTCGATTAATGTTTCAGGCAAATTTTTCAAATTTTCTGATTCTTTTTCCAAATCTTCTATATCTATTTCCATAGGTAGTTTAAATGACAAATACATTGACAAGTTTAATGCCAAAATGCACAATAGTGCCGATTTTAAAACCATATTTACCAGTATATCTTTTCCTAATTATCTAAATGTTATAAAATTCTTTTAAGCTTAAAGACTCTAAATTCTTAAAATCAAATTTTATAAAATAATTGCTATTTTAAAATCAGAAAACTTTTAAGCCAATCGTTAAGCCAAGTAAAATCAAGCCATGATTCAAAAACTTCAAGCGTTTTGCTAATCTTTGAATCTATTAAGATAAAAACTATACACATCCAAAGCTTAAAATGAAATACGCTTCTAAAATGTTGTTACACACTAGAATAGTATATGAATCCATGATTTAAACACAATAATATATTTTAGAAGTTTCTTTGAGCAGAGAGTTTGAATTTAAGACAAAAATTTATATCAAAAAATATTATTAAGCAATTTTTTTTACAAAAAATAATTAAATATATTTAAAATAATTATTAATAATTTAAAAATACCCTACAAACAGTGTTTTTCAAAGTCATTTGACTTGACTCTAAAATTTTTTTAAATTTTAAGTTTTAATTAACTTTAATTTCTTTTATTTTTGAAACCAAAATGCTTTAAAATAAAGTAAAAAAATAAAGCCAAAAAGTTTTAAATCATCATATATTCGAAAAAGCAAAGATAGTGTATTTTTATTTTTGCATTTTTGAAAATTAAATATTTGATTTAATCTAATTGCAGATTTTAGGCTTTTAATCTAAGAGTAAAATTATTCTCAATTTTATATATTCAAGTTTTAGTCCAGACTAACATCAAAAAAAAAATTTTAATTTTTCAATGCATTCAAAATTGTGGTGAATAAATTTAAAATTTAGTAAAATTGATGGACTCTAAAAAGCATTTAGCTTGAATTAAATAATAAACAATTCTCTTAATTTAAAAAAAAGTCTAAAGATGCAAAGAGCTTTAAATTAATTCGTTAATACACAATTTTTACAGTAAAAATAATAAAATATATCAAAAAGGAACTATTTTTGAAATGTTTTCAATTTACGAAAAAATAAGTAAATTTTAGTAATTTCAGGTAAAAGTACCTTCGACTCTCATGTTAAATCAATACTATGTAAAATTTTTTTTCTAAGATTCTATTTTATTTAATCTGAATCTATTAGATAAAAACTATGTAACAATAAAAAAAACTATAAACGATATAACAATTTTTTCTTAGCTAGATTTAATTAGTGTTGGTAATTACTCCAATATATTGATAAAATACAAAAATCGATTAATTATATTTAATCTATTATTAAATCGACTAATTTTTTTAGTCAACTATTAAATCGACTAATTTGGCACTCGAAAAAAGAAGTTTGAGGGAGATTTTTCAGAGCAAAAATTGAGGAAATTTGGTGATTAGTTGTGTGCAATGTTGTCGGAAAAAATAATTTTGCTTATTTAGCTTTAATTTAGAGATAAATTATTTATTAATGATTAAATTATTTATTAGTTGACTAAAAAAAATAGTCGATTTAAAGTTAGTCAATTATTGAATCGATTATTGATAATCGATTGCCAACACTAGATTAAATTTTAAAATTAGATTGTCTCTTGTAAACTAATCAAATCTTTTGTAAACTAATCTAATTTAAAAATCTCTTGTAAACTAATCATTTTAAATCCTGAAAATGTTTTTTTAGCAATCAAAACATGAAAAATATGAATAAGAAGCCAATTATATTAGCAAGTTTTAATTGAGCAAAATTAATTTGATAAACAAAAAGGCTCAATATAGCAAACTCAGCAATGTAAATTAAGCAAAATAATTTGTATTAACAATTATTTCATAAATAAGTTTTAGGAAAAGTCTATTTAATTTGCCTTTGATTTTATGGACATGTTACTAATTTTTTAGCTAGAACAAATTACCTTGATAAGTCTTTGTTTAATTTTTAATTATTTTGACTCACGCAATATAACTGAATATCCATTCTAACAAATATTCAACTAATAATCATAAATGAAATAACATATCAATTTGAAACTTTTTGAATATTTTACAAATTAAATTAAGGATATTATAAATTTTTTAATCAGTTTAGAAAAAAATTTTAAATTAAAAGAACAATTTATTTCAGTCAAAAATAAACACGCTTAAAAATTTTAAAACAAACGACTAAAATCAACTAAACTCTAGGAATATAATTGTTATATGGATAACGGAAATAAGCTGCTAAATTATATGTAGATGGCTGTTGCATTGGTGGTTGGTAAGATGGTTGTTGAACTGGTGGTTGGTAAGATGGTTGTTGAACTGGTGGTTGGTAAGATGGTTGTTTTACTGGTGGTTGGTAAGATTGTTGTTGAACTGGTGGTTGGTAAGATTGTTGTTGAACTGGTGGTTGGTAAGATTGTTGTTTTACCGGTGGTTGGTAAGATGATTGTTGAACTGGTGGTTGGTAAGATTGTTGTTGAACTGGGGGTTGGTAAGATTGTTGTTTTACTGGTGGCTGGTAAGATGATTGTTGAACTGGTGGTTGGTAAGATTGTTGTTGAACTGGTGGTTGGTAAGATTCTTTTTCAATCGGAGTTCCATAATTTTCCTCTTCATAAGTTTGTTCTTCTGGTTCATAGTATGATTCAGTTTCTGGTTGTTTTGGGGCTGGAGCACTATACTCTTGTTGTTTTGGGGCTGGAGCACTATACTCTGGTTGTTTTGGTGCTGGAGCACTATACTCTGGTTGTTTTGGGGCTGGAGCACTATACTCTGGTTGTTTTGGGGCTGGAGCACTATACTCTGGTTGTTTTGGGGCTGGAGCACTATACTCTGGTTGTTTTGGGGCTGGAGCACTATACTCTGGTTGTTTTGGGGCTGGAGCACTATACTCTGGTTGTTTTGGGGCTGGAGCACTATACTCTGGTTGTTTTGGGGCTGGAGCACTATACTCTTGTTGTTTTGGGGCTGGAGCACTATACTCTGGTTGTTTTGGGGCTGGAGCACTATATGATTCTTGTCCATAACCTTTTTGCTGACCATATTCTTGATTTTGGTATGATCCATAAGTGTCATGAGTGGCATCAGATGTCCAATCACAACTTAAAATATTTTGATTCCAAACTGTTCCTTTTGAGCATTTAAGTAAATATGGGATATTCCATGAGCACTCAACAAAATAATTGTTTGATAATCGTGAATCAGCTGGATGATATTGGCTGTATCCATCACATGGATTTCTGTATCCTTCTTGGCAATTATGACCATAGCTTCCATCAGGGCATCGACAGTATGTTTCTGTTATCGAATTTCCTTCCCAAATTGGTTGAACATAACCAATTTTGCAATTATTAGGTAAATCTAAAACAGGATCCCTGTACTCTTGATAAGTTTCAGCCGAATAGGATTGCTGGGAAACTGGAGCATTGTACGTTTGTTGTTTAGGAGCCGGAGCACTATATGATTGACCACCATATGCTTGCTTTGGAGCTGGGCGTTGGTAAGTTTCATCCATCCTCATAGTTGGTAACTGGTAAGGTGATGAGTTCACTGAACCCAGACCAATACATAAAACTACTAAAATAAGTTGCTAACAAAGACTTGTTAATTAATTCTGTAAAATATAATATTTCAAAGCTTACCATTTTTAAAATTGATAAAATAAAATCTAAAACAAATTTAAGCGATAACAAAAAATTTATTAGATTTATATACGCTAAGCTCCATGGTCTTTAGTTAGAAAAAACGCTTTTGGATTAAGCCACTTGTTTTTGAAAAGAAAATTTCTATTAAACACTCGCAAATTTTCAATTTTTTTTCAAATTCTTTCTATTCATTTTTTTAATTTTTAGCATCTATCATTCGTTTTAAAGTTTTTTGATCGTGCTTGAATTCTAAATTTAGTCAAAACTAAATAAATCCTTGTAGTCTTCCTTAATTCAAATTATTTTTGCGATCCATTGTTTCAGAACAGATCAAAAATACACAAGAAATAAAAAAATATATATCTATAATGATTCTATTTTTATTTATTGAAAATTTTTTTATTATTTAATTGAATAATGAATTCAATTTTTTTATTTGAAAATAAGAGATTTAAAATTTCTCTATTAATAAACTATTTTTTTCTTCAAATTTTTAATTCACATTTAAAACACGATATTTCATAAGCTTAATTTTGTAAGTTTTAAGATTTAATATATAAATTTTCTCAAATAAAGTTTCAATAAAAAAATTTGAATCAACATTTTTTTTATTTAATTTTTTAATGAATACGGAAAAGTGAAATAAAATTTTTTTTAAACTAAAACCTGAATAGATTCATCTAAAAATATATCATATAATTTAAAACAAAAATAACAAGAACACATAATAAAACTAAACATGTTAAAACAAATAAAACAGTTAATTTTTTAAAGGTTAAAAAAAGGATAAACTTAGTCCAATTGTTACACCGTTTGGGCTATCTTTACAATATGCTTGCGAATTTTTATCGATTGGTATATCTATTTTGAAAAATTGTTGATGACCCATTTGAGTAGATGTAATTTTTGGTATCAAAAATTTCAAAAGTTTATCTGTTTCTTGAACACTAAGCTTACTCGAATCAACTTTCAATTGGTAATTGGCATTTTTATCTGATAAAATTGGGAGATATCCTTGAACAGGGGACGAATCTACAAATTCTTTCGGTCCATCATTACTAAAATCAGCACCAGGATAAACACCACCTTGTGAAATATAAGCTTGATCTTTTGATGCCTCATTTTCATATGCTCCTTTGTTCCCATGCACTTGTGGTGTTTGGTATGCTGATTCATCATTCATTATGTCATTTAGTTCATTATTATGGAAAGCGACTTTTTCTTGTGAAACGAAATTAGCCGATTTTTCAACATTTTTCGGATAATTTGTTTCATCAGACTTATATTGAGATTTATTCTGCTCTTGAACTGAATATTTTTGAGGCTTAAAAACTTGATCTGGACCACCAATTTGATTAATGATGTCTGACCCATATTTTGGCTGATAATTTGGCTTTGTAATTGGAATTTGATTAAGAATGGATTTATTCTGAGCGTTTGAAATAACATTTTTTATATATTCGATTGGATTTTCGAAATAAGAGGAATGAACTAGGCCTTGGGAATTATTTGAATTTTGAGAATTTTCTAACTTGTTTTTAACAAAGGCTTCATAAATATTTTGAATTGAACTGTCATAACCACCTTCAGAAGGATTTGTATTAGAAAAAGTATTTTTAATAGCATCAAATGCAGAATTTTCATTAAAATTGGGTGAATTGATAGTAGAAGCATAATCAATAGGCATTGAAGAGGAATCATAAACAGAAACTATATCTTTAGACGAAAATTTTGAACTTCCCTTTTTCAGAAATGAATATTTAATCTCCTCTATTTTTTTCTTAAGCTGAGGAGAAAGCTTAGAATAATCATCAACCGAGTAAGTAGGTTTTTGAACTGAAAAAAGTGAATCTTTAGATGAATCGAGACCACTGATTTTACCACCATGACCAGATACAAAACCAGCAGCCTGGCCTCCTTTTGAACCATAAGTTTGACTGTTTGGTATTTCATATCCAGATAAAACTCCATATTCTTGGTTTCCATAAATTGATTGTTGTTGGTACCCTGAACCAGCATCATTAATTGAACCTTTTTGAGCATCAAAGTTTACTGCTGCACCAGAAATGACACCATTTATATTTCCGCCGTGACCAGATACTATACTAGCAGCTTGGCCTCCTTGTGTACCATAAGTTTGACCTTTTGGTATTTCAAATCCAGATAAACCTCCATATTCTTGGTTTCCAAAAGCTGGTTGTTGTTGGTACCCTGAACCAGCATCATTAATTGAACCTTTTTGAGCATCAAAGTTTACTGCTGTACCAGAAATGACACCATTTATATTTCCGCCGTGACCAGATACTAAACTAGCAGCTTGGCCTCCTTGTGTACCATAAGTTTGACCTTTTGGTATTTCATATCCAGATAAGCCTCCATATTCTTGGTTTCCATAAATTGGTTGTTGTTGGTACCCTGAACCATCATCATTAATTGAACCTTTTTGAGCATCAAAGTTTACTGCTGTACCAGAAATGACACCATTTATATTTCCGCCGTGACCAGATACTAAACTAGCAGCTTGGCCTCCTTGTGTACCATAAGTTTGACTGTTTGGTATTTCATATCCAGATAAACCTCCATATTCTTGGTTTCCATAAATTGATTGTTGTTGGTACCCTGAACCAGCATCATTAATTGAACCTTTTTGAGCATCAAAGTTTACTGCTGCACCAGAAATGACACCATTTATATTTCCGCCGTGACCAGATACTAAACCAGCAGCCTGGTCTCCTTGTGTACCATAAGTTTGACTGTTTGGTATTTCATATCCAGAAAAACCTCCATATTCTTGGTTTCCATAAATTGATTGTTGTTGGTACCCTGAACCAGCATCATTAATTGAACCTTTTTGAGCATCAAAGTTTACTGCTGCACCAGAAATGACACCATTTATATTTCCGCCGTGACCAGATACTAAACCAGCAGCCTGGTCTCCTTGTGTACCATAAGTTTGACTGTTTGGTATTTCATATCCAGAAAAACCTCCATATTCTTGGTTTCCATAAATTGATTGTTGTTGGTACCCTGAACCAGCATCATTAATTGAACCTTTTTGAGCATCAAAGTTTACTGCTGCACCAGAAATGACACCATTTATATTTCCGCCGTGACCAGATACTAAACCAGCAGCCTGGCCGACTTGTTTACCATAAGTTTGACTGTTTGGTATTTCATATCCAAATAAACCTCCATATTCTTGGTTTCCATAAATTGATTGTTGTTGGTACCCTGAACCAGCATCATTAATTGAACCTTTTTGAACATCAAAGTTTACTGCTGTACCAGAAATGACACCATTTATATTTCCGCCCTGACCAGATACTAAACTAGCAGCTTGGCCTCCTTGTGTACCATAAGTTTGACCTTTTGGTATTTCAAATCCAGATAAACCTCCATATTCTTGGTTTCCATAAATTGGTTGTTGTTGGTACCCTGAACCAGCATCATTAATTGAACCTTTTTGAGCATCAAAGTTTACTGCTGCACCAGAAATGACACCATTTATATTTCCGCCGTGACCAGATACTATACTAGCATCTTGGCCTCCTTGTGAACCATAAGTTTGACCTTTTGGTATTTCAAATCCAGATAAACCTCCATATTCTTGGTTTCCAAAAGCTGGTTGTTGTTGGTACCCTGAACCAGCATCATTAATTGAACCTTTTTGAGCATCAAAGTTTACTGCTGTACCAGAAATGACACCATTTATATTTCCGCCGTGACCAGATACTATACTAGCAGCCTCGCCGACTTGTTTACCATAAGTTTGACTGTTTGGTATTTCATATCCAAATAAACCTCCATATTCTTGGTTTCCATAAATTGATTGTTGTTGGTACCCTGAACCAGCATCATTAATTGAACCTTTTTGAGCATCAAAGTTTACTGCTGCACCAGAAATGACACCATTTATATTTCCGCCGTGACCAGATCCTATACTAGCAGCCTGGCCGACTTGTTTACCATAAGTTTGACTGTTTGGTATTTCATATCCAAATAAACCTCCATATTCTTGGTTTCCAAAAGCTGGTTGTTGTTGGTACCCTGAACCAGCATCATTAATTGAACCTTTTTGAGCGTCAAAGTTTACTCCTGCACCAGAAATGACACCATTTATATTTCGGCCGTGACCAGATACTATATTAGCAGCTTGGCCTCCTTGTGTACCATATGTTTGACCTTTTGGTATTTCATATCCAGATAAGCCTCCATATTCTTGGTTTCCATAAGCTGGTTGTTGTTGGTACCCTGAACCAGCATCATTAATTGAACCTTTTTGAGCATCAAAGTTTACTGCTGTACCAGAAATGACACCATTTATATTTCCGCCGTGACCAGATACTATACTAGCAGCCTGGCCGACTTGTTTACCATAAGTTTGACTGTTTGGTATTTCATATCCAAATAAACCTCCATATTCTTGGTTTCCATAAATTGATTGTTGTTGGTACCCTGAACCAGCATCATTAATTGAACCTTTTTGAGCATCAAAGTTTACTGCTGCACCAGAAATGACACCATTTATATTTCCGCCGTGACCAGATACTAAACCAGCAGCCTGGTCTCCTTGTGTACCATAAGTTTGACTGTTTGGTATTTCATATCCAGAAAAACCTCCATATTCTTGGTTTCCATAAATTGGTTGTTGTTGGTACCCTGAACCAGCATCATTAATTGAACCTTTTTGAGCATCAAAGTTTACTGCTGCACCAGAAATGACACCATTTATATTTCCGCCGTGACCAGATACTATACTAGCAGCTTGGCCTCCTTGTGTACCATAAGTTTGACCTTTTGGTATTTCATATCCAGATAAGCCTCCATATTCTTGGTTTCCATAAATTGATTGTTGTTGGTACCCTGAACCATCATCATTAATTGAACCTTTTTGAGCATCAAAGTTTACTGCTGCACCAGAAATGACACCATTTATATTTCCGCCGTGACCAGATACTATACTAGCAGCTTGGCCTCCTTGTGTACCATAAGTTTGACCTTTTGGTATTTCATATCCAGATAAGCCTCCATATTCTTGGTTTCCATAAATTGGTTGTTGTTGGTACCCTGAACCATCATCATTAATTGAACCTTTTTGAGCATCAAAGTTTACTGCTGTACCAGAAATGACACCATTTATATTTCCGCCGTGACCAGATACTATACTAGCAGCTTGGCCTCCTTGTGTACCATAAGTTTGACCTTTTGGTATTTCATATCCAGATAAGCCTCCATATTCTTGGTTTCCATAAGCTGGTTGTTGTTGGTACCCTGAACCAGCATCATTAATTGAACCTTTTTGAGCATCAAAGTTTACTGCTGTACCAGAAATGACACCATTTATATTTCCGCCGTGACCAGATACTATACTAGCAGCCTGGCCGACTTGTTTACCATAAGTTTGACTGTTTGGTATTTCATATCCAAATAAACCTCCATATTCTTGGTTTCCAAAAGCTGGTTGTTGTTGGTACCCTGAACCAGCATCATTAATTGAACCTTTTTGAGCGTCAAAGTTTACTCCTGCATCAGAAATGACACCATTTATATTTCCGCCGTGACCAGATACTATATTAGCAGCTTGGCCTCCTTGTGTACCATATGTTTGACCTTTTGGTATTTCATATCCAGATAAGCCTCCATATTCTTGGTTTCCATAAGCTGGTTGTTGTTGGTACCCTGAACCAGCATCATTAATTGAACCTTTTTGAGCGTCAAAGTTTACTCCTGCACCAGAAATGACACCATTTATATTTCCGCCGTGACCAGATACTATACTAGCAGCTTGGCCTCCTTGTGTACCATAAGTTTGACCTTTTGGTATTTCATATCCAGATAAGCCTCCATATTCTTGGTTTCCTAATACTTGTTTCCTTCTATCATATTCGGATTCAATTTGATTTATCTGATTTTTATTCAATTCTTCATCTTCCTTTAATTGTGAATTTCCATAACTTGGATTTTCCTTTCCTTTAGTATTTTCTTCTTCGTAATTTTTATTTTTGAATTTATCTTGCGTTGTTTCTTTTTTGTTCGATGTTCCTGATAGTCCTTCTTTTTCATCCAGGTACTCTAATACTTTATTTTCGCTTTCTCTTGACTTTTTTGTATATTCATTTTGTTTTGCCTGTTTCATGTTTTGTTCTGATTCTGTTTTATATTTTTCACTTTTATTTTCATGTAAATATTTTCCTCCTTGATTACTGTTCGTTGGTTTCTTTTGTTCCCATTCATCTTTTCGACCTTTATTTGTTTCCTGTACGTTTTCTTCTTTTTCTCTATTTTGTTGTATATGTTGATATCCATATCCTTTATTTCGATTTTCATAATTTTCTTTTAATTGTTTTTTTGATACTTCTACTGGGTTTCCTTTTTTATAATTTTCATATCTTTTAGTATTGTAATCCCAATCACTAATATTAAAAATTTTACTTTAATATTCATATTTTAAAATTATAATTATTGTGTTACCATGTTATTATTTTTTCATTCCATTTTGTTCCTGGTGCACATTTCATTAAATAAGGTATATTTGCTGTGCATTCAATAAAATAATTTGGTGCAATGCTATTATCTGCACTTGCGTATTGTCTCCTATTAACGCAGGGATTTAAGAAATTTTCTAAGCATGTAAGTCCATAGGTACCATCATTACACCGACAAAAAGTTTCAGTAATTACATCATCTTCCCAAATTGGCTCTGGATTACCAGATATACAATTATTAGCAAGTCTTGCTTTAAGCATTTTTTTCATTTCCTTTTTTTTCCTCAGATCTTTAATTTATTATAAAGATTCATTTTTAAATATTTACTATTTTTACCCTTGATTCCCTTTACACTTAAAACAGCATTTTCACTTTCAATTATGTTGATACATGCTAACAAAATTAAGTAAAATAAAGGTATCCCACATTTAAATACCTTTTTCTTTTAAAGAATTCTTTATTTATCAATAATTTTGTTTTTTAAAGTCTTACCATTTTGCTTTCGGCTTTTAAAAAATTTTTGTTAAATAAAAGACTTTAATCTTTAAACTGATAAGTATGATTAAATTTTTTTTTTTAATTTTATAAAATTTTATAAAATAACATGAAAAGCTTTCACTAAAGCATGCATCGGGTTTTTATTCGTTTTATTCATTCAAATTTTTTTTTAATCTTTAGCTTATTCGTTTTTCATTTCAAAAATTTTAACAATAAGTAGTCCCTCGGTTAATTATTTTAGTCTTTATTTTAACATTTATCTTAAAGTTTAGAAAAAAATTAAAAATGATTCAAGTTTTTTCCGTTATAAATTTTTTTTTACAATAGTAAATAATAATTGACCTTTTATTTAAGAAAGCCAAACATCCCCGAGCATTACTTTGGGGCATGCAACATACACAATCGCGCCCAAACTCCAAAGATATTTCTTAAGCTTTGGGTCCACATTAAAATCAATTTTGTTTAATGGTTCAAATGAATTATTCAAAAAAAAAATTATTTTTTTTCACAGAAATCTGTTGAATTGAAGTTCGTTTCAATTCAGATTTTTACTTATAATAACCTTTTATCGGAATTATCTTTCATGATATTTTTTTTTGCTAAGAAATGTAGCAAATTTGCTTCTCTAAGCACTATTTTATTTTTTAATAAAATAAACTTCTTCAGTTGCTCGTGGTTAACTAAATAACAAATAATAAAGACTTTTAAAAAATGTGCGCTTACAATAAATGTTAAGCAAACATGCTGCTTTATATCAAGACTAATCAAGTAATTTTCTTATTTATTTGGTTATTTAAAATAAAAACAGCTGAAAGATTGAAAAAATTTATTTTATTAGAAAAATATTAGTGATGAAATTGAATATGCATATTCGAACCGATATTCTAACAAGGAGCTTTACGAATGAAAATTGTTTTGAATTTAATTTGGCATCTTGAAGTTGATGATCAATTCAAAATATCATTTCAATTCAAAAAGTTTATCCTTAGATATTAAACGTAATCTTTGATTTAATTTAAATAATTGTAATGTAACTAGCTTTACATGCAATGTAGATTTAGAAAATAAAAAAAAATTGAAAAAACTTTTTCTCAGTCCATTGATAATCGATTTTAATATTTAAATGTATTAACTGATTTTTTGTAAAGTTTATTTGAGATTTTTTATTTCAAAAGTATTTGTGTTTAGCATTCACAATTAAATTAAAAAAATTAATTCAAAAAAAATTCAAAATTAGTTATAAAATGAAGACAAAACTTTACAAAAAATCAGTTAACTAAATTGAAAATCGATTTTATCATTCGATTGAGAAAATGTTTTTACAATTTTTTTTATTTTCTATTTCTACATTGCATGTAAAGCATATTACATTAAAATTATTTAAATTAATTCAAAGATTTATTTTAATATCTAAAGATTAAATTTTTGAATTGAAATTTTATTTGAATTGATCATCAACTTCAAGATGCCTTTAATTTTTGAATATAAATAATTTTGAAAATTAATTTATTTTATTAAAAATTGAATCTCTAAAATATTCGAATTAAAATTTTAAAAAAGAAAACTTTAGAATCAAAAATTGAATAAAAAAATATTCGATTTAATATTTGAAAACAAAACTTTTAAAAAAATAATTGAAAAAATAACTTTAAATTAAATAAAAATTAATAAAATAAATTGAATTTCAATTCGGATACTAAAAGTGTGCCAGAACTTACCAGTCAAATCAAATCTTCTAACATTATCTGAACTATTTTTATTACGACACTCTCATCCACTTTATCCGGCACCATAGAATAGTTGTTCTGGTTAAACCAACGCAACAAGAGTAAAAAACTAAACATTAGTGTTGTCGTCCGGTCGTCCGCTTGTAAGGTTGGTCTGTTTTGGCCTAGTCAGACGGTCTGGACCGTCTAAACGGACTATCATTTAGACGGATGGTCTTTAAAAGGTCTTTTAAAATGGTCCTGACTTTCCTAATGATTTTGTGACAGCTTTTTTGTATGTTAGATATCTGCAATGAAAAATTAATGTATATTTCGTAATAAATTAACAAATAACTTTGTTGTTTTATGAAAGTTATATTATTAAAATCTTTTCAAATTTATAATCATTTAGACGGATATTATCTTGATCGTTTTTAAATTTTTTTATTAAATAAAATAAAATTATAATCTCAAAAAACTAATTTTTATAATGTTTAGAAAAAATTTTTTTTTAACTATCATCTTCTATCAGAGAATTCAATTAACGATTTCTTGGTGGTTTGAAGTTTAATTTGCATTTAAATGGATATCCAAATTTTCAGTTAAGATTTGTTTATAATTATCATTATTAATTATTAATTTTTTGTAGCATAATGTAAAGTAAGAATTATTTTCCTTAAATGTTGCTGCTTTGACAATAAATTTTTTAAACAATTAATAACAGAGTTAATCATTAATGGCTATAGATAATAATTTAAGTTTTTTTTTCTCTTATATTTGGTGATTTTATGTTGATGTATGTTTTCTTGTTTTATTTCATTCATTTGTTTATCCTGCACCTCACTGTTTATCCTCAGATTAAAAAATTAAAAAAAAAAATAATATATAAACTAAAATTTAATATAAATTAACAAAAAGAAGAAAATATATAAAAATTCTAAATCTAAAATCTGAATGCATATTTAATTTATTATTTTTCTTTTTTATGGAATATTATGCAAATATTAACTTTTCTTGTTGTGTACAATTTTTTAAAATTTACATTTTTCTGAATAAAATTACCAAAAATCGTAAATCTTTATTTTTATTCATTTTTTCTTTTTCTTAATATTTATCTTCTTTTTATTTAATTTTTATTTTATACATCGCCAGAATTGGCGTTAATTGAATAAATAATTAAATAACTAAAAATTAAGATCTAAATTACAACGTTCTTTTAATTCATTCACCCATGGACTAAATAAAAGTTTTGAATCAAGCGTAATTCTCATTTTCCATCTGAAAAGCCATTGTACAACTTCTTTTAGTTACTTATTAATCATCATTATAGATATCATTTATTTTAAAAAATAAAAAATGTAGCCAAATTATCTGCAAAAAGAAGAGAGCATTGGTTGTTTATTTCTGATTTTTTTTGGTTTGTTATTAATGAAAATTCTGATTACTGATCCTTTTGGACCGCTTGCTTTTATTGAATATTAGAAATTTAGTGATATCGAAAAATAAACAACAAAACTTTTTCTTTTTATTAAAAGATTCACAACTTTTTAAATAAAAAGAAAAAAAATGTCAACTCCAAGTTGACAAAAATCATTTAAGAAAAATAAATTTTACTAGGTGTAATTTATAAACAAAAAATTTGATTAATGAGTTATGGAATATATATAATGAATAAAAATCTTAATTTTCTTTTTTATCTTTAATTTAAAATTTAAATAAAAAATTAATTCACTTTTGATTTTTGTAAAGGGTGGCTTGAGCACTCATCAGCTCTAATTTCTAATTGATTTTTTAAACTAAGCTTCTATAAATAACCTTTACATGTAATAAACAATTCCAAAACTCTTAACTAAAAATGCTTACTTCGGATATTTTTAAATGTTTTTGAATTAAAAAAAATTGAAAAGCTGAGAAAGTCTTTTTTTAACTATAGAAATAAAAGGATTATTCTAGATGAGTATATCTCTCGCATATATTAACTTAAAATTTCGTTTATATAATGAAACCAAGAGAATAGGTCGATGATTACTTATAACTGTTCAATTTGTCAAAATTCATATAATTCATATTAGTATTTTTTAATGTTTCTAGTAGTATCTTAAGTAAAAAAAAAAGCGGGAAAATACTTGTTTTGATTTCAAGCTTAGAATTTGGATACTTTTAGTTTATTTATTTTGCAAAGTTTTTTTCAAACTGTTTAGTTTTTTAAAGATAAATTTCTTAAAAATCAAAAAAATAAAAACCAGCAGCCTTGGACTTGCATTTATATTTTCTATCTAAAATTCAAAACATAGATTCATTTATTACGAGTCTATTATTATTTATTTAATTTTTGATCAATTTCAAGACTTCATCAAATATTTATGCACCTTTTATATCTAGTCCCAATCATTCAGACTAAACAAAATGAGGAAGAAATGAAGAGAAAAAGGAAGACAAAATGAACAAGTTAGTTTTGGTTTATACTGTAACATCGATCCTTTGAATATTAAATTAGCCAAGCTTTGGCAAGATCGAAAAAATTCTAATGATTGAAGCATTGGGATATCTGTTCTGTGAAAGTCAAATGGAAGCTTATAAAATGAATGTATCATTGTCTCATTCATAAATGTATAATTGCACAGCAAAATATGCTATCTCTAAAATAAATCAATAAAAAAAATTTAAAATGAAAGAAAATGAGGATTTTTATTTTACAGCATGCATCTAAAAACTTTGACACTTAAAAAAGTTTTGAGCAGTGAGTAATTTTCTAAAAGTGGAAATTTTAAATCATTTTTCGCTAAGCTTACTTATAAATCCATTGATATTCTTAATCCAATTTATCCTTTTGATTTCAAGTATTAGATTAAGATTTAAAATAGATTCGGATCTCAAATTAGAGATATTTTTCAAAATTTTAAAAAAGTAATTTTCAAAATTTTAAAAAAGTAATTTTCTAAGTTAGAAAATTGAAAGAAATTTTTTTGAAAAAGTAACCAACATCCATCATAACAAAATAAGGCAGTTTATTTAATTTTTCATATTTTTTTTATTTCAGTCCAAAATTTCCATTAATAATGGACTGAACTGATTATTTGAAATAAATTAAGAAAATCTATAGAACTTCTTGCCAGATTAATGAGTTGATACACCTAAAGTTAATAACTTTAACGCAGACATGGGTTTCTATATAAGTAGCAACAGTGTGTTTGACAACACTGTTTAATGCCAATGCGTGTTAATGCATGTTAATGCTTCTTATAATCAAAAAAACTCTTTCTTACTTTTGCTATTTCATATCTCATATTTAACTTTTGTAGATAAAATTAGATTCCACATTAGTTTGAAAAAACATTGAGTTTTATTTTATTTATATTTTATGATAAATTCAAATAAAATTAAATAATCAAAAAAATCAATATAAAATAATAAAATTAAAAATCAAGCTTGAAAATGAAATTAAAAACCAATTGATTCGTAGTCCCATAATACTTCAAAGCTTAATCATGAATTATATTTATTTAATTTAAAATAAAAACAAAAACTCAAAATGGAGATTTTTCTGTTTTGGTTTTAACCACGCTTTCTGTGGCATAAAAATCAAATTAATTGAAGATGGATAGTAAGTAGTTTTTCAAATGAATAAGCTGAAATTTTCATCAATCCAATTAAATATATTCCTAGTTCAGATCTTAATCTCAACAGATTTTCGCATCGAGAGAATACTCTTTAAGACGAGTCGAATAATTTTCAAGTAATCTCTCTTAAAAATAGCAAAAATTTAAAAGCTTGAAAATTTTCAAAATTTAGTCTGTGATGCAATTTTATGAATATTTAAAAAATAAGGTTAGAAATGTCTGAGTGTCTAGTCAAGATAAAAAAAAATATTTAAAAGCTTTAAGAAAACTTTACTTAGCTTAGCTGAACAACTAAGGGTATAAAAACAGTTAACTTCAAATCAAAGAATAAATTTGACGTATTTTGACATAAAAATGGTAAGCTTATAAATTTCAATTTAGATAGATGACTAAATATCTTGTATTTATTTAAGTATTTTAAAGGATTTGTTATTTTGATGACTATAGAGTTAGTCTTCTCATACCCTTATAGAACTTTAAATGATGTTGAATATAACAGGAGATATATTCCTAAATTATTAAATGCTAAAGATGAAGATATTTCTGAAAAACCTGCAAAATATTCAGCTCAACATTTTGATCAAGATCAACAGTATGTTTTTATGAATGATTATAACAAAGCTTTAACAGAAAAACAGCTTTTTGGCTCCGATTCATTAAAGCCACAAGCTCAACAACACTTCTCATATGACATGGATTTGAACAGAGATGTAGACGAAAGACAATATCATGATTATGAATCATTTATGAATCCATCTCAGCTTAAATCAAATGAAAGAAATTACAAGAATGATCAGTCTCAAAGACATCCATCTGATCGTGTTTCATTTACATATCCTACCAGAAATGAGTATTATGGAAATGATGACAATAAAGTTTTAACTCAACAATATTTAGAACAGGCTCAACAGAGATCATTTGATAGTAGTCCATCACAGGCACAATCAGTCTCCGAGAAGTATTTTAGGTACCCCACACAGCAAAAATTTACTGATTCAAATTCATTGAAACAACAAGTCCAGAAACAGCAGGCATTTGATATGGATTTGAGCAGAGATTTTGATGAAAGACAATATCATGGCTACGAATCATTTAAGAATCCATCCCAGCTTAAATCAGATGAAGGAACATATAAAAATGATCAATCTCAAAGACAGTTATTGGCAGAAGAATCATTTAAGTATGCAGCTCCAAAGGAAGCATTAAATAAAGATTTAAATAAAGTTCAAGATCTTAGAAAATATTATAGGAGCAGTTCGGTTCATCAAGATTTAATTGAACCTCAGAAACAATTTTTACCAGAAGAATCCTTTGGATATTCCAGTCAAAATCCAAAAATGAACCCGAGCATGCTCCAAAACGAACAACAAACAGATGCATTTGCTAAAGATTTGACCAAAAATAGTGACCAAAAACAATTTAATATTGAGTCATCTGATAAACAAGTTCTGCAAAAAGAATATCAACAAGGTTCAGATGAATCTTTTAAATATCAAGCAAAAATCTATCCTGAATCATCATGGTATTCTGCTCAAAAAATGATAGATAGAATGAAAAAGTCACATATCAATCAAACACCTAAAAGTTCTGTTACAAGAGAAAATAATGATTTATATACTGTTTATAAACAAAAAAAAATTGAAAATTCATTTTCAACTAATAACAAGAAAAAACCGCCCCTTAGTGAATCGCTAATTAGTCCAGCATATATGCAATTAGACTCTTTAGATATGTTTAATTCATTAGCTCAACAAAATTCAGGTATTCTTTCATCAATACCAGAAAAAAGTATTAATAAAAGTAAAAAAAATTGTATATGATTAAATCAAGATATAAAAAAAATTATTTAAGTTCAACATCCTTCATACAGAGCACAAGTAAAACAACAACAGGATCATGTTCCTCTTCATCAACAACCTCAGCATAGTTCTGTTCATCAACAGCCTCAGCATGGTTTTGTTCATCAGCAGCCTCAGCAAAGTTCTGTTCATCAGCAGCCTCAGCAAAGTTCTGTTCATCAACAGCCTCATCAAAGTTCTGTTCATCAACAGCCTCATCAAAGTTCTGTTCATCAGCAGCCTCAGCAAAGTTCTGTTCATCTACAGCCTCATCAAAGTTCTGTTCATCAGCAATCTCAGCATAGTCCTGTTCAACAACAACCTCACCAAAGTCCTGTTCAACAACAACCTCAGCATAGTCCTGTTCAACAACAACCTCACCAAAGTTCTGTTCAACAACAACCTCAGCATAGTCCTGTTCAACAACAACCTCAGCATAGTCCTGTTCAACAACAACCTCACCAAAGTTCTGTTCAACAACAACCTCAGCATAGTCCTGTTCATCAGCAGCTTCAGCAAAGTTCTGTTCATCAGCAGCTTCAGCAAAGTTCTGTTCATCAACAGCCTCAGCAAAGTTCTGTTCATCAACAGTCTCAGCAAAGTTCTGTTCATCAACAGCCTCAGCAAAGTTCTGTTCAACAACAACCTCAGCAAAGTTCTGTTCAACAACAACCTCACCAAAGTTCTGTTCATCAGCAACCTCAGCATAGTCCTGTTCAACAACAACCTCAGCATAGTCCTGTTCAACAACAACCTCATCAAAGTTCTGTTCATCAGCAATCTCAGCATAGTCCTGTTCAACAACAACCTCAGCATAGTCCTGTTCAACAACAACCTCAGCATAGTCCTGTTCAACAACAACCTCAGCATAGTCCTGTTCAACAACAACCTCAGCATAGTCCTGTTCAACAACAACCTCAGCATAGTCCTGTTCAACAACAACCTCAGCATAGCCCTGTTCAACAACAACCTCAGCATAGTTCTGTTCATCAACAGCCTCAGCATGGTTTTGTTCATCAGCAGCCTCAGCAAAGTTCTGTTCATCAGCAGCTTCAGCAAAGTTCTTTTCATCAACAGCCTCAGCAAAGTTCTGTTCATCAGCAGCCTCAGCAAAGTTCTGTTCATCAACAACCTCATCAAAGTTCTGTTCAACAACAGCCTCAGCAAAGTTCTGTTCATCAGCAACCTCAGCATAGTCCTGTTCAACAGCAGCTTCAGCAAAGTTCTGTTCATCAACAGCCTCAGCAAAGTTCTGTTCATCAACAGCCTCAGCATAGTCCTGTTCAACAACAACCTCAGCAAGGTTCTGTTTATCAGCAGCTTCAGCAAAGTTCTGTTCATCAGCAACCTCAGCATAGTCCTGTTCAACAACAACCTCAACATAGTCCTGTTCAGCAACAGCCTCAGCATAGTCCAGTTCATCAGCAACCTCTCCATAGCAGTGTTCAACATCCTTCATACAGCACACAAGTAAAACAACAGCCTGATTACGCCCCGATGTACCAATACCCATCCTACAGCACTAATGTACAACAACAGTCTCAACATGGTGCTATTTATCAACAACCTCAGTATAGCTCTGTTCAGCACCCATCATATAGCACTCAAGTACAAAAACATTCCAATCATGTACCTTCTCATCAACCAAACGCATATAATATTTCGGCATATTTGTTTTTTCCAAATAATGCATACATTACAAAGGCCTAGTAATTTTTGATGATTATTTTATTTTTCCTTATTTTTGAATATCTATTTATTGTTTTTGTTATCATTCCAATGTTTTTAACCTTTTATTCGTTTTATTCTAAAATTTTTAATAGTTTTATTTAAATAAATTTTTTTCTTAATTGGTCTCAAATTTATTCATAATTAAAAATTTTCTTAAAAATCTATCAATCGATTCGTTTATCTGCGATCAAAAATAGAAAGGACAATTTAATTTTCCTTTGCATTTATAAATATATCTTAAAGGTTTTCTTATTAGTGACTCCATTATAATCCTATACTTTTCTCAATCTCTCAATTTCGTATCATATTACAGTTTTTCACAGTTAAGTTGTTTTATAGCCTTATTCGATTTGGTGGCTCTATACTTGACTTTTTTTGTTGAACAATGCTCCTTTTTAGCCCTGTATCCTACACAATGGTCCTTTGAATTTTAAGCTTCTGTCTAATAAAGGTGGGTATATTCTCTACGATGCATTTTTATTGAAAATAAAGGAAATGAGAATCATACATAGAAGAGAGTTGGCTTTAATGATGTTTCTATGGGAATCGAAAGCACCATTTGATGAAAGGTTGACTTCAAGATCTTTAAGGTTCGAGTGTCGATTTTAATTGTACAGCTATGCATTATCTTAAAATTGTTAGTATTAAGATACATCTTCCACATTCTATTATTTAAATGTGTTTTCTTTTTTAAGAAAATTGTCTATCCATGTCAATTTATTTATTTATTTATTTTTACTAATGCTGAGGCCGTTTGCCGACCACTTGCTCAACGCCCCGTCAAATAAGGTGACGTTGTCTACCTTCAAAATTTAAATATACAAGATGAGACAGAAAAAAAATAATTATCAAATTAAAAAATAGGAATAAGAGTCTGATCAATCCATGTCCATTTCACTATGTACAATTTTTGATAAATTCGTATAAAAATAAGAAAAACAAAATAATAAAATAAAAAATTAATATAAATAAAAATATTAAAAAATAAAAGTTTAAGCTAGTTCTACTCTAATCGTATACTCTCTGTTGTACTTCAATATCTCATAGAGTTTTGAGCTACACCCGTTAAATTTTCCGAAAACCTGGCGTATTTCCTCAAGGACACTGTTGTTTTTCTTACTAGTTTCGACCTCAAGTCTGATGACATAATTGTAATACTTACATTTCTCTGTTATACTTAGTTCTGACTCATGCTCAATCTCGTCTAAGATACTTTTTATGTATGATATTTAGTCATTGTCGTCTGGAATTTTAAGAAGTTCCTTTAAGATTTCTCGAGTGTATGAGTTTTCGATTAAGCGCTCAAAGAACTCAATTTGGATTTGTTTAAGCTTCATGATCGTATCCATTTTGTTAATCGCAAGTCTTAGATTTGAGGTTCTACAACGTTTAGGGATCCCATAGATAGTTCTAATTAAGTTGCTCTCAAAACGCTTAATGATTTTCATATTCGTTTTTGTGAGATCGATAATCTCCATGCCATAAAAGAGTACCGGCATAATGAACGTTTTGTATATATGGCCCTTTAAATAGGCACTCGTATCTTGGCTTAGGATTTCTAGGTTTCTGGTCTTAGCCAAAGGCACCTTGGGCAGCTCTTCTTCTCTTCTCAATATGAGTCATGTCATTATAATCATGATCGAATTCGTAACCGAGGTATTTTAAACTAGTAACTTTGTTAATTTTATCGCCGTCTATTGTCAATTCGTTCTGCCACCAGTCTTCTTTCACTTCATTCGCTTTTCTGGCTAGCTTCCGGTTCATGATCAGGTAAACTGTCTTTGATGGGTTGAACTTTATTTCAAGTTCTCTACCGTTACTGGCTACGATGTCTAATAGTTCTTGTAATTCACGTTTGGTTGATGTTATCAACAAAAGGTCATCTGCATAGGCAATTATATCCAACTTTATCGAACCGAACTTGATTCCAAATGGACTACTTGATACTTGATTGAGAATTTTTTCTGTATAAATTGAGAAAAGCTTTGGCGAGGCTTTTCCTCCTTGGCGGACACCGATAGTAGTCTTAGATAACGATGAGTATTCAAAACCGTTTTTTACCAACATCACTGAGTCCTTGTAGTAATTAATAATGCTTAGGACAATATGGGGGCTAGTTCCATCCTCAATAAGTTTTCGCCATAGAGTTGTGCGGTTGACCTTATCAAAGGCCTTACTGGCATCAATGGCACATATGTATGCTCTCTTGCCCTTCTTTTTACACATCTCTATCGCTCTTTTTAGGACCCAGACTGCATGCTGGCATGACGAGTTCTTTTTGAAACCGAACTGTTTTGGATGATCTGTGTGTTCTTCATCTAGCATGTCTAGAATCACTGCTTCAAAGAGATTTGAGATACAGTCCGATATAGCAACAGGTCTTAAATTTGAGATATCAGTGTTCGGTTTGTTGGTGTCTTTAATGAGGGGTTTAATGACCGAGATGTTAAATAGGTATGGCATCATCTGGTTGTTGATAATAAACTCGAAAGTTGTCTTAATAGCCTCGTACAGTTTTATATTATTTGCGTACTTTAACATCTCATAGGTTACGTCACTAAGTCCAATCGACTTGTTGTTCGGTAGGTTGTTTATTATTGATATGAGCCTTTTGATGTCGATCTTGTGATTAAACTTGACACTCTTATACTTCTGGACAAAGTCGTTTACAAACTTCTCGTTACACATGTCACTATACGTTTCTGGTTTGTTTCTAGTGGTGAAAATTTGTTGGTAATGGTCTCTCAGGTCATTTATGGGTACATCTATCTTTTCGTTAGAGCGTTGCATTTGCTTGATTCGCGACCAAAATCCTTGTTTGTCTAACTTGAAAAGGTCGTTTAGTTGGCGTGCGATTCTACTCCTCTTGATTGATAAATTATGTCGTTTTTGTTTTCTAAATTCACGTTTGGCGTCCGTTAGCCTTGTTTTTGCAACTTCAGATTTAAAGTCAGATTCTTTGTATTCTATGTAACATTCGATTACGTATCTGTGAAGTTCTTGTATTCTTGAGTCCCACCAGCTTTTATATTTCATTTGTCTTATCTTCTTCTTTTTCTTTTTAGAGTCCTCTTTGGTTACATTTTTTACCTTAGTGACTGCCTTTATCATTAGACTACTAATTTTGTTCAAAAATTCATTGATTTTGGCTCTTTGGAGAGATGGACATTCAGAGCTTAGCTCATCGAGTAGAAAGGGTTCTTTGTGTAAAAGCTTTTCCAGCTCCTGTTGGTACATACGTCTCTGGTGATGGTTCTTATATTTGATTTTTGGCCGGTCAACTTTCAAATGCTCAGGTTTCACTTCCTCTATTTTTTCCACTTCCTCTAGAGTGGTTGATATTGCTTGGTGGTCACCAAGGTTGAGATCGCTTTCGAGGATTCTACATGTTATTTCATCGTCCATTGATTGATCAGTTATCACATGGTCAATCCAGCTCGTTATGCATTTGTTATTGATTATTTTTCGATATGTGAAATCAGTTGTTTGAGTCTGTTTTACGTCTAACAGGGTGAGATTATTCTTTTTTAAAAATCTTAATAGGCTGAAAGTGTTATGGTTTGTTTTCGCAATATCAGTGTTCATGTCACCCATGATGTAAATTTTACGGCCAATTCTTGGATCAAACAAATCTTGTATTATCTCTATCTCCTGGTCGAATTCGAATTTGTTATCTAGACTTCCATCAAAGAATGGTAAATAGATATTTATCAAGCTTATCTCTCCATAGTCGATTTAATTTAATGTCAATTTAAATAATTTTTTTCCAAAAAAATTTTGAAATATCCATAAAAAATCAACAAATGATTATAGACCTGTCAGTAATCAGAAGATTAAAATAAAAATATAGCAATGGCATTTTTAGACTTACACCAATGCTGTAACTCAGAAATGCCTTCTCAAAAATCAAGCTGAAGGATATATAAAATCAATTTTGTCACATAAGATAATTTTATACAGAACAAAAAATTTTTGAACTATAAAACTCTTATTAATTTAAATCTTAAAAAACAAAAATAAAATTACGTAAATTTACCAGCTTTCAGCATTGTGAAATTCAGCAGTACAAATTTAACAAAAATGCTTCCTTTCTGAAAAGTTAAAATTTAAATTTAAATTCTAGAGGAGTGTCCATTTTCAGTTTTAATATTGAACGAATAGCCGTATTTTGAATAACTTGAAGTTTCCTATTAGACTCATTTGAAAGTAGATTTAAGCATGGAAATGAGGAGTCAATGATTGATCCTATTAGGGTTTTATAAAGTGTACTTAGAGTGTACTGACTAAGCCCCCAACTTTTGTTTGATAATATTTTAATTAAGTTTAATCTTGAGTTGCATTTCTCCTTTATTTCATCAATGTTGTTCTTAAAGGAAAGTTTATTGTTCAAAATTATACCTAAGAATTTAATTGTATTGGTACACGGGAGATTATGGTTTAATAAATTCAGTTTTAGGTTAAATTTTTTTTTGCTTTTAGAGAAAATTGTGTACGAGGATTTGGTCACTGATGCATTCGTTTTCCATTTTACTAGCCATGGTTCTAATTTCTTCAGATAATTATTTATTGAGGCTTGAATATTACCAGGTTTTTTGTATATGAAAAAAGTTACAAGATTGTCTGCAAAGAGCAAAGAGTAACTGTGGTAAGATTTGTCCCTCTTCGGAATATCGTTAATATAAATACTGAAAAGTAAGGGGCTAATTACTGAACCCTGGGGAACACCAGCCTTGACATAAAACAATTTACTTAAGAAGCCATTCAGATTAACTTGAAATTTCCTAAGATGAAGAAATTTTTGGTAAAATTTCGTCTTTTATAGGGAATATTTTTTTTCTCGCTCTTAGAAAAAAAAGCTTTATTTTATTTTTACGACACTTTACGTAGAAATATTTGTTTTTACTATAAAATATTTGAATTTTTGCTGTTTCAGGTTGTGTGGCGACCACATTTAAGTCATACTTTTTAAGATAGTGTTGTAATCCATACAAGCGGACACTTAACCGTTTTTTTAAGCGGACGGTCATTTGGACGGTTAGCTAAACGGTCTAAATTTTGGACTTTTTGAACCTGCCAAATGACCGAAATAAACCGTCAGTGAAATGAATCTGTTTGCTCTGACCACATCCAACTAAACTTTTAGATTACTTTTTTTTTTGTTAAATTTTACTTGACTTAAAAATAGGGCTGGTAGATCGGTTCAATAAAACCGGTTTATAAACGTTTTTTTCTTAAACCGGTCTTAAATTAGAACCGGCTGAAAAACCGATTCGATAAACAAAACCGGTTTAAAAACCGGTTTTAAGAATTCGAACCGATCTAAAAAAACTGGTTATAAATTGGGTCCGGTTTTAAAACCGGTTTTACTAATTCATTCTTTTTTGTACTTTATTATTCAAAAATTTCTTTATGTTTACTTTATTCATTTAAAAATTCTATTTTTTTTACTTATCTAATGGCAGAAGGAGTTTTATTACTCAGAGCCATTTCAAATTTAAATAAACAATTAAAAAAAAAAAACGGTTTTAAACCGCTTTGAACCGGTTTTGAAGATAAATTCTAAAAATTAATAAATTTTGATTTATTCACTGTGAGACTTCAAGGAAAATAAAATTTTTTTAATTTTTGAATAAATTTATTTTTTATATTTTTTTATTTTATTATTACGTAATAAAAAAAAATAAAACATGAAAATTATAAATTATTTTTCCACGAGTTTAAGCACATCAGATTTCTTACATAAATTGAATTTAATTAAATTAATGAAGTTCTATCCTTTGTTATTGTCCGACCAGCATAAGAAAACGTCTTTTCAGAAGGAACACTTGACGCCATTACAAATAAATAGTCTTTAGCTATTAATTTTAAGTATTTTAAGTTACTATCAGACCACCATTTAATCACATCAAACCCAGGTACATTCTCGACTCTTGGTGAATTTAGATATTGAATTAGCTCTGACGATGAACGCGAGTCGGAAACACAATTTTTATTTTGAAAAATCTTCTGGATTTTCATGTCTGATATTTTTTTTTAAAAAATGGGTGTCTCAAAATATTAGTTTTTAAAAAAAAAAAAAATTGACTCATTATTTTTTATCAAAAATTTATTTTTCATTTATAATTTTTATAAATTCAATATTTGAAGTATTTGAAAATCAGCTCTAAAACTGGTTTAAAACCGGTTTTGAAACCGGTTCTGATCAGACTTGTGCGTATGTCATTTAAGTCAAAGTCAAGTCAGTGACTTGACTTAAGATTTTTTTTTTAAAGTTAAGTCATTTGACTTGACTTGACTTAAATGACTTGAATTTTTTTTGGGAAAGTCAATAAAAAACGGGTAACAAGCATCAAATCCTAATTATTATTCTTTAAATTTTAATGTTATATATATTAGAAAATTAATTAGATGATGTTTTTATGAAATTCCTTCGAAAACACAAATTAAATTTTTTGTAATTCAAGTCATTCTAAGTCAAGTCAAATGACTTAACTTTAAAAAAGAAATTTTCTTAAGTCAAGTCAAATCTTTGACTTTACCAAAAAATGACTTAAATTTTTGACTTACGCACAAGTCTGGTTCTGATCCGAAAACTGGTTTTAGAACCAGTTAAAAATCTTCAAACCGGTTTGATAACCGGTTCGAAAATGAAACCAGTTGTAAAACCGGTTTGAACATTTTAAACCGGTTCTAAAACCGGTCTTGATAGCAGAACCGGTCTACCAGCCCTACATGAAAATTAAATTTTTTGATATGTTCAATTTTCAATTAGTATAACAGCAATCTAAAATAAACTAGTCTAAAAATGTAAGTTGTATTTCTTTACAATTATAGCCACCAAATTCAAAATTATTTAAGTAGCGATAACAGAAATTTAATATTTAAATAAAATAAATAAACAAGTTGCAACTAAATTTTCTAATTAACGTAATTATCCGAATTTAGTGACATGTCACTATTTGAAATAATGACATATCAGTAAAAAATGAGCATTGATTTAAAAAAAAGCAATGTTCAATTTATATGACATGTCTTAAAAAATAAATAAGTTAACTTTTTTTTATAAACTTGTAGGAAAACTAAACTTTTTTTAAAAAACTTCAAATCAACTATTGGCAGGTCAATATTTTGACCATTGGTCATATTTTTTCCCTTTTTAACCATTTAACTTATTTGTAAATCGTAAGAACAAAATTGAAGAAATGGGACCTCGTTAATAGAGCGTCAAGATCTTGATCGCCAAACAGGTGATAAAATAATATGACTGCTAAGACCAATGTTTAAATTTTGGCTTTTCCATTACGTTCTGTATTTATATTTCTGAATGAAGAACTAGCAAAAAAAAAAAAAAAAGTTAAATTCTTAATCAAAAAATTAACATTTTATTTAAAATCTTTTTTTATACATTTAAAACAAAAAAATATTATTTGTTAATTAAAAAAATTAAAAAAAATCAATTGAACTATTTTCTTGATTTTTTATGAGACTTTTTATCTTTACGCTTATTTCTCTCTTTTCTTTTCTTTTTTGATTTACGTCGTGAATCTGAATCTGATTCAGAGTCAGAGCTACTTGAACTACTGCTTTCGCTAGAACTGGAACTTGAAGATTCCGAAGACGAATTTCGTCTTTTCTTCTTTTTTTTACTTTTTTTTTCTTCTTTATCTGACCTGCTCTTATCCAGATCACTGTTGTCCAGAACCATGGGTTGCATCAATTTCGGTGCACTTTTCAAATGCTCTCTAAGATCATCAGTCAATGCACCAAGTCCAATTGAAGTGAAAAAATTTATAGAGAAGCGTGTATGACGCGGATTATCTCTGGGAAAAAGTCCAGCAAAAAACTCTTGTAGAGTTAGATCACTAAATCTTTCTTTTAATTTAACTATGCCCAAATGTTCACTAAGATCGAGGAGTAAATTTTTTAAAAATACCCTCGACGAAGATGTTGTTTCATCTTCGTTCAAGTGCACACACTCAAATACTCCCCAAGATATTGAGTCCGTATACAACAAATGAGACAACAATTTTGATACATTTCTGAGCTTAACAGTTTCCAAACGATGGCATGTTTCGTACTGCTGCTTAAATATTTCCTCAAAGTGTTCCACATACTCTTTTTTAAGCTCACAAAAACGCTGAGCCAACAGTCCAAAAAATCTTTCATAAGTTCTTTGTTGAGCGCATGAATCCAAAATCATTTGACAAAGTTCCATTTCTTGATTTTTTTTTATATTCATTTTAAGCAATTTATGAGCGCATTCCTGAAAGTCCAGTGATGATTGAATGGTAAGATAGATAGTGCGCCTAAGAGCGACTAAATTTGTCTCCGTTTCATCAATGATCATTTGATCATCTTCTTTCTTTGCTTCTGTTTCCTCATTTTCTGGCTCTTCTTGTTCCTCGCCGCTATCTTCACCATCACTTGACCCACTCTCATCCGAGTCCGATTCATCCAAAATTTCACGCTTCAAAATATTATACTTTTTCTCATTTTCTTCATAATCTGCGTCATACTTAAATATATTCAAACCAGATTGAACATCTAGATCTTCATCATCTAAACTCAAAAAATGGGTATACTGCTCAGACTCTTCGACTAAATCAAGCTCTTTCAGAACAACCGGGTAATCTTTAAAGTCGTCTTTTCGGATGGCAAACATCACCTCGATCATATATTGAATTCTCTTGTCATCAACCATTTCATTTTGTTCATTCAAAATGTTTCTTAATGATTCGAATAAGGCATGAAGACTTTTGGGAGACTCCATGGATAATTTTTTGCCACATTCTTTGAGCAAACCAATGGCTCCTTCGACCGAATGATTGGTAGGATTTTCTAGTAGTAATGTTAGGATTTGTAGCGCCAGAATTTCATGGGCTACGTTTTGGTTGATCAAATGGGCTATGAATCTGCACGTAGAAATGCACTGCTCCTTTCGATTTTGCTTATAGGATGTTTTGAATTGGATTATTAGGCGTTTGAGGAGAAGCTCACCAATTTGAGGGAATTTCATGTTTATTATGGCCATTAGAGATGAGTAAACATTGGTAAAAGTTGGCGAAAAAAGCTGTGCTTGCATTATAGATCGACACAAGAGACCTCGTCCTCGGATGATGTTCTCTTTAAACAGTTCCCTAACAACTTGTGAAATGTTGGGTATATTGATTTTGTTCACAAGACCATGAATACTTTTTTTTAAAGCTTCCCACGATAAACGTTGGTATTCAGCACCACTTTTGTCACTAATAGCTTCTTGGAGGAGTTTTAATTTTGCTGGCGGAACGTAGACACCAATAGACGTGGATTTTGGTTGTTTTTTGGTTTCCGACAAGTCTAAATTTGTGCTCTCGGTTGACATCTTTTTTTCAAATTAGTTAAGAAAAAATTTTGATATTCTTAAAAATAAAAAATTAATGTAAAACGAGTTTACTCTTATTTATAATTTTTCAAAAGAAATAAAATTGAAAACAAATTTAACAATTTCTTGGTTCTGATTTTTAAAATTTCAAAATTTATTTGTATACTTATAAGATGAAAATTACAGCGGTTCTAATAAAAACGTAACGCCAGCGATCCGGCTGGCCGGCCAACGGTAACTTTGGCGTCCCAACACGTCCGACCCGTCCGAACCGTCCGACCTTATTAACCGGCCGACCTAAGCGACCTAGCCGGCCGACCTAAGCGACCTAGCCGGCCGACCTAAGCGACCTAGCCGGCCGACCTAGCCCACCCGTCCAGCCTATTTTTTATTGATCATCTAATATTTTGTTTCAATAATTTGTATGAATAAATTAAATTTATGGTCCAAATTAAATTTTTTTAAATTTAATTTACCCGAATAAAATTTTTTTTTTAAATTTGCAACAGACTTGTACAAAAGTCACGAAAAAAAGTCTCAAAAAGTCATTAAAAAGTACAAGTCATGACTTTGACTTGTTTGAAAAAATTTAAAAAAGACAAGTCATGACTTTGACTTGTTTGAAAAAATTTAAAAAGTACAAGTCTTGACTTTGAAACTTTAAAGTTTTTATAAATTTATTTAAAGAAATTAATTATTGATTAAGAAATATTTAAAAATACAGCGATTGTTATTTTCAATGAACCCAATCGTTTAACATAGTGTGAAAAAGTTAGCTAACTATAAAGAAAAACAAATTCCCATGGGCAATTAACTGGTAAATGTTAACTTGAAAATAAAAATTCGACACCCATTTTGACATAATAAGTAATTAATTGTTTATTTGTCTTTATTTTACTTACCAAAAAATAAAAAAAACTTAAACTTAAAAACTTCTTTTTTTTAAATATTTTATTCTGAAATAGCTTAATCTCGGTAAGAAAACAAATAAAAAAATAATTTGGCGTTAATAAGTTAATATTAAAGGGAATATTTATTTCTGAAAATTGACCTTTCAAAAATTTAAAACTTAACTAATAAAAAGCATTACAAATTATTTAATAGGCATTGTTGTAATTTAAGAACCTAAGATTATTATTTTTTTAATTCCGTAAAACCTTGTAAACTGCCGCAAGGAGTTTAGGTGCAAAAAAGTTGAGTTAATAAGTTATTATATATTATTTAAATTATTTGTAAATTAATAAAATTTAATTCGGGATAATATCAATATTATTTATTTTATTAAGTAGGCTCTATTAAAAAAATAGTTTATTTTAGATTTGGATTTTAGTATTATGTTTTCAAATTTTTAAAAATTAAAAAAAAAAGAAAAAATTTAAATTCACATGGTATTCTCTAAAAAGATAAGTCACCCTCCTATTTTTTCATCCGGGCTTGGGACCGGCAAACGGCATAGTTATGACGGCGCCTTCCCCGAAGAAGCACGTGGGACGTTCATCATAAACAGCGCCACTCATCCGAGTCATAATAGACTGCGAACTCGGCACTTATTTAGACTATTTTGGAGCCACAAACCAAGCGTCATTCTCAATTTAGAAAGAGAGAATGCCTTAACTTTAGTGCTTCCAAAATAACGGCTATCCAAAGAGGGTCAGCTGTAAAACAAGTTCTTTCTCTGCTAAGATTCTATACTGGATGTTGGTCAAAGCAAGCGGCACCCTTATACGACAAGACCACGGCAAAGACCCGTATATCTATATACCCGAAATACAGCTCTTCTTGGTGCTCGTAGAAGACCACATTGTGTGGCTGCCACGATCCTCCTTTTTTCTCATCCTGGGCTTGGGACCGGCTTACGGCAGAGTTATGGTGAATTTAAATCTTTTTTTTTTTTGCTTCTTTGAATTCATGTTGGATTAAAATTTGTGAATCTTACCATCTTTAATTTTAATTATGTCTTAATTTGAAAACGGCTCTCAATTTGGGCACTTTTATTTAAGAAATTTTTTGATTTGACGAAGTTTAGATTTCGTATTTTATAAATTCATTTCCAATTAAAAACTCTTGATAGTACGAAAAGCAAGAATTTTACACCTGAATTTAAAATTTTGACACTGATTAAAGCAAAAATAGCAAAAACCAGATCATATACGTTAAAAAAGAAAGACAGCTCTCATATTAAGCTTCAAAACACCTCTGAAGAACGCGACCTGGGCATTATTCTCACGCCAGATTTTAAGTTCAGCTTACTGTCCGCTCACGCAGCATCAAAAACCAAAAAAACAAAATTCGCATTACATTCGTCCATATCTGGAGTTTGCAGTGTCCGCTTGGAACTCATTTCATATAAGAGATATTGACACCTTTGTAAAAATACAGAGAAGAGTAACAAGGGTCCCACTACCTTGAGAGGCATGGAGTACGAGTGCAGACTTGAGCGGATGGGTCTTATATCTCTGAAGATAAGACGACAACATGGTGCTTTAATTCAACTATTGAAAGTCAACAAAAGCAAAGACGACATAACGTGGTGCAACGAGCCAAATTGGTCGACTCTGAGAGATACGAAAAGAAATAAACTACGACATGAGATCGTGGCATCTTGTAAGCAAAGACACAACTTCTTCATAAATCGGACAGCCAATTCATGGAACATACTACCAGACAACAACTGAGTCGCAGCTGAAACAATTGGATTCCTTTAAAATCAAATACGACCAACATCAATTGATATGACCGCTTTGAGGGGCATCAAGAAATCTAGCTTCGCGGTATTTTACTACTACTTCTAAATTTAAAATCCACATTGAGGGTATTTTATGGCTTTAAATGATATTTTAATATTAATTAAAATATATTGCGTGGAAACAAAATTTAATTTTGTATTGCAAAATTTGAAAATATTGATTAAGATTTTATTCTAACTTCAGATAAAAATTCATAAATTTTCCATCTAATTAAAGATTAAACAAATCATGTTTAATAAAGTTTAGCCATTTATTTTTTAAAAATTTATTCAAAATCACTTTTAATTTAAATAAAAAACCAAAAATTTTTATCTGAAATTTACATTTGATCATGAAGATTCAATTAACTTTTATTTATTTATTTGTTTAAAGAATTAAATGATGTTTTTTTGGTTCCAAGAAAATTAATCAAGTATATAATTTATAGTTAAATTTAATAATCTATCAATGTAAATAAAATTAAATTTTTAAAAATAAATTGAAAAGTTGAATGGGGAAAATTTATATAAAATTTCCGTTAAGAAAAACAAAAAAAAAATAATTTAATTTAAAGATTTTTTTACGATCGTATACTTTTTTATAACTATTTGACATTTTATTTTAATCAAAGATAACTAATGTATTTTTGTTTACAAATAGACATTTTTATAGTTAAGGATATAGTGTCGAAATTTATTAAATGAAAAAAAAAGATTATTGATTATTTAAATTATTAAAAATTAACAAGAAATCTAAATTGAAAAATATTATTAAAACACAAATTTTCTTGTTTTCATTTATTTTACTCAGAGTTGGCCAAAAGTCAAGGTCATTAATTGAATATTTAGTTTTCATTAAGGTTAATATTTTACTAAACATCGCCTTAAAGTGTTTATTGAAATGAATTTTAATTATTATTATTCTTTTTAATAAAATTAATAAAATTAATAAATATAATAAAATTAAATATAATTTTTTAAGATATTTAATAACACACAAAGATTTTTTGTTTCCAAAAGTATTTTTTGATGATAAACAGAGACTTAAGTCGTAATAATTATCAACTAAAAATATTTTGTTGTAAGACAGAACTAAGCTTGTTTTTCTTTAGTTTAGTCTTTTAATTTTATGGATCTAATAGTTAAATAAATAAATTGTCTCAGTAAATTAAAAAAAAAAATTGAATAAATTAAATAAATTTAACCACAATATTTATTTCTGCTAACAATAAATTAAAAAGAATAGTTTAAGCGAAAATAAACTTTATTTTAGCGATCAAAACAAAATACATAAAAATATATTGAACAACTAAAGTTTTATTTTAAATTAGAAATACATATATTAAATATTTATGAATTAAATAGAAAAATACAAATATTTTTTTTAATTAAAATTTTTTTTTTGAAAATTTTGAAGATCTCTTGGAATTATATTTTTTAATTGTTTTTTTGATTCTTTTGGTAAATAAAAAACGATGTTATTTTATTTTGAAAAAAAAACATTATTTGTTACCAAATTTGAGCAGTACAGTAATGATTATTGACGAGTTGTTTTGGTGATAGAATTAGCTGTACTTTCTGTTGTTTTTTTTCTTTTGTTGACTGCTAGGGCTCTGATCACATATCTCCGAAATTTAATATTTGTGGCAATACAGTTAAAAAAAAGAGTAGCATGGAATAAAAAGCCGAATGAATCCGCCATGCTTAAATAAGACAATCCATTTGGAAGGAAAAAAAAATAATAAAAATAAAAGCTTGTCATTATTGTCACCGGTAAAGTCATTATAATGTACCCAAAAGTTATTGCCAATATTGATATAGTGAGTCGCCTTTTTTTAATCATTGATTTTATTTGCTCTTTGTTATTTGAAGACTTAATTGAGCTATTTAGCATTAAAGTTTTTGTTATCAATAATATATTAAAGATTAACATTATAGCGAATGGAAAAAAATTATAGAGCCCTAAGTTTACATGATCCCATGTCGGATAAAGTCTAAAATCAGAATTATACCAGTAGCATTTTTGGTAATCAATCAAAGTTTTCACATTTGAAACTAATGTTCCATTTATTATTTCTGTTGTGGTTACATTGTTTGTACTTCTTACTTTTATATAGTTGCCATTAAATATGAGAATATGAGAATTGAGAAGAAAAAGAATTGTTATTATACTCAATGACCAAATATAAGAGCTTTTAACAGTTGAAAATGGCAAGCGACTATAAATAGAGCCAGGGGTTGACATGATTGTTACAAAGCGATCTACACACATTATGCTAAGCAAATTTCCAATTGCCTGTAGTGAAAAATATTGCAAAAACATGAAAAACTTACAAGTAAAATCACTAACATATTCAATTCTAAAGTCAAAGTTTGGCTGCAAGTAATGGTTTAAATTCCAAACAAATTGAGAAGTTATGCCAAAAATTGCGACAAATGACAAAAATACCATTGAAGAAATATTCTTAAACTCTTTGGAAAATCTGAATATGAAAAAGCATGCTGTATTTCCTGTTATTGCTAAAAAAATTACAATCAGTGGCAAATATGAAACGATTTGAGCAAAGAGAGCTGACTCATGTGAATCTATTTGGGTTGTGTTCATTTTGATTTTCTTTTCTAAATTTAAACTTTTTTGTTTATTTTATTCAATTAGTAAAATTTTTTATAAATTTTTTTAATAAAAAAATGAATATTCCAGAATTTTTCAGAAATCACACAGAATTAAATTGAATTCAAATTGAAAAATTTTGATACTGATTTAAATTTAATTTTTTGGTACTTCATTGAGTATTTTAAAATAAAAATGTAATTTTTTAATTTCAAAAAAAAATAATTGCTTTTATTTAGCTATTTACAATCACTAGAAAAAAACAGATGCTAATTCAAAGAATAGAACAAAATGTTTTTAAAAATCTAAACGGAATTAGAATTTAATAAGAGAAAATATATAATGCTAGAATTTCGGAAGAATCTAATTGATCGCCTTCTGATATTAAGAATTGCTATTGATTAATTGAAATTAAAAAAAAAAGTAATCTAAACATTTTTAAAAAATAGAAATTTAATAAAAAATTAAATTTTTTTTCCGAAATTATCGGCTTATATCAGTCTTCCTTGTTCAATAGATTTTATTTCCGAAATAGCAATTCGAAAATTTCGTCCATTACATCACTACTTGATTATTTTTCTTTCCTGTTTTGAAAATTAAAAAAGAGACAATAAGGCTCCTCTTTATTTTTAGCAAAAAATAGATCATTTTAACTCAAACGACTCATATTAGTTTAAATAAAATAAAATGCTAAATAATGGAAAGGTAACATAGTAATTTTCTGGTTTGATTCTAAATAAGTCTTTTCTCAAATTTGAAAATAAAATCCTTTAACTAAAAATTTCTTAAGTATTTGAATTTCAACATCTAACACATCTTTCAGCCTACTAAACTGGTTTATTATTTTCTAATAATTAATAGACAAAGCTTTTAATTATAAAAAAAATTAATGGTCTGTTAAATCGATTATTGAAATTTTTTTGTTTAAATATTAACGAAAAATGTAATCAATTGATTGTAAATCATTTTCTTCAATTTATGCCTCTTAAAAACTCAAAAATTGATTTTCAATTCTGCCGGTAATAACTAAATGCATTCTTTTAAATATAAGAAATTAGTACAAGCTATGTTTTGTTAATTAAAATTTTTGATTTAATATATTAGTTAAAGAAATAAATTTTTTGCTCATAAAGTTTCTTGTTAATTTTAATTAGAAAGATCATTCATGGTTAGTGATTAGCCATCAATCCGCTTTTTATTTTTTGATTTTGATAGAAAAAACAGTAATTCTTATTCTTTAAAAAATGACATATTACTTTTGATAGATGATGAATTAAATCAAAGTTCATTACAATTTATAATATTAATTGTGAAACATATATAAATAAAAAATTTATTAATTAATTTAAATTTTGTTAAAATTATAAATCTCTTAATTATGCTTCATTTTTTTTTAATCCAAAATATTTATTTTTTTTAATAAATGTTGCTAAGTCCACACAAATAAAAGTCATATATGTTACACTAATAATTATGATGGCTATAATGATTGATGTGTTAATGGTTGCTTTTATAGTTTTAACTTCGTCTGATTCTATTTCACAGTTGTCACCACTATATAATTTAAAGCACTTGCATTCAATTTCATCATAATCAGCTTTATAAACACAAAGTCCATTTTTGGAACATGTTTTGTTGGAACATAGATCTTTTTTTAAATTCTGGCATCTTGTTCCATAGAAATTTTTGCTACAATTGCATTTAAAATTAAATCCACTTGAATCGGTAGAATTTAGTTCAATACAATTAGCATTGTTAAGACACTGAATTGCTGAAAAACAGGGTCTTGTATCTTGTCTGCAATCAATACCTGCAAAATTCTCGAAACATGAGCAACCAAATGCACCATCGGAGTTTAATTTACAAATACCATTATTTGAACAGTTGTTTAAGCAATCTGATAGATCAATATTTGAAGTAAGAATACTAGTCATATATTCATTATTTTCCAAATTAATAGCAGATTTTGAATTAGAGGAAGCTAAAACCTTAATTTGACAAATTTTCTTAAAAGACTGATTTGAAGAATACGCTAATAAGTCAAATTTTCCAGTGATGTTAAAAATTTGCCAGAAATTTAATATTCCTTTTCCATTTACCGGAATTTTTTTTATTTTTTTTTGTGGAAAATCTAAAATAATTATCTGTTCTCCGACATATTCTAGCTGAACTTTGAATAAGTTATTTTTAAATGTTTCATTAGGGCATATTTTCCAGTTTACTTAGATTATAATAAAATTTTACCAAAATCAGTTGATAAATTAATTAAATTACTTGTTTTTTTCTCTATTTCAATTCTTGAAATTTCAGGTTCTGTGGATGAATAAATTGGGATGGAATTAGTTTCATGAGTTTTCTCTAATCGCGATGATACTGTTTTAGAACCATTAGAAGTGGTTTTAGTTACAGTGGATGTTACCCTTGCTTTAAGAAAAAAATATTTTTAATTAATAAATGATTTTTATTTTAAATTCACATATTATAACATAAATGCTGTTAAATAAACGTCCTCCACATATTTGATTAAAGTTTTCTGTGCATTTTTCAACGCAGCCAAAAAAAGAACTATATCCATAAATTCCATATTTGTTATCACAATGGCATTGATCGCTTTTGTTAAAAAATCAAAATTAAAAGATTTTTAAAAAGCAAAAAAATTAATATTAATCTTTTTCAAATGTTTGACCACTTACCCTGATTGCAATCCAGCATATCTTGTCAACATTTTTGCACAAAATGAAACGCATAACCTAACTGACATTTTTTTATTTGAAAATGTATACATATTCAAATCAGGATTTAAACTACTATCTCTAAAACATCCGACATACGAATATCGAGGCAAATAATTTGAATGACATATTATGATATTAGACAAAAATAAAATAATCGGTAAATTTTTTACAATTTTTTGCATCTTTAAAGATTATTTATTAAAAAAAAACTATTTAATTTATTTAGTATCAATTCCAAAATTTGAATTTTATTCAATGATCTTCATCCATAATCATAATTAATAAAATCATCTTTCGACTAACAAGATGACCACTTGTTTTTACAAATAAAGAATTTATATCACAATACATTTTCAAAAAAATAAAACATCATAAAATTAATAAAATTCGATACGAAAATTTTTAAACTAAACTTTGAATCTAACTAACATTAGAAGCACCAACTAATTTTTGATATTATAGGTTGTATAGGAAATAGACAGATTTGTCATACCTTCTTAAAAATTTGCTAGAAATTTATTACTTAGTTGGTTTTTTAGTACACATTTTTCTAATAACGCTAAATGAATTACAAAATTAAGACATTTTTTTAAATTCTAAGGCCGTCATTATCTTTAGAAAATTGTTATTACAAGTTATCATATTATTTTAAAAATTTTATAAAAAGCAAAATTCAAAAGAAAATAAAAGTAATCTATTCTTATATTCCTTCACTAATTCTTTGAAAAGATGTTCCTAGACCAATTAATAAACTCAAATTTTTATCGGTTTAATAATCGTTTTTTTATTGATTAATTTAATTTATTTTGTATTAAAATTAAATATTAAATAAAAATAAGATTAAATAAAATCATTGCCAAAAATACTTTCTTGAAAATAAATTTTCTAATCATGAATTAAGAAAAACTGAATTCTTGATGTTTTGATGGTTTTTAGAATTGCTGTTATCTTTAATTGTTAAACCAACTTCTGTAAAAGATTTTTTTTTGATGGTTAACTATTTGGAATAACACTCAAATATATTTGGCGATTTGTAAAGAGATTCTAAAATTCAAACTGGTTTAGTTTTTTGTGATAATTCAAGACTGAAGTTTTATCTCTCTTTTAAATTCGCAAACCGATCAAGAAAGAAATTAAGTTAAAGACTAAAATTGTGATCATTAATAATTTCTTAAAATTTTAATCTTTCTATTATTAAAATTTGACTTTAGAAAATGTAAAACATTTATTAATTGACAATAAGGAATAAAAGAATCAGAAAAATGTTTTTGAAATTAAATTTATAAAAATATTCGAAGCAATTTTTTTCAGAAATCCAAAACTTTGGTTTAAATGATTTTATTTTCAAAGAAGATAATCCAAGAAAAAAAGCTGCGGGTTTTTGAACAAGATTATTTAAAAGAAAACTAATATTAACGAGTGGTTAAGAAAGGATATGAATGAAAATTATATTTCAAATACATGTCTGTAAATTAATAAGATAAAATAATTTATTTTTTAAAGAAGCATTAGTGATGGGAATATGTGGCTAAAATTGGCAATCGATCGTGGAAAGAAGCAATGAAAGCTACTAAATAAAACAGTTTCAAGGTTTTTATGAATTTAGCCTTTATTCAGCAGTCCTCTTTTTCTATTACCTCCTTCAATTCAAAGCCAAATTAACTGAGAAAATAACATTTATTTTGTCTCCGAAAAAAAAAGTAATTTGATACCATAATTTTTATACCAAATATTTCCCAAAGGCTTTGAAGAAAACAATACTAAAAATATTAATTTTTATATCAACTTATCATGTCAGATCATAAAACTTTTTTCTAGATTCGAAGTTTTTAAGACTTAAAGAAACGAAATTTATAAAATAATTTAATAAAAAAATTTATTTAAAAAATATTCAAATTAAAAAAAATCACTCAAAGAATTTATACTTATTTTGACAATTTTATGATAGAAAAATTCATTGAAATTTACAAAACTTTTTAAATTATGCTCACTTAACAAAATCAATACCTTGAAATTATCCTTATCATGAAACCATTTTAAAAAAGAGGGTATTTTACAATAGAACCCGTTTGGATAAATTTCAGGTGGAATGTGAATTTCAGTAGGAGCCATAGCTTGGTCATAATTAGTAAAATTCATCCTGTATTCATAGAAAAACTCTTTAGATGTCGAATTAAAAAAATATCTGATCGGGATTCCATTAGTTGCCTTCGGATAGACCCTGGAAAATAAACTTACCAACTCGCTTATTTCATTTAGGGAGTCTAATTCATAAAAATACGAATCCCAGTAACACCATGATTGAAAATTCTTATCGCTTTGATCTAAAATTGCTTTACATTCATCTAAATTAAATTTGGAATCATCTCTTCTAAAAGCACATTCACCAAATTCAGTTAAAAATGATGGCCCACCTCCCAGCTCAAGCATATCTAGCTTAACTGACTCAAATGAAATTTTCAATTGAATTTTGTCACAAATGATCTTATCCAATTCAGGATAAGTTCCATTTATTAAAGGATTTTCTTTAAAGTTAAGAAACCAGCAGTAATAATGCCAGCTAAAAACAGTTGTTTGGTAATCATGGCCAGGCGGGCGCTTAAAACCCGTTCCAAAATAATTTCTATTCAGCAAAACACCTAAATAAAATAAATAATTTATAATTTTTTGTAAATTAAAATGCTTACCCCAAGTAACTGGTTCATAAAAAACAAGTGTACTTTTATCATATTTTCTAATAGTTTCATAAGTTCTGTCATACAATTTTAATAGATTTTTTGAACCTGCAATACCCGGCAACAGAAGAAGAGGATTTGAGTAAACATTTCCAGCCCATGGCTCGTTTAATAGCTCATAGCCTAAAACATTTTTTTTATTTGAAAAAATTTTGGAGACTATGGCCCAATAGTCTTGGAAATAATCGGCAAAATAATTCACATTGTCGTACAAACATTGAAATGCATGACCACATGATTCTGTAATGTAAGCAGCAAAAACTGACAAATTTAGAGTTGAATTTTTAAGTGGCCAAGGAAAATTGAATTTTGATTCAGGTAATTCATCTAATACCCATTTTGGTACTCCATCATAAGAATTACTTTAATTTAAATTAATCTAAATAGTTATTTTTTTAAGTAAAAAGTATACAATTTAGAAGACATCATATCTTGATGCAAATCAATTATTACATAAAAATCAAATATAGCTAGTTGGTCAACAATTTTGATCATTTGGTCAAGATATGTCTGATTAATCATGTTTTTTTCGGGCATTAAACCTGACCACATAACGCCTAGTCGAACAGTGTTGAAACCCCATTTTTTTAAATTTAATAATTGAGTGTTATTGGTCATGTTTAGTTCTTTTTTGTCGGGAATCCATGGAAATTCCTTCCTTATTGCATTGATTCCATGAAATAAAATAACTCTATTTTTTTCATCTACAAACCATTTATCACTTATTCTTATTTTTGATAGAGGACTTTGTGACCCTGATGTAACATAAGCCAATGTTAGAAACAAAATTTTGAGCAAAAAGAAATCTTGTAGTTTCGGAATAATACGATGCCCCATTTTGTCACAGTTATTCAATTTATAATATCACTTCATTTGAAGATGGTTTTGTTTTTGATAAAATCAAATGGGTGTATACCTCATTTTTCAAAATTTTGTAATAATATATTAAAAATTAAATTTTTCTTAATTTATTTAAGTATAGTACTTAAATAATTTTGTATAAATTCATAATTTGTATATATTGAGAGAAAAAGTTTGTCCGATTAATTGCAAATGATCTCAATAAAAATAATTAAAAAAAAAACAAACTTATTAAAATTTAATATTTAAAAAATTAATTTTTTTCGTATCAAAAATGATAGTATTCTTTTTTGGTTATTTAACTTTATTAATGAATTTTAAAAATCACCAAAAATAAATCCTCTTAAAGTCTTCTTATTTTTAAAACAGTTCTTAATATTAAATTTTACCTCGTATAACGTAATTATCCGAATTTAGTGACATGTCACTACAGAATCTTTTACATGTTATAACAGTGTGTAACTAAAATAGAGTATTCTATTTTAAAGACATGTCTCTCAATTCGGATGATTACGTTATAATAAACTTAGGGTAAAATATGATAATTCTTGAGTTAAAAAAAAAGATTTTCTCCTTATGAAAAAGTATTTCTTTTGAAAAATTCTGAAATTAAAAATTTTAAAATATTCGAAAATTAATTTCTTTAAAACAGAACATTAAAATTGAAAATTTTAATTAATTAATTAGATATTAGTAAAGATTCAAACTAGACCTTGTAAAAAAAAAATGAGGGCTTATACAATAAATATTTATTAATATTGACATTTAAATTTTTTAAATTGGCTCCTATTATACTTGTTTATTAGATTCCAAAACATCTTTAGCCTCATTTATTTTAGTCGCAATATAAGGTGAACCACCTTTGTCCGGATGATTAGCGATCATAATTCGTTTGTGAGCTTCTTTTATTTTCGGTTTGGAAGCGTTGGGACTAACGCCAAGTATAAGAGCCGCTTCTCGCTTCGTCATTTTTTGTTCAAATCCTCCTTTGTAATATTTTACATCAGTTAATGAGGAAAAATCTATTTTTGGCAATGAGGCCAATTTTTTTTCCAAGTTTTGTGCTGCTGATGGTGCATGTTTCACCAATGTTCTGCCTTTAAAAAAAACTAGATTATTTTTCAAAAATCAAATCTTCCCATGTTTTTACCAATAATGCCGACAGTGGCTAATCCAAGACCAACTAGTACCGGAGTAGTCTAAATATATAATTTCATAATAAGATTTTAAAATAAATGAAAAAAATTGTTTACCATTTTTTTTAGAATTAAAATTCAGAATTGACTAAAATCTGAATCGAAAAAAAAAAATTAATTTTTTCAATACGAATTCAAAATATTCGCGGTGAAATATTTCAATTAAAAAGATAAATAATAGACTAAGAAATTAATAATTAACTTAGTCTTTTTTTTTCATTGCTAAAGAGTAATCTTGCAAATTTTCAATTCTAAAAATAATTTTTTGCATAAAAATCTTAACAAAAATTTAATTGTTTTAAACAAAATAAAAAATAAAATAATTGAGTGCGAGCTTTAATAAATATTAAAAATTTTGTTTTCTAAAGAACAAAGGATTAAAAAAAATTCATTTAAAAAAATAAATTTTCCAATCTAAATAATAATTTACAAGCTTTGATTTTTATTTTTGGCGATATAAAATTGTCAGGTCACCAGTCCCTTTCCAAATCAAATGTTTTATAGTTCTTAAATTCATTTCCGGATCACTGAGAACCTTAAATTTGAAAATTAAGACCATCTATTTTCTATTCAAGTCAGAAAGCATACTTGGTCGCTGCACAAGAGCTCAATGGTCCTATTTGCCTGCTGTAAAGCATCCTGACAACCATTAGTGTCACCAGGCTCAGTATTCTTATAATTGTTATTGTTGGAATCGTTCTGATTACTCTCGCTATTTTGATCTAATTTTAAAATTTTTGAATAAACATGCTCTTTAAGCTTTTTAACTTGCAGCAAATCAATCGAACTTAGCCTTTCTTTATTAATAACTTTTTGGTTCTGGTTAAAAGGGTTGAGAACAAAGTTGACTCGATTAAATTTTGGTGCTACTTTACCAGACAAAGCATCACTTATCCAAGACGGAATTACTTTTGATAATATCTGTTGTTCACTTTCTTTTCCCAAATCTTTAACCTCAAGTCTGTGCAGAGTTCTTCCGGCCGATTCACTTAAAATAATTGGCGTATGCTCAGGAATATTGAACCTAAGCAAGCCGGGCTGGTTGCTCTCCGGATCTTTGGAAATAATGCTTTGTTGTGTTGAGTTGGTTTGCTGCGAGTTCATGATCACATTGCCGCATGTTTGTAGCTGATTTGGATTTAGCAGTGGGCAAGACTTGAACAATGACTCCAAAAATATGTGGCCATAATTTACCTTGGCGTCTGACAGGTCTATATTTTGAGTTTGTCTCACGTGATTTGAGTCCATGTCTTTGAAATTTATCCATGCTGATTGCCAGTCGCTTTCATCAAAATTAATTGTCAAAACTCCAAGCTTGAGATCAATAGTGAACCAATTTGGCACGCTGATAAATCGCTGGCGAAGTTTGACCGCATTGTCAAAGTTTTCTTTTCCCAACGATTCAAGTCTACGCGCCTGAAGCACGTCCCATACGCACACATTTTCATCCGAATCTTTGGTTATTATATACCTTTTATCATTCAAAATGTGGTACTGTTTCAAGCAGCTTGTTCCCGGAATACTTATCAACGGATTGATATTGATCGGATTTTGCATTAAAAACGATGAGGACATTGACGATGCGCCAGACTGGTTCACAGTTTCATTGCCAGGCTTTAAGTTTACATCGTTTGGCTTGGTGGTATTTTTTAAAATGTTCCAAGAAGAATTTTCGTTTGGTTTTAGGCTCCAATTTTTAAAAGTTGAGGCAGTGGTCGACACCCATAGATTTTCTTGTTCATGACCCAAGTCAATCTTTAAAAAAAAAATTAAATTTCAGATTTTTTAATAAATTAAGATATTGTGAATTTCAAATACAAATTGAACGAAAATTCCTCCGAGGAATTTTTGTTATTTGAAATTCTGATTTTAATTTATCAAAAAATGGCATCTTTTGATAAATTAAAATCAGAATTGCTTAAAAGTCACAAGTCTCAAGTCAAGTCCAAGTCCGGACTTTTTTTTGGGACTTTTAAACAACTCTGACTAAGATTAAAGTTAATAAAAATATTAGAAAAAATACTGCAACATTGTCCAACATACTTTGTTGCACCTTTTTTACCTAAAATAATTTTTCTAATGTAAAAAATGACAAAAAATAAAGAATCAATACCATTTAAATAGATTATTGATTTGATTTACTAAAAAATAGATTAAATTAAAATTTCTTTTTGGTAAAAAAGGTGCAACAAAGTATGTTGCACTATGTCGCATTATTTTTCTAGTATTTTTTTAAATTTAATTTTAGTTTATTAAAAAATGAGGAATTTTTGTTCAATTTGTATAAGAAATTCACAAAACCATCAATTAATAGGCTTATACACTTAGAATAGGGTTCGATTCCTCGCAGACAAGAATCGATTCGTCTGAATTCCTCAAATCAGTGGCATAAATTTTACAATCTTTGCCTCCAGAGTAGACTTTATTAAACGCTTCATTAACACAAAGAGTCCAAACTCCTTCCGTATGAATTTCTATTGTAGATATACACCTTTGTTGTCCCAATGACCAAAGCCGTATTGTGTGATCCGAGCTAGCTGATAAGCACTGAGTTGCATCCCTATTCAAAGCTAAAAACCGAATGTTATGAGTGTGTCCTCTGAGCTTCATTAATTTTGAGTTGGTGCGCGGGTCCCACAAGCGAATGCAGTTTTCTGGTGAGCCACTGGCAAGTACACTGGCTTGATTGTTTATAGCAAGACTGTAAATTGAATATTTATTTTCGCAAATGGCTTTTAAATAAAATTTTTTAAAAATAAACACCTTTTTAATTACTTCTCTTACTATTTGTGTCCAAATCGGCTGAGTTTACGGACACAGCTTTATTTATGTCCCACAAATAAATGTTTTTATCAAACCCGGCACTAGCTAGTATTTGTTTATCCTTGGCATAAGCCAAACATTTCACATAGTCCTAAAAAATTCTAAATTTTGAATTGTGATACAAAAAAATTAAACAATAAAATTACTTTATGATTTCGTAGAGTTGTCAAAAGTGTACCTTTAGTTGAATTCCATATTTTTACTGTTGTATCGCTCGATGCCGAGAATACTTAAATTTAGGATTTAATTTTTTTTAATTTTCAAAAAAAAAAAATTTTTTTAATCAAAATAAATTTTCAGAAATTCAAAACTTAAGTGCTATTATATAAATTACTAAATTTTGACTTGAAATTGGTAAACTATGTCCTTTGAAAAAGTGGGTAACTGAATAAAAACAACGCTTTTTTCAATTAAATCGTATGTAGTCGGTATTGTGAATTTCAAATACAAATTAAACAAAAATTCTTCTATTTTTTATAAATTAAAATTAAAGATATTAAAATATATACAAAAAATGTCTAAATTTAGTGCGACATACTTCATTGCACCTTTTTTGCCAAAAATAATTTTTCTAAGGTTAAAATAAGACAATAAATAAAACATAAATTGGATTTAAATTGATAACTAATTTGATTTAATAAAAATTAAAGAAAATGAAGATTTTTCTTATGTTAAAAAGGAGCAACAAAGTATGTTACACTATATTGCAGGATTTTCTAAAATATATTTTATTATCTTTAATTTTAATCTATCAAAATAGGAAGAATTTATGTTTAGTTCGTATTTGAAATTCACAATACATATGTAGTCCCAGGGATCACTTAAGATCAGCGTTTTTTTTTAAATAAACTAGACAAAATTCTTAACAAATTTTTTGTTTTTCTTGTTTGAATTTTATCTCTTTTTATATAAATAAAGTCTCAAAAACATACAATTCAAAAAAACGATTTAAATGAAAAAAAGCGTTTTTTTTTGGCTTTTTTTTAATAAATAAAATTGACAAACTATTTTTTTTTAAATAAAAATATACACTAGAATGAAGAAAATTGTCTATTTGTATTCTATTATTGGCTACATATTATATATATTCTCTTTCAGAATATATATAATTTAAAAAAAAATATTTCAATTTTATCATTGAATACTTGGATCTAAAAGATCAACAACTTTTTAAAAGGCTAGTTATTTTTAGACCCCTGAGTATAGAATTTTTTAAAACCTCCCAAAAAAATGAAATCTAGGGTTTCAAAAGACTTAGTTTACGAATTTCATGTCATAAATCAGAAATTCAGATAGAACTTAAATTTTGATTTTCTAAAAATATTTTTTATATCAAAGATTACATCTGTTATTATTTTTGCAAACAATAATGTCATTAACCCAGTCAGTGTGATGGGATAAGGACATTTGATAATACTGGTCGACATTATTTAGTTCGTATCTACTTGGATCGTTTGTGTTTGGAACAAGATTTGAGTAAACTCGGATTGTGGAATCTCTGCCGGCAGTGTAAAGGCGGTCAAGATTGGCTTGGTCGGATCGAGCTGATTTTCTCTCGAATTTTAAGCAATTTATACCTGAACGATTAAATTTTTCAACCGGATCGCGAATAATAATCGACAACTAGTCAAAAAATTTAGGAATACTATTTTGACTTTGTGGAGCTAAGTTACTTGAGTTTTTTTTTTCGGTTGGTTTTTGTTTTCCATGTCTTCATATGTAGTAATTATTTTTACATTTAAAAAAAAAATTTATTTCTAAATTTGTGAATAACTTTTAGACAAAGTATTATTTGAAGATAATTAAATTATTTAAATGAATAAAATTTCAAGATAACAAATTTAGATCTACAAATCAAAATAATTTTCGAAAATTAAACTTTTATTTAATTAGAAGTCCTAATGAGATCAAAGCTTTGGTTTATTTTACCTAATCCTTTTAGATTCAAATGAGTAAAAATATGAACGACATCAAATTTTTTTAACTGACATATATTGCTTGAAAATTTATTATTTCAAATTTTTAATTTCAACAAAAAAACTAAATTAACTTTTGTTTGAAAAAAAAAGATTGAATCATTTCGAATTCTTTTGTTTACTTTTTTTTCTAGTCTTTATAATTTTGATTATAATTTGTTGAAATTTTGAAGTATCAGGTTAAAGAATAATTTTTATTATGTGTAATTTAAAAGACATTTTTAAATCATATAAACTTATTCCTTAAAAAATTATTTTTTTTTGTTCGTGTTTTAAAAATGATAACAAAGATTTAAATTTACTGTGTAGATAAGAATGATCAGTTTTTTAAATTAAAAAAAATAGATAAATTGTAGCTTGATTTCAAATTGAGTTTTTTTTCTAAATCTACTCATAAATTTTAGATTTGAAAAATTTTTGAAATAATATATTTGCTTTTATCGATTTTAAAACAAATAAGTTATTCAATTAATTATTCATAATTTAATCTAGATTAGTTAAGAATTTTAAAATTTTATTTAAAAATTTAGTTGCAAAAACTGTTAAATAATAATTAATGCTAAAATTATATTCATCAAATTTTTTCTGAAAAGTCAGCTCTAATGTAAGTGAATAAAAATCAAATCAACGATTTTTAAATCGACTTTTTCAAGAAATAAACACTTGAAAAGTGGTTCGAGTCCTATCTAAAATATTAAATACCAACGAATTTGTCTATTAACAAGTATATAAATAAATAAGTATTTACTACTTTCCAAAATTTTATGTTTATTATTTTCTATTTATTTTTTTTATATTTAAACTAGCTTTAACCCCAAATAATTTAATATCAGGGTTAATTTTCTCATGTTTTTTCCTTCAAACAAAATTTTGAATTTATAGTAATAAGAAGCTTTGAAAAATTCAATTAATTGATTTTAATTTTTTAGTGTATTTTCTGTTTTCAAAATTTGAATTTTATCTTAAACATAATAAAATTTTTTTTAAATAAGATTTTAAGTGTAAAAAGTTATTTATTACAAAATTAAATTAAAAAAAAAACAAGGGGGCATCCGGGATTGAACCGGAGACCTCTCGATCTGCAGTCGAATGCTCTACCACTGAGCTATACCCCCTCATAGTTATCAAAGCTAATTATCTATTTGTTTTCTAAACTTAATTTTACAAGAAACTGTCAAAGCTATAAAAAAAAAATTAGAAAATTGAATCGAAAAAATTAATAGCTTAGAATAGGCAAATTATTCGATTATAAAATTGATTAAATTTTAATGTGATATTAAAAAAACATCGAGTGCTTTTTAAACATATGGGATTTTGTTTTTTTCCTTGAAATATATCAACCTAATATAATCAAGTATTCCTTTCATTACGGATTTAAGCAATTATCTCATAATATCATATACTTGGTCTTAAAAAATGTATCTCTTTGTTAGATGACAAGCTATTGCAATTTCAATACTATCAAAATTAATCAGAAATTAATCAATTTTAATAAAAAAAATATTTTTTAATCTAAATTAATTTTCTATAATAAATTAAAAAATTACTATGCTTTAATTTGAATATTTTATGATATATTTGTGTGTGCTAGTAATCCTGTTATAAAAACTAGTACTAGTAATAAATAAAGCAGTGGGGATCGGATGTTCGTTTCCTGCAAGAGGAGCATAACTATCGAATGTAGCAGTAACCTAAACGATAAAAGCAACTTTTCTTAAGTTCTTTATGGATAGATGGGAAAATTATTATTGATTTTATGATTTTTTATGAGCAACTTTTTATGTTATATTGAATAATTACAGATAATTTTTAAAAAAGAATAAGTTGTTTTGATTTATTCTCATAGATTTTATTTAAACGGTCCCATTAAAAATTAGGGTAAGACAAAAATTAAAATAATAATTAAGAACATATTTTTTTTTTAATCTAGATAATTTTGCGATTTAAAATTAATAACGTTTAAAAAATTTCAAAATCTAAATTCAAAAATAATTTTTTGTCACGCATTTTTTTTTAGATCTTTGATTTTAGCCCCACAACATTATATAGAATTGATTTTTCTTAATTATTTTTTTTTCTAATTTTTAAACAAGTTTAATTTTACTTATTAAAATTATTTATTATTTTATTTGACGATTTTTATTTGATTCATATCCTAAATATGCCTTCCTAGGTTTAAAACAAAAAATTAAAAAAAAGCATGTTTTTATAGAGTTGATTATAAATTATTTTTATTAGAATTATTTATTTATTATTTATTTAAATGTACTTATTTCAGACAGATATGTTCTTTGTCAACTGAAATTAGTGTTGGGCGGCGACCAAGCCTGGCCGGTCCAGACGCGGCCAAAATAAGGTGGCCACTTTGGCGGCCAGGCCGGCTGACAAAAATTTGGACCGTGAAATTGGCCGGCCAAATTATAGACGGGCGGCCAAATGTACGGCCAGCAATAAAACGGACGGCCACTTTGGCGGTCCGACAAAATCAGCGGCAAAAAATTTTAGGGAAAAAGTTTTTGATGTTCTTTTAAGTTTTTAATTTAAAAATACGAAAAATTTTCAAATATCACATACAAATCTCTAAACTCTAATCTATAAAAAAGAATTCAAAAATTTAGCTTTTTCAAGAAAAATTTTTTTTTTTTTAAATTGGCATTTTCTATTAAAATAAATTTTTTGCCAATTTTTTTACTCCTTAGGAAATTTCTTTCGCTGATATAGTTTGATTGCAAATTTCGTCATCCGTCTTTGATTTGGCCGGCCAAATCAGCGGACCAAATTTTTGGCCGCCGTCTGGCCGTCAAAGTGGCCGTCCGTTTTGAGTTTGGCCGTACATTTGGCCGTCCGTCTAGGCGGTCTTGTTCGCGGTTCAAAAAATTTTTGGCCGCATCAATGGCCGTTTGTACGGTCACCAACACTAACTGGAATTTATACTTATTAATGAGCGATAATATTATTAAACCACAGTAATTTTTATTTTAAAACATGTTTTGATTTCAATAATCATAAATTTAATAAAAAATTATCAAAAAATTAAAAAAAAATAACAATATAAAAAAAGATTGTGTAATATTCTAATTTTGATTAAGTCAGTTCCCTAACCAGAGGTACTCTGCTTTGGTTGAATTAGAATAAAAAGAAAAATAAATTTTTTTTTTTTTTATTTGATAAACTTTATTTGTGGAATCTCTCTGTTAGTAATTGTTGTTAGATATTTATATGAGAAATTAACGTGGTTTTAACTGCAGAAAATAATAACTGAAAAGAAAATATAGAGGACTATAGAAAATGAGAGACTGTATGTATTCAGGTTCTTACAATTGCTTACATTTATTTAAACAAAAAAATGATTTTTTTTTTGCGTGTCACAAATTTTATATTTTTTGATATTTCAGAATCTATTAACATTATGAAATTTAAAATCGCCTAAAATAATATATTTTCTATTTTATCATCTTTCGAAAAAAAGTCGTCTTATTTTGTTGTTAGGGCTTTAATTTGTGGTTGTTTTCTTAAATTAGTGGTATAATTTACTATTTGTTTGGTTTAATACAAATAGTAAATTTTTGTAAGAGACAATAGAGAGATAAAATTAACAAATGATTTGTTAATTCAAACAGATTTTTATTAACTAAAAATTAAAAAAATAATTTTAACTTAGAAAAATTTATTTTTAATACCATACAAAAATTACGATTAAAAAATTGTTTAGACAAGAAAATTTTTAAGCTTAATTTACAAAAATTCTATCATTCGATGATATCGCTTAACTAATTCAATTTTGAATCGAGCTCATTTTGACCATCGACTGACATTGTAGATATATCTCCATTTGTTTGATTACTAGTTAAATCCAATTGGGATTCATTTTCTTTTGAGATCTCTTTTGCATCATTTTTCATATTCGAATTTGATTCAGAATCAGTCAAATTTGATTCCAAAGGCATCATGTTAGGTACAGTGGTCAACGATAGACTATTAGTAGAAATTTGTGACATTGTCGACTGCTGTGAATTTTCATTATCTTCTTGTACATTTGAATTAGGCTGCTTCGAATCTGAATCGTTGGCTGGGCCGTTGATTTGGGTTGAATCTTGGGTATTTTCATCGTGATTAAGAAAATTTTTGTGTCCATTTAGTTCATTTTTGCTTTCTTCGAACAACTTTTTGGCCAAATTTGGATCATTATTGACATTTTCAGGAGCTTTTTTATCCGATTCATCATTTGACTCTGAATTTAATACAGGTACCCATTTGTACAGCCTTAGACTAGTGTCATTTATGGATATCCATTTTTTTTCCCATTTTCGTACTTTTTCTATCGCGTTCATTACTCGTTTGATGTCATCCTTTGCTCTTGCTCTTGTTTCCGAACGCAATGCTCGCTGACCAAAAAGTTTTGTATTAGAAGGCGTATTGGATCCATTTAGCATTGAAGCTGATGAAGATGATGCTCTTAGAGACATTTTTTACTATTTTTTGAAAATATTTTTTATGTTAGCTAAAATTTTATTTAAACTGATCCATAATACATTAACTCTAAGTCTTTGAATTAATGGATGTAGGCTTTTGATTTGTCTTATAAGGAAGATAATTTGAACTTTTTTGCCACCAAAATGTGTGGCATCAATTTAAAATTGGTAAATTTAATTGAGAAAATTAAAATTTTTTTATGTAAATAAAATCCTAAAGTTGGTCATAATTTAAATTTAAATTCATATCTATAGGATTATTTTATTTATAAATTGTTATTTTTTTAATTTAATCTAGCTCTTTTTTTTGAACACCACCTTTTATTTGACACATCTTTAGAATTTTTTTAAGCTTTTTTAAAAATCACAAATTTTACACATTAAAAGACAGATTTAAAAAATTGTAATCACTCACAAAAGACTATGAGGATGTTTTTGTTGAGAGCCCGCGAGATCTCAACGATTTTTGCGTATGAAATTCCACGTAAATTATTTAAAACAGTTAAATTTTTTAATATTTTCCCTATTTTTTAATCTTAATAAATTACCTATTTTGAGTTTTTTGTAATATTATGAAGCTAATCATTCAATACTTGATTTTTGTTTCTTAATTGTACAATAGCGAAAGGAGTTTCATTACTCAAAATCAATTTAAAAAATATATAAATAAAATATTGTTAAAATTTTTTACTTCTTTAGACATAAGAAAAGATTTAGTGGTTAAACAAAGAAAAAATTATATAAAATATGAAATAGAATTTTTTTATAATATTTTAGTTCTATTGCTTGCTAAATATAGCACCGATGAGTTTGTTGGTTCATTTTTTGATCTGAGTTTTCTTGCTCATTCTTTTTTTAGACTTTACATTTTCTTGATTTTCAACTCTTTGTCAACATAATTTTGTTCAATTAATTTAAAGCTTGATCGAAACGTCTTCTTCTTCACCTAATTCAATTTTAAACTTAATAATTCAATTTTAATGAAATAAAAATATATGAAAAAACCATTTTATATGAGTTAAAAAAAAACATTAATTAAAATTAATGAATTTTTATTTATTTCAATAAAAAAATCAAGGGGGCATCCGGGATTGAACCGGAGACCTCTCGATCTGCAGTCGAATGCTCTACCACTGAGCTATACCCCCTCATTCATTTAAGAGTTTAATTTTCTAATTAAGATTTAATTTAAAATTTTTCACGATCTATAAATTAGCGATATTGTTCATATCATTTTGTTGAATGAAAATTAAAAAAGTTTGGCAATCTACCCAATTTTTTTTCAAGAGATTTTGAATAAATTTACAAAATTAAAATAAAATTAGCACTTTGTGTATAAATAAAACTGAAAATTTTAAAATAAAATTCCCTAAAAAAAACACAGGAAAATGTCCGATTTTAGTTCATCTAATTTTGCTGGTAGCTTGGGACCATCAACTTCAAGGCAATCTCAGCCAACCAAATTGTTCGGCCAACGGGCGTTGCGTTCCGAAACGCGTCAAAAAGCCAAAGACGACATCAAAAAAGTAATGAATTCAATCGAAAAAGTAAGAAAATGGGAAAGAAAACTCGTGACTATAAACGAAACGTCATTGAAAATTTACAAATGGGTTCCAGTTTCGCCTAGTAATTCTTCTTTATCCTTAAAACAAGTCACCTCAAAACATACTTTTGATCAGCAAGTATAATAATTGTTACTATTATTTTTTTTTGTATCCATTGTTCATTTTTTTTAAATTAAAAAATCTTTAATAAAAAATTTTATTACATAATTGACTTATTTAAATTAAAATGCGAATTTGATAAAAATTTGGTTAATTACAAGTTAATAAAAAAAATTTTTCAAAATGGCTAAAATAATTCCAAAATGGCCAGTATCATTGTCAATGTCCAAAGAAGCGACAACGCTATATGTATTATCAATATTATTGATTTTGAAAAGCCGAGGTCCGGTTCCTTATTTAAAAAATGTTTAAATACATTGTATAGGCCATTAATCAAATTTACTTTATTTTCATCAATTTTAAATTCATTTGTTTTTTCGTGTACTAAAAAAATAAAAATAACTTTATGTATCTAAATTACTTTCAAAAAACCTTTATCAGTCGAGGATCTAGAATTAAATACTTCCAAAAGTACTACCAATATTATTAGCCAAATAATCCATGAAATCAAGCCTATCCAGTGGTAATTTTTTACGAACATGTTAACACCTAGAAATACTGCTGATACTAAGTAAAATTTAAAATTTAATTTTTTTCATATTATTTTATATTCCATTTTAAATTACTTGAACATGCATAGGCCAAAATTCCTACTAAACGATGAGCCCAATTGAATATTGGTCGATTCTCTGACAATTTATCTGGTCTAAAAATGGCAATAGCAGGCTTTTTTTATTTATTAGTAAAAAAATTCATAAATATTTTTTCAATTTATTTTTACTTGAATAAGAGACAATATAATTGTTATGAGACCGACTATTGAATGAGCAAAATTTTTTACCGGTGACTGGCTAGTCCATGACCAATTTTTGTAAGAAAATATAAAACCAAAGCCAATTAGTGAAAGTAAACAGACAGAGATCATGAAAGGTCGATGAATTAAGAACCAAAATTGAACACCGCAAGATTTTACATTTGGAAAGATAGGTTTGTAATATCCTAATAATTTTATTCATTTACTGAAAAATTAAAAATTTTTAATTCTTTTACTTGCAAATAAAATTCCAATAGTTGACAAAAATGGCCAAGCAATAACCATGAGTATAGCTTTAAATAAATCAAATTATAATTAAAATTCAGCTTAACAAATAAATTTTACCATGAATTTTGACAAAATTTGTCGAGATCAAAACCGATTTTACCTCTAAAGCAATGCTTACATCAATTTTATTTTGACTTATAACTTTGTCTCCACCATGATAAGTCAATAAACCATCTTTTATTTAAAAAAAGATATATAAAAATAATCGAATAATAAAATACCTATTTCTAAATCTCCTTTTGCCATTAGTAAATAATAATTTTGGTTAAGATCAAAAAAATTTTTAATATTTTTCGATATATCTCTTTTAAAAGAGCAAATTAAAAGTCCTTTGTCATTGATGATTTTAATATCACTTAAGCCACTAGATGGGTTTTTAGAATCAATCAATTCGGGATCGATTTGGCCAGGATTAAAATAATTATGAATTTTAAGATCATTTTCTGTGTTGTATTTACACGCTACTACTGAATCATTTCCCTTCAAAATTAAGATTATTTAACAAAAGAATTAAATAAATTTAATTACCATTGATTTGTCATGGGAAAATCCGATTGCCAGCCAATTTTGTTTAAGATTTTTAAATTTAGCTGCAATAATGAACTCAACCTGGCTATCTATTTGGCGCCATTTAGCCACAAATTCACACTTATCACTTTCACAGTTCTTAGGGCTATAAAAGCATCCGTATTTTGAACCACAATTTGTAGAATTCTTGAATTGAAATACCATCAAGTTGATTTTTAGAATATCTTTTTAAGTTACCAGGATTTCAGCCGCCTTTAGCTGACCAAGGATTAAGCAAACAGTAAAAAATTTTGCCAACATTTAAGAAAAATTTATCATAAAGCTTTTTTGAAATTTTGTCGATATTTAATCGCAGTTTTAAAATATGATCAGATTAAAAAGATTGACTTAAAACTTTTCAAAAGAAACTATTTGAAAGCATCTTGTTGATAAATGAAGCTAATTATAGTTTTTTAAGCAGTTCTATACTTAGTTAGAAATTTATGCAATACCAGATGAATAATTTTTTTGAATCATTTGAAGGACCTTGTTTTATAATAAAGAGTAAATTTTATGCTTCTAATTTTTTTTACATTGAGCAACATTTAACAAAAGTTTACAAGATAGAATTTAAGTTTATTTTTGATTAAATAAACCAATTAAAAAATATTTAATTAATATTTAAAAAAATATTTAACTTTAATCTAGATCTTACATTTATAAACATTATTTTACTTGTTTTCATAAATAAAAAAATCGAATAAATATTTTTCAAAATAAATAAAAAGATTTAAGTGAGAAAATTCATTTTTGAAGTAAGAAATTTTGAAAAATTGAAAACTTAAAAATAAATTGTGACTTTAATTAATTAGTAAAAAAATTATTTTAATAATTTTCGATTCTTGAGGTTTTGTAAAGTTGAGTACAAAAGAACAGAACAAAGTATGAAAAAATTAAATAAATTTTTCTCTAAAAGTTAAAAATGAATTCTGCGAAAGCAGAATGGTGCAACATTCAAAGTCGCATAACCTGTAAGAGTCTGCTAATGATGTGCAAAATCTCTGCATAATGTATTACGCTGAATTATATTGAAATCTAATTTCTGCTAAACTCTTCAAATTTTGCAGACCTTGATATTTGACGCAACTTGCACTAAGTGTCATTTACAGAATTAAGTTTAAACCTTTTGAAAAAAAGTTATTCAATTTTTTTACACTTTTTTCTGTCTTTTTATCATTTTGTACTGAATTTCTCAAAACCGATTCTTGAGATCTAGCAAGAAAACAATTTGATCGCGATTTAATGGATTTTGAAAATTCTTAATGCTTGCATAAACTTATTTAAAAAATTTTGAAAAATATTTATTCTGGATCTTTTTTTTATTTGCTTTAAAGAATTTTTTATTTACTATTATTGATAAATTAAAAATTTTCAAATCGAATAATTATCTAAATAATTTGAGTCTTTACATGAGCTTTTTGTTTTATTGAAATCTAATTTTCCAATTAGGCAATGTCTGATTTAAATTCGTTTTTTTTACATTTCACTTTAATACTTAAAAGCAAAGTTAATTAAAATTTTTAAATAAAAAAAATTTATTAAGAGCTGAAAAAAAAAATTCCAAAATCAAAATAAAACACAATCTTTACAAATTTTAAGTAAATGTTCGTACAGTGGCCTGAACAGCAGACCTGCACATGGGACATGTTTGGAGAGGGTAGCTGCAGTCAAGACAAGTTGCCAAATGAGCGCATGGAAGAAATAAGATATTTTTATCCTTTATCAGGCAAACCACACAAAGTCGTTCATTCTTTAGACGTTCATTTTCTTCCATTAACCTTTGTGATTCTTTATCAGCCAAATCTTTGGAGCCTTTAGGCTCTTGAGTTTCCATTTTTTCAACCGATTTTTCAATTGAATCTGATCTAAAATTCAGCAATTCCTGCTCTTGTAATCTCAATTGTTCAATAGAAGTCGACATATCTATCTGTTTGTCCATCAAAGGCTTTATTTTTTCCTCAATCTCGCACCAATTGGTCTTCAACACAATCACCCCTTTAAATTCAACCATTTCTGAAGAAAAAAATTAAATTTAAAAAAAAAAAAAATTTTCCCAAAAATCACCTTTGCTCAACTTGTTTTGTATATCGCTTATTATTTCATCTATTTTGGACTTGTCCTCATTTTTTAAATTAACCAAATAGTATCTTTGATTTTCTGTCGAGTCGTCTGTCTGGAGCATTCTTTAAAAAGCAAAATCATTTTTTAAATTTAAAAACAAAATTTATTATTTTTGTTCAACTCACCTCACATTCAATGGATAACATCCATATTTAAGTTCTAATAAATTTTTAATATGATAAGTCCTAACATTTGCATTTAAATTGCACAAAAAAAAGTCACAAATGCCACTCAGACTGTCGAGCTTTTTTTTTTTGGCATTTTCAATTTCGTAGGAAAATGCAGCCATTTTGAGCGTGGTCTTAAAATCATCACCATAGTTTAAATTAGCTGCTTCTGAATTGTTATTATTAGTGTCCTGGACGGACAGCTTAATTTCGATCGCTTTCTTAATGGACTCTTTGCTTATGTAATTATTGTCTACTATTTTTCTGACTATGTTCGAGTCCAGTCTGGAATTAAGAGTCCTAGGACTAACTGAGCGCTTAGTTCCGGACTGGTATTTTTTTACCAATGTAGAACTGGATGGAAGACCTGATAGCAAAGAATCGAGAGTGTTTGCCTCAATTTTTTTGCCTGAATCAAAGCCCGAGTCCATATTTTTAAATTTTTCCCTCACCATTTCAACATATTCGGGTCCCATGAGTTGTCTGATGTATTGGCACTTGGGAAACCAGCGAACATGATCCTGGAACGGGTCATCGTTGTAGTCCCAGTTTTTTAGACCGCCATTACAAAAAAAACACTTGACCATGTCTTTGATTCCAAAATAGTAAAATCCTGCCTTGGCCAAGTCGGACGGCTGCTGGGACATGGTTGAGGGCCATTCTTTAAAGCTTTCCAGACGAGTCTCGTATTGTGAATAGGCCGGATGGAATGCTTTGTCACTAAGGACATTGTTCGATCTATTAAGAGCTTCTTGAATTTTGTTCAAATCAGCAGTGACTTTGTGATCTTGAGAATTGTTCGAGCCTGGCATGTACATTACTGTGGTGGATGCTTCATGTGGATTTTTTATTGTTCTGGAAAATTTTAAATTGATTAAATGCTCGAAAATTTTTGGCATTTTTTTTACACTAAACTCTTCTGTATCATTTAATTTAGATGCTAGATCAAGATCTGACACTGGCTCTGAATTGAGTTCGGTATCGAAGCCGTAAAGAGTTCTCAGCCAGGTCATATTTTCTCTGAGAAGATCTTTTCTGAGAAAGTAATTTGTATTTTTTGGCGGACAACAGTCCATTTTAGTCGAGTCAGAGAATATGGGACAAGAAAGGCCGAATTTTTCTTTATGTTCATCAAAAGGAGACTTGAAAACTGTGTTCTGGTGACTGTTGCGGAATAGGAGACATTCGTATGGACAAAATGCGCATCTAACATGGCACAGAGAAGCGATGTATTTGGATACATATTCAATGCCGGATATGGTCTCCACATCTCTTTTGAGTGAGAGTTTTATGGGATCTTTTAGAACCCGGTACAAACCATTCTTGACCAGAGATGGAACTTCGATTTTTAATTTACAATTTTCAAATGTTTCAAAGCGTTTTTCTTCGCTGGAAAAGTTTGAGTTTTCGCTTGAATGAAACTGTTCCAAGGGTCTTGCCTGATCAAAGTCCAAACTCATCTCTTCGGAAAGAATTTGGTTCTTAATGCTAATTTTAGCCTGGTTACAGTTTGGTTTTTGTTGTATGTGCAGTGTCAAGATTTCACTAAGACTGTCGCAGTCCAAGTCTGTAAATTGGAAGTCACACTCGAAACATTTTATGCATCGGGGATTGTTTTGGAAGTAGAAGCCGTTCGAGGCCAGAACACAAGCCGGAAGATCGCATTCCTTGGGATAATTTTGGGTAAATAGAGAGTAGCGCACATTAAAGTATTTCAGTGCGTCACTCTGGGTCCTTATTAGGCCTGCCTTGAGAGAACTTAAGTACTCATTGCATTCGTCAAGCATTCTATTCATATGACATTCGATGGGGCTATTAATCTAAAAAAATGAACGATTTTGTTTTTATTAAAGACAAAATTTATGCACATTTAATCAGTTAAATTTAAAATAAAAAGATTGTAAAAAAATGAGTCTTATGCTAAATTCATAATTTAAAAAAAAAAAAAAAAAAATATATGAAATAAAATAAAATATACAATACAATCAGTTCATAATTTTCTTTTAGATAAAATTGAGATTTTATAAATAATTTTATTTTTTTTATATAATACTAAAAAAGTTTTTTTTTGAAGATTAGATTAATTTTGACAATCTTCAAAAAAATTGTATTAATTATTTTGATCTATTTAATTTTTTTTTTGATAAAACAAAAATAATATCTAAATTAATTTAATATTTGTTTTCAATTTAAAAAAATATTAAGTTTTTCAAACAAACTTTAACAGTGATATTAAAAAATATTGATTTCTCTAAAATAACAAAAAATTTAAAGTTAAGTTAGATAAGCATAAAATTTAAAAAAACTAGAATTATTCTTTCAAATTAGAATTTTTATTATCTTTAAAATTTGAATGTTTTAGTGAATTTATTTTTAGGCCTAAAATTTATGCTTCTCAATGACTTAGAACATTAAAACTATTCCATTTTTAAAGATATTTTTATTTATAAAAAAGAAAAGTTACTTAACTTTAAAAAAAATTATCAATTCTTATGTTTCATTCTATTGTTGCACTGTTTTTGAAACATTAAAAAAATCTTAAATCATAACTAAAAATTTTTCATTTTCAATTAGAATAAATACTTTAGAAATAATGTTGAAATATTTTAACTAGAACTTATTCTCTATTTATTCTTACTTCAAAAAATAGGCTCAACTCGTGACTCCCTTGATATTTGGGCTAATTCCCGATTTATCATTTTAAATTTATAATAATATAAAGTAAGCTCGGTTACCTAAGAAATTTTTTAATGGCTCTTTAGAACACTGAGTTTTAAATGTATGAATAAAATGTTTGTTTATTTTTATTTGATTTGAACCTTGATATTTTATATTTTATTAACAGCAATTGACCTATCTTAAGTAACATCGATTAACATAAAATGAAATAAAAAACTTAACTCAAGAAAAGATTACAAAAAATTAGTTACGTTCGAAGAAATAAATAGAAAAAGATTAATATCTAGATGAAATCAATTGAAAAATATTCATTCAAGCTCTATTTAAAATTTACATTAAACACTTAAGAAATTTATTCGGTATTATTCATCCATCTGTTACTAAAAGATTTCAGTTTTTACTTAAATGCGGCGTTTAAGAGAAAATTTACATATTTTGACTTTTGGCCCTCATATGTGGTATTAAATTATTACACAGAATCTAAAACATGAAAAGAAATAAACAAATGAATGATTGCTAAATATTTTGGAAAATATTAAAAACTTTTAGTTCTAAAATTCAAATTAAGTACAACTTGTGTTAAATCAATAAACTTTGAAATCGATTATTTAAAAATTAAATAATTATAATTATTTGAAAAAAAAGATAAGAGGTGTTGAATGTTTATTTTAAATTAGCATGTGACAATTATAGCAAATTATAACAATAAACTCTTAAAGTATAACTTTAATTCTATATTAATAATCTTGATATATCCATTTTATTTTGAATACTCGACTCTGTTAAAATTAGAATAAAAAAACAAGATTATTTTAATGTTCCTAAGTTAATATAAAATTTTTAATTTACATTTATTCAAAATTGTACATCTAAATAATAAAAGTAAAAAAAGAAAAATATTAGGAAAATTATCTAAAATATAAAAAAAATGCTAAAAACTTTTATCTTCGGTCAAAAATATTAATGTGTATTAGATGGCTTCTTATTTGTAAAATTGTTTAAACTAGAACCTGTTTAATTTTTGTAAAACAAACTTCAAGCGCATGGGGGCTAAAAAGAAACATTCTAATTGTTCCCCGAGGCCGCAGTTTTTAATTATCATATAAATAAATGAATCTAAAGATTTTTAATTACCATCCAGCTTAAAAAATCACTAAAAAGAGTGATCAGAGGTTAGGATCATAAAATTATATTTTTAAATTAAAATAGATTTGAGCATGAATCATCTTAAAATAAGGGCTTTTGAAGCTTAGACCAAAAAATTAATTTATTTTACAAATTTAATCATGAATTATTGTACAAAATCGAAATAATATTTAAATTGAAAAAAACTTCACTTTGCTATTAAAAAAAGTAGTGATTCTTGCTTTTAAATTTTTTAAAGATATGAAAAATTGAAAAGGAAAAGTGCTTTATTTTAAAATATACTTAGTTAAAAAAATGAAAAATTTAAACTTTATATAATGGATAAATTTCACAATAACTATATTTTTATTAATTTTTTTACGTAAAAATACCAATTTTACCTTAAGAAATCTTAATTTCGGATAAAACTGAGATAAGATTTATTCATTCACTCTACCCAAAAATCTTTATTCATAGCACCACTGTTTATTTAAATTCTTGAAAATCTACCCGAAATAGCAAAAAAGATGCTTTCTAATTACTTATTACATTAAAATGAAATTAAAATCAATAAAAAAACTTAAAAGTTTTTTTTAATTTATTATCTAGCGAAATTTCCGGATTACAAATAAATGTTTGTGATAGCAGAAAGTTTGATCATACATTTTAAAACATTAGCCTAATTAAAAGTCCCTCCAAAAATTTCAAAAACGTTCTAAATTAAAATTAAATTAACAAACTTAACGCAACCAGAGATTCGTTTGATTGATTTTGTGCTAAATAAAAAGACAAAGTAAAGCAGAACAGTTAAAAGTTTTAAATCTAAATTGGTGGTCTCGTCATTAGAATGCTCTTCGATGATATCCAATATATCCTTAAATTAGCTAAATTAAAACTTTCAGTGACTATAAAATTGTTCTCTAAATCCTTAGAATTATCAATCAAGTTTTCTAATTTAAAAGTTATAACCTAAAACCACTAAGAATGAATAGTTTCAAAACTTTTAATCCAACTCCATACCAAGGCAAAAAAAGATGCTTTGGAGAATTCGCTTGCCAAAACTGTGGAAAAAGTTGGAAGAGTGCTAACAGCAAAGCAAATACTCCTCAAGAATGCACTCGTTGTCATGCATTTGTACTTCCTCTGAAACAAAGTTCTTTAGACAATGTTTTCAAAGAGCTTAGAAACAATAGAGAGCTAAAATTTGCTTACCTCGACCAATTGACAAAACCAACTGAACCCAAACAAGAAAAAATATCTCCAAAACCAACAATTCAGCAAAACTTTTTGGAACAATCAGAATCAATGAATACTTTTTCATATAAAATCGACAAATTTGCTTCTGTATCTCCTGCATCTTCAAACTCATCAACTAGCTCGAGCAGTCAATCATTCTTTATTAAACCAAGCCCAATTACTGCCTTCGATTTTCAAGACTGCTTTCAAGGCATTTGTAGATTTTAAGATCTATCTTTTAATGATCAGTAATATCAATCTGATATTCCCAAAACAATAATTTAAATCAACACGATTTAAAAATGAATTTTACCCATAGTTTTTTATCAAATTTTGTGATTTTGGTTTTTTTTTCTAATTGAAAATTTCACTCATAATGTATTTAAAAATAGTTGTTTTTTTTTCTCTTTTGAATAAATTTAAACTAATTTCAAATAAAAACTTAAAAATTAGATTAAAAGTTTTAATTAAAACATTTTTTGAATTTCATTCATTTAGTAATAACGAAATGCCGACCCAATTCCATAAATTATCTATTCCCCTTTCATTTCCAATCTTCCTTTGTTTAATTTAGAGATAAATATTATATCTTATATCAATAATTATTATGCCAGATATTTTTCATGACCATTTAAATTATTTATTTATTTATTTAATCAAAGTCTCATGGACAAATTGATATAAGAATTTAAAATACAATTAAATATCCAGTTTATAATTAAGCAAAATATTCAGTTTGTTGTATACAAAAATAATGACTAAGATTATTTAACATACAAAATTCAATTAAATAAAATAGTATTTTTTAAATATTAAATAAATTATATTTTATAAATTATATATATATATTTTATAATTTTATATTATAAATATATGAAATAGTGAGTTTGAAGACAAACTTAGCAAAAAACTATGCAAATTTTCAGAAATTGAAATTCAAAATATTCGAGCTTAGTTAATAACGAATTCTGCACTATATAGGCAGGCTTTGACAGTTAATGCAACTATTTATGTTGTACCATATTAAATTCAAAGAAATAATCTTAAACTGATTGATAAAAAAATATGTATTTTTCTATTTTGTTCTATCCTTTTTTACTGAACTTAAAAAATCAGAGACAAAAAAATCAAAACATTTCTAAAGCTCTTCTTGGACTCAAATTGTTTTTTTAAAGTCTACTTTAAAGTTTTTTATGTACATGGTTTTAAAAATTTAATGAATTTCGGAATTACATATTGAATTTCGGATTTTAGAAAAATTTCTCTTATTTTTTCCAAAATCCTTAATTTTTTTTAATAAAACTAAAAAAAAAATTTTTTTTTGTATTTTACAAAAAGTCTTTTTTTTACTGTGAACTTTAAATAGATTTCTTTTAAGCATACTTTAAAATTAAAAGTATATGTTGATGTTTTTTTTTAGTTTAAATTTAATCAATTATATATTAAATTAAATTTCAATTAAAAAAACAAATCTAACTAAGCTGTTAAGCTGCAAAAAAATAAAAACAATTAAAAAATCTGATGACAGTTTGTTCCTTTTATTTTTAATTTTAAAAGCATATTTTTTTAAAGAACAAAAAAATTCAAAATTTTAAAAATTAATCAGACAATACTAACAGAAAAAGACTTATATACGTAAATATTTATCAAAATTCTTTATGTGCATAGATCATTTTATGATTAAGAAAAAAATTTAATTTATTTAACTTGATAATATAAGTTAACTTTATCTTTTATGCTGTTATATGAAAACTTATTTTAGCTAAACTTATTTTTGATTATTTATTTTAGCTAAATTTTCCAATTTTTTATCAATCAAGAAAAATAATGCGTCGTCATATCTTTTTAATTTATAAATACATTAATATAATTAATGTCACGTCAAAATTTAACGAGAAATTGATGTGAAAAAATGCATATTTAATTCTTCTCAAATTCTAATGTAAGTACTAAATTTTCGATGAAAATTTACATTTTCCATTAGAATAATAAAATTTTTTTAGAAAATTATTTTTGTAAATAAATAATAAGAAAAAAAATGATGAGTAAGTTATTAACTGTTTTAAAAAAAAAATTAAACTTAACTTTAATTTCCAGACAAAGAAATAAAGAAGGAAATGACTGAGAATGATATGGCATTAATTGAATTTGATGATGGAAGTCGGGACATAATTAGAATCATCGAATTGAATAATCGAAATTTTACAAATCTTAACATTGGAAAAAAGTATAGCTTTAAATTCGAAAATAAATGGAATTTAGTCCGTCTAAAATTTATTGGTATTAGACGATAATTAACTTAAAATTTGTAAAAAGTATTTCAAAAATGTTTTAAAGGAACATGGGAAGATTGTCATCAAGAGTTTGAAAAAATAAGTGAAATGGAAGAATCAGAAAGCAACAAAAGCGCCCAAAATATTTCAATAAATCAAATTGAGAATTTTAAAAATTCTGATATTGTTGAGAGAAATAAACAATTAGAACTTGCCTTGATTGAAAAAGAAATAAAAATTCAAAATATGGAAAAAAAGTTGCAGGAACAAGAAGAAATAAACTTAGCACTTAAAAATACTTTTAGTCAGTGTTACTCTTAAAGCCATCATTAATTATTAAACCATATTTTTAAGGTGATAGAGACATAGCATTCCTGAAAAAAGCCAGTATTAACTTTCTTAAAATTTTCGGAAATAATGAAGAGACTGTAGAATCTTCTGATAATGAAAATTTGATCAATTTTCCAGTAAACAATACATATTGTAGTATTTTATCAAAAAATCATCCTGATGTAACACTACCACTCGATGTTAAATATAAAGTCCAAAGTTACTTGTTAAATCCAAACGAGACACCGTCATCAGCATTTCGAAAAGTAATAACAGCATTGATACCTGATTCAGAAGAATGGGCAACTAGTAATAGGATATTAATTGTTGATAGATATAAAGATCAAGTTCATGCATCATATGGTAATTTAGAATCTAATTTAATTTAATAATTTTAATTTGTATTAGAGTATGTCAAAATGTTCAAGCCTGGTTTTGACTATAATGCAGCTGAGGCCGAACTCAGAAAAATTGCTTCAGAACGTCGTAGAGACTTGAAAAAGATTGGTTATATTTTTGAAACATATAAGGATACTAATGAGACCTTTTGCCGCTATAGAATTGTTCACAGACCTTCTGTGGCTGAGAATCAAGATTGTTGTCTAGATGAATTAAAACCAAATATAAGTCAGTCATTTAATGATACCGAGTATTATGATGAGAATTTTCAAGATGACTTCAGTGAAAGTTCGAAGAAGCAAAAATTGTGCGACATGAATTAGATTGGAAACGAGGCCAGTATCAATTTTTATTCGTAAAATAAAGTAAAGTTAACTTTTAAGAAACAAAGTTTGCCTTAATTTATCTTTCAAACTTTTGCTTTTCTTTTAGATTTGTGTTGAGAAATTTAATTAATTTAATTTTATCATAATTTTTGTTCAAATTGTAAATAAATTTTTATAAAGATATTTTTTAGCATTGATAGACTTGGTAAAATATTCATTTTTTCGAAGAAAAAAATCGGTACTGAGTGTTATTTTTTTAAATTTATTACTAAGTTACAATTTTTTCTATTTTTTTAAAGTTTATTTAAAAATTTATGTCACTCTTAGTAAAAATAATTGCTTACGCCATTGGGTTTTGTTAGAAGAAGAAGATTTAATTAGGGTTGTTAAATTTCTAAAGCAAACTTGGAAGAATAACCAATTTTTCTTATGAATTCATGTTTTTAATTTCAAATTCGAATTTCAAATTCATGTCTTAAATTAATTTTTATTTTTTTTTCAAAAGAAAATTTTTTTGAAACATTTAAAACAACTAAATATAAAAATTTGAAACAAAAAACATAAAAAAAATTAAGAATTTTGTTAAACCACTTCATTGAAGCTAAATCAGACTCATTTTTCTTGGTCAATCTCAATTTTTTTAATCTAATATGTAAATATAGCAAAACCATATTTCTTTTTACATTTTTTTTTCCTTTAATAGGTATCTTATTTTTAGCTTTTTTTTAGAAGAGGGTTAATTAAAATTTAAATCAAACTTTTCAATTTTCATTCAGAGAAATAAAATTAAAAAAATAAATGATTTCATAAAAAAGTTAATGCAGTTTCTCAATAACGAGTATCAAAGTAGTTTTGATGTCAAAAAGCATCCAAAATACAAAATTTACAGATATTACTATTTATAATAATATTGCAATATCTTTGGTTGAAAGAGTAGAATTCAGACAATAATTGTAAGAAATAATTTGGGTTTTACCAATTTAAACGTAATTTTACAAACGAAATTTTACGTAAAATACGGTAAAATTACGTAAATTTACGAAAAATCACGTAAATTAACGTAAAACTACCTAATTTTACCTCAGAACCACGTATCTTGGCAGCACTGTAAGTTTAAAAAAAATACAGCAGCAATAATTAATAATTTTTAAATATTTTTCTTTCGATAACTATCTAATTTTATTTTCCTTTAAAAATTTCCTTTTACTCAATTTTCGGAAGTGTATTAAAGTGCATAATGTTTTTTGAATAAAAATGAATCGACTTGAATTTAGATATTTTAATGTCTTATATTAGTGCATTTTCAATGGAAAATAATATTTTTAAACATCTTCTTTTTCTTAATCGGCATATTTTTTTATTTAAAATATTATTGAAAAATTATCGTGTACTTGTCTTCTACTTATACTTATACTCAGCGAGCAAACAATTTTTTTCAACCATTAGTTGACAATGATTTGGGCTACTTGAAAAAGTTATCCAAATGTTTAGAAAAACAAGGTTTATATTACATTCGAATTTTATTTAGAAAATTATTTATGAAATTATTAATGAAAGGACTGATTGGTTTAAAAAGCCAACGAAACACAAAAAATCGTAAATAAAAGCAAAGCATTTTGCAAGCATTCTCATTTAATTTTTTGATGAAGATTAATGTTTTGTTAAAAAAATTTTAATTTTCTTAATTTTAATTTTTATCCTTTTTGTTTAAATAAAACAATAAAATATCCACTTCTATAATATTCCCGAAAAAATTCTTGAAATTAAATCAAGATTTTTTATTTACAAGTAAATTTTAGTACCAGATCTAATGTTAGCGTCAACGGTTTTATTAAAAACAAGTAACTTTGAAAATAATTTTTTTTATTTAACTTCAAATTCTTAAAATCTAAATATCAGTACTCGGAAGAACAGCGAGCCAATATGTTCTTTAGAACACACATATTTATGGAAAATTTTCCATCAACAACATTTCCAAATCTAAGACAGATTACTCACTAACATAATCAAAAATTAAAAAAAAAAGCTTTCTCTTTAAAAAGGTGTGCAGATTTTTTTAACCAAAATATCTAATCTAAATTAAAAAATATCGTTTATATTTTTAAATTATGAATGTGCACCATTTTTCCTAATTTTATACCAAACTCTAATTTTATAAATAAAAATTTAAATAAAACAAAGATTAAATTTTATTATTATTTTAAATTTTTGCTAACAAATACATTAATTAAATAAGCCAGCATTGGTTAACTAGTGACAGATGTCTTTTATTGATAAAATAAAATCGATTATTAAAGAAAACATCTAATAACTAAAAAATATAATAAAAACTAAAAATTTGTTAAATTCTAGGGACTTAATTTCTGCGACTCAATTTAAGATGATAATTAAAGGGTCTTCTTAAAACCCCCAAATAGCCATCTTTTTCCGAGTAATCGTAATTTTTATCAGGTACGTACTCAAAATGAAATCGCTGCACCAAATTGACTATGACCAAGAACAGAATTTGCCTTGATAAATTGTCCCCTATACAAGTTCTTGGCGCTACACCAAACGGTATAAACGACTCACTAAATGATTTCAAATTTTTGTTCTCATCGAACCATTGTTCTGGATGCAACTCGTTATGATCATTCCAGTAGCGTGGGTCTCTGTGAATGGCAAATGCGTTTATCAAAACAGTGGTATCTTTAGGCAAGACATAATTATCTATTTTTACTTCATTGCTGGTCGATCTTGGTATCAAGGCTTGAGTCGAAGATAAGCGCAAAATTTCATTCAAACAGGCCTCTGTGTAAGGCAAGTTGGATCTTTGTTTAGAAAAAATAAATCCAGAAACTCCAACTGTACGCGCAATTTCATTAAAAATTTCTTCTTGGATTCTTTTATCTTTGGACAAATAATACAAAGCCCAAGAAAGAGTAAAACCAGTAGTGCATGTACCGGCCATCATTAGAGTAAAACTTAAAATTATTCTTAAATTTTTAAGATTTTAACTAAAATTAAATTTTTAAAAATTACTATTGTACTAAAATATCTTTTTCGGAATAGTTGTCATTGTCCATAAGAATTTTTTTGCTCCTTAAATTTTCACTGTGCTTACTCAAGACAAAATCCGCAAAATTGTTTATCACTTCTGGGTCATAATTTGATTTATAGGCACCAAAAGCTTGTGACAAAAAGTCATAAAACGAGTTGACTCTTGTACTTAAAAAATGAATTGTTTTTCGATCAAATATGGCACTTAATTTATCAAAATTGGTCATTGAAGCCACATTTAGGGAGCTTAATGATTCAGATATGTTATTTATTTGGACTTTGACTGGAGCTTGGGGATCCAAATCATAATCAAATCTGACGCCTAAACCTAGATAAGTGATGTAATTTGTGGCAATTTGCTGTAAATAAATTGGTGCATTTTGAACAAGACCATCTTCTTTTCCTAAATGGATTGAAAAATGACGTGCTTTTTCCTCTTTTTCAAACAATTTTTCTTGATCAATAAATTCTTTATCAATAAAGTCAATCAACAATTGCAGTTCATCAGTCAGTTTGTGCTCAAAGTTGGGATCATTACTAATTATTGCATGCAAACCTTGCAGTGATGATTTTCTAATTTCGAGCAATTTTTCGCCAAACATTCGAAAAAAAGAACCAATGTAGCCTTTAGATACAAAATTTAGAAGCAAATTTTTTGGTCTGTCCGCAATCGCTTCGACTTTGTTGACTTTCTGGGAAAAATTTTTCACAGATTCAATTGAGTTGAGAAAAACAATCTTTTTTTGGCCAGTTATTAAGCTATCCAAGGTTAAACTGCACTCATTTGGATACGCTTTTTGCAACAGTGTCAGATAATGTTCGTGATCTTCTTGAAGATTTTTCAAAAAGTCCTTTTTGTTTTTTCCCAATTTGTTTTGTTTATTGAAGCAAATTTCTTGCGGAAGCTTGTATTTGGATCGCAATATTCTCTTTAACGCAACATAACTAATTAAGCCAAGAGAGAAGGCAAATAAAGCCAATTGTGTGTTTTTGTTCCAGTATATGCTTAGATTTTTTCCGATCATGTTTAAGTCTAAATTTAAAAAGGGAAAAAGGTGTATTTTTTTTAAGTTTAAATTTAGTAAAATATTTTTTTTGCGTAATTTATATTATAATAATTCGCTGTAAAAATATTTAAACGCACTTGTAATTAACATTAGAAACGAATGCTGTAGTTTATAAAAAAATATAATTTGAATTTTCATGAAAGAGCGTTGAATAAAGAATGTTCAAGTTGTAGAATCAAAGATGTTCACTTATAACCCTCTAGTCACATATTCAAAGTATGATAAAGCAATATTAAACAACAAATTTTAGCGTTCTTGCTTTTTTCATTAAAATGAAATGTAAGCATTTTATTAAAACTGTCTATATTTACTTCTAAAGTATCTTCGAGATATCTTGCTGTATTTTGCTTGGCAACTTAATGTTTATTCTAAACTTTTTAAACTAATTTTTATAATTCGGAAAAGAAAAAATATTGTTCCATTGAAACAAAATTAAACTCTTTAGATTTAATCAATTATTTGATTGGAGTCTAAATATTAAGGAAATTTTCTAAAAAAAATATTTGTTTAAATGAAAACTGTAATTTGACAATATTTTTGGCGGGCTAATCAAGTAAAGTGTTCTATTAAAAAAGATTGAAAATTAAATGAGAATGCAGTAAGGCTTAAATTCAATTAAATCCTAGATATTGATTGAATTTTTAACTTTTGTATCGTTTAGTTATAAAGTTGCCTTTTCTAATTGAATTCATAAAATCTATATTTATTATGCATTCTTTTGGTTATAATTTTTATATGGATGTTAGAAACTTGGATCCAATTTCTTTTAAAAATTAAATCTAAAAAAATAATTTGAAAAAGTTGTTAGCACAAATTTCGTTTTAATCTAAAAATAATAGTAAAAATTTGTTAAAAAGATATTAAGTCTGCTTAAAAAAGATTGTTCATTTCATAAATTTATTTTTGACACGAATAAAAATAATTTGTTTTAAAAAATAAAAAATTTTATTATTTTAATATTGTTATATTCTTTTAAAATGCTTGCACATAATTGAATTGCGCTTCACACTTAAAAAAGTGGTTCAATTTAAGAATCCATATAATTTTCAAATTATGAATTTGAAAAAATCAAATTAAGAAAAACAATTTAAATTAAAAACTTATTGGAATAATCAAAAATTAATCAACTTATATAAAAGATTGATTACAAGCATTAAATAAAATTTTGAAATAAAATTAAGCACATAGATTCTTGAGTTAATTCCAAATTTCTAAATTTGCAGTTTTATTTTCAAAAAAAAAAATATTTGTTTTTAAGACTGACAAAATATTATTAAAAGAAGTCACGGTATAGGAATTATTTCTGAAATTTTGGGAAATTATTTATCTGGAATTATTTATCTGGATATTATTATATATTATTTATCTGGATATTTCAAAATTTCTATCAAACAGTTTTTTTGTTAATTTAAAAACAAATTTTACTTCTTGCAGTTAAAAGTAAAGCAAAAAAAGAGTTGAAAAATAATCAATAGTGAAAAATATTGAAAATTGTAACAAAATTAAATGATTTTGTTTTTACATTTTAAATATTATATCATCTGATTTGAAACGATTTGTTTATTTATAAATATTTAATCTTAAATTCTAAAAACTTAAAAGAAATTAAATTGAACTTAAATGAATCATTAGCAGAGATCGAACCTAAATTTAAGGAAGGAAAATTGTATTTAAAATCATAGAAAATTCTTTTATTTTTATTAAAAATTAAAACCTTGTTTTTATAAAACAAATTACAAAAAAAGTTCCAATTTCAAAAAAATTTATGAATTAATTAAATTAAAAAATATAATTATTAATTTGCTAAGCTCCTTCCTTAAAAAATTGGTTAACCTTATTAATATTTATAACTCCTGAATATAAATGATAGAGCAAAATCAAAATTACAAAAAAAGTTATAAAATAAAGATGTGCCAGTAAAAATGATATTGTTTAAAAAAAAATTACGTTATTTAGATATTTTTCGTTATTTTATATTTTTCACTAGATTTAACCAAAATTAATATATTACAAATTAAGATTTATTTAAATTAACGAAAAAGTAAGTATTTTTGATTTATGATTAAAAAAGCTTAAAAATTAAAAAATTTATATTTTAAGAAAAATTATGAAATAAGCAAAGTTGGAGAATATATGACTCCTATAGTTATTACTGCAATATTGGTAAATTTAAGTAAAATAACCAAAATTTTCCACAAATTTACAAAAATAAGAATACTCTTTTTTTTAATTTTTATGCGTGATTTTTCGTAAACAAAGGATAATATTTGTAAATTTTAGTGTGAGGTGTCGTAGTTATACTGTTTTTGAATAATTTATAAGTTATTTCATATCTAATTATAAAACTTAAGATTATGAGATATGCCGGATAATATGAGATCAATATGAAAAATGAATAAGATCTGAAAATTTTTTTGTTATTAATAGCTGACGCTCGTAATGATTGTCTTTTATTGAATTTTTAGAATTTTAAAATTTAATTTTATCAGCTCAAGTCCAAAAAAGTTTTTTTATTTCTTTAGTGTTTACCATTTATCTTAATTATATTGAGCTAATTTGTTTAGTCTAAAAATTGTAATCCCCATTAGCTCTTACTTCTTTTATTGAATGAGTTTTAAGTCAAAAAAATCTTTCTATCAATCTAAACGTTATTTAATATTTTTTAAGTGCCATTTTAATAAAAAATATATTCTTAAGCATAAGGATTTGATATTTGAATCCTTCAAGTTGTTTTATTTTGTTAAAAGAGATAAATAAAAAAATAAAGAAAAAAATGCTCAGTTTTTGAATAAAACTTTAAATTTATTAAAAAAAAAAAAGCAAGGCTATTCAAAAGCATTTAAATAAATATGTAATGATTAAAGAAAAAAATTTGCAAAATTCCAGACAAAAGCATACTAGGTCTTTAAAATGTTGATTTAATGTCTGTAAATATAATGTAAAGGAATTTTTCAATTAAAAATTTTTATCCATCACATTCTTTATTATTTCAAAAACTATCGATTTTTAATTTAAATATTTTTGAAAAAACTCTCATTCGTTAATGAAACATCAAACTTTTGTGTTTAAATTAAATCTGATTTTTGCATTAAAATTTTTAATCAAAATAAATTATAAATTAAAGCTCTCTGAGAAGAATTTAGAAAATTTTTAAGCTATTACGGTCAAATTATTTCTTATTTCGATTAATCTAACTTAGAACTAGATCTTTAAAAATCTGTCATCTCACATAGAACTTTTTGACTCTAGTTTATTATTCATAAACTGAAAATGATTATGAAACTTTTTTTAGCATCATATCTGTTGTGTTCGATAAAATAAAAAATTGGTGGGACCTAGATTTTGACTAAATCCATCGAGAACAGTCAACATTTTCCAAAAGATAATTCTAAAATTAAAAACAAAACCTTTTAATTTCCAATTAAATATGTTGATTTCTCTATGAATTGATATTTTTCCATTGATTTAAATAGGTAAAAAAACTTTGGGAAAAGTGACATAACTTTAAACTGTATTATAAATACTAAAATTTTTGTTAAATTAAAATTTAACCAAAGAAATAACAATTGAAGCAATGATAGGCGTAAGATTTTTTCAAATCCTTTTATATCAAATAATTGATTAATGAAAATTTTAATTTAGTTAAATAAAATAATTTTAGGCTGTTTATTAATAGCTCAATTAATAAATGCCGAAAGACATGAACCTAGACCTTTTGGAAGAGTGTCAGGAAAGAGCTTTCTTCCAAATAAAGCAATGAATACTAAATTGATAAACATCAAAGCTGATGTTAATCCATTGACTTTTGGTGGTCCAAAACACTTAATCCCAAGAATGCGCTATGGTCTTAGCTTCTGCAAAACATGCATTAATTTTGCTGATGAAGCTCTTAATACTTTGCTTAATGCTATTCTGAATATTGGCGTTGTTGGCGAGTGTTCAACTCTATGTGAATATGTAGCCGAAAAAATCGGTAGCGAAGTAGCCGGAGTAGTTTGTAATCTTCTTTGTGACTATGTTGGAATCAAAGAATTTATAAGCATTATAGAAAAAGCTGATTTAGACCCTATTTGGTACTGTGAATTGCTCAAAGCTTGTCCTGTTAATGATAATGGTGATGCTAAAATTACTGACTTTAGTGTTATACCATCTCAAGGACCACAAGGAACATTCACAATTAATCTAAGTTATGTTAGCAACAATGGTACTGGAACTGGTGAATTGTACATAGGAGTCAAGACTGTTGACAAAATTCCTGTCGAGGACTCATTTTTATTAGAAGCTTCAAATCCAGGCCAATATCAAGCTCAAATTAGACTTAATGCTGTTCCTGACCCTGATTGCGACCCAACCCAAGGTTTCTGTGAAAGATGGTTACCTGGAACATACACTGTGGAAACTGGCAATATTTAATGTTAGATTTTTTTTTTCTTTTTAATTTTTCCCTTAGCTATTTGCAATGGTGAATGTGGAAGTCTGCATCCTCACAGTGAAATTTATGATCAAGGAACTACAGAATTTACCATAGTTTAAATTAAATGTACAGAATAATCTTAATTTTGATTTTTTTATTAATAAACATATTAGAATAATGATCATTGAGAATTCTATTAGAAAAGTCTGAGAATCTAATTAGACATCAGAACTACACTTGAACTTGGGCGAACAACTTCTCTACTAATTTATGTATTTGATGCTTAACCAAATTTTAAAAATATACTTATAAAGCTTCATCTACTTAGAATATTTGATATTTTTTTAATATTTAATTGTTAGTCTAGTGGTATTTATTAAAAATCACAGAGATCTAAGTATTTATTTTATCATGCAAAATAAATATCAAAATCGCCACTATTTGTCTAAATTAGCCATTTGGGCACGAACTATAGATTTAAAATCGAAAATGTTATATTAAACGGTGAATATAAATATTAGGTTAGAATGCTTTGTTTAACATTTGAGCCTAAACGGATATATGTATTTTTCGATTAAAAAAATAATTTGACCTGTTTGATGACTAAGCTCACTGTTTTATGTTATATTTCATTAAAAATAGCATTAAAATTGTATAAAATTTGTGCTTTTAATTTTTGTCTGGAAGTATAAATTTATTTAAAACACGAAAATCTTTCTTTTTTAATTAATAAAAGTAAATTATCTATAAAAAACTGAATGAATAAATCTCAATTCTCAATTATATAATTGCTTTATTGCTTATTACAATGTTTTATAATACTGCCATATCCTTTTTACTTTTTTAATTTAATATATTTTTAATAATTTACCAAAATACCTAAAAAATTTAATAATTATCATAGAGTTAATCATTTTTTCTTAATTGACTTAAAATAAAAAAAATTTTTGAAATAAATAATAGAATAGCCATTGTGTTATAAAACTATAAAAACATAAAACATTAAGTAAAATATAACCGCTAAATTTACATAAGGCTAAATAAAAAAATATTGTGTGTCTTTGTAAAATCATTCTAATTTTTTGAAATTTTTTTCAGTCTTCAAATAATTGAATTTAGGAGAGAATTTATTTTAAAATGTTTTATTAAAAAATTTGACATATTTTGCCTAGATTAAAATTTGATGCATTGTTATTCGACATCAATAATAGAAAATTTTTAAGCCAAACATTCAAATTATTATTATACTGCTAAATGTCAAAAGATAAAAAAAAAATTTATTCATCTAAATATATCTCTGCTAATAAATCAATATATATCTTAATATTTTGATGAGCATTAAATAGAAAAAAGATAAATTTTTTTACGATTAAATTTGAATTATTTATTTGCTATGAGAAGAATTTATCTTATTAAGTATATTTTATTCTGGTTAAAAAATTTTAATAGTAATTTCACGAAAGACAATTGAAATAAATTTATTTTTTGATTTTTGAAAAGCAAAACTGTCAAGCTAAAGTTAAAAATAATGGAAAATGGTCAAAAACTTTTTAGATTAAGTATTATAATCTATTAATAAAAATATTTGATCCTTAAATTCTGGTTGTTCTTAATAATTAAATTAAAAAAATGAAGCCGGTCTCAAATTTAATTATTAAGATGCATTTTCTGATATAAAAATTAAAAATATAATTTAACTAATTTTCTGTTCTAATCTCTGGAGGGCAAACACACTATTTTGATACTGTTTTAAAGTATTTTCTTAACTTAACACTTAAATCCAACAAAAGATTCGATATCCAAGTAATTTTTCTAGTATTAGTAGTTTTTTCATAATTTTTATCATTAAGAATAAAAGGAAAGTTTAATTTCCTGTTTAAGGCCAAAAATCGATAATCATGTAACACTTTAAGACTATTTAGATCTACAAAAAATTTGAAATAATTTTTTAAACTAACAAAACAGCATTCAAAAAACAACATTAAATAATTTTTTTATTTTGATTAAAACTTTGAACTTAATAGGATTCTTAGGAATTAATTAATTAGTTTAAACTTGCAATGCAATCAATAGTTGAAAAAATATTTTCAAAAATTAAATGAATTTTTTAAATAAAAACTAAAATATAACGCTTTGTCAGTAAGACTCCTAGTTTTTTAAATACAGGACTTGTCATCTCGAAAATACCTTAGCATCTTTTAGCTAGAAAAAATTTAAATATAATTAAAAAAGTCCAAAGATGGGCAACCAAACTATTTAAACACTTAAGAAAAAATCGAACGAAGAGACTTATATCACTTGAATTAATGAACTTTGGAAGAGCGCAGAACAAAAGGAAATGATGAGCGTTCAATTCATCGAATTTTTTTTTAATAGAATAACTATTTCATTGAATTATTTTCTTAGAAATTTTTAATAGATAAATTACAGAGAAAATAATTCAAAGAGAATTTATTTTTAAAAATAAAATTCTATCGTAATTTTTGACGCTTAAAATATTGATAAAATATCAAAATTTTTCATCAATCTCCTAAAAATGAAAATTGTAATAGAAAATAATTAATTTCGTGAGCAACTTTTTTTGTTCGACTAATTTTGTTAGTTATTTATATTATTATTAAAATTTCTATAAAAGAAATATCATTAGTAATTTTTCTTTAATACATTTTTCTATTAAAATGTATATGAGTTTTGTCTTATTTTATTAAATTTCTATGAATTAATTTTTCTATAAATTGATACATCATCGATGAAATTAACAACTCAGTGAATGAATTGAACAAAAAAATTGAATATGAATATTAGAAAAGAGCATAATAAAGATAATATTTTAAAGATATTTGCACAGTCGGCTCATACAGGCTCAATTTAAAAAAAAAAGAGTTGGGTCAAGATGTAATAATTTGCAGTTGAATTGAATTGAAGTTATGATAACTTCAATTCAGATTTTAGTAAAAGTTATGATTTGGCGCAGAGAAAGAGAAGAAAGACTTACACAGCTCAACTTGAGATTAATGCTCTTTTAACGTTAATATATATTCACTCTTTACTTCAGTTCTTACTTCTACTCCTAATATAAAATAATATATAAAAATATATTATATTTCTATAATCGAAAATTTATTTTACCCTAGAAGAATAAATGTATTTATAATAAAAATATTATTTCGATCTTGTAAATTAATTTAATCAATTTTGATCGATATTTCACCTAGTTTACCTCCCATGCAATTAACATACTCAGTACAACTAACTAAGAAAGTTTTAAAACATCTCTAATTGACGTTTTCAAAATATTGTTAAGGTATTAAATTATTAAATAAAAAATTAAAATATTCTCTAATCGCTCGTATTCGAGTTTAAAAATTTTTAATTGTTAAATTTAATTCAAGTTAAAGATTTCCCAACTAGATTGCATAATATAATTAAGTTACTAAATAATGGCTAGGTAATTTGAAAAAATAAGTTTGTAACTATTAAATCGTTAAAATTGCTATTATTAATAGATTTAAAAAGGAGAACTGCCAATTATAGAGGTTTTAGGGAATTAACAGCAAGACTTGAAGGCTTTAACTTTGTGGATGATCTGGTACTTGTGAAAAAACACGAAAATTCATCGATGGTACACAAAATGAAAGTGTAATGGTTTTCAAAGACTTAAGAAGCATTTTCAGTGCAATGATGGAAACTTAAATAAAGAAAAAGGGTAGACAAGCTAAAGCGATGGTGTCTTTATAAGACTCCGGCCATTAAAGATATCAGCCAGTTACAGCAAGAAATTCTAAAACTGCACAAAAGTGTAGTAAAAGCAAAACTGATGTACGAAAACAGATGTTGGGGATTCCCGAAATAGTTTAACAAAGTGTGAATTTTCGAGAATTTGCGTATTTTTTTGTAATAGAAATAAGCTATGATATTTATAATAAAGACTTTAATAAAATCTACAAAATTCAAAGAATAGCGCTAAGAATATTTTTTATTGAATAAATTTTTTTACCTAAAATTAAATAATGAAAAAAAATCATATTGAACAGAACTAAAATGAGATGGAACAACCAGAGTTGTTTTAAAGTCACAAAACTCAATTAAAGTCCAATATCCCTTTTTTTTAATTTAATTTTTGTGACTTTAACTAGGCCGCCACAATAACTACTTGGAAGGGCAAAAAATTCATGTGGCTCAAACTTTATGAAAAAAAAATAAAACCTACACTGATTTTTCCAAAGCCTTTGACAAAGTTTCTCATCAGATATTACTAATCAAATTGAGCTCATTTGGTTTTGTTGGTAAGACTTTAGAATGGATAAAAAGCTTTTTAATTGGAAAAAAACAATGGGTAGTACTTGGTGATGTCGTTTCTGAGTGAGAGAATGTAACAAGCGGGCTGCACAGGGGTCAGTCCTTGGACCAATACTTTTCGTCATATACATAAATGACCTTCTTGAAAAATGTTTAAGTCCTTGTCTTTCATATGCTGGCGATTTGAAATTTATGGGAATTTTTGATCGTAACTTAGATAGCTCAGTTGAGCTACAGGAAGATTTTGAGATGTTAAGCGAATGGATTAGAACATGGTCTACAGAGTTAAATTTCTAAAAATGTAAAGCCTTGGCGGAAGAAGGAAGAAGAATGTTTACCAAATGGCAAGCTCAAATAGAATAAATTCACTCGAGGAGACGAATCAAGAGAAAGATCTTGGCGTGTTTATTACAAATGATCAAAAATTGAACAAGCAATGTTACGCAGCAGCTGCAAAGGCAAATAACGTTTTGGGTCAAATCAAGAGTTCTTTTTCATATCTGGACAGAGAGACGATTGTGCCACTTTAAAAGGGTCTGGTTCGCCCTCATCTTGAATATGTAGTCAGTGTTTGGTCGCCTTCGTTTAAAACGGACATAAATATTCTTAAGAAGGTTCAGAGGAGAGCAACCAAATTGGTTAAATCAATTAAAGAGGAACCTTATGAAGAAAGACTTCGAGATCTGGATCTGATTAGTTTAGAGGAGAATAAGAGGTGACTTGATCCAAATATATAAGATTGTGCACAAGGTTGAAAATATAGAATCGGTATATGATGTAAATTATGCTAAAAGTTTATCTCCAAATTTAAAATCAAATGATAAAAAGTTGTTAAGGGAAATAAACAAAAGAGGACGGTATCGCTACAATTTCTTGACGAACAGAGTTGTCGAGACATGAAACAGGTTGTCATCAAATGCGGTAAATGCGATGTCAGTCAAAAGTTTCAAAGCATTTATAGACCGGAAAGTTTTTTGAATGGCTCAAGGCAACGCCTGCAATGGCTCTTTTAGGGCTAGGCGCAATTACGCACTGGTATAGGCAAATGCTACTACAACTACTAAAAGTATTTGGCTTGAACTCTTAAAAATTAATAATAAAAGTCCGGACTTGGACTTTAATATGGGACTTAAAAACAACTATTAAGTAGATGAAATGAAATATCTTGGTCTTGATATAGGTAAACAGGATAAAAGCATCAAACACTTATTGAAGAGAAAAAAAAGTTCAATTCAGCACTTGTAAAAATCGACAGAATTGGAATTAATATTGAATATTTTTGCCCGTTTATGAAAAGTCAATTTTATAAAATCAATACAATATAAGACCCATTTGTGGACTAGACTAGTCAAAACTAGAACTCATGAATTTGGTCTCGTCAAAATACAACACATTTGATAAAATTAAAGCTTTTAAATTTGTAATAGAAGTGGAATTAAAGCGGGTAAAGAATCAAAAAAAATGCCCAAACAATAAACCAACTTCTTCAATGCAGAAAAATTAATTTAAAAGATGAACTTTTGCAGTGGCTCAGATTCGACATAGATTACTAAAAAGATAATCTTTTTTTTATTCATTTAAATATACAAATTTTTAGAATTTTACATAGAACTATAGTAATTTATTTGAATTTATACTCAATTTTTAAACAAATATGTTTTTTGTAATTTTTGCGTCTCTAAGCTTTATATATCTATCTGGGATACAAATGACCGGCAAGCGGTCTTTTGTCAAATAAAAAAATTAAGACATAAAAAAAGCGGGCTGATTATTTTATAACAAAAATTACTAAAAAAAAACTTTTTACTAAATTTGCATAACTGATATTATTCTTATTATTTTTTCTAAATAGTGAAAATTATTAATTAAACATAATATTACTCAAAAAAAGAACTAAAAATCAGCATATTTAATGATAGACAGCAGTAGTTAAGTCCATTTAAGAAATTTTTTGAGCCAGTAAAGGATGTTTTGTACAATTAGAGAATTTTTTTGTGAATTGGAACAATATTTGGATATTTTAGAATATTATGGTATAAATTTTGATTAAAAATATGAGTTCTGTAATCTGGTTTCTAGTTTTGAACTCAATAATTCTTTGTTTTTTACGATTCGTTTCATAAAGTGACAAAGGATAAACAAAAAATTAAAATTCAATATTCTTAAATCTAATTAAATTTTAGAAGAACTAGCATCAAACTTGATTTTTAAAAAGAATTCACATTTTTAAATTAAATAAGCAATGTAATGAAAAGCAAGTCATTTTTATATTCATCTAGTAAAATTGGTGAAAATCAGTAATTTTAGTTAAATGAATTGGCACACGCCAAACAAAAAAAAAATTCAACTTAAAAACTTTATTTAATTTACAAATGGCATATTTATGTTTTAGGCAAAAAGGAACAAGAAAAAAAATTAAAATTTAATCAAAAAAAATATTTACACAAAAAAGAAAGGCGAAAAACGAAGCTAGAAAAATTGCAGCAAATTTTTCATACAACAAAATTAATTTAGATTAAATTTCGGATCATTTTCATAAAAACTATAAATTAAATATAAATTCACTGAGTTTAATTTTACTATGACACCATTTGTTGAGCTCAGACAAATATCCTTGAGGCGATGAATCCAGATAATACTGTTAGAATAGAAACCCATTTGGTTGTCGAGCCAAACGATTTGGACGAAGCCGACCTGAGCAAAAACAACTCGTTTGCATCTTCGTAATCAAGTCTGTTGATGCCGCTAAAGGCAATCTCGTGTTTTTCTTCGACTTTGAATTGAATACTTTTGATCAGTCCATGACGACCATCATATCCGATAGTCTCAATCTGAAACAAGTATTCGACCCGAGGCAAAATTTCCCTCACCACAAAGCTTTGCTGTTCTTTATCGACTATGGCACCGATCGATCTAAAATAGGCGTCATCGACCATCGCTTGATCGTGACGTGGCTTAACAGTTATCTGGTAGTTTCTAAACAAGTTCCTGTCAAAAACAAATGGCACACTCCATGAAAACTCTACAGAATATCTATTTGTACTAAGAGATTTGTCAATCACTTTGTATTCAATATCGTTCACAATAGGCAATCTGATAAGTGATTTTCGAATTGCATATTCATCAATTGTAGATTTTGCAGTGGTAGAAGAAGATGTAGTTGTAGTGGTAGTCGTAGCCGTGGTCGTAGAGTCAGGTTTGAACATGAGTTTGTAAACAAAATTTTGACCAATGTCCCTATTAATTGTCTTGTCATTTATTTGTCCTGTTAGAACATCTGCGTATTTGTCATAGCATCGAGGCTTGTGTGAACTAATCACTTCTATTTCAGGACAAGATGGAACTTTGAATTGTGCTGAGACAATCTGTGGACTGGTCTTGGGTTGAGCAAGGCTGGTTTGACCCAAGCGAACATTTACCACATAGTCACAGTCAAATTTCAGCTCGTACACATCAAAATGTGAATCAAGAGTGGAAGCTGTTATGGGATTTGGCAGCGATTGATCGTAACCAAAGCATTTGATGGCAAACCAAGTTAGAGTAAAGAGAGTTTGTTGATTGTCTTTGGTAACAGTGTTCATATAATCTGCAGCCCATGTCACCTTGGCTTTGGCAAGGCCGTTCAAATAGTACGGAGTTTGCACGGTTAGGTTATAAATAAGTGGTGATTCAATTTTTGGCATTTTTAATAAACTAGATTCTTTTTTATCAAATATTTTGTTATTATTTTCAAAATCTTCGTCTTTGTATTCATTTAATTGAGCTGATTTGAGACTTGAAGAGACTGGTACAATGCTTATTTTGCTGGTGTCCAGTCTGGTCTTGAATGGTTTACTGGTCAAAGTGTTTGTCTCGTGCTTGGTAATTGCTCTTATTTCCAAGCGGTATTTACAATTTTTGATCAAGCCTCTGATTGTGTGTTTGTTCATTTGGTTGGCACTGACCAATTCGCTGTCAGTTGGAATATTTGAAGCGGTTTGATGTTGTTCGCTTTCTTCGCCAGATTCATCATCATCGTTTAAGATTTCCTCATTGTCATTTTCGCGTAGATACCAGCTGATTTTGTAGTTTTCAATTGGCAAATCGGATCGCTTTGGAGGCAGCCATGAAATGTCCACATCGACAGCAGATATGTCTTGGCTTAGGTATATTTGATTGATGGTTAAATTTTGAGGTCGCGTTGGTGGTTTGGGAGGTGATGAGAGTATGAACAGTTCGGTTGGTTTAGAATAACCAAACGAGCCCGATTTTGAAATGGCAGCAACGCGAAATTTGTACCACCTGCCTCGGTTGATGCTTCGAATTATTACCCAGTTGGTGTTTGTTGTGTGAGTGAGATAGCCCCATTTTGTCATGTCTGGCTCAGAGTCCGGTGTGTTTATTGACCATTTGCCTTCCACAACAAATATAATTGGTTGGTTTCGGTCATAAACCGATTGCCAACTTAGTATGACAGTTTTTCCCTTTTTGCGTTCAGTAATGTTTAAGTTAATAGGAACCGAAGGAATATTGAAATTGGATATAAGCGGCTTTTGGCATATTCGGCCTTGCTGTGGACATATGGGATTTACTGGGCAACATTTTTGAATGTCACCACAATCAGAATCTTTGCTGCATGTTGTTACCAATGGACCGCTCTGGTCAGAATCAATGTTATTTTGCTCGACCAAATTCGCAAATTGACTTTTTCTTGATGAACAATCTGGATTTGTCTTTATCACTGGACATTGGCCATTTTTGGATTCGTTTAACTCATTTAATAAATTGCATGACTCAATACACATTTGATTTTGATTCTAAAATTATTCAAAATTTAATTTATTTTGTACAATTGTAGAGTGTAGGCTACATAATGTAGGCTACAATTGTAGAGTGTAGGCTACATAATGTAGGCTACAATTGTAGAGTGTAGGCTACATAATGTAGGCTACAATTGTAGAGTGTAGGCTACATAATGTAGGCTACAATTGTAGAGTGTAGGCTACATAATGTAGGCTACAATTGTAGAGTGTAGGCTACATAATGTAGGCTACAATTGTAGAGTGTAGGCTACATAATGTAGGCTACAATTGTAGAGTGTAGGCTACATAATGTAGGCTACAATTGTAGAGTGTAGGCTACATAATGTAGGCTACAATTGTAGAGTGTAGGCTACATAATGTAGGCTACAATTGTAGAGTGTAGGCTACATAATGTAGGCTACAATTGTAGAGTGTAGGCTACATAATGTAGGCTACAATTGTAGAGTGTAGGCTACATAATGTAGGCTACAATTGTAGAGTGTAGGCTACATAATGTAGGCTACAATTGTAGAGTGTAGGCTACATAATGTAGGCTACAATTGTAGAGTGTAGGCTACATAATGTAGGCTACAATTGTAGAGTGTAGGCTACATAATGTAGGCTACAATTGTAGAGTGTAGGCTACATAATGTAGGCTACAATTGTAGAGTGTAGGCTACATAATGTAGGCTACAATTGTAGAGTGTAGGCTACATAATGTAGGCTACAATTGTAGAGTGTAGGCTACATTATGTAGCCTACAATTGTAGAGTGTAGGCTACATAATGTAGGCTACAATTGTAGAGTGTAGGCTACATAATGTAGGAGTTCAAAATTATAATTTACGGTGACTTACTTTACAGAGGTATTTGCAATTTGATAATAAACTTGTGGGTATCTCGCATGGTGATGTACACTTAAAATTTAAATATTTATAAAAGATACAACAATCAAAATTAAAAGCAGTACTTGAAGACAGTTTTCATTTTTAGTACAGAGGTCCATAACTTTGTTCCATCGTATTCGTAAATGTTGGTCGGAATTGTTGGTAAATCTTTTGTTAAACAATTGTCTTAACATCAATGATCGTTGCATGGAACGAACACGTCTTTCGTTGAATCTCCATGGAATCAACGACAAACATCGAGCTTTACATTGAGAAGATATCAATGAGTCAAATGAAGAAGAAGACTCGGCAAGATAAAAAAATATTGATATGAAAAAAAATAAGTGAATTAGTTGCATTGTGTTTTTGTCGTTTAATGTTCATAGACTTTTATACATTGTTTTCTAGCTTTTTAATCTAAAGAGAAACGAATGTGATAAAGTTAATTTTTTTGTCAAATTTGAGTTTGCTCAAGTAGCTTAATGTTTAAATAGTAAATATTTAAATAAAACGGACGGACGCGGCTCGTCTCTTATAACAAGTGTCGAAGCGGTGTCCTTTTTTTCTAAAATCAATTGAGACTAAGTTTTGAATAAATTTGAAATCTTTTTTTGTTGGCAAAATTTTTTGTCAACTAAATGTGAAAAAGTCATTTGCCTGTACTCACTAGTGTTATACATGCATAATTGCTCAACTTGCATAACTCGGAAACAAGAACAAAAGTTTAGAACTGTTTGTCGTCAAACACCGACCAAAAGTGAATAATTGAGCATTTATGATTTTTAAATTTCATAACTGTTTGTTTTTATTTTCAAGTGTTCTCTCTCTCAAAAATACTTGAGCTATCTTTTTGATTCCTTGCGCTGTCTAATTAAAGTACGAACAATTAGTTTCTCTCTTTTGTTCTAAACAAACTCAATCCCTATAATAAGCTCTGATTACTCTCAGCATTGATCTAAATAATTACCGATAGATTAAATTGTCCATACCTTTAATCTTTTAATCGTCACCGTAATCTTCACTTAGAAACTATCCTAGTCAAGAACTGCACACATTTTTCCAGACAACTCAGAGGCGTCTAAAAATAGGAACTACAATAAAAAGGCCTTAATGGTGAGTGACTTTCCACCTTTAATGCAAACAGTACATTAACGAGTTTTCAACAATTAGTTCTACAATAGAAGCCTACATTGTAGCTACATTTCTACAATTGTAGCCTACATTGTAGCTACATTTCTACAATTGTAGCCTACATTGTAGCTACATTTCTACAATTGTAGTCTACATTGTAGCTACATTTCTACAATTGTAGTCTACATTGTAGCTACATTTCTACAATTGTAGCCTACATTGTAGCTACATTTCTACAATTGTAGCCTACATTGTAGCTACATTTCTACAATTGTAGCCTACATTGTAGCTACATTTCTAAAAATTTAATATTTTTCGTAGCAAAATTCAATACCTGATTTCTCATAAAATTCTTACAAGTACGATATTTTTCACAAAGGTGACTAGTAAGAAATCACGGACTGAAACGGATTCAATGGCTTTAAATACATAAAAATCATGATTAAAAGATAAGACCAAGATCATGATTGATTGTGTTAATATTCGTTTAATAAACGTAAAATAAACACACTTCAATTGACTTCGAAGTTGACCAAATTTCCTTATCTTAAAATCGGCATTGAACAAAAGGCCGTCAAGCGGTAAAAAATGTTTTTCTAAACGACATTTTTAATTACATCACACTTGACAAATAAACCAAATAATTCAAGTCAAACTAAACGTTTAAATATTTAAGATATAAATCTAAATCGTTTCGGTGTAGCCCAACAAAAAAACAAAATCTACGATCAGATATTTACGATAAACAATTTAATGTGTGTGTTAAGTGTTTAATGAAACGTTTCAAATGGACCGAGTATTGTTTGTGTATGGCAATGAGCTCTGGTCCGAGACGTGATTTATAACTTTTGGCACTGAAAATTCAACTCTCTTATGCAATTGTTCATAAACAGTTTTCAAAAGCAGAAGCTCGCGCGGGAACTGAACGTTTTTAATAATTTTCGCATGAGCAGACCATTGACGGCCTCTTTAATCCAACTGCATGCTCATATATTTGTTTATCTTTTTAATTAAAAACCATAACTTTAAATTCAGCTCAACAACGGAACAAATTTAACTTTTAATTAAGCGCTGTTTTTAAATCTGTTGCTAATTTAATAACGGGTCTTGGCGCCGCGCTGCAAAATAAAAACCTTGAATAAACAATGTTCAGTTGAATTTTGTTTGTGTGTGACAAAATTTGTGTGCCCCCAAGGCCGAATATAAATAATCGATTTTTAAAACATAGCTTGGACCAAAATATTTTGCTAACACCTCCAGAAATGAGAACTATTTTAACAGAAAAATCCGATCACAATAAAAAGCATAGAAGAATTTTAATTATTTGCTTATCAATCAATTGATTTTAAATTTCATAGTGTCACATTTAAATCGCTTTAGAGGTTTGCTTGAATCAGCATTCCATTTGTGCGTTCTTTTCTTCGTTTTTTTTTATTTTATATAGAACTAAAATAATACGATTTTAGCGTAAACAATGAGCGTTTTTTATGTAAATTTTGACTTTCGTTTATGTCGACCTTTATTGCCTATTGAGGTCATAAATCGCTATTTGATACGGTAAATGATTTTTTTATGGCCAACACAAAATTAAACTCATCAAATTTTAAAACTATTCACAATTACTTACTAAAAATTGCTCATCATTTATTATTCTCATAACATTACCTTCGGAAATTTATTTTATTGCCCAAGTCCATGATAACTGCTTTTCCAAAAATATATTTAGATTTTAATTAACGATAACTAAATGCAACAATAAACTAATTACTATCGATTAAAATCAACTTATCAGTGCTTTATAATCAGCTCTATTTGTTTTTATAAGACAAAAAAATGTCTATGTTTATACTCATACCTGATAAGCCTAGAATAAATAAATTTTAAATTTTTTTATCTTTTCTCAATAATCGATTCACATTCTTCCATTATCTATTTTATCTTATCTTCTGTCTTTAACTCAAATCTACACTATTACGTCACTCAGTCATGCATTTACTATGATTATCAAACATGTCTTCTCCAAAGAAGTGGCGACTAAGGCGACCAACTAGTTCATAATGCCATACCATAAATCTTACAGCTGAACTGGGGACTAAAATTTAAATTTTTTTGTCATTCTTTTAAAAAATTATCAACACATAAAAAATTTTGGGCTTTGTTATTAATGAAAAAAAAAAAATAATTTTTTTTGTGATTTAAAAAATATTTTCATTAGTCTTTTTTTGTCTTGTGAAATACCGTTTAAAAAAGAACAGAATAAAGAAATGAAAAAATCTAATGTTTTTTTTCTATTAGTTAAAAAATTAATCCTGTGACAGCAATCAAAATCAATTTCTAGAAAAACTGTGCAAAATAAGCACAAATAAAATAATATAATTCAAAATATTCTTGAGAAGTGAATATTTCAGAGATTTTACTCATCATTTACAGTCTAAAATAGAACTTGTTGCAAACGAATTTATTTTTAATCGCTTAATTTTTAGACTAAATTTTATTTCTTATATACAAATTATCTCATAAAATTATTTATACTTTTATAGTCAATTTAAACTCAGAAAAAACAATTTTTTTATTTAAAAAAAGAGAAAAAATACTTAACTGAATTTAACGAAAGGAGAGAAATCGATCTCCAACCGGCTTACCGACGGAAGTTGGTTATTTTAATTTTTAAAATAAAATAAAAATGAAATGTTACTTCTATTTTTATTCTTTTTTGCTAATTAAAAAAAAACAGCAACTTTTAAATGGAAGCACGAGCGTTCAAACTAAGGTTACTTTTCGGATGATCCCGAGTGTTTCCTCAAAACTATTTTTATTAAAAATTGCAAACTTTGACAACTGATGTAACTTTGTATATTGAATCAAGTTAAATTCACATAAATAATTTTGAAATTATAGAAAAATATTTATTAGATTTTATTAATCGGTTTGCCCAATTCTTTCTTAAATACTGTACTGAATGTCACAAAACCCTTTTTTATTATTTTTTATTGAAATTTTTCTATACCTTAAAAGGCTGGATAATTTTCATTTATTTAAAATTTTAAACTATGTTTTAAAAAATATAATTTTTTGAATAAATTATTTTTAAATAAAATAATTTTCAAAATTTATTATTTCTTGAAAAATTTATTGTATTATTTTGTGTTTTTAATTTTCTTACAATACTAAGATCTAATAAATAATAACTAAAACATTTAGTCAATCTTATTTGTTCATTAAATAATTTGAGGTAAACCTCAGGCCACTCAGATTGTATTTAAGTAATTCTTTTCAGCCTAGCGAAAAATAAAATTGAGAAAAATAACGAGAGAGGATAAAAAAATTTAATATTATAAGAATAAAATAGAATATTTATACATACAAAAGTGAGTAAAAGAGATAAATAAAGCTACAAAAATAAATGAAATGACAGTATTAATCTTAAAAAATCATAAAAAATGATAAAATAGCAAAATGGCAAATTTTGTTTAAAAATTATACGGGGAAGTGATATCATGGACCGCCCGAATGACTATAGTGTTCTTTTGAGTCAATTTTGATAGATTTGGCAAAATAAAAGAAGAATTAAAATATGGTAAAGATACGAAGAAAATAAAATTTTTCTTCATGTTAAAAGGATTTTTTAATCTATTTTTTTTTTAATTTCAATTTGAACATTTAATAAAATTATATCTAAATTAAACATTCTTCTTAAATAAAGTCTTAATTTAGCCAGAAAAAATTTATGTTTTGTTCAAATAAATTAACAGAGTTTATCGATGTAAAAATTTGATCAATAGATTGTAAGATTTAAATTTATTCTAAAAGAAATATTGAGAAAATATTGTGAAAAAAAAAATATTGTCAAGAATGAGAATATTGCTCGGAGTGAAAAATTGTCTAAAAAAATAAACTTTAATTAGAAGTCGCTCTTCCAAAGTGATTTCTTAAAATTCCTACTAAAAACAGTGCCAAAAACCGAAATCCAAACTCAAAACATTGATTTATCTCAAGATTCCTATGAGACAAGCGAACAATATTTTTTAATCGAAATAAAAATACTCTCCAACATAAATAACCATTTTTATATCATACATGTTTGGCTTAATGTGTAAATGTTTATTTTAAAATATAATTAAAAAATTGTTATTGAAAACTTATAAGGCTTTAGCTATTTTAAATCTGCAAAAATAACAAATTATTAAGCTGAAGTACTTAATACTTGAATCAGATGACTGGCCTCGAACCCTTATCTGCGCAAAAAAAAACACCCTAGGCAGATTTTAATTGAGTAATTTAAGAAGCCATTTCAAATTTAACACTAAATTGACTTGCCAATTCTAATTAGTCACCAACGTATTTTCCCAGACCTGTAATTTAAATAACTAGTCTCATTTATGTACCTGTAGCGCAATAAAAAATTTATAGTCTCTTTGACATTTTCGCTTTGGTCTTTAAGCCGCTGATAAAATGTCGAGTAATTAGGATTTTTTTATCTACGGCTTTAAAAAACAAAACAAAAAACTTAAACGCTCACAAACAAAAAAGCACTTTATTCTGTTTTCCAAAACTTATTTTACATTAAACAGGCATTGTTATCGTTTTTTTTTTGTTGGTCTTAATTGAAATATAAATCAATCATTGATTGTTTTTGATTGATTATTGATATAGAGTCTTATCTTGGCCTAAATGTCCTTTTTATTGTCATAAACACTAAAATGGCAATTGATGATTGTGATAAGGATAAATACTCGAAAATTTGAAATTTATGATCATTTTATTGCTTAGGAGATGTGTGTGCTTTATTTCATATGTTAAGTGGGTCTGTATCTTGTTTTTCGTTTATATTGATCTTTGAAAATCAATTCATTGATCAAGTACTTTAAGATTTGAGCACTTGAATAAACTAGTTTGAAGGCTTTTATTGAAAATAAATTGATAAAATCACTTGAATTGGCCAATTGTGATAAGAGACAAATTTTTGGTCACCACCTTTTTTGAATCTTGGTACAAAAAAAAATATTAAAAATACCAAAGCTAAAGCTCCGACGCACCAAATCTTGTTCTGTAATTTATAGAAACTAATCTGTACCACCAATTTACATATTCTGCAAAAATCTGCTAATTCGAGCATATTGTGAATTTTTCACATTATTATTATTACTATTATTATTTATTAAAATTTTGAAGTCCCATGAACAAAAAATAATATTTAATAAGAAAAAAAGAATTCAATTAAGCTTGAATATAAATAAAAAATTTGCAAAAATTTTCTTTAAAAAAAATTGCTTCAAATTCTTTACAATATACACAATTTCCTTATTTTTTTAAATAATAAAAAAATCTTATTTAAAATTTAAGGTTAGATAAATCTATCAAATTCATCCTAAAATTTCGAACACAGAAATAAAGATAACAAAAAAAATAAACAAAATAAAATAATTAAAACAGTTTTAAAAAATTTTTAATTTGAAGTAAGTTATTTTTCATTTATTAATGAAAGGATGAGAGACTAAAATAATAATTTAAGAAATGTTTAGTTAAGAAATAGATGGAGTTGGGAAAATAAATGAATAAAAATAACATGAGAATCAGGGGGAAAAAAATATTTATAAGATCTTAAGAGTCAGAAAATTTTTGTATAATTAGGTAGTAGCTACAAATAGGAGTTGGATTCGTAATAAATTTATAATCGAAGCCTCTTTGAAGGTAAGTATTTTCTTAATTTTATACTGAAATTATTATAGATCCAACTCAACTAAAAGTGGTGGTACAGAGGATGTATCAGATGCTACAATTTACAGAGAATTTTCTGGTCTGCCAGAACTTGAGCTTTGGAATTTTTAAGGATGTGCAGTGTAAGGTTTCCGCGCTCTATTTAAACAGATCGAAGCGGAATATTTTCAGGAGGGCTTTTAGTGTCAATCTTTGACTAAATCACTTTTCACCAAATATTAAGATTTGTTTAAATAAACATTTAATGTAAATATTTATAAGGTCTTAAGTATTGTTAATGAAATTTTTCCAGCTTGCTCAACTCAATGAATCGAATCTTTATTAATCGTTGATTGCTCTAATAGTAAATAAACAAATAAATAAAAAAAAATAAAGAGAGAATGAGAGAGAGAGAGAGAAAATGTATAAAAATTCCTTCAATTAACTGTATGCCTGTATGCATTAGAGCAGTACTCCGGTAAATTAGTTAAACAAACAATGAACGGTTTGAAATACTTTAAATTCATTGCTAGTCTAAATATTTATTTTGTTTAGCTAGTAGAATATCCGGTCTTTGTGCACTTCCCCTCAAACGACATAAAAAAAGTTCATCTCAATTTTCACATTTTGAACAACAAAAAAAAAAATTATCTTTTTTGTTGATTAACACCTACTGCTCAAAATAATAAAGATTCTAATCTTATCTTTGATTGTTAAAATGCATTTAACAACTTTATGTGGGCAGAACATGCCATTTTGGATTCAAATCGAATATTAACGCATGAATGAAATAACTCAATAAGCAGCAGATTTTCTAACTTTCTACCTGATTGATCTTGTTTGTTTGCGTTTTATAACGTGTGTATTTCATTATCAGTCGAGTTGTACTAATTGAGATGAATTTCTGCCATTGACCAAAATCCAAAATTGGCCATGCTTGATTTGCTCCTTCGAGTCTAGTTATTCGATCGCTTATTTATCAAGTATTGAAATTAATTAAACTTGGTTGAATTGTTTCATGAATATTTTTAATTAGAAATCGTGATTTACAAGACTCGTCACAGATACTTTGACCAAGATATTTTCTTAACTTTCAAAATTGCCATGAATAATTTTCCTTGATCCCTTGGTCCACTCAAGCGTGCACAATCTTCTAAACTAGTTTTATTTTGAATTCGAAAAAAAATTGGTCTCTTTATAAATCTAAAAGAAAATAAATATTTAATTGGAAGAACATGTTTTTTATTTCAAAATTTAGCTCACAGCCTGAGCTAGACTTGAAAGCATGAAAAATGTTTTAATTGTGCGTCTACTAAATTCCATCTGCTCAAATAGCCATGCTTTTCTAGTACCTTTTTAGCAAAAAAAAAAAACAATCGCTTATCTTTGTTTAGAAAAAAATTCCCAGAAACTAAAAATATCGAATAAATCTCAAATCTCAAAAAAAATTTAAATAAATATAAATTGTTTATTCTTTCAAATATCCATTATCGTCCTACACATTCATTTTTGATTCAGCTTATAAACTTATCCTACGCATTGAAAAACAACACTCAACACAAAACTTGGACTTGTTTCCAATAAACTGGTCATTCAATACTCAAATGTGATCTGATACTCTAATTATATAATCAACACTAATTAAAACTTTTATTTTAGAAAAAAAAACCATCATCAAGTATCTAAATTTTTGTTTAATAAATCATTTAAAACTAAATTTTTTATCTAACTTGTTCATTTTGAAAATATTTTTCTTATTTTGTTAGGACTGATAGAGCCTAAAAGACGCTAGAGATATAAATTAATTTAAATTGTAAACTAAAAATAGATAAATTTTAATTAAATTAGAACTCAAGTTTTTTATCTTTTATAATTTTAATCAATTATTTGGGTTGGCATATCTTAAAAATTACAATTTTCCCCTTTTACACTCGAAATAAAAGTTTGCCTAATGAACATTTAATTTATTAAAAATAAAATAAAATTATCAAAAAATAGAGCTTTGCAATACTTTTGTTGAACCTAAAGATAAATATTATACCAAGTTTGTTCGAAATTACTGGGCTTCGCAATCAATAAACTTTAGCTAAAAGTTAAAAATTTTCAGCATTTATAAGTTTAAATTTTTTCTAGTGATTTTCGGTTGATTTCAAGAGACCTTTAATTTTCGTTAAAAAAATAGATTTTCCTCTTAAAAGTAAACCTTGAATGTAAATAAACTAAATTTGAAAAAATAATAAAATTGTGTAATTAAGAGATTCTCAAAACCAAACAATTGTAATAAAACAAACAAAACATTAGCCTGGTGAGAATTAGCTACTTTAATTTAAAAACTCGTTATATTGAGTGAATAAAAATTAAAAAATGGTCGTAGTAGTAATATTTTATTGCTTATTTATTTTAAAAAAATTAGGAAAAAAAAACCTAGGCAGCTCAGAATGGATCAAAGTCCTTCTTTTCAGCCTAGTGATTGAATAAAATCGTGCTCAAATAAAGTAGTTACTGCGGTATTCAAGTTGAATCTTTTAGTACCACTTACTTTAATCCACTCCTTTTAGAAATAAATTGAACTTTTTGTTAATTTCTTTACAGACTTATTAATTTCGAAATATGTTAAAACAATTTTTAAATTTTTTAACAAATTTTAACTTATTTCTCTTTAATAATTCTTTCAAAAAATTAAGCTTATAACTAGAAAAATAAAAGAGATAGTTTATTCGAATCAATTCTAAATATCTTTTTTTTTTTAAGAATAAAGCCGAACTTTAGACATTATAAATTTAAGATTATTTCTAGAATTAAATTAAAAAATAATTACTTTCTTCTAATATCTATTGAAGAAAAACTTTTATTTTTAAATTAAAATCGTGTTTAGACATCAACTGAAATAAATAGTAATTTTAAAAATTGAATAATTCAATCGAAAAGACAATTAAAGAAAATTTGTGAATAAAATTTAATTTTAAAAATTCACATTTACAACTGCCAAGTATAAAAATAAAATAATTTAAAAATATTTGACAAAAAATCAATGATCTAAGTTTTAATTAAATAAAAAAAAGATATTAAAATTTTTATCAGAAATAGAAAAATATTTTTGGATAACTAAAGGCTATCGAGTTAGATTGGAATATCTAATTAGGACTTGATATGAACGATTGAACATTTAATTTGATAATTTAAATAAAAGAATATATGCGCATATTTCATGCTCATTTTCCCAGAGGTGTATTTCACTCACGAAATAAAGGCTTTGAAATTTGCAATTTCTCGACTTTTGAAATCGAATTGACTTTAAATAACAAGACAAAACTAGATTTTGTCTTTGACAAAAGCCAACACTCTTGATTAGATACAGTCAATCAATGAATTTAATTTAAAAAACCAACAAAACTTATCGCAATTTTAATTTAAATTATTTTAATAATTTAAAATTGCAAGATAAGAGCCTCCTATTTCGGACATAGACAATCTTAAGGTAGACTCTTAATTTTCGAGTACAAACGGCGACAATATTTCTACAAGATATTTTTCTAAACAATAAAATCCATTACAATATTAGAAAATTTCTAAATTGGTTCCGTTCATTTTATTAATGAATTTGACGTCGCCATAAAAACATTTTAAGAGAAATCAATAAAAAAAAGAGACCATTTGAAATGCTGCAAGAATCTCAAGCCATCTAATTTAGACAAGCATCCGTGCTTTTTTTTCCTACAATTCATGTAGAGCTAAAAATTGATTTTAAAAATCCACCTTTGAAAACATAACGCCACTTTCTCACAAACGGACTCCGAGTACTGCTACCTGCTCGGAAAATTAATCAAGGAATCATACCATCGCTTAGCAAAGCTATTATCCTAATAACAAGCTGAAAATTAATTACTTTTCATGACTAAATTATTGCGTAACTAATTACTAGAATCGGCACAGTGAGCTCGAGAGATATTAATTTTTACAAGGAAATAATTTAAGCCAAGCTCAATACTTAAACATGTAAAATTTAAAAAAAATTTATTTTTATTTTATTGTAAATTTTATTATATTTTTTAAAATTGAAAATTATATACTTTTACTTATCCTTATGGAAGCTAATTTAATTAAATAAATAAATAAATAAATACTTAATGTCATTTTTAATTTAAATTTAGCTATTTTAATTTTCTTCAAATTTTTTTTTTAATTTTCTGAAATATTTTTGATTAACTTGAGCGACAAAAATCAATTTTGCCAAATCTGCTCTCGAGTGCCGTATGGTCATGCATTCTAAATAATCTCTAGTTGCTGGCTATTTGTAAATATAAATATATATCTCAATTTGCCTAATGCCGGCAAATTTGTTTTTCTAGAGATTTATTTTCAAGATAAGCTTATAACTGATGGACTTATCGAAACGCCATTAGCGATCGAATACAATCGAGCTTTAAAATTAAATTTAAATTATATTCCTAAATGATTTTTAATCTTTTGCTTGGCCACTTATATTATACAGTAATAAAACTTAAATTAAGTTTTACTGCCTTATGTAGCTATCAGCACTCGATTGCAATTGATTAATATTTGGATTCGTTTAAGACTTTATCTAAATTGCATAAACAAATTTTTAGACATTGGTACTCAAAGCCCAACTTAATTACGCTACCTGATTGTGATGGAAATTAATCTCTGGAGCTTATCATTGATTGTAAAGCAATAAATCCCATGGTTGTATTCAACCCATAAAATACGAAGCGATTTTTCTTTCTCTCTCTCTCTCTACCGGGAACAATTTAATTCAATTACAGCCCGAGACCTATATTAGAAAACATTTTTATTTTGAGCTTTTTATATTTTGTTTCAATATTTTCTGATCGGTTTGTATTTATAGATTATTGAAAAACCTTTGGATGTAAAGCCTTAAAATGAACGATTTTAGAACAGGTTCTCTTGGCAACTTATAGAATATATGCGAGTCAATATTTATATAAATTTTTTATTTTTTTTATTAAAAATTTTTTTGTTAGTTTATTTTTCTCGCTGAATTCCAAAGGTCTCACTTTATTTATTTATTCAAAAATGATCTTGAATTCGTTTAAAATTTCCAACTTAATATCGATTTTTGATTTTGCATTTCCTTTTTAATAAATATTCAAGAAAATATTCTCTAGCTCAAACAATAAACTATCTGTTGACTCTTATTTTTAATATGTATACCTACGACTTGATAAAAATTTTAAAGTGGACAAATTTCCATACAACAACAACAAAAAATTGATATACTATTTAAAATTAAATATTTCCTTTTCATTTCAAACCACCTTAGGTCAACTACGCTTCGTAGAAAAAAAACCGAGTGGTAACTAAATTAAAAAATAAAAACTGATCTATTGACACAATTAAATATTGTAAAAATCTACCCTTATTTTGTTTCTTTTTTTTGGTTAAATGTTTGCTCATCTAAATTTATATCGAGAAAAAACAAGTTCGCTTTATCAATGGAAAAAAAGAAAAAACAAAAACCCAATCTTAGTTATTAGTCTAGAAATTTATGTCGTTGTAAATAATAAAATCTAGCTTTCATAAATCTGGAATGGACCATTTGATGACCCGTTTCATAAGATTACAATTTATTAAAATAAGTATTTGTTCTAAATAAATGTTAAATTTAAATATTTGAATATTGATTTCGGAATTTTAATTGAAAAAAAAAGAGAAACTCAATTAAAAAAAAGGCAGAATATTTTTTTTCAGCGTGGTTTTAATCAATTGTGTACAACATTGGAACTACTTTTGTTTTTCTCTGGCCAATTTTTGACTGATTTACAAAAAAAGAATCGATTTCAATAATTGAGTTGTCATGATATCTTGTTCAGTAAATAGAATTTTATTTTATATTCTGTCACATAATTATTCCTAATTTTATATCTAAATAACGCAAAATTTTGAAATTAAACATTGCTGAATGGACTTGTTGGTTGATTTGACTTTAATTAGATTGATATGGGACACGAATATAAAAAGGCTTAGGCAAAAAATAAAACAAAAGAAAAAAATGAAAAGCGTAACTTATAGATAATATTTCAAGTGTGTATCACGAAAATGAATTAATTATTTTAGTCGAGTTAATTATTGAAATGACGGATTTGGTAAATTACTTGGTATCGTGAGCATTTAGTGCAATTAGTATAAGAAAAAAAGAAGAAGTTAATTTGGTCATGGGATTATCTCACTTGAGCCAAGGCACAAATTCTTTTAATTGCAGGAATCCAATTTTAGTTGATGAATTCCTTAAGATATTCTTTGGATGAAAGCTTTAATATCTCTAAGCTAAGTGCACACAAAATTTGATTAAATTTTTTGATTATTCAATATTTAGATTTTGTTCAAATATTTCCAGAGTTCTTATTATCTCTTGTGCCTTAAGGGCATTTAGTAAGTAGAACAACTAATCTCCAAGACCAGATCTAAACAATTAGAAAATTTTTTTTTTAATAATAAAAATGGGTAATAAAACGCTGAAAAATTGATGAAAGGTAAATGATTTAAAAACGTTTATAAAACTATTGGTAAATTAAGCATTGTGCTCGATGATCTTACATAACCACAGTGTGTCTGGATATGATTTAAATAGTTGAAATTTATTTCAAATTAAGATTTCCTAAAAATAAATATTATCTAAATATTTTAGACAACAGAAATTCAATTGCAAGTTAGTTTAAAAATTGAAATTTGTTTACTTGGTTTCAACAAAAGCCAGATTGTCCGAGCTATTCAGCTATAAATAAAACGAATATTAATTATAGAGGTTTCTAGTAGATCGCTCTTGAGCGATTCGAGCTCAAAATGCTGATCGAGGCTCAACACTCCAATAAATTAATGGTTGTAGATACAAGCTTTTTGACTAATAAAAAAAATAAATTTTTTTAAAAATTTTATTGTCTTAAGTACACTTTTGAAAAGTCGAAAACAAAACCCATTAGAAAGAAAATAAAATCTTAACTTAAAGTAATTTGAAGTTTTGTCATGATATTTAAATTTTAAAAATTAGATTTTATACAATTCGAGTCAAGAATAGATCCGTAAGGCCTATTCTTAAATTATATGCTAAATCTGGTCTTGAGCAAATTTAAATTTGTTTCTCATTTTAAATAGTTTATTTATCTAATAAACACATGAAATTTTTTTATTCATCATCTTCAAACAAGACCAGCTCTGAAATTATTTCAAAATTAGCTTTGAAAATAAATCAAATTAGTCCGATAAACCTTTTTTCTCTCTCTATTTCAATCTCTTTTTAGTTGTATAATTACAATTTGATTGATTGCAAAGTTAGAAATTCCTAAAGCCCTAGATAAAATTTTTGAATAGACCCCATAGACAATTTTATCTATCCTCGAACAGACTACGCTTTCTAAATTGAACGCAGACTAGATAAATCTAGAACAGCAAAAATGTTTTAAAATAGACTAACCATAGCTATGATTTGTTTTAAGAATACAACTTTATCAAAAACACTACTTAAAAACAGATTATGTCTTAAATTCGGTCGAATAATTAGCTAGTTAAAGCAGCTTGTAAATTTTTGTAACATTTTTCCAACAAGTCTCAAAGTTTTTCTGCCGAATAGTTCCAATAAAAAAAATTCAATTTACTTTCATCTCTAAAAATTACTAAAATGCTAATTAATTGAATATTTAATTTTTTTCTTCTTAATATAATTTAAATATTTAATATGAAACTAGCGAGGGTTTTTTCGATTTAACTTGATAAATAAATAGTATATTTTCTTATTTTTTAATTAAAAATTGACTACACGAAACTGATATCTTAAAAAAATTTTGCTTTTTTTGTCAATTATCAAACATTGAATAAGACTTGAATTATAATTATTTGAATAGACGCCACTTGGGCAATTAAAATTATATTTGAATAAATTTTTTCAATATTTTTAAGACAAAATTTTAATTTCGCGTATTATCTTGAAATTCGTTGTGACAAAAAATAACTAAAGGAAATTTTAAAATTTAATCCAACATTTATGACTGGTGAAATCCGGTCAATTAATGCACTCGAAATAATTTAAAAAAAAAATAAAAATAATCAAAAATCTAAAAAATTAATTTAAATCCACCAAGCATCATTTAAGCTAGTTCTATTTTCTATAAGCTTTCAAATAAAGTAAAAAACTGGTCAAACTAATTTTAGATAATAGTTATGAAATTAATTTTTGAAATTAAAATTTAAGCATTAAACTCAAAAAGAGATTAATCAATCAATATTAGTGATGAGGCTAAAGTTGGCGAAAAATTTCTTAAAATTATGAAATAGACTGGTAGATTTTGGCTCGAAAATCTAAAAAAAAAAAAGGACTAAGAAAATTTTTTTTTAATAAAAAAATTGAAAAATTTTGCTTTTTAAATGATTGAACTTAAAAAATCTAATCAATATTTTTTTGATTGAGTGATTGATCACATAAAGGTCTTTTCTAAATATACCCATCAGAAAATTCAAAAATCAACCTTTCTACTAATAAGCAAATTTTTCCCAGTAAATCAACTGTTTCATTTTTTAATCTAATAAAAATGCCTCGGATTTTCCAAATATGTTCACTCAAGTCCATTTCTCTATTGACATTTTCAATATTGATTTTTGGCCGTGAACAGCCTCTTAATTATTGACCAGCTTTAAATTTTAAAATAAATTTAAAATCGATCATATTGATTAGCAATGTAATACAAAAATTTCGTGTGCACAAAGTGCTCTATTTACCTTGAAATTGTTGGAATTTTTTTTCACAAAATTTCCATTTTTTTCCACTCGAATTCTGGACTATCTAGTTAGCACTAAATTGGATTGCTCACTCGAACGGAACATGTTTATTTGACATCAAATTGAGCACTTGCTATTCCAGTGCCGACGATCGAATAAACATAGTCATCGGCTTGTAAATATTAAGTTTTCTTCAAATAATCTGCATACATCTTACTTTTGGATAGACTCTGAGTGAAAACAGCCTAGGGATTTGTTTGACACAAATTCGATTTGTGTAAATAATTAATTCTGTGTCCAAAACATAAGTCCCGTTATCATTCGATTAAAATTCGACTAGAAACCATTTAGGCATGAATAAAACTCTTGAAAGCAATCCATACGAGCCCTAATAAGGACTCTAAGATTAGCATAACTCAGAAGGAACAAAATGCAAAATTGATCCCATAATTAAGTTTAAATCGAATGCAAAATTCCAAAGTGGTCAATTTTTTCTCAATTAATAAGAAAATATAATTAATATACTTATGGGATACGAAAATAGATTAAAATACAAATGAGCACTTGAAACTTATTTGAATATGAATTAGATACTCTCGATTTTTATTCCAAAATCATCTCCGAGATTTTCGAATATGGTCGATCTAGAATCAAATTTTTTTTATTTTAAAACATTTGTCAAAAAAACGCCGAAGTTCTCAAAATTTACAGAAATTTCACTTTCAATTGAATAGAAAATAATTAATCAATTTTTTTTGTTAAATTAGCTCTTATGTAGAAATACCACTGATAGTTATTTATGATCTATTGGAAAAAAAAATTCTCCCAGAACTGATTGAGCAAAAATTAAGTCTAAATACTATTTTATCCCATCATAATCTCTTGAAACAATTAAGCTAAATATGATGCAATCGATAATATCAATAATATACACTTAGTCGATATCTTCCCGATACGAAATTACAAAAATAGAAGATTAATTTTTCAAATTGAGTCATTGACTAAATTATTTAACTTTTTTTTCATTTAATCAACTTATTAAATTTATCGACAACATGAAGTTCATGATCATGATCACATGATAAAACCTTAATTTATTAAAATCTAAATAGAATTATGAAAAAAATTTTATTTCTTTTTTTAATTAAACATTAATATTTTATATTAAAAAATAAATATATTTTTTCTTCTTATTGATTCTTCTAATATATTTGTTTTAAAACTTTAAAGACAAAATTAAAATTCATATTGAGTTTTCCAAATAATGGCTCAAAAGAATGCTTTAAATGATATTTTAATATTGAAAAAAATCTATTAAATAGAAACTAAGTAAAATTTTGTATTTCAAAATTTCAAAATATTGATTAATATTTAATATTTACTTCAGAGAAAAAATCAATTTTAATTTTTTCTTAGTTAAAAATTAAAAAAATATGTTGAATAAAGTTTAGTTATTTGTTGTTAAAAAATAGAAAAAAAAATATTTTTTCAAATCTAAAACTTAAAATTTTTATTTGAAATTTGCATTTGATCATGAACTTCAATTAGCCAAATTTATCTAAAATTTCTTTTATTTTATCTGCGAATACTAGGCATCAATTACTAGAATGTGTCTGCCAAACTAATCACAAGAACTTGAAATACTTCTTGTGGATTGAAGAGATTTTTTTCATTAAGGAAAAATAAATTAACTAAATTAAATTTCTTAAGTGCTTTATGAAAACGCAAATGAACGAAATCTATCTGCTCGACCACAAACTGGGAATGGGACTAGAAAAATAAAGTGTTGTTTTGTTGTTGTTGTATATATCCGCAACAAGAAATTAAAAAAAATAAAATTAAAATTCAATTTTTGCACTGAACCACTAACACAATTTTGAATCTAAAAACAGGACAATTCAATACATCTCTTGTCTTTTGTGATTCAAATTTGAAATTAATTAGAACTTGTTTTTAAAATGAGCGAACTTGAGCTATTTCTATGGAATCTGCTGAATTCTAAGAATTCAAACAAGGTCAATTAAATATTTGATTGAAAAAAGCCTTACATTAAATTGTCATTCGAAATGAAAAAATAAAAAATGGGCGACTATTATTCCCATACTTGAATGAAATTTAATTTTCTGTTAGGATAAGTTCAGCCTTGGTTTTATACAAAGCAGAAAGGCCACAAAGGCTTCATAAATCAAATTTAGAAATAAATTTCAAAACCTTTGAAATACAAATAAGTTGGCTTGAAATAAAACAGGCCATTTCCATCTCTGGAAAAATTACTTACGTTTTAATGCTTTCGGTGAAAAATGAAAACAAAAAAAAAATAAAAATTTGTAATAAATTTGATTAATAACGCTTTAGTGCACTCTTTTCAAAAATGCAAACGTTTTCTCTCTTCATATTTGTATGTATTCTTTTTGTAATTTTCGGAAAGTGTTTAAACTGGACCGCGATATTTCGAATAAATAATTAATTTCTAATTGCATTCTTTATTGCTTCGATATCTTAATGTACTAATTTATTCTTGCACCCATACATTTGAATACAAATTTAATAAAATATTTTAAATAAATTCCTTTTTTTATTTTGTTTTGAATTTTTTTGTATTCTAAGCACAATTTTCCGACAAAGCTAGTTGGTACCATTTCGATCGATATTTATCATTAAATGATTTATGAATTTTACAGTTTTACTTTATTGATTGGAATTTTAGCTGGCAATCGGAAGCGAACATTTTAAAATATTCTTTTACGGATACCAGAAAATCTTAATATTAATTGCCTCAAGTACAAATTGGTCCTTTTCAGCTTTATTGTTTTTGGGGCCAAAATCAATATCATTAATCAGAAATTAGATGTCCAATACGTAGTCTAATCAATCAAAAGTCGTCCCAAAGTTGTTCGAAGCTGCTTCCTGTCATTTTTTAAAATAAGCTTGGATTATAATTAGCCAGACTTGTAATCCGCATTTTTCCTGTTGCCATCTCTAATCAGCTCAGTGGGCTATAATTATTTAATTTTGGCATAAATTCAATAAAGCGTTTAGCTGGCCTTTGTGACTTAAGAGTGGCTCCGAATCCAGAAATAGACTCTTAGTTTTTATTGTCCGTAGAAAATAAATTTTTATCGGCATGAAAATATTTGAAATTTCAGAAAATTAATACTCGGCCAAATTAGAACTTTTGAATTATATGTTAGGCTAGGAAACTATAATTACAGTTTAAACAATGTACGGTGTTGAATTTCTTGGGCAAATTCCGATTCAGAAAATGTACAACTGTGCTATTTCCTTAAGTAAAATTTATTGATTGTAAATAAATAAGTTTTGAATTTCAAAACCACTCGAAGAAATTTGACTTTTGAATTTGAATTCTTCGTTTTAAGTCGTTGCTATCTGAAAAATCTTTGATACTTTGAATTTCAATTTGCTTTTAAGAATTTTGACTCATAAATAAAATATCAAAATTAATAAACAAATAAGAAAAACGTGGACAAAATTAATTCAAAAGAAGCCTGCTGGAGTCTTTTTAATTTAGTTTTTTTTTCCTTTTTGCTTTTAGTCTTATATAAAACACAAATTTGATCAAGAAGAAAAAATTCAAATTTGGTTCCTAATTCTTTATTTTGTTGATTAAATTTTTTTCTATTTGGTTTTAATTAAAAAAAATAAAAATTTTTTAAAAATTTTCAAGATTAATTTTTAAAAAAATACTAGACAAGAAGTTTAAAATTAATTTTACTTTAAACATTTATTATTCGATTACCTTTTAGCAAAGATTATTTTTAATTTTAATAATTTGAAATAAATATTGGCAGAGCGTTGTAATTATTGTGATCTTTCCTTAAGAAGAATTTTAATTGGAATTTAAGAATTACATAACAGGATTATTGCAATTAAATTAATCATTCAAGAATTATTTCCGAGCGAAATAAAAAGCTCAAATCAATATTTATTCTTACCTTTAACTTTTTTTAATAACTAACTATAAAAATACAATTGAAAATTAAGTAAAAGGAAAAAATTATTATCGTTTAAAGAATAAAAATAGGCCTATACTTTTTTATCACTAATTTGACTTTACGTGTATAAATTTACTTATATCGATATAAATGAATTTTAGCGTTTAAAACGATTCTATTAAAATAAATTTTTTTTTTTTGTTCAAAAAAAAAAAAAAATCTTAAAATAGCTTTTAAACTTCAAAATAATTGGTGTCTTTTTATTTCTTTGTGTTCTTTATCTTTATCTAGCAATTGTTTGAGTGTCCATTCTTTAAATAAAACTACTGCCGAACTCACTTTTCAAGTTAAACATTTTAGAATTTGGTGAAAAAATTAAACTAAAATTTTGGAGATAATTTTGGAATAAATTCTAAAATCAAAAAATTTGTTTATAATAAACAGTCATTTTAAATTTATAAATCATTTTTATAAAGTAAATTTATTTTAGTGATAAAAAAGTAATTTTGGTTACAAAAACAATTTCTTTCCATGAAAATATTATTCAAGGATTACAAAATAAATCAATACCAAATAAGACCATGGCAAAAGGCCTAAGTACATGATAAATTCATGTTGAATTGGGCTGTAAATTATCCTGTCTTCTGAAAATAATACAGATATAAACCAGTCAGCTTTACAAACTGTATACATGAGTATGTTCAAGAGGTTTAGTACCAGACAATCGCTGTAAACATAAACCAAAAACAGTAGTTACTATTAAATGCCATAAAATGGTAAAATAACAATAGATATAACAAATGACAATTGAGCTAAAAAAAGTGAGAAATCCAAGGATTTGGAAATTGAGATTAGCAGGATGTGGAGTTTTAAAATAAGGTCTGTCCCACCAATAATACACAAAGAACATTAAAAGAGGTAATTTATTAATTAAAAAAAAAAAATAATATTAATAACATTAACTGGCCTAAAGCTGACTTCAAACTATCTATCTAGCTTGGCTTTTCAACAAGTGCATTTCAAGCGGAAGTTTATTCATTTTTTAAGAATTTTTGATATCAAATCAATTATACTCATAAAAATGTTTGGTCTTCTCAAAGAATTCTGATTTTTCTATAAAATAAAACTTATGAATGGTACCTCAAATCAAATTTTGTTTGTTACATTAGTTTCTTGCCTCTTTATAGAAACTGACAAAATTTTATATTATTAAAGACTTATTTTTTTATAAAACCATTAATTTTAAAGTTAAAAGCAAACAGCTTTTTAGAAAATAAAATGGTTATTATACGTTTCAACATAGAACTTTTGAAATGATGTCTGCATTCTTTTTTCAGCTCTTCTCAAACTAATTGGCCTAAATTTAAAAGAAAATAGTCTCAAGAAATTTGATGGAAAACAGCAACTTGATTACCAATCGATGACCAAATAAAAAAAATTGAGAAAAAACCATGGAATATTTATTATTACGATTAAAAAATTGTTTAGTGTTCAAAAGATCAATATTGAAGCTTTCAACATTTAATCTGTCAATTTTCAACAAAATTAATTTAATTTATATTAATTTGGTTGTCAAAATTGAATAATTTTACTTGATTATCATGTTTTGAAATTTTTACAAATGATATTTAATCAAAAACCTATTTTATTTTTAAATATTTACATACTTTAATTAATAATTTTATTATGAATTTATATAACCAGTCTCTTGAGGAATGCAAACAAGTCTGCTGATTAACTTTAAAACAACTCAAGTGAGACCTCATTAAAGACTGTCAGAGATTTTTTGACTTATTTTTTAGTTACGCTTGCTATTAAAATTTAATATTTCTACCATATAATTGTCGCCAAAATATTGGCAACAGTTAAGTTAAATGCCACTTGGATCCTTTTATAAATTTTTGACTGAATTCATCTTTTCAATCCAGTTAAAATAATGTCTAAGCCGAGTCCTCTTCAATTTTAATTTATAATTCACAATATTTTAAGGAGTCTTAATTGACCATTTTAAGAATCTCATTTAGCCGAGTGGTTTATGTGGTAGTCATTCAAGCAGAGGCCCAAAGATTGGTATCTTGCTCAGGGAGAATTTGAATGTCTCTGCAGGAAGGGATGCATTTTTAAACCCCTTTCATCATAAAAATGGGGAACTGGTAATACTTGGCAATAATTACGGTGCATGAGATCAACTCGATGCAGCTAACTTTGTGTCAGATGAGATCCATCGCTCAAAAAAGTCCTGTAAAGAAGATGAGCGCCTCCCTTAATATCCTGGTGTATAGGATGAACAATTTATTATTATCATTTTTATATTTTATTATTTTTATATTTTTTTTTATATTTTTATATTTTAGCGTCAAAAAATATTTTGATCAAATTCTTTTTGTAAAGGAGTAGAAATAAACGCTCAAAAATTTTTAAGATAATTAAGATTTATTTTTGATAGATAGTTAAAAGAAAATTAAATTTTTCAAATTTATTTCATGAATAAATTTAAATTCAAGACATTAGTAATTTTTATTTTGACTTAAGAAAACATATATTCATGTTAAGATCACGTATTTAAATTTAGTTACACGTATGCCAAATTTTAACATCATCTTTTACCTAACTTAGGAAACGTTGATTTTTTTTAATTTGTGCTGAATCGCTCTTTGATTAAGTAGCGGTTAAATGCTGACAAAAAAATACTATAATTTGGTAACTGTTTACCAAATTGTTCTTACCTGGGTATTAATATTTTAAATTATCTTTTGTGAACAATTTTTTAAGTTATAATTCAAGATATCAATTTGTTATTCACAAAAATTGAGTTCCAATGAGTGTCGTGAATTGGGATATTCATCAGGTACTCTGTTGTGCTCATCATGCAGCGAATTAAAAGAGTTCAAATTATCAGAGCTCGAAAAAACATGTAAAAAGTGTTGTATAGCTGACACGGAAGAAAAAGATGCCCTAGTAAGCAATTAATAATTAAAAATAATAATTAACTATTTTAAATTTTTCTAAGCGCTATTCTCGAGCAGTTTTGGAAGTATGCTCCTGAAAATTGGGCCGTTACCCGCAAGTACAAGCATTCATTCGGTCAGATCGCCCATCTAAGTATCCGAATTTTAGTGTGCAGTACGTGCGTGGTAAAGAGCCCACTTTAGTCTTATACGATGAAAATGACGAACAGGTTGAAACACTGGGAATCGACAAATGGACAACAGATACAGTCGAAGAATATTTAAACCAAATTCTTGGCATGTAGATAAAAAATTGTTTTTTTAAAAAGGGCGATCACGAATATCATTGAGTTTGATTTAATTGAATTTATAAAAAAATGGAAAATGAATGATTTTGAAGGCATGAAATTTGATCTTTTATTTTTGTTTAAAAGACATGCTTTCAGATGATAGAATATTTTCATTCAAGTTGAAAATTCAATTAGATTAAATGGATTTTTTTTTCAAGATTTTTTATGGTTTTGTTTTTTTATGGATCAAAAATATTGGATTAAATAAATTTAATAAAACAATTTTAATAGACTAATTATTAATTAAATAATTTAAATTATTCAAAAATATAGTTTATTCTCAATTGTCCTAGATAAAATCATTTTTTGAAAAATTTAGTTCGAAATTCGAATACCACAAGATTTGAAAAAAATATTCCAAACACTAAATAAAATTCCCCAATTATTAAGATTAAACATAAAATATTAGTTTACACGAAATTAAATCGCAATCAAAGTTTTTATCTTTGACACTTTTGAATTGATGTAAAAATTACAAAATGAAAATAAAATAAAAAAATTATGTTGTGTTGTAAATTATACCTCATAACTTCCTCTTATTTTCAAAACCTATCTATACTTGAAAATTTAAAATATGTCATTACTTATATCAATTTATTTTTTATAATTTAATTTATTTACTTTAATCGAAAGGAGCATATTCTCAAAACAAATAATAAAATAAAAAAAAATAATAATAAGATTTTTAAATGTAAAATATAGTAAGTATTTAACAAATTGGCGTATTTTATTTTGTCATTTTAGTTAACTTGTTGACAGGTAAAAAATAGAATTAGTTTTATTTTTTTATATAAAATTAAGGTACTCACTCTTAAATTAGTTATCATTTTTTATAAAATAATGTTATTGAGTTTAAAATATTGGATATCTATTTAATTTAATATTGACTTATTTGTTATGTATAATCTAAATAATGGCGGTAATTTATTCAAATTTTGTGGAATCGATTTTAATCGTTCTTGTTTTTCAATTTTTTTTCTCTTTTAAAATTTAAAAAATAATGGCAAATAAGTTTGTCAAAACTTAACTCTGAGAATTCCTCAAAAATAGAAGTAATTTTTTATGGTTAATATTAAAAAGAATTTCACGTACGAATTGTCTATTCAATCATTTTGTTATTCAATTATTTGTTTATCTGTGACCAACAATGGCTCCTCTTGTTGAAAAAAAAAATCTAAAATTTTAAGTTATAAATCTTGTTTTAAAATATGAGCTTAGAAAAGAAAAAATCCAAGTTAATCATGTTTTTGGGCAATCAAAATATAAAAGAGGAATAAATTTTAAAATTTTTTTATTAAATCTTAATAAAAAATATTCAAATAAAAAATTAAAAATAAAATTGTTTTTCAATTAAAACTAATTTTTTGTTCTTTTTAAACGAATAATGTTTTTGTTCTCAAACGATTCATTGATTTCGCTAAAATCGCTAAAATCAGTTATTGATGTTTCACTATTCAACAAGTTCGAATTGTTGTTTTTATCCGCAAAATCTGGAACAGATTTTAACATTCTAGTCAAATTTTGATTTGTTTTAAAATTGTTCGAAATCAAAGATTTGTTGTCATCAGAAATATCTGATTCGGACAAATAGGCCTGATCCATAAGAACATCATTTTGTTTTGATTTAAACTCAAAATTTTGAGTAAATAAAAAGAATAATACTCCTATTAAACATATCGAACTAAAACATACTAAAATAAATGCAATAAAAGACAGAATTCGAAAAATGACTTTAAAATTGTGGCTAATAACGTTGGTGTCAAAATCTGGAGGTTTTTCTTCTTTGCCAAGTGTAGTCGTAATCGTTTTTGTCGAAGTGCGCTGATTTGAGAAAATAATTTTAAACAATTGATTCATGAATTGGTCAGTCAATTGGTCTGAGCCAAGTTTTTCATTATTTATGCGCAAAGTTTGATTTTTAGAACTGCTCTGTACATTTAAATAAATAAAATAATTGTTTTTTTCGTTTTTTAAATTTGTGAGATCACGCTTCGATTCGACGAGATTTGCTGACTCAAATAATGCTGAGAACACAAATAAAAACACTTCAACACTTAAAATTAGCATGGGCTATTTCATTATCATCTATTATAAAATATTATTATAAATAAATAATAATTAAAATTGAAATTAAGTCTTGAAATTATTCATTTAAATAATTAACCGCCAATATAAGTCATAAAAATAAGACTATTTTATTGTAGATAAGAAAGAATTTATTTTTCAGTTAAAATTTTAACATCTAGCTAACAGAGCCTTTGTAGCTCAGTGGTTAGAGCACTTGTCTCGTAAACAAGGGGTCGCGAGTTCGATTCTCGCCAAGGGCTTAATTTTTTTAATTTTATTTTTTTAGGCTTTTTCAGCGAATAATTTAAAAAATAATGTAAAAATTAATTTTGAATAAGTAAAAATTCAAAATATGGAATGAAAATTTTTCAAATATTTTTTTTTACTTAATTTAAATCTTTTTATTTTAATTTGAAATTTTTTTTCAAATTTATTCAATAACTTTTTTATGTTTTATCCTTTTCCTTGGATTAAAATTTTAAAATAATGAAATATAATAATTCAATAAGATTGATAAAAAAATATTCTTTTAAAATCCTAAAAATGATTTTTAATAATAAAAAAATTAATTAAAATGCAGAATTAAATGTATTTTAATTCTATAATAAAAATAGCTTAATTTAAAAAATGAACTTCAATGTCATATTAATAACTTAAATTGAATTACATAAACCTAATCAAGAAGAAAGTATTAATGTCTAAAAATATCTAATTAAGTTAAAGATAAATTTTGACAATAATTCCGATGATTTTACAAATAATCTTACATAATTTTACTTAAAGCAATTCGGCAATGTGAATTTTCATACAAACCTTCCAAAAATTCCAAAAATAATACTCTTTTTCACTTTTAAAATTTGCAAAATCAAGGCGGCCATCACAGTCACCAGTGCCGTCGATCAGTACGCCAAGCCTGTGCTGATCCACTGCTCGGACGGATGTACAAATAAAATGCTTACCTTATTAATTAACTTAGTTTACCAGTAATTTATTTTTTTTACTGTTTTATTTTATATTTCCTTTTTGATTTGATTTTTTAATAAGAAGATAAACAGATACGGAGTACGCAAAAAAACATAAACTAAATAAAATAAAAAATTATCAAAATTTAAAAAAAATAAGAAATCTTTAAAATTTTTTTATTTATTGAATTCAGTGTTCTTATTAAGAAACATATTTTAAGAGAATAATTAAAATTATTTTTAAATATTTTAATTAATAAATATTTATTGTTATTAGACTTTTTTTTTTCTATTGAGATGCTCAAGCATAATATTAAATACTTTGTGAGAAAATCTGGTTGCAAAACCAAGTCTCTTAAAATTTTTTTGATTTTAATTCTATTTTAACTCATGAAAGTAAACTTTGAATTTTAATTTAACGTAAAATTATGTAAGAAATGGTAATGTTGAAATTTTTTTATTTTTTTCATAAAATCAATTAAAAATTTTTTAAAAAATTCAATTCTTGTTTTTTTTTAACTAAAAATTTAAAACTAAAACCTAATTAAAACCTCATTATTTTGGCCGTTACCATTTTAGAACGATTTAACTATTGCATATTTTTAATTTTTTTTGGTCTATTTGGAGCCAAATATACTAACATGGCAGCCATTATTGACATCGTACATTAATGGAGAGCTCTACGAGCCTTTGCATGAGTTTGCTAAAGAATTCTAGACTTTTTCTGCGTGGATGGGTCATGCCTGTATTCACCATGTGCGCCACGTCTCCATAGAACTTACTAACACGGGGGAAAGCAATCTTTTTAAGTCCATGTTGTGCTGGGTTAAATTGCTAATGCATGACCATTGTAAGGACATAGAAGAAGCCAGCAAAAATATACATTTTAAACATTGGCTGATGGTAAATAAACATTTTTATTTTTATTACTTGATCATCTCATAGAATCTCATAAAAATAATTATACTTGAATTTTTTCGATTTTTTTTTAAATTAAAATTTTAAAATCGTAAAAACTTTTTTCGATTTGAAAAATTGATTTTTTATGTTTTTTTTTTCCTCGATAATAGATATAAAATAGTTAATTGTCAGTTAGAAAAAAATTTACACCAACAATGTAAATTAAATTAACAATTTGAAATTATCTTAGATAAAAATTTTATAGAAATTGAAATAATGGATTTTGTTGTTTTTCTCTTAATTAATTTTCTCAGACATAAAAATTTCAAAAATGATTTCAGAAATAAATGGAAAAATGTATTTGACGCATAAAAAAAAAAAATTATAGCATAAAAAAAAATTTAATAGCGCATAAACCAAAAAAAATTAAGTAACGTATAAAGATTGTGTCATTAAAGCATATAAAAATTAGTCTCGCATAAAATAAAGCAAGTTAAGCATAAAAAAAATAATATAGCATAAAACAAAAATAATTTAATCAATATTTAGAGCCGACTTGGCCTTTGGGGGTCGACCACGTCTTTTTTTAAATTGAGTTTCTTAAATATTTCTTTCAACGTTAGCCTTACGTTTAGGTGGACGACCTCGGGTTTTGTGAAGTTCAGTACAAGAGAACAGAACAAGGTGTAAAAAAATTAAATAGCTTTTTTTTCAAAAATTTTAAAATTAATTCTTGAATGCAGAATGGTGAAAGATTCATGGTTGCACCAACTTTAAAAAGGTGTATACACATAAGTACAAGTTTTACTATAATATGAATTTCTACTATAATATGAATTTCGACCAGAATAAACAATTGTTGAATATTTTGATTTTTAACCATCCGTATTTTATTTTACTCTTTTGTTTTTATTTTTTTGTTTTCAATCAATAAAAATAAAAAATAAAAAATTATACATCACCAGATACCAACCTCCTGAACCTCCACCGTTCTGTAACCTTGGTATACAGAACTTTGGATGAAACTTCCCATTTTTAAACTTTATTTCTATTACTCTTGATTTACGATTAAAGACCTAAAAATTGAACTCGTCATCGAAGATGACTCTGTACCAATCTTTAACTGTCCAATTAAGTATATGTTTATACCACTCATATCTTTTTTTTTATTACTTATGCTTGAAATTAAATATTCTTATGCTTTCAAAATTTTTTTATGCTTTAATAAAAAAAAATATGCGAGAAAAAAAAACCAAAAAAAAATCTTAACTTTTTTTTCATTATGCTATGGTTTAATTTTTTATGCTTTTTTATTTGTATTTATGCGTCAAAACCCCCCGTCCGAAATAAAATATCTAAGTAAAATCAGTTTTAGAATTGGCATTGGTTACTAAATCCAAAAGTCCAAAACTTGAATATTTTGATTTTTTATCTTAATCTTTTGAAAAATTACTATTTTAGATGAATATTTTTTAATTTAAATACAGTTTTACAAAAATCATCTAGAAACACTTGTTTTTTTTTAATGTTTATTTAGGTAATCAGTTTTAAGTGAAGAATCATCAAGTTCATTGTCTTATACAGTAGACTCGCGTTAAACCGGATACAGGTTTATCAAAATAATTTGATATTCGGACAAAAATTTACGGGCTTTTGGCTTTTTTAATATATTAACATTAAATTCTGACTTTTAAAACCCAAATTTTTGTCCGGTTTATTTTGACACTCGAATATAATTTGCCTGGCTCTTTTATATAATTTTCTTGCATAAATTTTTTTTTTATTCGAGTGTCAAGTATTTCTCAAAAAAATGATTAGGATTAAGAAAGGTCAAAAAATGAAATTGATAATGAGTTCAAAAGAAGAACATGCATGCATCACAAAGATAATCCGAATAAAAAGTAATCGAAATAAAAATATATAAATAAAAATAAATAATAAATTGTTAAAAACTAATGAATTTCGTTAAATTCTAATTTTTTTTGTCTTTGTTACCAAAAAAATTGATATTTTAATAAAACAAATGATTTTTTTATATTTTTTTTATTTTGATAAGTCGGATAAAATAATCCGGACGTAGTTTTTATTGGGCTATTTTTTTCCGGATTAACGCGATTCTACTGTAAATAAAAAAATAGATCAACTTAGTTTTTTTTTTTATAAAAATCTTAGACAAAAATTACATAAAAATTGAAAAAGTGATTTTTTTTTTCTTCAAGACATAAAGTAATTTGAGGTTTTTGTAATTGAATTTTAAAACTTTCATAAAAAGTTAACAATCTAAAAATGAAGTTTAATGATTCGAAATTTTTCCTAATCTGCTAGGGTTTTTGGGTGTGTAATGCCGATGGGTGGGTTTTTCTGACAATAAGACAGATTTGATCCTTTAGATGAATGTTTTAAATAATGCGAGATTGCGGGTACTTTACCTTAACCTTATTAAATCCTATAAGACTTATGTAGCCCCGTATGGATACTAGCCAGAGCCTAAAAACCAATTAGTTGTTTTTGTTTAGAGTCTGTTGTTCAGCAACCGACATGAAAAAACTTTCCCAGCTGGTTCCGATTATAGAGTCACCTATACGGTAGCTCTTCGAAGCATTAAACTAACTACTTCTATCCATTTTGTAAGTACTGACGGCTTGCCAAATGCAAAGCGGCAGGAATGACTGCGAACACCAGGGCTGCTTCTTTCAGGAACGAAAGAAAAAGTAAAGATATTGAAATTTAACGAACCTTGTCGCCACGTTCAACGACCAGGAAAACATCTGACATGTCACAAAAGATTCTTGTGACTTTTGTGGAATCACAAGAGTGTGAACAAGTTGAACAAGTGAGAGTGGTCGAGCAAGTGATTGAGCAGCAAGTGATTGAGCATTTTCATTTACATTTAAACATATTAAAAAGATACTAAAAAGGACCTAATTTTGAATGGAAAAAATATTGATTTTTTTTACCATGAACAAAGTGTCTAAAAATAAGAATAATGATAGAAACTTTTTTAGGAGTAATGATAAGTCCAATATTGGCTTTAATATCTGTATTTTCATTAATTTGATAAATTTAAATTAAATTTAGATTTTACACTCAAATCTTCACTAAATCGTGCTATGTGTCCGAACAATTTTAATCCATTGAAAAAAAAGGAAAAAAATGAAATATATTCATTCATTCAACACCAAAGATATAGGATTAAATTTAATATAAAAAATAAAAAAATCGATCAAACTTTTAAAGGAAAAAGAGGTACGTTCTATATTATTGATATATAGACTAGAAAAAGAATTCTTTAAAGAAAATGATCCAGGAAAGAAACTTTTTAAATTGTAAAATAAAGTAGTCAATTAGTAATCAAGTAAGGATTTAAAATTACAATTCAAACCAAAACCAAAGCCAAAGAACAAAATGTATACACGAATGAAGACAACCCCTCAACAGCCAACGACCAGCAAGAGAAGTATGGATGAAGATGGTAGCTCTTCAAAGAAGAGTAGAACAAACGTCAGTAAGAAGAAGCTGAAGAAAACACTGCCAAACGGTTCAATTATTTAAATTCAAAGGTTATACATTTAAACCCGTTTCAAAAACCGGTTATTCATTTAAACCCGTTTCAAAAACCGGTTATACATTATAACCAGTTTCGATAACCGTTAATACATTCTAACTGGTTTTTAAAAACCGGTTAGATTTCTAACCGGTCGACCTACCCAATAAGACAATAAAGGAAAATTTTGACTTTATATTAGTGATGGATGATTAGTCAAAAATATCTATTGACGCTTCAAAGAATATTAGATAAGAATTTACATGAAAAAAAAATCGCTGTATTTTTAAATATTAAGATAAATTAAAATTAATTTAATTATTTTAAATTAAGACCAAATGCTTGATTTGTGGATGTACTTCAATGTTCTTACACTGCGTGGGGGTCATATCTTGCGATGCATGCCGAAAATTTTTCGAGAGAAATGCAAATAGTTCTCTCGAAGATTTGGAATGCAAGTATGACAAAAAAAATTGTCACATAGACAAAAATACCAGATCATGCAGGTACTGCCGGCTTGCTAAATGCCTAGCAGCCGGTATGACTGCCAGCAAGAGAACCGCTTCATTTAGAAGCAAAAAAATTAAAGAAGAAGTTAATTTTATAAGAACCGGATCGTCACTTTCACAAAAGTCTGAAAAAATTGAAAAAAAGAGACGTGATTATGATTATGACGTGATAGTGATTGAGCAGAAGGAGGTTAAACAAGAGCAAGAAGTGGTAGACTGATTTTATATTTTCTAAAAGATAAGAAGCACAGGTTATTTTTAAAAAACCTGTTAATAAAATATATAGAATGTTTATTTATTATTTATTTTATATTATACAATTTAATATTTTCTAATGTAAAAATATAGATTAGTAAAAATTTTTGATTTTTTTAGAAAATTTTAAATGTAATTATAAAAATAACACGTCCACATTTGGTGTTAAGAGTAACTGCACTTCCAGTTACAATACTAGGGTCTTTATTTTTTATCAGTAATTAAACATTGTCTGTATTAATTTACTTAAATTAAAATAAAAGAAATTTATATGTAAAAAAAAGAAAAAAATTAAAATGATTTAGCATCGAGAATTAAGAAAAATGAGAAAATTGAGCTATAAAGAACTCCTTCGAAAGTAAAAACATAATTCACTTGAAGAAAAAAAAATAAGAGGAGATTCAATTGAACAATATAAAATTTTTAAAAAATTTTGTTATGGTCGAATGGCATTACCCTTGGTTCAAATATCTACACTCTCAACACTGTAATTATTTTTCAGATATAATTAATTATGGAAATAATTTGATATGTGAATAAAAAAACTTAAATGTGCATAAATATAAATAAATTTGATATGTAAAATTTGGAAAAATTTTGAAAATCATTTGACAAGAGCAAACCAAGTTTCTTGGTATAAATTTCGATTTTAAATTAAATTTTAATTCAAAGATTTTGATTAGATGATTTTGGGCCAAGATTAAAAACATATATAGAGAGATTAAGATAAAAATAAAATGTGATTCCACGCATAAAAAGAAAACTCTTTATAAAAAATAATGAAAAAAACATAAAATGAATTTATTTAAACGTGAAAATCACAAATACTATTTTTTTAAATCAGATTAAAACAATTTTAATTTGATAATTTTAATTAAATATTCTTCTTTTTTCATTTGTTATGAATTTTTTGTTATACAACAGTGTAACTGTCTAATTACTGACTATTGAAAGCTTTTAGGTATATTTTTAAAATTTATATTCATCTTGTGGATTTAATTATTTCCGGCTTTAATTTCTTTTTAGCTAATTTTACTTTTTTATCACTTAAAAATCTCAATTTTATAAAAAAACATTTTTGAAACAAAATCGACTACTTCGATTCTAGTAATCGACCAAGCAGACGAAAAAGAATTTCTTGGAGAGTTATTATATTTAACAACTAGCGGAAATTTGCATTTTTCTTTGAATTTTTTTCGAGAAAAGCTGCCGAATTTTTGTTCATCATAGCAGGGCCCCTGTCTTAATTGTCTTCTTCCCCTTGTTAGACCCTCTCACGTCTTCTTTCTCTTTTTCCAATTTAGATCAGTCTTTTTTTTCAAATATTCTTCTAATCACCAATTGATTATTTATTTATTATTATTATTTTGTTTACTGTACTACTTGATGACTAACTTACCAAGTTAAAGCACACTTTTTAGCATCTGTCTCGCTATTACAGCTTTCAATCAACTATTCAGCAGCAGTTTCACTGTTCCCCAATTATGTCAAATTTTTCGAAACTGCCTAACTTTTTCCTCATTATATCATTACAGATAACAAATAAATGTTCCCTCCAACATTTTACATCACATGGCCTTAAATAAACTTAAAAAGTCTTGAAATGACGTTATAAATTGATTGAGAGAAATTTTAGAACAAGACTAAGTCATTCTGTTACAACAATTGTCAGAATGGCGGAGGATTTTTTTAATTAGTCTTATGATTCCTTTCTATATCTTTTTTTAATAAATTTTATTTACAGTTCAAAGCTAAAATAAGCTAACAGAAAAATAAACTAAAATAGAAAAATGTTTAAACAAAAAAAGATTAAAACTATTAAAAATCGTTAAAAAACTGTTTAAACATTTTGAGACATGCATGTTAACATATTTCAGCTTTGTACTGTAAAATTTTATATTTTATTTTATTCATTTATGATTTTATTTTTAGCTCGGCAGAGATAAACAAATAAATCAAATTACTCAGACTTATTTTTTTTATTAAATAACCGTCATCTTTATACCAATTTAGAATTTTTTCTTTCTATTTTCTTAAATTTGAAATCAATTCAAAAAATAAGTTATTGTTTGATAAATAATATATTTATTTATTGTATTTTTTTTTTAATAAATTTGTGGATAAAAATTATTTAAAGTCGTAGAATGTAAAATCAAAAAATGTTTCCCTGCATCAATTTGTTAAGAAATAGCAATTTATTTAATATTTTAAACTAGATTTGATCTTTTTGGTCATAAACTTCTAATTGCCAGTTTGAGTCTAATTTTTGAATTGATTCAAAATCAATACATGGAAAAAAAAATATGTAGAAGAAAGTAATATAAAAAGTTATAAAAAAATTTTCATATGTTCCAATCAAAAAAAGGACTTTCAGATAATCAAATTTAAATTCAAAGACAAGTGAATAAAATAATATAAAAGCTCACTCGATTGTGATGATTACTTTTTCTTCAAAACAGTCAACAAAACCGCCAAAAAGAATAACTTTTATACGATATCCTACATTCAGATCGGTTGAATTTAGATAAAATAACTGCCGCACAATTTGTTGATAGTCAACAAAGCTATTAACATTATCTTTTAATAATATAAAAATTAATAAATTCATTTAGTTTATCAAAAAATTTACTTTCTGAAATGTAATTTTGTTTTTTTTAAAAGCACCCAGTACACGAATCAGTACCAAATTTTAAATGAAAATTTGGAATATCAATTTCATAATCAATTTTTTTATTACAATTTACACATTTATATTTAAAAAGATTTTTTATGATTTTCTTTTCCACTACTTTTGATATAATGCAATCGATAAAAATTGAATTATTTTCAATGATATTCACACGAGAGAGTAATTTATTTAATTCTAAAAGAAAATTAAAATAAATTTAATATTATAATTAAATTTTTAAAAAGGATAAAACAAAAAAATTCTTTAATTCATAATAGCAAAAACTCAAAATATTTTAAATTAGAAATGGTTTGATTTATTGTGTTTGAATTACAAAATGTATCCAATGTTGAAATAACATTGAAACAGTGCGATGTTTAAAATAATTTTTTCAATTTCAAATAAAAAAATAATTTTAAGTTAATATTGCAAGCATGAAAAACTTTTTTGTTTTTAATAAATTTTGACTCTGGGATGGTAATATGATGGTCCTTAAGATAATATTTATAGTTTCACAAACTATCTACGCTCTGTTTTCCATTTTTTAGAAATTGAGTTTTTGCTAAAATGCATATAAAGAACGTCAAATATCACTAAAGTCAAAATTTAAAATAAAAAAACAAAGTTTTTCGGGTTTAGTCGGTTAGGAGAACTAAGGCTCATCTAGTACTGGAAAAATTCTAGTTCTCAGAGATAATGTGAACTATTTTTCACCTATTTTGATATTTTTTCATCCATTTGGAAAAAACTATTTGTAATATTAAGAAATTGTAATTCAATTGAATTTTTCAAACAATTTTTTTGTGTTAAATTTATTTTTAAATATATTTTTTTGTGCAGAGAAAAAATCGAATTGTGTTGAATGTTTTTTTCATTGTGCTAATCAGAAATTAATTGTGCTGAAGTAATATTCCCAATTATAATTAGAGTGTATTTTTTTTGATATACCGTATACCCTTGCGCGGTATTGCATCCAGTTAAACCCAAAATTGATTTTAAGTGCATGCATCCAGTACCATCTCTCCCATGTTAACCCAAACTATTAATTAACCCGTGCATTCATGCGGTCTCTTTGGTTTTAAGTGCGGCTTTTATTGCTAAGAATTAAAAAATAACGTTGCGCTTTAAGATAAAATTTGATTTTTATGCGGCATCTATTATTAAGAACAATGATAAATCTAAACTTAGGATTTTGGTTTAGACTATAATTGGAAAAAATAGAAAAAATTAAAAATTAAAAAAATTAATTTTAAATTATTTTTTTTAATAAAAATTATGAAAAATGATTAAAGCGCCACTTTAAAAGTTAGAAAAAAAAAATTTAAAATAGAAAAATTGTCTAATCGATTAAAAATTATTTTATAATTAGTCATCGGTTAAGTATTTTTTTTTTTTGAAGCATTTTTTGCTTCAATTTTTTTTAATTTAGTATTCGGACTATCCGGTCTCCTACCTCTTTTTTTTTTAAATTTTGACTTTTATCATTTTGAAACAAAATTGGCGTTTCTTGGCTCATTTGTCGTACACTACATGCGATAGGGAATTCGTCTTCATTTTGGACTGGTTGTGTTTGGTAATTGGATGGACTAGGACTTACATTTTGGGCTGGTTGGGAAGATGTGTCAGATGGATCTTTTTCAAAAACTATATTCGGATCAGTATCAAAGCCATCAATTTCATCTCCTTCAAGTTCGTCTATATAATCGGCTATTATTGTGTTGGTTTTCATAATATATGATAAAGTAGAGTGTAAATCAAACTGATCAGTTATTCCACATTTGCTAAAGCTCTCAATAATTAAAGTTGAGCTGAAATCTTTCCAATTCTTTACAGAGAGCCAACTAATTGTTTTTACATATCCTGGAGATTTTGTGTTACCAAACCTTGTAAAAGATCTTTCATCCTCTAAAATCCATTTGTTCCATTTATTTTGATATTGTTATTTAATTGAAGCTAACCAGCAAACATCAGCTGGTTGTAATAAATTAGTCATGCGCGGTGGAATAAAATTGGTGACAATGCCATTCACTTGCAATTCATCTTTTACACTCTTAGTCAAGTTACAGGGGGCTGAGTCCAAAAAAAAATTGACCTTTGTAAAAATCTTTTTGAATATTTTTCCCGCTTAAGTTTTGTTGATAAAATTGTCGATTCGTACTTTATTCATCAACTTATTAAACGCCTATCTATGCTGAAATTTTTATTTTTATCAAAAATAATCACAAAAATTTTAAAATGCTAGTGTAGTTAATGCAATATTTTTTTGGACAAGAAAAAAAAGAGTGCATGAAACTAATTTTTTTTACTTGCATTACATTTTTATTTATTTTTTAATTCTTAGCAATAAAAGCCGCGCTTAAAACCAAAGAGACCGCATAAATGCACGGGTTAATTAATAGTTTGGGTTAACATGGGAGAGATGGTACTTGATGCATGCACTTAAAATCAATTTTGGGTTTAACTGGATGCAATACCGCGCAAGGTTATACGGTATGAAACTTAAATCCCTTTTCCACTTCAAAAATTTACCACAATGTGGACATTCGGCTGTTTTTTTTGGAAAAAATCGAGAAACAATTTCCAAATTTGACAAAACTTACTTAATTTTAATACCACTATTTTTTACCGTATTTCATCAAATAATAGCATTACAATTTTAGAGTTTTTATTAAAAACTTTTTAAACACATATTTATTGGTCACGTTGTTAGTGATAAAGCCTGATAACACAACTGAGTATCATTTACTGGTCACATTTTGCATTAGACCTGGGTATTCTATGTGAATTTTCGTAAAACTTTTACGAATTTTTCTTAATGATTTAGCAAAATTATGGAAATTAAAAATAAATAAATTAAAGTAAAATTTAGCTAAATTCTACTGAATAATCAGCACTGTACTTAAATAATTTCAAAAATTTCCGTATTAACAGTAAAGCATGGTTCATAAATTCACAAAAGATTATTAGTCATTAGAATTTTAGCTTTATTTCTATGATTAAGTCTTATTTATAAAGATTTAAAATTTTTTGCTTTTTTTTAAAAATCTGGATTTAGAATCACTAATTTTAGAATAAGTGGGTTTAAATAAAAAATTAAGAATAAGTTAGTTTTTTTTGCTAACAAGTGTATAATTATGTTGCTCTTGAATCATATTTTAAAATTCAAGTTTATTCAATATATTTATTAGGCTTTATTCTACTAAATAATCTTAGTGTCATTTAAAATTGACATGAATCAAATCAATTGAATATAATTTTAAGAAATGTTAAATTCAAAATTTATCAAGATAATAATCTCAATTAATTTGCTATAATAATTAAATTTAGAGTTGAATGGAGTAAAAAATTGATTTTTAAATTTTCGTTTATTTTCTAATAAATAAAAAAAAACATAAGATTAGTTAATTGAATATTCAATTTTTCTACGCTTGTTTATATTCAAATCATATTTCAATTTGGCCACTTGAATCTAATTAATAAATGAATAAAAATTTATATTTATCTATTATTGGTTTTAAAGTTCGAAAAAAAAATTATTTCTGAATTTTGTATTTTGAAAAATCTTATTCATTTTTATGCATATTGCAAACTGAATTTTTTTACTTAATTGAAAAATAGACATTTAATTGTGTATTTAATCATTGTTCTTATTATGGTAATAAAAATAACATATGATTATGTAACTCTAATAGTTTGTTAATTTTTAACCATTTTAGAAGTCCACAACCTTCCATGCTTATTTACATGAATTAATAAATGAATATTTCAAAAAAAAATTTAATCTAATAAGGTTTAATAAGTACGAGTCAAGTTCCTTTCAATTTGATGGTTTTAATTCAGTATTTCGCTAATATATTGAAATCACAATGAAATTATTCATCATGACATTTTTTTTTGCTACAATTTTTTAGCAAATTTGATTCATCTGGCTCTGTTTAATTTTTAATTAAAAAATCTAATTTTGTCATTTTAAAAACTAAAAATATAATCAAATAATAAAGAAAACTGCTATTAGATCTGCTTTCAAATAATTAAAAGCGCGCTTCATTTATTTTTTTATTATTTGGTTATTTTCTAACTATAATGAATATACTTTTTGAAATTAATTATCAGAGTTTGACTACTTAATATGAAGTACAACAATTAAAAATTAAAATAGAAAAATCCTGTGGCTGAACCAAATGAATAATCCCTCTATTCAACCGGTCAAGACTCTGTCGTTATATTTTTTAAATTAAATTAATTAAAAAATCAAAGCTAATCAATCATACAAAAAAAAAATTATTTTTGTTCCTTCATTTATAGAATCATTCATGTTTGTTTTTCAACCGATGGTTTTAGACTGCTTAAACTAAAGCAACCGAGTTGAAAAAAAAAACCTATATTAATTCAATATTAATGAATAATTAATGAAGTATTTTTTCATTTGTAATTTTTTCTAATTTAAGCAACTTCAAAAGCTAATTTCAATCTGAAAAATAATTTTTTAAAATCAACCGAATATTTTATAAATTTTTGACAAAGAAGCTATCTTTTATTTTTTTATTTAATAGCAAGACTATAAAATTCTTAATAAAACATTTTGTTTGTAGAATTTTTATTTTAAAAATTAAACAAAGTACATTAATCATTTCTGAATCTGTAATAGAATGAACTTAAAAAAAGCATTATTAAATTTAAATTTTCATTAAAGTTGTACTCACTAAATCTAATTTAATGATATTTTTATTAATTTATCTACCACGATCTATTGCTCGCCAATCTTAGCAACAAAATGTTGTGTATTGAATTAAATCGGTTTTGGAACTACAATTTTTTTAAGTGTTTCAAGCTATCTTTAAAATCTTTCCCTTCATTTTTGTCTCTATGATTGTTAATTTTTTCTTATTTTTCAAAGTAATACCATTATTAAAAGAAAACAAATTCTTTTATTTTACGTGATTCAAATTTTTCTTGAAAAATTGCTCAAAAAAGTTTTTCAGATGACTAAGAGTTTGTTGTATATGAATAAATAAATATTCGTCTCAACCAAAATTTTTTATGTTATTAAAAACTTAAAAAAAAACTAATTCGAATCAAGTAAATTTTAAGTAAATATTTTTTAAAGAAAATAATAAAATTTAAAATTTTCAATAAATGTGTTTATTTTGTTAAATATTTAAATGTTGTTGATTAAAAATTTTAAGAAAAATAATTTATTTCAAAAAATCTAAACCATTAGACACTAAAACACGAAAAAAAATCATTTCTTTAATTTAAGTAATTTAACAACATCATCACGGAATCTTTTACCAGTGGCAAAATAAATATAAAAATTTAGGATATGATTTAAATAGCGCAGACACATAACAGCAAATATAACATCTCCATTCATTCTCACTAGATTAAGACTCATTAATAAATACAAAACTGAATATGGTATATTACAAATCAAATAGCTGAACGATAGGGTCAGTAGAGAACTTGTTGCCTTGAAAAATTGTATTTTAGACTTTCCCGTGATTAGATAGCTGTTTGTTCCAATTTTTTCTGAGTTCCGTCTTACTAAATTTGTGGCCTTGTGACAAGAATTCAAATTTCTGATATTGTAAATTAGGACCAGATTGATCAACAGCGTTATAATGCATGGTAAAGAATACCCAATGATTCCCAATGTTAAATTAAGATAAGCATCGAAATATTCATACTTGACATAGACTTCTTGTGATACTTTGCATTCATATTGGTGCTTTTGCATCGAGTTGAACATGGTTGTGTTATCAACTGGGACTTTTGTGAATGTCAGAAAGGAAACTCCGTAAATATTGAATGTTGTGAAGATAAAAATTAAACTTATTAGAACACCTAAATTCAATTTGAAGTAAAATTTAGAGCTAAAATTTGTAGTCGAGTTTAAAGGCTTGTAAATGGCGTAACACCGGGTAATGGCCATGAATGCCACGAGCCAATTATGTACCAAGATGACTGTGCGATTTAAAGCAATTATAAGATGGCACATAAATTTTGAGATCAATATTGGCTCAGCGTATATTGAATCAATAATTTTAAGGCGACTCAGGATCAGTAGAGTCCATTCAATAAGGTTGTATGTGATTATAATTACGTCACAAAGGCTGATTTCGATTAGGAAAAGTTCAAAATTTTTGCAGTGAGGATTTTTGGCTGAACTTCTAATGATTGGCATGATGTGGTAATTTTGACGCTCGGTCAATGTTATTACCGATGGGTTCCTGGTCAAGCACTCACTCGATTTAACTGGTCTTAAAGAACTACTGCAATTTTTTTTAAGAGACAATTTTGTGTATGAATCACTAAATATTGAATTTTGATTTAAGCCGTATTTTGCCTCGCATAAGTTTTTTTCTTTACACAAGTTGTTTACAGAAATTGGTCTAGAACGGATCAATGGTGTCTTGAATTCTTTGTTTATTAGCTTAAGCTTGCTGTTTTGGGCCATTTTGGCAAATTTTTCGTGAAAAATTGATTTGTAGCAAACAATAATTGAGAGTAAGTTTGATGGAAAACCGATAAGGAAATAAATGGACGCAATTGTCATTCCCCAAATTTCATGGTAATTAAACAAATTATGCTCAATATTGGTAAAATTCATCTTTTTTTTGTAAAAATTTTAAAAACAAATCATTGAATTATATAATATCTAAATTTTAAAAAAGAATCTAAAATTTTCTCTGCGGTTCAAAAAATTTATATGAGAAAGTTTTAAAATTGATTGAATACAGAAATAAATGTAAAAACTAGATTTTATGATTATAATTATATTTGAGATATAAACTCATTAAAAATAATTAAGAATATTTCCTGATTATTGAATATTCCATTTTTAACATGAAAATGCTATTCACAAATATATTTATAAGTAAAAAATAAAATTATATTTTTAAATATTTAAATTAAATTAAATTTGCATCTTACTTAAACAGTTTTTCTAAATAAGAAATCGAATTATTAAGATTTGCTTTTAAATTATTAATTAAAATTTTACTGAAAATAAAGTGTTGAATAAAAATAAAAAACATCGCATACCTTCTTAGTATCGTGACAGGACTAAATTCTTGTGTGTTGATAATGATGCGTGCAACAATTTAAATCTTTTTATTTTTAAAACTTTAATAATTAAATTAAATAATTTTTTTGAATCCTTAGAAAAAAATGTTTTTTCCTTATAATCTGATATAAATGTTAAAAAATTCAATTTGCACATCAATAAACAAATTTTGCACCTTTCTATTTTCAGCATTTTTTTTATAAATTGTTTCTTTAATAGCTAAATTTATAATTTAACTGCCACACTTATTTCAGAAAAATTATTATTTTAACAAATTAACTAAAAATAATTTTTTAATTTTAACAAAAAATTGATCATTTCAATTATTAATATCAAACATGATCAAAAAATTAGGGAGCATATTTTATAGTAGATTTCAAAATGCTATAGATAGAAAATATTTTATTAAAATTAGTATCCTAAATTTTGACCATATCCGATATTAGCTGAATTTAAATAAATAATATTTTTGGGTTTTAATTTAAGCTGTTTAACAGAAAATTTAAGATATATTCTGTTATTTACATTGATTAATTTCCAAAATAATTATTTAAATTACTTTATTTATCAATTAAAAGATGAACTATTTAGTTATTTTTTATTTTTTGTGTTTAATGACTCTTCAATTTTAAATTAATAAACAGCGCTTCTGAGTGGGTGAAGATTAGAAAAATTAAAGGAATTTTCCTAATTATTTTATAATTGTTCATTTTATGAAACAATTTAAACTTTTTGAGAAATTATTCAGTTTCAGGTTTTTTAAGACATGTAATGTTTTATTACATGTAATTTATGTTACATAACTGAAAATAGCACTTGCTTGCAAAAAAAAAAGCAAAGCAAGCAAATAAAATAAGAAAATCAATTATTTTATTTTTTCAAATATTTTAAGCCAAAGTTCAATAAATAAAAATTAAAAAAAAAAGATTTCTAGTAGAAAAAGAATTATTTTTATTTTTTCCATCTTTTCTAAAAATAAACTACAAAATAGATGACAATCACGAAAGGAAATAATTTAATCTAACAAAACGTGAAATTTAAAGGCATCTTGAAGTTGGTGATCAATTCAAAATATCATTTCAATTCAAAAAGTTTATCCTTAGATATTAAACATAATCTTTAATTTAATTTAAATAATTGTAATGTAACATGCTTTACATGAAATGTAGATTAAGAAAATTAAAAAAAAATTGAAAAAACTTTTTCTCAGTGCATTGATAATCGATTTTAATATTTAAATATATTAACTGATTTTTTGTAAAGTTTATTTGAGATTTTTTATTTCAAAAGTATTTGTGTTTAGCATTCACAATTAGATTTAAAAAAGAAATTCAAAAAAAAATCCAAAATAAGTTATAAAATGAAGACAAAACTTTACAAAAAATCAGTTAGCTAAATTGAAAATCGATTTTATCATAGGATTGAGAAAATGTTTTAACAATTTTTTTTATTTTCTAAATCTACATTGCATGTAAAGCATATTACATTAAAATTATTTAAATTAAATCAAAGATTTATTTTAATATCTAAAGATTAACTTTTTGAATTGAAATGATATTTTGAATTGATCATCAACTTTGAGATGCCAATTTAAAAAACATTATTTTATTAAACTTTTTGCTATCATACACGACCTGAATTTAAATAATCAAATAAAAAATTGAAAGTAATTTGTGGAAAACGCTTTTTAGGAAAATTAATATTTTGACACAAAAAAGACTTAAAATTTGAGACCGTAGATTTTTTATTTTATGCTTCAAAGGATGAGTATAACAGGAATACTTAAATTAAAATAAATTCTATGAAATAAAAGTTTCTTGTTAATAAACATTTAATTTTTAGCATCCATAGGTTGACAAATGAAATTTTTTTGCTATATAGTTTCGAAAACAATGATTGTTTCTAATTAAATTTATGAATTTCTGAAGCAAAACAATTTTCGATTGAATCTATTTTTCTGTTAAGGCGAATTATGTTAAATAACTTAATTAATTAATTAATTAATTTTTATGATTTCATTGTTAATAATTTTTAATCTTGTAGCGCATTTTCTAGCATTATGGCGATGCGCCTATTTCCTTTTTTGACATTCTTCGGAATGCGTCAAATTCCATTCACACAATGAAGAAAAATTTAAAACGAACTAAAAAATAATTTTAAAAAAATTTAAAAAATTGCGATTTCTCAAAAGCCATTTCTGAAGAATTAATTATCAAATTGAAAAAAATAAGTGATTTTTCTCTTAAAATGAATAATTTTAAAATAAATGCTCAAATTTGGAAACCCTTTGATTTTAAATTTTATGGCGCAAAAAAAAACATTTAAAATTTTTTGGATTTACTAAATAGCTTTAACTTTGATTGAGGAAATTAAATATTGAAAAATATGAGAAAAATTTAAAAAATAATTTACAAAAAAAATTGTTTTTTTAAAGAAAAGTTATAAATTTCTAATTTTAACAATTTATTTAGGGATTTAGTAAAATCTTAATCGTAGATATTTTAATCTATAATGAGATTATAAATTTGATTTTTAGAACAAATATTCGTAAATTTAAAATAATAATTCACTGAAATGTAATATTTTTACTTCGATTAGATTTTGTCGTATTTAATTAATGTTGTTCCCTGTAAGTATTTAAAAGAATGTATACTTGTTTTATAATACTTTATACCATATCAGGATTCAAAATATGAAAACTATAAGTTTAAAAATAATGCAAAATATTATTATTAATGATATATATTTTGCATTATTTTTAAACTTATCAGAATTAAAAAATAAAGATCTGATTAAAGTCAACAATTCTTCTAAAATACTTTTGGATGACAAATTAAATTCTTTAACGATTATCGAACTAAATTATTAATCATTTATTATCCATTATTGTCGTATTAACTATTGTTCAATTAATTTAGAAAAAAAAGGATCGTTTTATTTTAGAACTTTGCATTTAGAGAAATTTTATTGTTAAAATGTTGTGTTAATATAATTGAGAAAAAAATATTTTTTGAAAAATGGTAATCCTCCAACATTTTCCAATTATTGTTATTCTGTCTGCTGTGCTGATAATGAAATCTTTGACGTAATAAACAAAAGATGGTTATTTTGGAATGAATAAAAAATCCTAGATAAATTTACTAAATCAATGAAATTAAATGAGTGCAAATTTTAAGTTAATTATTTTTGATATAATAAGCTTTATCGTATATTGATTTCCTTTCTTGAAATCGAATAGAATTAATTTGACATGAATGAATGTCAAAAAAATTTTAGTCGTATTTTTTATATAAATTAAATAACTTAATAATTTCCAGTCACAATTTAAGCCTTATTAAAATAAATAATAGAAATATTTTAATTTTGTTATATAGAATATTCAAACTTTGGTTATAGAAGCAAAATTATTAAAATTGTAACCGAAACCGAAAAGCTGCTAGAATATGATAAACAATGAAAAATTGATTGATCTAATATTAAATTAAAAATAACTGTTTTTAAAAATCGTTGAAATTTTTTTTTCAAATTTCGATTTTTTAATTAAACTCTCGTTATCTTAAAGAAATTCTTTCCTAAAATTAAAATTCATCCAAATAAATGATTAATTTTTGCCTAAATAAAATAATTAATTTGATAAGGAGTGGTAAATTTAAAAAAAAACAATTGATTTTTCTTAATTCGAATTTATTAATCTTTAAATATTTGATGATTTAATGCTATAAGGGTTGCTGGGGCTTTTTATTTTAACTGATCAAAAGAAATAATTAAAATTTATTTGTATTTTTTACATAATAAAATGTTTAAAAGATAAAAAGGTGATTTATTTTTTTAATACTCTTCGAAAAACAATTAGCAAATTTAAGATGTACTTTCAAGGTTAAGAAATAAATTAAAACTAAGATCATTTAAATTAAATTTTTAGTTCATTTAAATTTGGTTTTTTACTTTAACTTTTTAAAAAATTTGAATTCAACTCTTTTTACTTAAATTAATGAAAAATTCTTTTATTTTAAGAAATTTTATACAAATAAGATGATGAAAAAAATAATTGTTACTAATAATTTTAATTAAATTTTTGAATGAATTTTTAAAATAAAATTTGTTGTTTTAAAATGGTAATATTTGGTCAGGAAATGCAAAAAGCGTTATACAGCAGTTCTCATAAAATTACTTCTCAACTCACTGTTGAGACTTGTAGATTAAAAAAAAAAGATTTTTAGATTTTATTTTTTTTTTGATAATTAAAAATTATTTCTGCCTCCACAAAAAATCTAAACCAAACCAAAAATACAAAATGAATAAGAATTAATAATAAAGAAATATTGATGGGAATCCAAAAGTTTTGACACTTTGATATGAAGATTATTTAACTGACTAGTGCTATAAAATTTATAAAATCTATAACTAGGAAACTTTTTTTTATTTATAAAAAAGTTTTGTAAAAATAGGTCTGATAAATCGTCCATCTTGTTCGGACTGGTAGGACGGGTCGGGATGCCAAAGCTACCGTTGGACGGCCGGCCAGATTGTTAACGCTACGATTTAATTACAGTACAAAGCTGAAATAAGTTAACATTTTTCTAAATGTTTAAACAGGGTTTTAAACATTTTCAAACAAGATTTCTGAACATTTTCTGAACATTAAACATTTTTTGAACATTAAAACATATACACTGTATATAATCTTAAAAATAAACTTTCAAGTCTGTGTGGCGTATATTATTATATTAATTAAATTTATTTGGTAATTATTAAAAAATTAGATACATAATAATTATCAGAATATTAATAAAAGAAACTTGAAAAAATTAAAATAAAGAGAAAGATGAAAGCTTTTTTGATATATCGGCGGCGAATCATTGATTTAAGAATCTCTGGATTGAGTTTTCGAAAAATTTAAAAGCAACTTAACAATGAGGGTTTAAAAATCAGCTGTTTTTCAATTTATAAAATATGCAAGAAATATGACCAATCGAAAATCCTCTCAGACTTTCCTAGAAAGGGCCGTAACCCTATTTTTAAAAAGGAACACTATGAATATCTGAATGAATTAATTAGATATAACCGAGATGTCACTAGTTGCACATTAGTTTTGAAATTTTATATCCATTTTCACTAAATATATCGAAAGATACAATTACTCTTACAGCAAAAGGGATAAAATGGACAAGGAAAACAACAAGGTTATTACAAATCAATTAAAATCATCTAAACAAATAAACTTTAAAAATATTCCATCAAACCATATCATTATACAAATTTTTGGTATTTTGTACAGTACTTTTGAAGATTGCATAATCATTGATGAATTTTTAATAGAATTAATTTAATAGATTATTAAGTGTCTTCTATAATCTAATTAACTAATATTTTTATGTTTCTGTATGTTCAGAATAATTCAAAATTATTTAAACACGCGTTCGTGTTTAAACACTTATCATTTTCGATGTTTAAACATTTTTATATTTTTGTTTAAAAATTTTTCTGTTTTTGTTTATTTTTGACAAATTAGTCTAAAATTTTAAGAAAATTAAACAAAACAGTAAACGCTGAAAAATTGAATTTTTTGTCAGTTTTGTTTCTGACAAAGATTTCGAGGTTCTAAATCGAATCGTAGCATATTAGAGTTTTGTATTGCCTGAACTTTTTACTAAAGAAAATTATTTTTTAAGCTTAAAAGACTTAACATGAGTCGAAAATTTAGCTATAAACCGATGATAACTTAAATCACCTTTTAAAATTCTTATTATGAATATTTTTTTCCAAGGAAATTTAGATCAAATTTTTTTTTCAAATATCCAAAAATTTACATTAACTTTAAAGTGATAAAAAGTTCGTTCAAAAAATTTATCCTTCTTATAACAGCACTCCAGGCAGCTTAAAAATTATTTATCTTCAGGCATAAGCAGTCAAAAGACATATTGAAAGTATCTATATCCTGCATTTTAAAATTTCTACCATTACATTCTAATCTAAAATATTTACCAAAGTGTAACGGATTATAAATATTAATAATTAATAAATAAGCATTAATAATGAATAATATTTTATTTTTAATTTTAAATTAATTTTTCTTTTCTGTTCAATAAATGCGTATTTGTATCTAATTTAAATACTGAAAAGACTTAAAATTATTTTGTGCTAATGAATGCTTACGTAAAAGGAAGAGGAAATAAAATAAGAATATCTTAATTAGAATTAAAAGGTTTTTTGAATGCTTTGAAATAATTTTTGTGAAATTAAAAAATAATACAAAAGATTATTTGTGATTTTTAGAAATACATTGAAAAGTTTTGTTTACCTTGGAATGAAAAGCATCAAAGACAACATGATTAAATATTTTCAGCTCTTATTTGGTTTTTTTATGTTTTTGAAGAGTTTATTATTTATTTATTTGTCTTCTATACCGAGCTTACACTCCTTCAGAATAAATTGAGTTTCAATTTAGACTTGATTTATACTGCCGGTTTCGGGTAATATTATTATTTTATCCAAAAGAGATGAGAACGATGATGTGACAGAGCTCGGTTTGGTATATCTAAGCATGCTCGGTAACATTCAATGACAAATTCTAAAAAATTTCAATCTGTGCCAATATCAACATTTTTTTCAACTTTATATAATCATAATTTTTGTCGTCTGGGAATTCTGTTAATTAAAATTCCAAAAAAATAGCTTTATATTTTAACACATTTTATATTCAATTATATTGAAATAATAGATAAATAAATTCATTAATTTAATTAATTTCATTTAACTCATTCTTATCTTTTTAATAGTTAAAAATCAGCTATAATTAATTTCTTATTCTATCTACTTTAAATTTTTTTAAAATAACTAATATAAATAATAAAGTGGACAAAGACAGCAAAGTAAAATTTTTGATCAAATTTCAAGCGCTCAATCTTGCTCAAAAATTTTTAAATGCGCAATTAAATTTCATTGCATTTTTAAAAATTACAATCCTTTTTCAAAAGTTTACAAATAAAGCTTTGAAATGTTAAAAAAAATTAAAAGTGTGCGATGAAATTTAATTGCGCATCTAAAATTTTTTGAGCAAGATTGAGCGCTTGAAATTTGATCAAAAATTTTACTTTGCTACAAAGACCAATTCTAACTCCCGGTTGTGGCAACGTTCGATTACATATCTAGTTAAGACCTTGGATGAACATCATACTATAGGCAGGGGTATGTTAAACAAGAAAGGAAAACAGAGCTTTGGCACCGACTTTCAAATCTGGCTTACAAACATGAGTACTCCAACTAAAAGAAATAGGCAAAACAGCAAGGCAAGGAGTGTGATGAGGCATCTCAGGTCGTTATTCCACGAAATCCTCATCTAAAACAAAATTCAAACTCCCACGAAGTATCAGGTAGTGCCAAAATCTAGAAAATGTCTAAAACTGGCCTACCTGTTCAGATATTAACAGAGTCTTAACAATCTTGAACGAAATTATGACAAAATTGGACATCATGGCTAGAAATTTTTATTTAAAAAAAATAGAAAAATATTTATCTTATATTTTTTTTTGAAAATTTACTCAACAATAATGGATATTTTTGAAAAAAAGAGAACTATTTAAATATTGACTTGAAATATATATTTAAATTGCCTGCAGGAAATTCCTTAATTAAAAAGCTGAGCTATTTTGTATTAAATTAGTTTTCATTTTTTAGTAAAAAATAAAATTTTAGTTAAAAGAGCTACGAAATTTGTTTATTAAATTAGTAAAAAAACGTATGAAAGCAGACTGAAGGCTTTGAACATTCCAAATCTGGTGGAAAGAAGAAAAAGAGGTGATCTAATTCAATTATACAGGTTCATGCATGGAATAGAATTGGTTGAAAAAAGCAACAATTTTAATGTCATAAAAATCCAAGGAAGAGGTCACTGCTTCAAATATCAAAAAAAAATTTCGAGGCTCCAACATAGAGACAATTTTTTTCCAACAGAACCGCTAGCATATAAAACTCGCTGCCAAATCAATTAGTTGAAGCCAGCAGGCATTGATTTCTGGATGAGCAGCAATCAATCATATCAGCTGTCTCAGTGTGTATTGTCAGCACACTCGCTGGCTAGCCAACTACAGTCGAAACTACTACTTCTAAATTAGTTGTCATTTTTTAGTAAAAAATTTAATTTTTAAAGGATAAATGTCAAATTTGTGCTACACAAGAAAAGCAAATAAAAATTTGATAAAAGTCGCTTCAAAAAAAATTTCCTAAATAAAACATACACCAATTTTTGTATTGAATTTAAAAAAAAAATTTAAATCGATTTTAATGACCCCTAAAAATCAATATTAAATTAGAATTTTTAATAAGTTGCCCTAGCCTGCAACTTCATGATCATGATCACATGATCTAAACTTAATTTATTAAAATCTCAATAAAATTATGAAAAAAGCGTTTATTATTTTTAAAATAAATATTAAATGTTTAACATTTTAAATCAAAAAAATAAATCTTTATTTTTCTAATTAACCTTTAATTGAGTTTTAAAATCCACTTTAAGTTTGCCGAATTCTGGTTCAAACAAAAATTTTAAATGTTTTTATAGTATTTATTAAAATCTATTAAGGCGAAACAAAGTAAAATTTTGTATTTCAAAATCTCAAAATATTGATTATATTTAATTTTTACTTCAGATAAAGATTAATATCGTTTTTTCCTAGTTAAAGATTAAACAAATTATGTTAAATAAATTTTAGTCTTTTGTTGTTAAAAAAATTGATAAAATATTTTTTTTTTTCAAATCTAAGAATTAAAATTTTAATTTAAATCTAAATTTAACCATGGACTTCAATTTGCCACCCTTACCTTTTTTTTATTTTAATATCGCAACGATTCCAACAGCCAAAACGCGAGAGCTAGTCTCTATCCTATTTAATCATATAACTAGTTTATAATTTATAATTTATATCTTTGTAGCAATTTACGATATGTCTGACAATTCTTACTTTATATCTTAATAACAATTATTGTACAATTAGATTTAGTTCTCAAATCAATAATTTTTAATCAATAAAACGTTTGAAACTCAATATAAAAGTAATTTTAAGTATAGGAAATAATTTTTATTTTATCATTGAAACTTAATTTTAATTAATAAATATACAAAGGAAATAAAAAGAATATTTTCTTTAATTTTTTAATTATTAATGTCAAAAGATATTATACATACAACCTCAGTAGATTTAAAAGCATTAGGATTAAATTTAAAGCTAGTTTGCTCTATCTGAATTAATCACAGAAATCGTTTAAATGTAAAAATAATTCGTTTATATAATTCTTTATTTTATTAGAAATTTTTTAATTAATTTTCATTAATTCAATAAATAAAAAAATATTGCGAAAGTTTTAAATAATTCGACAAACGAAATAAAAAAAAACCGAACAAGATAATGAGAAAACTATAATAAGAAGCTACCAACAACTAAATAAAGGTGATCGCGAGTGAAAGCTTTGTTTTAGCTCTACATCACTATCAAGCCGGTCTCGGTTTGATAAATAAGAAGGTTGAGCTTGTATATGGTGCTGTTTATCATGCTTCAATTTTGTAAGTTCTACAGTTACACATGGCATTTGAACAAGTTGGAGCGGAGTTCTACCATCTTTCAACGCTTGAACTAAATTTAATATCTTAAAATAAAATTTAAAAATTTTTTTATTTAATTTTTTAATTTTTTTTTAGTTTACTTGGCCTCTCATCACTGACATTTGTTTTTCAAATGTTGATTTATCAAAGCCTCTATCTTTCTGAAAAAATAACTAGTTAAAAAAATTCCGACTTTCTCTAAAATTAAAGTACTTTCCTTGAAAACTTCGTAAATTTCATTGCATATTTCTTGGACAAAATTCATGTCTGATAATTTAGGTAAAACGAGGTCTTTAATCTCTTGGGAAAACGGAATTTTTGCTTGAGGAAGCCAAGCCCAATGATATGGATCTAAGTAAAAATAGTGTAAGTTCGCCTTATCTTTATTGATATAAATTTACATGCTCTCCATTCATCTGGGTGTTTAAACGGAAACGCAAGACCATTATCTATAGCAGCTATATTGATTGATACACTTGGTGCTGAGGATGAACAAGATGTTTCATTTAGATGTTGATCTGTTTCACCTTCAATTCTTATTTCGTCAATATTATTAGATGATTCATGAACAGTTGAATTGTTTTTCGAAGGAGTCTTTACAATTAAAATAATTTTTAAACTTAAGCAAAGATAAAACTTTAAAGAAGCATTATTACGACTGTATCTTACTAAAAAACAGGGCCTTTTGAATTATGTGAAAAATTAATCCTACTGGATTAAATGGAAAAAAAATTGTTTAGAAAATTTTATTAGATGGAATTTGTTAAAAAAAAATATTTAATTTATGAGTTTTTCACAAATGTTGTAAATCTTGCTTTAACTAACACAAACATAAAAAATAAAATTTAATTATTTTAATAATTATTTTTAGGTCCATTTTTCGGATTTGAAGAAAATCTTTTTGTTCCTATAGTGAAAATAAAACAAAAGAAGTATGCGTAATACTTTAGAAGCGGTTTTGTGAAATTCAGTACAAAATGATAAAAAGAACAGAAAAAAAATGTAAAAAAATTGAATACTTTTTTTCTTAAGGTTTAAACTTAATTCTCTAAATGCAACATAGTGCAACATTCAAAGTTGCATCAAATATCAAGGTTTGTTAAATTTGCAGAGTTTAGCAGAAATTAAATTTCAATATAATCGAGCGGAGTGCATTTTGCAAAGATTTTGTACATCATTAGCAGACTTTTACAGTTGATGCAACTTTGAATGTTGCACCATGCTGCATTCACATAATTAATTTTAAACTTTTAAAGAAAAGTTTTTTAATTTTTTTACATTTTGTTCTGTTCTTTTGTACTGAACTTCACAAAACCTTTAGAAACTAAAATAAATTTTCTTTATTTTAAAGAAATTTTAATTTTCTATTTTATCTTTGAAAAATTACAATTTAACTGAAAAATTATTTAGAAAAACATTTATTTATAAAATTTTTCTCTTACAGCTTTTTCTATCGAGAATCTTAACTCTTTTTTTGACCTAAAAATTTAAACAGGATTTCTTTTTTCAGTACTTTTCTATGTGTTATGTGCAAGGAGCTACCATAGGTCACCTCCGCAAGCTAGTCTTGCTGTAGCTAATATATATTATTATTATTATTTTTATGACCATTTTTGATAAATAGATCTTTTTAAAAGGGACTCAGTCCTTATTCATTTTTAAATAATGGTACTTGATGAACCCTCAGCCCCCTTCTGGTTATGCCGCTGGTAATCTCTGTATCAAACCAAAGCCTTTGATCAAAATGGTACTGGAAAAGGAGCGTTTCCCCAGTTATTATGATGGTTAGCATGGAACAAATTATTATTAAATTATTAATTAAGTGAATGAATAAAAAAATTTATATTTGTGAAAAAATATCGTTTGTAATTAAAAGAAATTTATTGCTTGAAAGATTGTTTTTGATGATTATCTTGCAAGAAGTAAAATTAGTTTTAAATCACACATGTCAAACTTCTTGTCATGTGTGGTTAGTTTATTTATTTTTTGATCACATAATTAAAAATAAATTTGAATTTTTTCTCGGTTTGGTACCTAATTACGTGGTCAGTTTTGACCACCTAAAACAGTAGAATTTAATGGTCACATAATGCAATAAAATGCAAAAAAACCCAAAAACAGAGCATAAATCAAAGCATTATTTTCTTGAAATTATCTATTAAGAAAATAATTTAAATTTAATAAAATCTAAATGATTCTAAATTAAACTTTTGATCAAAAATAGAAATCAAAAAAATAATCTTCTTACTAAAATTTCAACATTTCTAAATAACTTAATAAAATTTTGAAAAAAAAAAACATTTAAAAAAAAATAAAAAGTTAAAAGTTTACATGATCAGTTTCAGTAGGCTTAAGACGCTCAAATTTTATCAACCAATTATCATTTCCTCGATCTCAAAATTACAAAATTTCACGCTGAAAAAATTTTTAATAAATTATTTTTTCCAAATACCTGTATTCCTAATTATGTAATCTAAAACAATTAATCGTTCAAACTGAAGCTGAAATATCCTAGCTTCCTCTTCGCTTAAAATTTCATCAGTTTCGAAACGTCTAAGCCAGTAGTCGGCATCTTTATAATTCTCAACAAACAACTGAAAAGAGCCTGATTTGGGCGGCAGTCCGATTCGGTCAAACCTCATATTCGGAAATCGATTAGCCAAATTTTGCTTAGTTTTTGATTTCATTCTGTCTATTGCCAAATAATTAAAACTTTCAGCACTTAATTTAACTACTTTGGTTTTAGGTACAATTTTTAAATTAAGCTTTTCATCTATGATGCTTGCTCCAGCCTCGCTTAAATAGCCTTGGTTAGGTGCAAGACAAGATCGACCAAAACAACATGGACAGCATATCTTATGCAGCCATTTTGTCCATTTTGGATTGAGCATTCCATAAGGCTCTTCGTCTTTTGGTTTAAAAACAGCTATAATTTTCTAAAAAAAATTGCATTGATTTTTTAATTAAATAAAAATAATTAAATTACATTATCAAAATTTTTGCAAAAATATGAACCACTTGATCCTTCATAAATTCGCTGTGGCAAAACATTATGGTCTATGGCATATTCTACATTTTTTACTTTTTCGTTAAATTCCGGATCACTTTCGAAATGGTTACAGGAAAAATGAACAAAATCAGTGCTTTCAGTGTCTGATATGTTACTGGCATTGCCATTTAGTAAAGGCTGATACTCTCCATGTCGAAAAAGTTTAGCGGTAACTGTATTCAATTTAGTCTTGCTCTTTTTCGGTTCGTCTGTTTGGTAAAAGTTGGTGGGTAGATTTGTTGTAACATCTGGCGGTGGTCCTTTGGATCCTATGTCGTGGGTCGATTGAAGTAATTCGTCATCTGTATCAACGTCCATCTATAATTTACGATAAAAAGAAATATGATCAAATGAATTATTTGAGTGAAATGAAAATATTTAAAAAAAAATTATTAATTAAAATATGCAGGCAAAATTGTGAAGCAATCATTGGTAAATAGTGTATTGAGATCGGTACCATTAATAATTTGAAATTTTTATTTATTTAATTATAATTTATTTTCGCACAATTCCTCATCATCTTAATTCAAATTCAAGCATTATAAACCTAAATTTAATGCATTTAAAATGAGTATTTTATTTGCCATAATTTTTTGCTAAATGAAATTTTTGACTATTTTTATGACTTTTAAAAAGGAATATTTAAAACAAAATAATCTTACCTAATGAATACATTTTTAGCTGCTTGAAATTGTTTTTATTTAAACTAAATAAATTCATCGACCAATATAAGGTTAAAACATTAAATTAAATCGGTTGATAATAAAATAATTTAAAAAATATTTATCTCTGCTTACTTAATTTAAATTTATTGTTTTTTAAGTATGTCAATTAATTAGAAGCTAGAAATTTAAGTTGATTCTAATTAATTTTGAAAAAAATTATGCAATCTTTGGCTTCTAAAATTTATTAAAATATAATTTGTTTACTTTAATTTAAAAAGATTGAACTTTAGAAAAGACATCGGCTTTTAGAATTTCTTTTAATTAATAAAAAATAAAATCGTATAGAAATGATTAATTAATGGAAAGTTAGACCATACCCATTCTTAATCAGATCTTACATTAATACACAATCCAACAAAACTCGCTAAAAATTCTGAATTCATAAAATTATTTAAAGTGTAATTCATTTATTCATATTTATTAGAAAAGAATTAAAAGAATCAAATAAAAAAAAATACCACGACATGCGGTTGAAAAGCTTATTAAATGAGCTTTCGAAATCTAATTGAATTTTTTTTTTGAACTGATCTCTTCAATTTTTATATTTAATTTCTTGAAATATCTTCTTTAAAGTATAAAATAAAAATTAAAGATCAAATATTATCATAAGATTTTTTTTTGGAATTTACGCTCAAACTATGTGAAATGAGATTCAGACTCTACAGTTCACATCTGAATTATTTAAATATGAATTTAATATTTTAAAAATTGATGGAAAGAGCTGTCAATTTTAGACAAGTCCAGGATGCCCAGTAAAGCCGTGACTTAATCAAATATTGACGCTGTAAGATCGCTGATTAAACAGCCGGTATTTTTTTGCCGGAATTTAAAATAATTTTTCAGTAAAAATAAAATAATTTGTGAATAAAAATAATAAAAAGATAATCCATTTAATCGGGTCTAAATTTTTAAAAGAGATAAATTTTCAATTACTTCTTTAAAAGATAAAATATTCAAATTTGAAAAAATGATGTCTTATTTAATAAAGATTTTATTTTATTAGTATTTAATGATAGATGATAATGAAAAATTTATTGAAGGAGCTTTAGCTTGATACAGGTAAACGAATAAATAACTGTTTTACAAAATTTATTTAAAAAAATTAAGCGGAGTACCTTAGAAAAAAACTATTTTCTGGCATTTTTAATAATTTTTCATAAAGAAAATTATTAAATAAAGTTATGTTCAAATCAAACAATTCTGATAATTATGTTTGAATCGATTAAAAAAACTATTTCAAAAGAAAAATCCTAACAATATTTATTAAAAATTCAAAAATTTATAAAAACGAGAATTAAATAATAAAAATATTTAGTTTTATTAAATAACCGACTATTAGGACAGGAATTTAAAATTTTGTCCCGTTGTTTAGTATCCAGCTCCGCACTTATTTTTTTACTATAGTCTTTAAAGTTCAACCGAAATAATTTTCTAGTAGTAACTTGTTTCTCTATAGGCAAACTTCTCATTTTATCCAAATTTATCATAAGATGGTTCATACCTTAAAAAAATAAAAATCTAAATTAAATTTGCATTGCTTTTTCGAAATATTACGTTTAATTGTAAACTCCATAGTTCTATTAGCTACTTCATTTGAGGCAATACATTTATAAGTTCCAAAATCAGACTCAGATAAGCTCTTTGGCACAAATTAATAAAATTTAAAAATATTAGTTGAATTACTTTTATCAGAAGAGAAGAAACAATAAAATTTGATTTAAAGTGTTTTTCATTTATGTGGTATTTTGAAAATTGTAATTTAGTACCAGGGTTTGGATCATAATTCGATGAATGTTTAATTGAATATGAAGCTTGTAAATTTAAATACTTCCATTCTATTTCTGTCTTACTTTTAGACCACTCTTCCTCTAATTTTTTGTACTCAAAATCATCATTTTTTTTGAATAACCAAAAAATTGTTGGCAATGGATTGGACACTATAGAACAATTGAGCTGAAATTCAGTAGCTTTAGAATCAACTCGATATATTTTTGATCTTGTGAAAATTCTTGGAGCGTCTTAAAATATTTTTTGATAATTTGAATATAAATTTTACATTAAAATTTACATTTTAAATTGATTTTAAATGATCTAATCGCTTTAGCTCCATATCCGTTTTCAGCTTGGCATTCAACTAAATTTATTTTGGAAGACCTTTTAATATTTTCAATGACCAGTTCAGGTTTATGATCATCTAGTTCTAAAAAAAAAAACGTTGTTTAATTATTTTTTTTTAATTTAAAAGTGACTAACGTAAAACAGTTCCATTAAAAAATCTCAAATACCAACTGATAGTTGGCGATGGCTTTCCTTTTGCATTACATTTTAATTTTAGATCTGCATTTTCATTAACACTTTTTAAGAAAAGCGAATTTTCATATTTAGACATTAATTTTAGTTGATTAGTTTCACGTTCCTCAACAAAATAAGCTGGTTCTAAAGAAAATTTTGTTAAATTTTATTTTAAAAAATAAAATTTAAATACCATTAACGTTTAAGTTAAATTTTTGAAGCCAATAAGTGTCATATGGTTTTTTATTTAGTTGGCAAATATAATTGCGAGAATCAGATTGTTTAAGATAGTTGATTATTAAACTCCATTTTATTTTTTCATTTGTTTGTGTCGATACATGAATTCGCTCAAAATGAAAACGTTCATCAGGTATCAATCGAATATCATCAAGACCTAAAGGCTCATAATCTTTCCCTTTTTCATCTTCTCTTGACCAAATAATCTAAAATTTAATTTAATTTAATTAAAAAATAATCAATTTTTTTTTATTTCATTAAATAAATATTTTAAATTTAAATTTCTAGAAAAATAATTTTGAAACAATTTTAAACGATATTTATTGATACCAGAGTTGTTTTTAAGTCACAAGTCTTAAGTCAAGTCAATGGCTTAAATTTTTTTTTATTTTTTTCTAGGCCGACAAGTAATTTTGATTTATTATTTTTAATTAAAAACTAATCGAGATTTTTGTGTCAAAATTTGCCTATATTATTTTTTTTAATAAAGAAATGATTTTTTTTTTCAGTAAAGTATTAAAATATGGAATGTACCAATTCATTGACTAAAATTACTGATTTTGCTACAATTTTTCTAGATGAATTTAAGAATGACTTTATTTTCATAGAATTACTTAATTAATTTAAAAATATGAATTTATTCTGAAAAATAATGTTGATGCAACTTATTAAAATTTAAATTAAATTAAATTTAAAAAAATTAATTTATTATTTAACTTTTTCAAAATTTTTGTTCATCTTTTGTTCCTTTATGGACCGAATTGTAATTAACAAAGAATTATTGAGATCTAAATTAGAGACCAGATTACAGAACTCAAATTTTTCATCAAAATTCATACCCCGTTTTAATTTTTTTTAATTTTTATTATTAAGTCATGACTTTGACTTAAAAAAAAAAATTTAAGTCAAGTCATAACTTTGACTTAAATTTTTGTGACTTAGACTTAAAACTGTGACTTATAAACAAGTCTGATTGATACGATATCTTTGAACTGTTAAAAGTCATTCTTTTTAATTAAAAACTCTTCAAGAAACTTAAAAATTTTTTTAAATATATTTTATAAAAAATCTTTATTTAAAAATAACTGCGGTCTTTCATAAGATGTTGTCAAATGAGGAAAATATTTAACAAAAGAAGAAAATTAATGATTTTGAAATTAATTTTTGTTCCTTTTAAATATTTTTAAAGCTGAGCCATTAAAAAATATATTTTGACTTGTAAAAATCAATTTTTAGAAATTTATTTTCAAATAATACGACCCAATTTCGCAAGAAGAAAGATGATATAATAAATATATCAAGTTAAATATTATGCTTACTTTTAAATCTTTGATCAAAGAATATTTAGATATTGTGAAGTTCGGTACTGAAAGAACAAACAAAATTCACATTATTTTTTAAAAATTTTAATAAAAATAATAATATGGGGAGGTGGACAAAATATAGAAAGACGAAATGAAGAATTTTTTTAAAAAATGTAGACATGACAAAATATAGAAAGGACTTTATGTAGAAAAAAAAACATAGAAAAAAAATAGAGACTTTGGCTAAAACTCAAAATAAAATCAAAAACGGTGAACAATTTAAATCAAAAAAAGACAAACATGAGACTAATTTAAGATATTCCGTTTAGTGATAGACTTTAAAAGTTAGAATATTGAATCTTTTTAGAAGGTATTGGTAATAATTTACTAATTAATTGGTAAAAAAAAAGAAAAAAAAAAATTTTACTATTAATTCTTTGTATAATTTTTTATATTTTTGAATTCGATATTTTTTCTTTCTATATTTTTTTTCTACATTATTACAAAATTCCAGATAAATTCGATATTTTTTTTCGACATTTTATTTTCCATGTAAATTCGCTATTTTTTTTTCGACATTTTTTTTTCCAGGTAAATTCGATGTTTTTTTTTTATATTTTTTTTTCTATATTATTTCACACTGCCATAATAGGCTACAGCAAGCAGGCCTGCGGAAACTTACTAAAGAAGCCATCTATGGTAGCTGCTACAAAGTGGCCATAGGAAATATGTTGGTTTATGGCTGTCTTAGACACTTGGAGTGGAGATGGCGCTGAGAATTTTGTTCTGTACTTTTAATTCCAAATTTAACAATACTGTCAATTTAGCAGTTAGCTAGTAGTTAGAAACTTTGTTAAATTCAATACAAATTTGGGTGTAAAAATTGAATTTTAGATATGGAATTCAAACTTCTTTATTTTTAATGTGCTTCATTAAGGTACATAAAAAATATTTTTAGTTCTAAAATAATTCTTTTTAAGAGAAAATTATGTAATTATGTAATAAATTTTTAATTGTGAGTGCAACTTGATTTTTATTTCAAACTAATTTAGACAATCCAAATAAAGAAATAATTTAATTTTTTAGAATAATAACTTTCAAAAAATCATTCTTGTACACCTTATTTTTTAATTTAAACAAAAAAGAATTAGCTAAGAATAAAAAGTAATAGTAAATCCTTAGAAAAAATTTAATTTTTAAGTGCAAAACATTTCATTTAATTTATTTATATTTTTTGAAAGAAGCATAAAAAAAGATTTGACTTTCGAGTTTTTTGAATAACAAGATTTAGAAAAAAATTTGTTTTTTTACACTTGCTTTGAGTACAAAAAATCTAACAAATACATCAATTAAATAAAATAGATTTTTAAAACAAACAATAATATTTTTTCAAATTTTCGGATATTCTTAGTTTTCCTAATTAAAAAAAAATTACCTTGTAATTTTCAGATTTGAAAAATTTAATTCCATCTAGTTCTATTGAGCATGTAAAGGTTACAGTTTTGTCGACTAGAGATGTAACCTTAACAAAATTTTCACTCCACGATGAATAATTTAACGGAATAAGTTTTATGATTTCCGATTTATTGAATACCAAATCCATATCATTCGTTGACTGCTTTTCCAATAGTGCAAATTTTGTTAATTGAAAATGAAGAGCAAAAATCATAAAATAATAGCTATATTTTTGATAAATTATCATCTTGAACCATTACACAAATACAATTTTTCGACTTAACTTTGAATAAAAAATTTCATTCTATATTGTTAATTTTTTAATTCTACTAATTCGCAATCATATACTTGCAAATCATTGCATTTGATTTCAGAATTATGAGAGGGTCATTTCAAATATCTAATAAAAAAATAAATTTAATTCTCATTAGAAATGATTAAAAATTTATAATTCTAACTTAATGCAAATAAATTAAAGGATCATTAAGTAACTTGATTAAGCGAAAATTAAATTCATTCAATTTACGGTCTTATTCGATTATATCGATAAACAAGATCAAATATTAATAATAAATAAAATAAACAAGCTTATTGTGAGATCATAGCCATTACAAACTCAAGTGATTACAAAAAGAATGAAACAAAATTGCAATTTAGTTATTTTAAGTCTTTATTTAGGCTATTCATCAAATCTCATATAACTATCTGAATATAAAAAAGAATACAAGTTATTTAGATTGAATAATTTTAATTATTAAAATAGAAATAACAAAAAATCAGTACGGAAATCTAGGCATGAAAATATTATCCATTTTTGTCAACATTTCATATCTGATTTTTTTCTCTTAAATAATTCATTAAAAAATAGATTTATTTATATCATGTTTATCAAATGTTCAAGAAATTGAAAAAAACCAATTGATTTAAAATTTTTAAACCCTTTGATAAAATAATATCTTATTTTTACTTTAAGTCATGATTATACAACTAAAAATCTTGTTAAACTTCTGCTATTTCATTATTAATCCTTTTCATCAATTCGATGTAGCTTATTTTTTGTATGACTTATTAATTCTTTAAATTAAAAATTGATGATGAGAAAAAAATCAAATATCAAAATTTTGATGTAAATATTTATTTTTTTCTAAGGCTCTGGTTTCTTCTTTTGAATGATAACTTGGACAACAGAGTTAAAGAACATTTTTTTATTGACAATTTTTTGCTTACCAAAAAAAAATTTACATAACTTATTAAGATTATTTGTTAATCAAGTTTATATAAAATAGTGAAAAAATATATTCATGGACCTATGATTTTATAGTAGCATCAATCATCAAAAAGCCCTTCACAAAGAAAAGATCACGAAAGAGTTTGGTGAATTTATCTCTATAATTTTTAACAAACAAATCTAATAATAAATCAACAAAAATTAAGCATCTCTGAATTTAAAATAATTACAATTGATTATTCTTAAAAAAGTTTTATTTAAATTCGACTAAACTAAATACTGAAAATTTTTGATTGATATTTTAATTACATTTCGAGGGAATAAATATTTATTAGCGACAATTAATTAATCGGAATCGACCGAATTAATTATTCTAAAAGACTTCAAATACATTTAATTAAAGGTCTTTTTTTTTATTTGAGCGAGTTTCGAACAAAATTTTATTTATACAACCTTTTTTAACAACAACAAAATAAATTTTCTTAGAATTAATTGCAGCTCTCGATTAATTTGATAAGAAAGATTTTCTAGGTAATTGAATCTCTAAAATAGCATTTATTTTTCCATATTTAAAAAAAAGAAAACAAAATTAGAGGAACATTCATCCTTAAATCCTTAATATTTATTAACCTAAAATGAAGAAAAAATGCTTACATAACGCTTATTTCAAAAACTAGTTCTAAAAAGCTTTTAGTAAAATGATAAAAAAAAATTATAAACAAAAGTTTTCTCACAATGTGTGAACAGAATTAATCGACACAAATATCGAAATATTAGAATTTATTTAATTGTTCAAATCGGAAAATAAAACTTTAATGGAAAAATTGGCAATAAAAAATGTGTTTGGAAATTTTCATTATTACATCAATATTGCTTTTTAAATAGTTTAAAATTTTTAATGAAAAAAAGTTAAATAATTTTTTATTATCTAAATTAACAAGCTCTTCTTTAGTAATATTTTTAAGAGCTAAAATAAATTGAATTTAAGGATTATATTTCCTTCTCAAAAAGGGCCTTAGATTGATCAAGTGTATTCTAAAAAATTTCATTCACTACGTGTGAATCCAAAATGGCTAAACCAAAAAATTATAGAAAAAATTAAAGCATAAAACAAAAAAAACATAATAAATATGAAAAAACTCCTTATCTTTCTTTCTAAAAGCCAAAAATTAGTTCTAAAAATTGTACTGACTAAAGAATTAAATCTTTTTTTGAATCAGCTATAGCGAAAATCTCACTATCGACTTTTCTAAGTTTAGCTCTGTTTTTGGTTCTGAAATTCACAGTGCCAAAAATTACTAGGGATGAGATGAAATAATTCTGATTTACATAATAACTGAGTCACTTAACAACGGCTTCAAAACAACTGTGATTTTTCTCAACTTTTCAAAAATGTTTGAAAAAATCTATATATTTTCAGAAATATATAATAAATAAATATAAGAATTTTCGTACCAAAACAGCACACTTTTAGGATATTTTTAGGAAAACTAAAGGGTTAAACTCTTCAAACATCATCTTGAGTACGAATCATCCTCATGGAATCCTTTCAGAAAAAAATATACAAAGGATCTTTAACGGATTCAAAGAAAAGTTACCAAACTAATATCAGAATTTTTACTATGAGAAAAAATTAAATAAGCTTTAAAGACAGCACTAAAAGATAAAACAGATAGGGCTGACCTTATTCAATATTAAAAAATTGACATAGAACTAATCTTAAAAAAATGTTATCACCCGAATACTCAAATTAACAAGAGAGGAACGTAATGCGCGAATAGACTTTAAAAAAATTGATAAAATTGTGATTCAAGATGTAACTTATTATCAAAATTCGTCCTACTAATTTGGAATTAGCTTGATTGTGATTTTCTAAATGCAAAATTAGAAAATGGATTTAAAAAAATTTTGAAAATTAATATATAACATGGAAGTTCCTGACTCAAACCCTTCTTCGCAGGATAAGACCTGCTACAGTCTTAAATTATTGTTGTTATTATTAAATTATATTTGAACTATATAAGATAATTAATAGTTTTCATTAATTTAATAACATCAATTTTGTTAATATTATACAATTGATTCTAAGTACAATATTAGAAAGTTGATAATTTTTTTCAACAGCGAATGAACTGAATTTCATGCTTAATTTAAATCAAATTTTTTTGATAATGCTAAATTCTCTTGGTAGTAATCTGATTAATTTTGATGGAGACTATATTCTCCCATCTTCCATACTCAACACTGTCCCATAAATATCCCACTAAATGTCCCAAATAGTCGAACATATAGTTTTTAACATTATCTTTTAAAAGCATATTTCAATTTTTTTGTTATTTGAAGAGATTAGGAATCGAAATAATTTTTCAAAAATCGTAAAAAAATTCCGAAACATTGTAGACTGAGAATTGACAATAAAATAAAATTTCAAAGAAGCTGAAAAAAAATAAGTAACTTAGATTTGAATTTAATTTGGGAAACAAAAAAGTGAATTTTCAAAATTGATGACTTTTTTACTTTGATTCATCAAAAAATTAAAATAAGTAATTTTGCTTCTTATAGACCTGGTTACAGACGTAAAACTTAATCAGTTCATTTATTTTTTTTAAAATAAACTTATTGAAACTCTCTTCGATTCATAGAGAGCACTTTGTTAAAAAATTTATTTTTAAAAGTTTCATTTAAAAAGTTAATTTTAAAATAGCTAATTCACGTCTAAAATATCCGAGGTTGCCACCTCAAGTTTTTGAGCTTTCTGGAGCCGAGTGTCAGTCGGTAGCCTCGAGTCCTGTTTCTAATTTGAACTTTTGAATGAGTAAGTCTCTTATTCGGAAAGAATGGTGAGCCCAAATGTTTTACATAGATTATCCAAGTTTTTGTATGAATCCGGGATTTTGGTTGCTTGGTGTTGGAATTTTTCAATTGCCAAATCGTCTTTTGAAGGGCAGGGATTCCAAGCAGTAATAGCGAACTCTAAAAGTGGTCTGAAAAACCTGGTGTATAACTGTTTACATGATGCGGCATAACTCAAGTCTCGTTTACGAATTGTCTTTAATTTTTCTAAAATTTAGTCATTTGATTCATGTTTAAGCATTGAGTAGTTAAATTTAGGATTATGCCTGCCTATGTGTATGATTCAGACTTTTTTTAAGTCACAAGTCTTAAGACAAGTCAAGTCAATGACTTTAATTTTTTTTTTTAATAAAAAATTTAAGACTATCAAAAATTTTAAAACATTATTTTTGAATTTTTTCCATTTGAGTGATTTAAAATAATGGATCTGTAGATTGTATGTTCTCTTCTATTTGGTAATGAATGCTCAAGAGAAGATTTGGTACTTCATAATAGACAAATAAACCATGATTTAAAAATTATATTTGTCAGAGTTATCTGCATATCCGTCAGCCTTCAGACAAAAAATATATTTCGTTGAATAACGCACATTTATAAATAGGTGATATATTTCTTAAAGAAATAGAATTTAATTTTTTAACATATTATGATTTTTGTGTTTGTTAATTAAAAAAAAAAATTTAGTTCAAGTCATAGCTTAGCTTTGACTTAAATTTTTGTGACTTAGACTTAAAACTGTGACTTATAAACAAGTCTAGTATGATTTTACATTAACCAATTATGGGTCCAGTTTGTGATGTTGTTTATGTCGTTCTGTAATCTTTTAGTGTCTTCAGCATTACGTCTGAGAGATCGTTTGTATAAATAATTAATAAAATTGGGCTCAACAATGGACCGCTTGATAGTTTGTTGAACATCCATTAGTGTGGTATATCGAAATATTAAATAATTGTTTTTTTATGGAAATTCTTTGGTAGAGAAGTCCTTGGATAGATTTTATATTTTTGACCAATAGATCAACTTTTTATCATAAATTTTTTAAAGCTGATATTACCAAAATTTTTGTTAATTTATAATAATACTTTTGGAACAAAAAAAAAGATTTTTTATAGCAAATTTATTTCGTTATTAAGATTCGTAAATAATAAATAAATAAATAGAGTTGCTTATATATGGAATCAAGTAAAAGTACAAAAATTGTACTTTATTTACTCGAATTTAAATTTTGGTCAATTCGCATTTAATCTGGTAAAATTATTGTCTGTAACTTTTTCGGTTCACGAAAAATTGTCGATATTCCAGTAAATTTACTGAAATTTTAGAAAATGAAAGAAAATTCTGATAAATTTTAAACAATTAGTAAGTTAAAAACTGAAAGTTTTACAAAAAGTTTAAAACGCCAAATTTACTTCGTGAAAATACCTTGCTGAATTTGCATACCACTAAAAGCAATAAAAAATCTATCTGAATTTATTAAATTTTCTCAGATACAAAATTTAAGCAATTCAAACTTCGTCTAGTCTCATATTTTTTACAAATTAGGTTTTAGGCTTTAAGACAAGAAGTTATATATTTGATAATTGAAAAAAAAATATTTCTGTTTTGGATTAAATCTTTAAAAGTTCAATATTTTTTAAATGAAAATATTTGAATTCTCTGAATCTCAAGGGTCTAATTTTACTCATAAAAACGATTAAGCTAGACTTCGAATAAACATTTATAAATAGATTTATACTTAAAATCTTTTTTATTTGGAATTTGAAGCAAAATTTTGACAGCTTTGGAATTAAAGGCCACATGAGAAGATTTTTCAGCCAGGCATCAACTAAATATATTCAAAGATCCAACTTCTTCACGAACAGAGTTGTACGTAAAAGTGAGATGGCTTGCAAGCCGAATTCATAGAAGCTATATAAGTCAACCAATTCAAGAATAAATTTGACGCATTCAAGTCTAATTTAATAAGTTTTGAAAGCTAAAAATACAGAAACTAAAAATAACTATTAAAGGCCTAGCATGCTCCTGGATTAATGTGCATTTAGCTACAATTGAAGTTTTCTTTGTAAGACTTCTCCGCAAGCATGTTTGTTGTAGCTTTTACTTCTTATTATTATTATTATTTACAAATTACATTTAGAAAGAGGATTATAAAGTTAAAAATATTTTTTTTTTTAAAAATTATATTTCAATTGTACTATAATAGTTTGATAAAATAAAATTTTATCAATTTTTTCATTAATTAGATTTATTTTTTTTCTTTCGAATGAGAACACTGGAAAGAATATTCGATAAAAATGAAAATCAAAAATCATTGTATTTTTCGAAATCAAAAGACTATAAAATCGATTTAATTAATAACTCAAAGAAAAAATTTGTGCTCTTTATTAAACAAGCTCAACATTTATAAATTTTGTCTTTAATTTTTTTAATATTTTGAATACACTAATTCTCAAGGTTCACCAAATCTTTTCAATGTTTGCTTAGAGCCTATGCGTGAATAAAAACAAAAATATAATAATAATATTAAGCTACGGAAAGTAAACTTACGGAAGCGATCTACTAGGAGATCGCCTATGGTAGCACATTGCGCTATACAAGTAAAATTACAGAAACAAAAGAACTTATATGATTATTGTTAATATAGAGTCAAAAGAAATTATTGTTAATTTTGTCATACAAATAAATAAATTCTAGAAATAATAAGTAAAAATTAGAAGAAACTGAGAGGGGTATATATAAGAAATTATTTGTTAAATAAAAATTTTTATGTTGTAAAATCTTGCTGGCCAGTCATGAAAGCATCGTAGCGATTCTTGAATTGATTGATTGACAAATATATGTTTTAATAATCAATTTATTATTATTTAAAATGGAACTTACTTTTTTTTATTTTAATTAATTTTTTTACTATTTTTGAAACCTTCAAAAAACTGTTCAATTAAAATTTTGAAATTTGAATATAATTAAAATTTTCCAAAAAATTTTGTAAATTTTTATTTGTTAAAATTAATGAAAATTAATGTAAAATTTATTTTATAAAATTTTAGTAAATTCTTCGTTTTCCATTTTAGCATTTCACGTAAATTATCGTATTTGAGTAAATTAAAGTATTTTTTAGTTTAAGCCTCGTGTAGAGTCATTTAAGGATATTAAATGCATATTCTAAAATTAATTGATCACTATGCTGCTAAAAAAGTTTAAAGGAAAAATGTAAATGATTTTAGATTTTTAAATTATCATATTTTCATATTTTCTAATATTTTTTGTGCAATACAGTGGTGATTTGATAGCATTATTTTACGAAAAATTACGAAAATTTTCAGGATTTTGAGATAATTTTGGTAAAATTTGGTCAAATTAAAAACGGCCAATTAAAAATTAAAATTTTTGAAAAAATGTCTTTTTTTCCCAAAAAATTGAAAATTTACGAAATTTTTTTTTCCATAAATTGGTTAAAAAATAGTTATATTTAAAAAAAATTTTACTAAAATTTTTTCCACCAAAATTAAATTTTAGTCATCAAAATTATTTTTTACAAAAAATAAAAAAAAACTTAACAAAATATTTTTTTTGCATCAATTTTTTTTCTCTGAATCAAATAAAAAAAATTACGCTTCAAAAATAAAAAAAATAAAGCATTCAATTAAAATTTTACTTCAAAATTAAATTACTTTGTAATGAATCAGCAATACGTTATTTTTTGTAAAAATTATGGAATTTTACACATGATTTATAAATATACTTATACAAATAGTTTTGTAAGCAAATAATTGTATATTTTATTTTCAATCGACATCTTTCAATTCACAATTCGAATTAAATCAATAGTTAGTTCAATAAAGCCCAAAATTTGAATATCATAAAAAATAAGAAAAAATTTCGACGATTTTGTAAATAATGAAAGTAAACCTTCCAGATATCAGCTGTAGTAAATGAAAATAGTTAGTTATAATTTAGGAGAATTTCTTATTATATTTCTGTTCAGAATAATTTTCTAAAATTCCTGACAATGCTAGGACACTTGATGTTAGTGAAAAAAGAACTTGTGATTGACCTAAACTAAACTAGTCAAAAGAGCTTAATTGAGATAGTTTTTTTTTATATTTTATATTCCAATTGATTTTGGCTATAATAATTATTTTATTTGATGATAAAAAAAAATTTTTGATACATACTTTCTATTTAATTAATCTAAATTTTCATGATTTTTGATGATCAATTTATTTTAATTGATTCATATTTATTTTTTTGATGAAATTTTAATAAATATGGTGATTACAATAAAAATGTTTTGGCGATAAAATTTCATTTCTTTGATGTTAAAATTTTGATTTTATTTACTCAATTTTTTGATGATAAATTTTAGATATTTGATGATATAATAAATACCACCCTTTTTTTATTATCTGTACCAAACTAAAACTCTTCAGGTTAAAAAATGAGAACCGAAAAAGTAAAAAAATAAAAGAAAAAAAAATACAATACACAAAAAAAGATAAAAGAAACAGTTAAAATTAAAATAAGAAAAGATATAAATTGATAAATTTGAATAGAATTAAAAAAAAAAACAAAATTAATTTGAGATATAGCAGGAAGCATCTTTTGATGAATTTTTAATCTAGAGCCCAAGAAGCGCAGCTTCTGCTTTGACTATAGGCTTTTTTTATGACTTATAAAATGTTTTAGACTCCGCATGATGATGGATCCTAAATGATGGATTTTAAAATAAAGTAAAAAAATTTAATTTTTATTTAAAAACACATTAGAAAAGAAATTTCATTTTGGTTGAATGAAGCTCATCTGAAAAAATTTTATTTTATTCTTATTTATATTCTCAGCATGATTGTTATAGCATTAATTTTCTTTACAAGAATCCATTTTGAACGTGTGCTTTCAACTTATTATTGCAGACATGTTCCATCATTACGTCTTTAATCAAAATCTTGAGTATTTTATAATGAATGCAGACCAATGATGCCAGACGATAGTTGCCAGGTAAGATTTTAGATAATGTTCTAAAAAATATTTAAGAAATTCATTGATAATGTTTCATAAGTATTCTTGCTTATTTAGAATACTTTTTATTAATCGTCTGATTAATTAAAAATTTTAGTTGAGATTTATAATTTACAAATCAAATTTTAAATTAAATTTTTTTTATTTGCCAATAATAATAAAAAAAATACAAATAAAAAAACATAATTAATTTTAAATTTAAACACGCAAAATCTTTCTCAAAGAGTTAACTATATGACAAGAACTTCAACTAATAACAAACGGAAAAGCCGAACTTAAAAACACGCAAAATATTTTATTTTTGTTAAAATATGAGTCTAATTAACAAAAATTACACTTGTATTGAAAATATAACAGGTTGTTAGATATTAAGGACTTTGGCTTATTTGGCTTAAAATGTTTTCCTATTTCGTTCTAATTAGTTGATGTGGCATTTACACCATTTCCATTGCACGCAGCCTTGTAAAAATTCAACGCTTCCAAATAATTTTTTTGGTATAACGTCACATTGTTGGGATTAATTGGTACTAGCAGGTTATTCGGCTTAGATGAATTGTAAAACATGGCTGCGGCAAATGCGGCCGGAGACATAAATTGAGCCAATAGACTACCATGATTCACTTGTAATGGTGTCTGACTTGCCACTAAGTTATTTACACTGGTTAAATTTTCCACTGATACTTGAGTCGACTGAGGAGATATGGTCGTGTATTGGTGCATGCTGTCACATTTCTCGATCACATCACTTTCACTATTTGACTTGTTTATTTCATTCAAAGACTTGGCCACATTGACGCAATCATTGGATTTTTTACTCTTGGAAAAATCTGAATTTTGAAAATTGGCTAAACTATATTGATGAAATTGTTCTTGTAACTGACTATTTTGACTTATTAATTTGTAGAAATTTTTCGAAAACATGCTAGATTTTTCATTATCATTCAATTTTCTGGCCATCTCCTCACACTTTTTGCCATCTTCACTCTCTCCCACCGAATTGTCACAATTCTCAGTGTCATCATCCTCTTCGTCGTCCTCATCTTCATTAAAATCCGAGTTGGTCGACTGTGCCTGTGACATTATCTGCTTTCGCTTGGTCTTGTATCTTCTATTTTGAAACCAAATTTTTACCTGGGTCTCTGTTAGCTTTAAATTAAATTAAAATTAAAAAATTAAAATTTTTTCAATTAGAGAAAAAAATTAAAATTTTTTCAATTAGAGAAAAAAATTATTAACAATTAATAAATAAATAATAAAAATTTATTAAAATTTTACTTTAAGACTAGAGGCCAAATCGGCTCGCTCTGGTCCGGACAAGTAGCGCTGATAATTGAACCTTTTTTCCAATTCCAAAACTTGAGCATGCGAAAAAGCAGCTCTGGACCTCTTCTTTTTCGGCTTGACGAGCAATGGGTGACCAGAGTGATGACCAAAATTAGCATTCGAAGCGTAGCCATTGTGAAATTGTGGAAAATACAAGTTGTTGTGGTGAAAAGATGAATTGGGCAGTGCACTTGGTGGAAAAGAGAGTTGTGGAGTCTGGAAAATTGATGCCTGGTTAAAAGAGAATTTGGGCACCATACAAGGCTTGGCCAGTTGGTTTAAGGCTAAATGCTGATTAAGTGACCAATCTTTTTGTTTTGGCAAAAAGGGTGCTGATGACGCGGAAGAAGAGGAAGACGTAGATATACTTGAAGAAAGAGAAGAGTTTGATAATGGTTTAAAAGAGCACTTTTCTTCTTTTTTAGCCTCTGTGTCTTCTATATCGCTCAGGTCCGACTCATCATCACTGCAGCCCATCCGGGCCTGCTTTTCAGCCGGCTCTTCCCACTGCTCGTCATCTTCTCTGCATGATTTTTTACTCAAAATCTGATCTATGGAAAAAAATGAATTTTTTGGCACCGACTGGACTCGGGCGCTGGCCTCGTTGCTTCCAATTGAAACATTCAATTCAGAGCCTGTGTCGGAAGTGCTTTGCTCGGTCATTTTCGATCAAGACAAATTTTTGTGTCTAAAATTGTTGGAGCTAATTAGGTGTCGGAATTGGAAAAAAGAGAGAGAAAGAAAGAAAGAGAGAGGAAATTGGAAGAGTATTGCTCAGGTTTAAAAATATATTTTTATTCTCTTAAATATAATTTGAGTAAAATATAACATAAAAAAAATTAAGATTTAGATTTTAGTTTTATTGGTGGATTGTAAATTATTGATAAGCAAAAATTAACAAATAAAATTTATTCCTAATTGTTTTTCTTAAAATAAAAAAATAATAATAGCAAGTAGAAACTTGTTCTTTGGAAAATATATTTATTTTTGTTTGTAAGCTAGATGCGTATAAATCAAACTCCTGCCAGCTATCGATTATTCCATTTTATTAACGTATAATAAACGATTATCATCTAGAATAATTTAGGCAGCCCAATTCGACATCTAATTGAGTTCTATTCTTGAAAGTTGAAGCCTTTTACTTTTTCATTTTAGTCAAAAAGTGCTAGTAATTTATACGAATTTATAAAATATTCAGCATGAAAAAAATTTATTTGTTATTAAACAATGATTAAGATTATAAAAATCTAATTGAAGCAAATAAGGCAAGAGAAATTGCAATACGATTTAGCTGATGATATAAACAAGTTTATAAACTTTGCTAGTTGTATTATTCACTAACTGAAAGGTAATTAATATGTAATTAAAATAATCTGAAATGATAGTTTCTTAAAATAATATATCTGGATTCGATCGTCGATGAGATCTTTACGAGTAATTAAATCTAAATTAGAAACTTGGAAGAATATGTTGAAGTCAAGTTTGAAATATCTCCAAGCACTCGGAGCGTCAACACTGCTAACATTTTCAAATGCCAGATAAATACTGCTAATCGCCTAGCCTCAGTTCTGGCTATTAATTATTTTGAGAAAAAAATTATTAAAATTTCATTATTTGTTTATCGTTTTGATGCCTGTTCGATTTTATCGACATCTCATTGGAATTATGCAACATGCTCACTCAACCAGAAAATTTTTATCCTTTCTATTTTTTTTTTTAAATTAAAATAAAATTAAAATCGACTTTATTTATTGAAAATTTTTTTAAGTGGTTATTTTTTTTTACACTAAATTAACAAAAATTCATAAAAAGTTTTATATGTTTTTGTTGAAACTATAAGCACGCCAGGTATCAACAAAAATTAGCTCTACAATTTTCAAATTTAGCTGATTTTTTAAAGTTATTTCAAATAAACTGAATCGTAGAAAAATGCTTGTTTTAAATTGAAAATATTAAGAATTTAATAAAACAATGACAAATTTTTAAGTACATGTGGCCTGTATTGAACGCTTTACAACCATTCTGAACTGCTTTAAAATTCCTGTCTTCATATAATTATTTAAATTAATAAAAAATATCATCTAATAATGATGACAAAATGGCGCTTAGTCCCTCATTTTAGTCAAATGTTTGTTTTGAGACAGAAAGAGCTTGTTTAAAATTATAAAAAAAAAATAATTTTAATTTAAATAGTAACATGTAATCGAATTCAAATCTAACTTATAATAATTTTTTTTAAAGAAATTTAAAACCGGAACTTGATTAGTACGATATTTAGAGAATTTCCTTATAGGTTTTAACAAAAAAATCAATCGTTTGTAAATTTTTTATTTTATATTAAAAAATTAAATTAAATTTGATTGTAGAAACCTAAAATTAACGCACAATTTTTTCTAATTAAGTAATGCAATACATTTAAAAAACTTTTAGACTTTTTTGATTTTAAAATTAGAATTAACCAACATGTCTGAAATATTTTCGAAAAATTTACTTTGAAATTCTAAGAGGAAGTTAATAAATACGTCTTCACATTTTCTTAGTAAAAGTTAAAATGAAATAAACGATGGTTCTCATTGGATATATTTAAAAAAATAAATTTTAAAATCAAAATTTATTCAAACTTAATTTTGATAAATTAAATTAATTGTCTAAAATTTTCTTAAAAAAATATCATGATTGCAAAAAATATCATGCCTTTAAATATTACAACAGTTTTTGCTCATGAGATAACGTCACCTACTTGTCTTAGTTTGTTACAAACCTTTAATAAATAAACTTGGTTAAAAATAAACTTCCAAGATATTTTCAAGAAAAATAAATGACAATCAAAATTGATTTTAATCTAACTTTGAGTAAAATTTCATAGACAAACCAGAGCTGATTATTACTTTATTTTTATCCAACAAAAAATAATAATAAATTAAAACAAATTTAAATTTAAATTTTTTAAAAGTCAAATACAATTAAAATTAAACAAAACTTATTTAAAAACATGCAAAAATAAGCTTAATTTTAATAAAGCAATTTTTCAAAACAAACAGTTTGATAACTTGATAAAAAGTCCAAATAATTCAGACAGTCATCGCATTTATATTAAAACAAATATAAAGGGGGACGTACCAGGAGTTCTTTGATCGAAGTTTATCAAAAGAAACTTAAATCCTTTAATCCAGCAGGTAGTTTATCAACAAACTCACAAAGCCAGATCAGACAAGCTAATAAGGAACATTCGAACAAGTGTAATAGATTAAAATTCTGAAGCGAACTGCTCTTATTCCGAAATAGTCTGATTGTTAATCTCTTCAAAAGAAAGCTCCTTAATCCCGAGAGATTTACTCAACAAATCATTTTCGATAAGTTTTCATGTTTTTATTAACTACTACTATTACACTTGGCATGCTAAATATTTGTTTATTCTAGAGTCAACTAGAACTGTATCAATAAAAATGAGAAAAATTATTTATTTATATTGAGAACAATTTTTCTATAGTTGAAATTTTTTAGAAAAAATAATCAGCCAATATGGCATTTAAGCATTATTCCCGAGTTATTTAGTCTAAAAACCTGTTCGCTGAATATTATTACAGAGATAAACGATTATTAATTCGGCCAAAATTGATCGCTAAAATAGATTTCTCTCCAACCAAGTAAGCTAAGCTTTGAAGCGATGATTTATTGGAAAGATTCCTTTTGATAATAGTCGATTGATTTGATTATTTGGTTTTATTTGGAGTAAATATCATCGTCAGAACAATTAGCAGCATTTTTGAGTCTAAGCAGAATCAATCATGTTTTTAAATTTTTAATTCAAGAGCCCGAAAACATTAAATTTGTTCTTAGACACAACAAAACAAAAGTCATTACCATTTCTCATTTGGAAAAATAAAGGAAATGGCTCTCTACGGCTCTTTATTGGTGGTAATCATTTTTTCAAGCTCAAAATGAAACTATTATCTGTTCCAAGTCAATTATCACTCAAAAAATATTGGCATCAAAAATTTTAACAGTTGGATTTTAATGTTTTTTAATTAAGCGAATTTATTTATTTAAATTTTTTTTTTTTGCTGGCTAAACTGAAAATTTTCTGAATTTATTTCAAAGTATAAACAAATTGATATAATCTCGGATAGATCGCTCAATTTAGCATTATTTGTTTATTGATATATCGATTTAATTAAATTAACATCGATGGGAAAAAAATAGATATCTAATTTTTAAAATGTTTTTTAATAAATGTATTTATTTGGTTATTTTAGCCACATACTGAACACCTTGTTAATCAAGACTTTTAATCATTAATGCTTAAATCTAAAAACAATTTACTAATTGTTCCACTAGATTATTATTTCAAACATTCCTCTATAAATAAATTTTATTTACTCTCTTATTTTTGAATCGATTTTAACACAAATCAGTTAAAAATAAATTCAAAGATTTTAAAACTTTCAACATTTTAAAATTCAAATATAAATAAAATTCTGCTTTTAACTCTTTATTTCAAAAATTAAAAAAAATAATTAAATTGAAAACTACTTTACTAAACTAAAAAAAATCAATAAGTGCTCGAGGCGCTTGGATTACTTCATTTTTACCATTTTTATCCAAAGTAGGCATCTCTCGATGTCAATTTCATCATAGATTTTTTTATCTCAAAACGGAGCCCCAAGATTCCTCATCTTGTATCTCTGTTTCTGTCTCAACCATCAACATTCTTTATGCACATCATTGTGAAAAATAAATGCTTTCTTACAATCAGATAGATCTACAAATAAACCTGGAATGCTTTTAAACTCTTATATCAATATATTGATCCGACTTGATCTAAAAAAAGACGTAAGCAAAACTTGCCTTCGAATTGGAATATTCTTCATTTCGTAAAACAAAAAAGCATTATGTAAGTAATCATAAAATTTGTAGGGTACAAAATCTGTGGTCAAATTTTTAGAACCAGAGCTAAATAATCATCAAAATATAATTTAAATCTATCTAAATTCAATTTTTTTTCCTGCGTATGGGAAATAGCTTTGTGCAATTTTGAATCTCATTCTCTTCAAAAAACTCCGAATATAGGTGGTATTATACAAGATTCTAAATAACTGAGACTCATATCAGAAATTGAATTAAATCAAAAATAAATTTGAAAATACAAAATATAAATTTTATTACTTTAAAAATACTAACCAGGAATTGTAATGCAATATTTGAAAAAAAAAAATGATTTTTGAAATATAGAATAACATTTCATCAAAATAAAATTCAAAAAAATATCATTTGAATGTATATATCTAAATATTGTTGCTTTATAGAAATCAAGAGTTAGATCTTTCGTTTGATAGAATTTTTTATGAATAAGATTAAAATTTTGGTTCAAAATATTCAGAGTTTTTCAAAATCATCTTCATAAATCAATATAATTTTATGTTTTTCATTTATTACTTACAGTAAAACGCTTTCAGTTTTTTAAAAGGCCTTTTCATTTAAATAAAAAAATCAATTATATATTTTATTACTTTTTTGTTTTTATAAAATCAAAAATCTAAATAAAACAAAATGATTAAAATGTATTGAATTTTTCGTGTTTAAAAATATTATATAAATCTAATTCCGTAAAGTAAATTTTTTTAGCTGTATTAAAGATACCGAATTCATGAATAATTTTCTTATTAAACAAAATGCTTTTTTTAAACATTTTATTTTCAAAAATAACCATTTAATCAATTTTTTTTATTGATAAATAGATAGGTTTCTAGTTACATTAATAATTAAAAAAAAATAGTAATGAATAATATTAACTTTATGCAGTTACCTTCACATTACGAGTCAAAAATTAAAATTTTTCGTTTAACAAAATTAAATTTTTTTAACAAGGAAAGATGAATAAAAAAATAGAATGTTTATCATTAGAAATATTTTGTCAAAAAACAGTGAACGTTTAAGCAAAAACTATTTTTTTTTAAGATAAATAATCAACCATTTTAAAATAACAGACTTTTAAAGCTTGTAAAAATCAAATCAAATCAATGAAATTTAAATAAGACTTAACAATTTTAGATAGATCGAATGATTTCTAAGCTTCATTTTTTGGAAAAAAACAAAGCGTCCAACTACATTTAATATTAAATTTAGGTTAATTCTTTTTATTTTTGGCAAAATTAAAGTAATTTTACAGCTTATTGAAAAATGTCGGATGTTTGAATTTTAATCTAGATATCATTTAGTTTTATCTTGAAACTAAATAACTATATCAAAACATTAAATAAAAGATCATTTTTTAAAAAATTTTTTTTGTGAATCGACTCGGTTCATTTCATGAAAATTCAAATAACTTTTAGAATATGATAAATAAACCCATTTAAATTTTGTTTGTTGTAAATTATGGAATAACTTTAATACGACAAAAATATTTCTCTTAAAAATGTCCAAAATCTTCCCAAAACTACCCCTAATTTTTAATAAGCAAAGTAAATAAATTTGATTTAACATCTTTTAAAAATTACTTTTAGGTTTTCTAAAATTTAATTGAATCATTTTAACAAAATTTAAACTTTTTATATAAATTAAAATATTTGAACACCATAATCAAAAAATAATTAATTTTCCCTTCTTTGGGCTTAAAAGTGTTTGAAATTAAACAATAGCCGAGCTAAATAAATACCAACAAATGCAATTTTAGAAGTTGATTCGCTATTGTTAATTCAGCTGCTAATACCTGATAGAATAAAATCAATAAATTTGTAAGACATGTGAACATGTTATCATAAAAATAAAACATCTGATTTCAATTTTAGATCTAAATTTGGAAGTTTTTCTCTAAGCGGAAAAATGTTAGCATTATAATTTGGTCTTTAGTATTTAAAAAATATGAAAATTCGCTACAAAAATTATCTTACTTTATACGTACTTAAACAAAATGTCGTTTAATGAATAATGAAAATAACACGTAAGAGGTAGTGTAAAGTTTGGAGCTAAATTTTATCTGGAAGCAAAGAAAATAAGTTTATTAAAGGTTTAAATCAAATAATTGCAGTGTAAATTTGTTTATTGAACCCTAATCTTCGTGACAGGAAAAAACTTGCTAAATTTGAGAAAAATTTTGAATTTTAAAATTCTTCTATGTAAATTTAATTGCGCGGTTAAATTTTAAAGTTTTAAATTGATTGAATTTTGGACTATAATTGCATAGAAAATACAAAGTTTGTCTCAAATTTAGCAAGTTTTTTCCTGTACAAACTGAACATAAATGTTTTTAATTTTTTAAAATAAAGATAAATTGCAATTTGGTGCAATATCCTATGCTGTACTATAATATCGTAAAATAAATTTTTTGATGGATCAAAGTAATAAAAATAAAAAGATAAGTATTTTGTTGTATAACTAATAAATGAATTAATTTTAATTTGTTAATAATTAATTATCTTTAATTTTATTTAATAAATCATTCCAATTAAAAATGCCATACATTAAGAATATTTCAGAGTTTAAAAATGTTAAAAACGAAATGTTTTATTAATTATTGAATAAATAGATAGTGTCTAAATTTTTGTAAAGCAAATTAAAATTCTTTCGTATTGAAAAATTTAAATCAAAAAAATTTTTTTATTACAAATTTATAATTTATTATTAGTCTTTAGATCTAGTTATTAAAGGCGGTATTGATGTTGTTGAAATATTTTTATTATTTTATAAATTATTTACAAGAATAATTTTAAATATTTAAGAAAATTAAAAATTAGGATTCAGAAGATAACCAAATATCTTGTTAATTATTTGAAATCTTATTATTTTTGAATTCTAAACAACTGCTTTTATGGTTTTGTTCTAAATTTCTAGAAAGAAACACGAAACAAGAGGTTTTAATTTTTCTTTATTTGATCAAACGAAAACTAATAATTCAACCATAATAATTTTGGCAAAATGTTATTTATTGTACATTTTTATATTTTTACATTTTTACATTTTTGAGAGAAGAAAAAAAAATCTCAAAATCAAAAAATCTAAAAAAATTTTCATTCAAGAAAAGTAATAATAAATTCGCAATTACTTAAAAAGGAGTTTTAGAAAAATTTAAATGTAAAAACCAAGGATAATTTTTTGAAAATCCCTTTTAATTAATTGCGAATTTATTATTACTTTTCTTGGATGAAAATTTTTTTAGATTTTTTGATTTTGAGATTTTTTTTTCTTCTCTCAAAAATGTAAAAATGTAAAAATATAAAAATGTACAATAAATAACATTTTGCCATAATTTTAAAAAATAAATATTTTTCTTAAATTATTTGAAAAAATGTGGAAAAGTCATACATTAATTTGTGAAAGTCAAACATAAAAATAAAATTCACCAAGAAACTAGTAAACTCAACCGAAAAAGTCCTAAATCTGGGAATATCAATCAAAAATTGATAAAATTTTTTAATCAAAATATGTACAATAGATGAGCAATAAAATAATGTATTTTTTGAGTTTGCATACTTATCAAAGCAAAATAGTTCCCAATGACTAATTCAAAGAAAATATCCTATTTCAATCAATTTTATAAGAAGCTGACTTTTATTCGAAGCTATTTTTAATTTAGAATTTTAAAAAGCTTTTTCTATATAAAAATAAATCAATAAAAATAAATAATAAACGCATGAAACTGTAGAAAACTACAATATTATAATTGTAAAATAGAATGACATTCATTTATTATTCATCTACACATCAATAGAGGTAATTTATAACCTTCATTTTTGTAGCAAAACAGATAAAAATGAAAAAATATTCTTAAGTTGTTTCAATTTGGCTATTTTGAGTATTGTGTTTATAATTAAGTATTTTTTTGTTTTTGACTCATTATTTGTATGCTTGTTAGTAATTTTAAAGAATAAAAAAAGGATAAAACAGATCGTAAACAGTTACATATTTTTCGATTAAAAAAAGACAAAGGTATTTATTAAAACTATAGACGATTTATAAAAATATTTTTTTAATTATTATTACAGTATTGTTTCGCCATAATGATTTTACATAAATCATCGGTTATTTAAGAAAACTTAAAAAAGATAAAAGCATTTTTATCAAAAGATAGTTTTTTAATTTGGCGTTTATTAACTAAAATTCCGGTAAATTTGACGTAAATTTAATAATTTTATACTATATTCAAAAAGGACCAAAAAAGCTTAAGTCTTTCTTAATTTTTTTTATAATTTCGTCGAAAGTAATCATTTTTTCAATTATTTAATATTAGAAATCAAATGAGGCTAATGTCGAATATAAACAAAAATATTTGCCAACGAAAACAGACATAAATTTATATTTTTTTACGTTTAGTAGTAGTAGTAGTAGTGGTTCTGAGTGGATCTTATCCACAAGCTGCAACGTAGTAAAGTCCAGCTATAGCACTAAATAGCATAGTTAAAAGTCTTTGTTTCTTTGAATGATTTATTAATTGAGCCGATAAAGCAAGTCAAATCTTCAAAATCTTAAATCTTCTCTGAAATAATTCGAGCTATGATGAAGTCAACTCTTCCATTCAACATATATCATATAATCTTTATTTTTTTGATTATTTATTATTTATCTAAAATCTTATCTAACATCCTAGATAAGATTTTAGAGTCCTTTATAATTGGGACATGACTAGTGGTCACTTTCCTTTGCTAATTTAGATTTATTCATACTTTGTTAATAATGAAGTACCTGATGGATATTTTAAATAAGACCTTATGAGATCAAATTGAAAAATCTTTAGTAAACTGGCAGTGGGTTAATTTATAAAAATTTTTCAACAAGAATTGATGATGAAACTTTTTGTCTAACTAATCTCCGTTTACTAAATAATCATATCCCAGACCAGATCATGGAAAACTGCAAAAATATCAAAGTTTCTTAAAAAAGAAATAGCTCCCTTACGACCCAAAAAAAGATTTATTGGTGTTACAAATTTCCTAGGAATGCTCCTTTAGAGAATCACCAATATCTCTATCTTTGCTGGGGAGTAAAACTTATTGACCGAAGAGCAATCCGGATTAAAGATATATCATTAGACCACCACTCGATGCTCCTTACGAACCAAATACTATTTGGTTCTCAGTTCGACTCAGTTTCATTAATTATTATATCGTATAATATTTAATGAAACTGAGTCAAAAAATACTTTAAAAAATTTATAATATTTCTTTAATGCTTTAAAAAATTAGTCATCTAGTTATTTAAACAGAGTTAACTAGAATCCTGACCCATTGTGCAATTTATTTTTTATTCTTTTTACTAATAAAATTCAAATTTTTAGTTTTTTTTTAATTTTTGTTTCTAGCTTGAGTGGAAAAAATATTATTAGAAAAACAAGAAAAAATTGTCTGTGACTAAACCATCCCCATGAACAAATTGATAGTAAATTGTTTAAAAAAACTTCTTAGAAAATAATCTTAAATATTTTAATATAATATAGTAATAATTCTTAAGGATATCTTTAAATAAGAATTAAAAAAAATTTAAAAAATCATTTATTTTGTTGAGTAACACTCGACCTAATTTAGTGTTATTTTTTAAATTATCCAAAAGATAATCATCCAAAATATTCGATTTTAAATATAGGAGTTAATTTTTTATCAATTTATGGCGTTTCTTTTCAATTGATTTTTTCTTTTTGTTCAATTTTTTTTTATTAAAATTAATAATTTTTTTCTAATTTAATTGTTATTTTTAAAATAAGATAATTAGAGGATTCGAATAGAGCTGCAAAATTCTAATTCATTTTAAATTATTTTAATAACTATTAATAAATCGATATTTAAAGATCATAATTTCAAGGAAGTCAAAACTTCATATTTTGTTAGAAATTAATATTTAGAAATATATTCAAACTATACAAAAAATAATCTTAAAAATATTTTTAGTCTTTTCATCAACTTCATTTTGATTAAATTCAATAAATTTTTTTTTAATAAGATAGGTGTTTTATTTGTCCAACCATTTATAAAGAAAATCAAGAATTTCATCTAAAGTATTGTAGAATTGAATAAAGAAATTTTAGATTAAAAAAGTCAACTAATGATATTTATTAAGAAAATATACTTCAAATCAGAGTCTGACCTAATTAATATAATAAATGCTATTCTTGCTTTCGTATTAATCAAGAACATTAATTTTGAAATTTTTAATTTAAGAAAAAAACTTTCTTTATTTTTTTAAAGGAATTAAAACATAAATTCATATGATATGTTAAGTTACCTAAAGATGATAATTTTATTTTAAATAAAGAAAAAATTTAAAATGAATTAATTTTCTAGTTCTAAAATAAGATGAATTAGAAAATTTATTCAAACGATTCTAAAAATTAGAGAACCGGATTTTTGTCTGATTTATAATTTTACCATCCAAAATTTAACAAATCTAAATTTATTGACAAAAAGCTTTTTTTTAGGAAATTTAATCAAATCTTATTTATGAATTGAATTATAAGGTTTCGATAAATTAAAAATAAATTATAAACAAGATTATTTTATATTATTTTAATATTTTAATAATTTTTAAAAGTCAGTAAAGAAATTATAAAAACTCATTTAAGATTACTTCAATAAACAAAAAAAAAAGTGATAAAGAATTATTTTTAAACGAATTATATTACGTGTCTAATTACTATTCTTGGAATATGAATTTTTTTAAAAATTATAATAAAATTTTAAATTTTAAAGTAAAAATGCTCACTTTTTAAAACAGAGACTCAAAGTCAATTTCAAGATTTTTCATTAAATGTTAATGTGCTCTTTAAAATTAGAAGACTTTGTTACAGTCACTAGGTGGATTGATCTCAAAAAATCATTTCTAATTATAATAATATTAGTATTATTAAAATTTGACAAAAAATTCCCATTTTTTTAAATTTTCACTGCCGAAAAAAATTTCATCATACCAGACTTAATCATTTTTAATTGCCTAATATAGCAACATCATAATGAAATCTGAGTATAAAAACTAAAAATTTAAAAATACCTTTAAATAGTTAGATAAGATTTTTTATTTAATAAAATTTTCAAATTTTAATTGATCAAAAATGAATGATAAACAAAACGCTATTGATGAAAGTCTGTATTCGCGCCAATTGTAAGTCAATAAAATTTAAAAAGTTGTCATGTTTAACTTGATTTAAAAAAGGTACGTACTTGGACATGAAGCAATGCAAAAAATGAAGCATTCGGATATTTTAATACTCGGTTTGGGAGGTTTAGGTGTCGAGATAGCCAAGAATACTATCCTTGCCGGGGTAAAATCAGTTTCTCTTTATGACAACAAGGATGTTTCTTATGATGATTTATCTTCCCAAGTAATCTAAGGTTTAAATTTATTTTTCAATTAGTTAAAAATTGCCAGTTTTATCTAAAAGATACTGATATTGGCAAAAATAGAGCGACTTGTTCTCAAAAAAGCTTATCAGAACTCAACCCATACGTGCCAGTCTTTGCAAAATCAGGAAATTTAAAAATCGAAGACCTAAGCCATTTTCAAGTAAAACTCATTATTTTCCCTAATCTGGTTTAAATCTTTCGAATTTTAAAAGGTGGTTGTCGTGACGGATAGTTTTAATGATGAGCAAATTAAAATTGCTGAAAATTGTCATAAAAATGAAGTTAAAGTTATCTGTGCGGAGACAAGGGGATTGTTCGGAAAAATTTTTTGTGACTTTGGAAAATCATTTCAAATAATGGATATAAATGGACAAAGTCAAAAAACTTCAATGATTTCTTATATTACCAATGATAGGGAAGGTATTGTAACTACTTTTGAAGATCAAAGACATGATTTAGAAGATGGTGACTATGTCACCTTCAAGGAAGTTAAAGGAATGACTGAAATAAATGGAAAAGAATTTAAAATATCGGTTTTAAGTAAAATAAAATTTTCATTTTTCAAAGAATTTTTCAAATATTAATTTTAAAAGCTCCATTTTCTTTCATTATTGGCGATACCAGTAATTTTGGTGAGTACAAAAACGGAGGCATTGCAATCGAAGTCAAAAAGGAAAAAATAATAGATTTTGTATATTTGAATTAAATTTTTCGGAAAAAATAATTTAATTTATTTTTGTAGAGATCAATGGAATCTTGCATGAACGAGCCAAAATTTTTTGACCAAGAAAGCTATTGGGGAGATGCAGACCCAAAAAAAATTGACAACATATCAATTCATGTTGCTTTCCAAGCTTTGGACGAATTTAGACAAGAAAATTCAGGTCAACTTCCCAAACCATGGGATCTAAACGATTCAAACCGCTTTGTCGAAATAGCTCTTTTAATAAATTCCCAAAGAAAAAACCCCTTTCCTAAACTAAATGAAAGTTTATTAAAAATATTTTCTTTCACTTGCCGCGGAAATTTGTGTCCCATACAGTCAATTATTGGAGGAATAGCAGCACAAGAAATTATAAAAGCATGCTCGGGAAAATTTCATCCCATTCACCAACTTTTTTATTTTGATTGTAAAGAGATTTTGCCAAAAAATTCCTCAAAAAATTTGGATCAATTTAAACCTGATTCAAATTCCAGACATTATTCACAAATTATTGTTCTTGGAAAAGAAATTCAAAGTAAAATAGAAAATTTCAAATGCTTTTTAGTGGGATCAGGAGCATTGGGATGTGAATATTTGAAAAATTTTGCTATGATGGGTCTAGGTTCGGGACCCGATGGTCTAATTACTGTAACCGATATGGACACTATTGAAAAATCCAATCTTAATAGACAATTTCTATTCCGTAGCTGGGATGTTCAAAAATCTAAAGCTGAAGTTTCATCTAGTGCTGCAAAAAAAATGAACCCTAATTTAAATATTCGGACAAATTTGAACCGTGTGGGCCCTGAGACCGAGCATATCTATAACCAAGAGTTTTTCAATTCTCTAGATGTTGTTTGTAATGCATTGGACAATGTTAAAACTCGTCTGTATGTTGATGCCAAGTGCATTGAATACAGAAGGCCTTTGATCGAATCAGGAACTTTGGGGACCGAGGGTAACGTCCAGGTTTGTTTGCCATATTTAACAGAAGCATATTCTTCTTCCCAAGATCCTCCTGAAAAAAATATTCCAATTTGCACACTGAAAATTTTTCCAAATGCCATCGAGCACACAATTCAATGGGCTCGAGACCTTTTTGAGGGTTTGTTCTCCAACCCAGTTGTTTCAGCAATGAATTTTTTGCAAAATTCTGAATTTTATTTGAAAAATTTATCCAAGCTTGGGAGTCAACAGCGTTTAGATGAGCTTCAACAGCTTGAAAAAATTCTAATAAGTGAAAAATGTACCACTTTTGAAGAGTGCATTATTTGGGCCAGAAAAAGCTTTCAGGAAAATTTCCACAATGCCATCCAGCAATTGTTATTCAATTTTCCGGCCGATCTAAACACTTCAAATGGTTTACCATTTTGGTCAAGTCCAAAGCGGTGTCCGCACGCTCTCAATTTTGATCCAAGTGATCAAACACATTTAGCTTATATTTTTTCGGCAGCAAATTTAAAAGCATTTTTGCATGGAATTGAACAGGTCACAGATTGTAAGAAAATTTTTGATTATGTCAAAAATGTTCAAGTGGAACCATTCAAGCCAAAATCAGGAGTTAAAATAAAAATAAATGAAAATGATGAAGATGAGTTTACCGATGAGGACGAAATTGAGATCGAAAATTTGATTAGCAAGCTAGAAAATCAATACCTGAAAATAAAAAATACTAATTTGGTTAAAATTGACTTTGAAAAGGACGATGATACCAATTTTCACATGGATTTTATTACTTCTTGTTCGAATTTAAGAGCTGAAAATTATGATATAACACCGACTGACAAACATAATGTAATTTTAAATTAATATTTATTTTATTTTATATTTATTTTATCTTTAATTAATTTTTTTACCTAAATTTTAAGACAAAATTAATTGCCGGAAAAATTATACCAGCTATTGCGACCACTACTTCAGTAATTGTTGGTTTAGATTGTATAGAGCTTTATAAAGTAATTAAATACATTTTTTGAATTATAAAAGTATTTATTTAAAATATTAAAGTTAATAATTGGTCACAAAAATTTAGATTCTTATCGCAATTATTACTTAAATTTAGCACTTCCACTATTTCAGTCTTCTGAACCGATGCCAGTTACAAAATACAAGGTAATTTTTTTAGATTTTTTAAACATTAAATTTATTTTTGTCAAAGTTTCATAATATTGAATGGTCTCTATGGGATAGAATTGAAGTTAAAGGAGAATTAACTTTGAATGAATTTTTAGACTACTTCGAAAAAGAGTACAGACTGGTTATCACTATGATCGGATGTGACATCACTACTATTTACTCAAAATTCCTCTCAATCGAAAAAAGGAAAAATCGTCTAAATAAGAGGTATTTTTTTGTTAGGTGAAAAGGTTTGAAAGTAGCTAATATTTTAACTAATCGAAGGATTACGGAAATTTGGGAAACAATCAAGCAAGAAAAGCTTCCTGAGCATACAAAAAATTTGACACTGAGTATAGTTGCTTATGATACTAACAACCAAGATATTGAAGTGCCTCCGATTAAGTACATTATTCGAGATTAATTTTTATGTTTTTTTTTCAATTTTTAATTTTAAATAAAGCTATTTTTTAATAAATTATAGATCAAGTTTTTCCTAAAGCATTTAGTATTGTTTGAATTTATTTATTAGACACTTTTTTAATCTTCATGAAGCAAACTGATTGATTTAAATTCCTTAAAAATTAATAATTATTAAAATAATATTATTCGACAAAGCCAAATAAACCAACAGGTTCAATTTTAGACCAAGTTTTAAAATTTAATACAAAGCAAATAGATTTTGAGAGTTTATTTTGTATATTAAGCTCTAAAAGAGAGATTTACATGTTATTAACTCAAATATTACCTTTAGTTTTCACCTTAAGTTAGTTTAATTTGAGACTGATTATTGCGCAGAATTGGACATATAAATGACTTTAAAAACTTGATGATAATTTTCAAGGAAGTGATTTGTTTGTTCAAATATAAAGTCAAACTATAATTTAAGTATGTGAACAGGCTTGAATTACAGAAAAATTGACTTAATGCTTATCCATTTGATTTGATACATTTTGTATAATTCTTGAGCATAATAAATTAATCTTAAAATTTATTGAAAAATATTTTTCATTAAAAGACATTAAAAGCTTTGGATGAACTGAACAAACAAACCATTCATTTTTCCATAAAATTTTCTAAAGGATTCCGAGCAAACAAAATATTCTTAGTTGATTTTTTTTTTCAATATCTGAGTATTTATTCAAAGCTAATCAAAAGACCTAAGTTAAATGAACTAGAATAAGTAATATTCGAAAAGCTAATAGAAATTTTTTATTATTCTTAAGAGTATAGAGCGAAGCAGTATAAAAGCCTATTCTTTTCAAGGCTGATTTTGTTTCATCATTCTTAATTTAAGAGAACTTTAATTGAAATGACAAAATTTTTCTTTTTTCTCAAAGAAATCTAAATAGCTTTGAGATTATTAATATGTTGTTTAAATTGAGGCTGATTTAGTCAAATGAAATATTATTTAGGTAATTATGAAACAAAGTTTTAGGAAAAGAAAAAAAACAAGAAATTAATTAAAATTTACGGATACCCAGGAGAGATTAAGCGTAGGTAATTTTAAATTGTAAAGTCACAAAAGCTTGCATTAATATCTTTAATTAAGGCGAATTTCGCTTAGAAAAAACGACTTTTCAATGTCGATTTTTTTGCGGAATTCGCCTTCTTTTGTTAATTTTTTTTTCAAATATTTAAATTTAAATATTAGAGCTAATTGTTTTACTTAGAGCAAATTAAAACTAAAAGAAATCGAATTACAAAACCAGAAATTAATATTCCTAAGCTCGGTAGCGTCTAATCAGTCGAAAAACAAAAAAGAAAGTTTAAGAAATCAGCATTTAAAGCTGATTTATTTTTATTATTAGTTGCCTAGTAATTTCGACTAATCCAAGGTATTTAATTATTTGAATTAATCTTTAGCAAAAAATAAAGACTAAACACAAGTGAAACAAAAGAATTCCAAATTAGACTTAAGAGTGTTTCTTCACGAAAAAGACAAATTGATTTTGAATTTGGCACAAATTTTAAAATCTTATCACCGTTTATTAAAGACATAAAGAACTGACTCTTTTTTGGCAACCAAAATAGCTAAGCTTGTAAATACTAAAATTCAAATTTGTTTAAAGATTATTTAAAAGCCACTGAGATTATCTTAGAAATAAAACTCGATACCTTTAGTTTTGAAATAATTTTGAAATTTTTTATTTTTTAATAAAAAAAAAAGCAATTCAAATCACAAGATTTTATGAACTAGCTAAAATGGGATAAAGACTGCTTAAATCTCTTACTATCTCTATCTAATTTTTATGTTTGTTTGAATGAGAGCTTTTATAATATGGGGATAATTTATGATTTTAGGCTCTTCGTAATCTTTCACTAAAGCTTATTTTTAAATTTTAAAAAGATTGAATTTTGTTTTTAATTAGGAATATTTAATAAAGTTTCGCTTGTTTGGTTAATGTAATCAAAATCAACTTAAAACTAGTTTATCTTATCTTTATCATTGTGGTTTTGGATATTTGACAGGTACTAAAATTTCCATCGTTGCTACAAAAAAAAAGCTATTTTATTTAAAATAGCTAGATTTCGCCTCTAATTTAGTTTAAATTACCTGGTGATTCATAATCTGGATAGCTAATTTATGTCATAGACCTGATAAAGCTTGTTATTATCTAGGCTTATTTGTTAAGAGCGATGATGTAAATCTAATAAAATACTTCGCGATTTGGTTATTTATGGATATTTTTCAATGATTTTTAAATTATTAAGCACTGGGCAAAGGTGAGATGACTGAAGGAGAAAATGGAAATTTTTGCTCTTTAGACAATTTAAAAATTTTAAAAAATTTTAAAATAAATAATTTTTTGACTGCTACCAAAACAAAAAGCAAGTAAGACCTGATCTATGAACAATATTGATCAAGCTTTTGTTTGGTTTAAAAAAATAATGACAAGCAAATTTTATGCTGCATCACATTGAAGCTAAAATGCAGTCGAAAAATATTTTGTTCTTTATTATAGCAATAAAATGAACTTAAGTTTAATAAAATTTTAGAATATTATCATAGGAGTTAAGAGACATATTCATTTTATGAGCAAATATTTGCATCAAATTGACAAGCTGATTTAAAATACTTGGTAGCATTATGCATGATTACTCAGTCAAGCGTAAATAACAGAATGAAGTATCATATCATCAATAGATTAAAGATAAAATTATCTTTTAAATAAATAAAAAAATTATTCAAAAAAAAATTTTTTAAGAATTTTTATCATTCAATTGTCATATTTATTATGTAATCAATAGAGAGAGAGAAATAGACAGAGTAAATAAAGGATATATTAAGTTGAGTTTCGATTAGCAGAAATGAGACATAGTCGCGTTAAAGCTATTTTAAATTAAAGTTCTTGTTTTGGGATAAGAAGATAAAGCTAGAACTAATCAAGTCTCTATGCATATGAATATAATTGGTGTCGTGATTTCAAATTTATTATCTTTTAATAAATTGAGTCTAAATCACATAAAGCTCGTAATTAACTTGTTCAGAATTTGTTTGCCGATGATAATACTAGCTTGGAAATGATATCTGAATTTTCAAGTCGACACACAGTAAATGTTTTTATCTTGGAAAGAGATTATTTGAGCTAAGAATTTTTCAGATAAATGACAATGCATTGTTTGGTATAAAGCTATTTCGAGTGTTTGGTTCGGTCCTATTGAGATTAAGACTTTAGTAGAGTTAGCTAGATATGAGACCCAAATACGCCTATGCGATACAATTTCTTTTTTCTTTTTTTTTTTTTTAATTTTGATGAAATCTAAGAATTCGACAAGCATTTAAGCGAACAGATTTTGTTTCATCATTTCCATTCCTAGTTCTTTCTTCTTAGGAGATATAAATGCAAATTTTAAATCAAGATATTTAACCATTTAAAGCATTGTTTGTATTAGTTTATAGATAATAGTAAATTAAAATCGTTTCGTATTAAAAGTTATAGCTTTATTTTTTTAATTTAATTTAATGAGATCAACTAAAAGAGCTCTCCATTTTTTAAATTTAAATTTTTTAGATTAAAATTTTAAAATCTTAAACATAATTCAACTCTTTTGTTAATAACATAAAATTTCTTATCTTTCTCTTTCTCTCTCGCTCGCTCTCTAAATTTAATAATCAAATTTTAAACTTAATGATACTAAAGCTTATGTTGCCTTACAGCGCTATGATTATTTTGTTATTAATACCTTCTTTTTTTGTTGTTTAAAATAAGAGATTTGTTAGTCAAGCGATTTGAGGTTCAAGTCAAGCTTAAAATTTAAAAAACCGGACCCGTAAATTAAATTTTTTTTTTTTTTTTAAACTCGCTCAATTTAATTAATACAAAAGTCAGCCACTGGTTCAGCTAAATTAAGAAGAAAATATTTTTCCAAAAATAAAATTTAAGGCCAACAAGCAATCGGTGGCAAAAAAACACCTTTAAAATAAATTCATTTTTTTTTCGAATGACTCCTTAGAGCTAATCGTTCAGATTTAAACAATTAGATTTTGTTTCTTTAGACATAAATCTTTTCAAGTTCTCAAATACTGTTGCTTTTATTAATAACATATAAAGAGAAAATTTTTCTAAAAGAAAGAAAAGTTATGCGACAAGTTTCAAGAAAGCTTAAATAGCAAAAATGCTTTTTTAAGCATTATTTAATTCAAATCTTTCTCCGATGCAGCAGCAAAACATAATAACTCAAATAATATTCTGTTTTTGATTCAAGCTCGTTTTTTTCTTCTATTTTTTTCTTTTTTTTTGTTATTATTCAAAAAAAATTATCTCAATTTAACAAAAGGGACCCTCTTAAGATTAACAAAAGCATAATACAATGGCACCGAAAGAAAAATTCAAATAAAATAACAAAAATCAAATTTATGTAAATAGAATTTTTATTTAAAAAATTAATTGCAATTAATTAGAGACACTAGGATTTGGGGACTAAGTCTACAATTACTCTTTGATTTCTGATGCACTTTCATTTCTAAATGACCCGGTCTGGTTCGGAAAGACTCGAAAGATACCTATTGTCAACTATTAATGACTTGCTGGTACCCGAGTCCTGAAATCAAGTTAAATATTCAGTATTCCAGTTTTGGGACAGAGTTGAGCACGCGATTTGAATGATAAAGCCGCGCCATTCATTTGGCATATTATCTAAATAGTCAAAGCTTCTAAATCTGATCATATAGATTGTCACGCATTAGGATCTAAATTTTAAGTGATTTAGAAAAAAGCGCATTTCGGGACATTAAGCATTCTAATTAGAGACATTGAGTAGAGAGATAAATTTTTTGATCAAAAAAAAAATCTAAGAAAAAATAAAGAAAAAAAAAACTGAATCTATTCGATTGACGTTGATTCTGTGAAACCAAAAACTTGATGCTCTCAAAACTAGCTGGCAAATAAATTTAATCTCATCTCTTATTATGTCCTCAATCATTTATATGTTTCTTATCTCTAGTTTTTATTATCTTTTGTGCTCAAAAATCAAATAGTCAGTATTTGCCATAGTAAATTTCAGTTAAATTTTTAGAAGAGCTCTTTTCAAAATTTTCATATATTTCGTTTTACTAAGCACTAGATAATGAGATAGATTAAGATAAAAACCCTGTGTAACAAGTGTCTGAATTGTAATCATCTATATTTTTGTGCTATTTAAACACTTTACAAAACTAAATTTATTTCAAAGTTCTAGTCAAATAGCTAGACTGATGGCGTGCAGTCCTTGGCAATTAGACAGCCATTTAAATGTTACTAATAAAACTTAATTTCTAAAGTTAATGTGTCGGATATTTGGGTCGTGTTGCTGATAAAGGTTAATTTTGAAATAAAATTTTCAAATTTCAAGGCTAGAAAATTTCCGATCCAACCCTGATCACTTTGGCCAAAAGATTGGTCGTGTTCCGCAGTCAATTATTCAAGATTGATGCTCAAATCATTGAGGGCTTTGGAAGATTAAAAATTTGATCCCATTAAAAAAAGTGACATTTTTCTTTTTTGATTTCAAGTATGATATTGGATAGATCAAGTTACATAATCGAAAATACAGAAACAATTGCTTTTCATAGTTATTGCACCAACTAATCTCAATTTGGGCCCGAATTCGGATGAATTTAATTACAAATTTGAATTAAATGTTTATTTTTAGTCTTTGTTGGAGGAAAATGTGTTGGCAAAATTAGTTTTTTTTTTTTAAGTTGTAGCTATAGTTTGTGATTTATAATGTGGTAAAATTAATTCGACTTCGCCCTAATCCCGCTATTTATTCGGTCTACTCGTATAAAATTTCTCATTCATTTTTTTTTTAAATTTCTAATCTTATTTAATTTAAGATAAAAAGTTTCAAATTAACAATATAATAAAAGGTAATCTTCTTTCATTCTTGTTCTCATCTCATCATTTATATCAAATATTTTCTCTAAATAGTGTTTTAACCATTCTTTGGTTCACATAAATCTCTTTTTATTTTTATTTTCTCTAAATTTATTTTTGTTGTCAGCTTTTTGTACATTTATTAAATTTGGCTAATTTAGAATCCACGACATCAAATCTGCTCGGCTTTTGAGCTAATAGGCCCCTGTTATGCAATTGAAAATAGTGCCATATTTTAAAATTAAAAAAATGACCCGGTGTTTTATTTTCTAAATTAATCACAGATTTGGGATTTAGTTACAAAATAAATCAAAAAAAAAGTAATAGATCTGAGCAAATTATTTAAATTAAATAGATAAATTATAATAAAAGGTGATTAACTTGTCTCAGTTGAGTCATGTTTTTTTGTTTCTTCAAAAACTAGATTTTAGGCATTTTCTGAAGGAGCTTAGCTCGACCAAATTGTCAAAAAGAGTATTAAACTAATCAGGAATAATGACTAGGAATCGAAATGTCATTTTGACACAGGCAAATCTGATCATTAAGTTGAATTTTGATTTTGTCGAGTTTTAGGATTTGATTTTAAAATTCCAAAAACAAAAAAAAAAAAAACAGGAACCCCATAACTCAAAAATTTTTGTCGTGTATAATATGATTATCGATCGATAATTCTCATTATTTTTATATATATTTCTTAGTTGCTGGCTAAATCCCTAATAAAATAATCATCATAATCATATTTGCTTATATTTTTAATCGGGAATAAATCTCAGAAAAAAAAATCTAGTTGGAAAATATTATAATTTGTCGTGTAAAGTTGATTTAATCAAACTTAAATAAAATAAAATCCTAAATAATTAAACCAATTTTTATCCATATCTGTTCATTGAGTTCGGATTTTAGCGGTCCGAAGTGTCGTCCTAATTAGGACTAGGCGCCAAGTTTCAAGTTTATCTGTCCAAATGGCGCCCAATTACATTCTTAATAAAATTATCTTAATACACTCTTTATTTAGACTTAAAATGCCGTTCAATTGAATTTTAATATTAGTCAAATTTTTCCAATTCCCAATCTAAATTCCAATAGCCAAAATGAAATTGAATAATCTTAAGTTCTGGTCCAACACCAATTTGAAGAAAAAGTACCGCAACATGTACTTTAAAAAGCGGACTGCACATTTGTTCAAGAATAGCAAGTTTCTCAATCGGTACTATTCCAAATTGAACCAGAGCGCCAAAAATCAGTTCAATTATAAGCTGCCAATTTTGACATGCATTGAACTTGTTCAAGCATCGAACGTGCCACCCGGCACCGAGAACAACCCAGTGCTTTACAATGACTACCTTTTAATTTCCTCAAAGACCAAATACAAACACTTATTACGTACTCTATATGAACAGGTTAACTTGGACTCCAAGGACAATTACACAATTGTAGATGGTATTTAAATTTTTTTTTTGAATAAAATTTTTTTTTTTTTTGATTTTTTTTTTTTTTCTTTAGGGTTTTTGCAGATAAAAAACTGGGAGCCTGTAAGCTTAAACAGTATTAGTTCGATAAAACAATGCTTCAAATTGGAAGCTAAAAATTTGGCTGATAAACACGACCAATGCGAGTCCACTGATGTAAATAGCAAAGAAACTAATAACGGTGAGACAGGAAACACGGACCATTGTCAGATAAATGAGTCATTAGACATTTGCTCAAGTCCCATGTCCCACAATTCGCACCAAAGTGAAAATAGTGCACCAAAAGCCAGTATTAATGTATATGATATTTTGTCACATGTGGTCAGCTTTGCCACAATCAGGATAATGGTAAAGAGCAAAGACTTGGTAAATTTGCAATCTCAAACAATGGAAGATGATTCGGGCCAAGAAAAAATATCGAATCAAGATGATGGATCAGAATCGTGTGATAATTTAGAAGAAGAGAAGGAAACTAGTGTCGCAGATAGTCCACCTTTGAGCACAGTGCCCAATTTTACCTCCATGTTGTATTCAAGTCCTCAATTTGCCAGCCTTCTTCCTCTCTTCAATTTGCCCATAATAACTCAGCTTCTTAATGGAATAAAAAGTCAACAGGAAAAAAAAGATTTCACCAGTTTTACCGAAGATTTAAATAGCGAACCTGATAATCAATTAAATCAGCAGCCTCTTAACTTATGCAAAGACGTAGCCAAAAATGTAAATAGTAAAAAAGTGACTCAAAACTTAAGTGTGAGTACAAACAAAATTCAAAATAACATTGGATTTGACAATGCTTCACCTTCTCCCTCATTGTCCACCACTTCTTCTACTTCGTCGTCATCAAGCTGTGCCAAAAATTTAAAACACACCGACTTGGCTCACACTTTAAATTCCAAGTGCAGCAAAGAGCAGATTGTAAATGAGCAGCTAAAAAATTTTGCCAGTCAAAGTCAAATAAAAGTGAGCTATGGCAATCGGCGCCAAAGAGAACGCACCACATTTGACCCACAGGAAGAAATAACCCGATTGATGCAAGTGTTCGAAAGAACTCACCATCCGACCCGATTTCAAATTGCCAATATCTGCGAGTTTCTGAATTCTCTTGGTTGCCGCAAGGACAAAAAGCCACTCGAGCCATACAATATCCAGTATTGGTTCAAGAATGCTCGCGCTGCCCTCAGGCGAAAAGTCAAAGGCGATAGCCAAAATTCTAACTTTGAATTAAACTCCAAAGTGGCCAACACAGTAAAGGATGATGAATTTTTGAACAAAGTTTTGAACACAAGACCCTCGTCGCATTCACTTGGCACCAAATTCACAGACAACAATGAACTCAATGGAGACACTTCGGACCAAAATTATGAGGATTCGAATTTGGATGAGGATGAAGTGAATGATGACGAAGAGATAAATTTGAAAATTGAAAATTGTGATTCATATTATGAATATCAAAATTCTGAATCAGGTAGAAATTTCTAAATAAAAATTTGACAATTTGAATTTTTTTTAAATTTTATTTTTTGAAGAAAATGGATTTAATAAAAATAATGACAAGGAAAATCTAGAGAATATCGAGAACAGTACTTGCTATGAAGACTGTGAGTATCAGGATGACTTGAGTTACGATGGTGAGGAAAATAACCAGGAAATAGCCAATAACTCGGCTAACAATTTAGGCATCAATGTGACTCCAGGTGCAAAAAATCGAAATCCATCTAATGGAAGCCGACGCAACCGAGTGTTCATAGATCCGATCAGTGAGGTGCCCATTTTGGAGCATTATTTTTCGATTGAGACCTATCCGGATCATTATTTGATTGAAAAAATTTGCGAAAATTTAAACAAAGGTGAGTACAGATACAAGTTTCCCAAGTTGGAGTCAAGAAACATTCAATTGTGGTTCAAGAATCATAGAGCCAAGCTCAAGAGACTGAAAACGAATCCATCAAGTTCAAGTTTCAATCAAAATCAATCTAATCCTGTGTCATAAATTTTTTAAAGTGATTGGAAATTTTACTCTATTTAATGCAATTTTTTTGATACATTTATCCTTCGAATCAATTTTATTTTTTAAAAAATTAGTTTGAATTTTGTTATTATATAATTTTACGATAATCGAATTTGTAAAATTTATTTGTTATGATATTCCAGTTGAAATAAGTTCAAAATGCGTAAACAAAAAAAATATTCCAAATTTATTCTAGTATCTTTTTTTTGTTGAAAATTTTTTTTTCGTTCCAAATTGATATTCCTTAATAATGTCTTGTATTTTGGTTTTGTTTATTTTAATTATAAAAAAATCTAATAAATCTTTTTATGAATTTTTTTTTATTTCAATTTAAATTTTTACTCAATGATAAAATCGAGCTATGGATGATCTTTAAATTTTTATTATTTTTCACATCGCCTTTTTAAATTAAAATATGAATTTGGATGAAGTCTAATTAAATTTGATTGATCAGAATCAGTTCAGATTCTTTTTGATATCTTCCTATGAGTTAATTAGTAAAATGTTTTTTTGATTTTTGATAAGATTTATCAGCTATTTCAGCATCAGAGGTCTCAAATAAATAAGAAGCATAACAAATCTGAAAATCTTGTTAAAAAATTATATTTCTTTTGATTTAGATTTTTTTGGTTTTCACAAAAAGACCTTAGTTTATCAAATGATTAATTCATTAAAATTGGCTATTAATTTTTGTCTCAGGTATCGAATTCAAAAGCCATTAAGATAAAGTTATTTAAGATCGAATTTTTAGATTTTCGAAATAGTTATGCAATTATTGTACAAATGCTTTTGAGTGATAAATCGAAAAATGACTCAATGAGTGTTTAATGTGGTCTATTGTTTTTGATAACGAAAGAAATAATTTGTGATTAATTGCAACTAAAATCAATTCTAATTTAATATTTTCTGCATTTTATTTTTAGTTTTTAATTTTAAAAAATATTGTATGTTTTCATTTCTAATTATTTTAAATGTGCTTGATAATATTGCTTTTCGAAAAAATGTTATATACCAAGATAGAATCCAATGAAATATCAATTTTTTTCTTAGGTCATCCAAAAAGCTATTCAAAGTAAATAAATAAATTGAAAAAAAAGGAAAATTGAAAAAAAAAAATATTACTGAAGAAAACCTGTCTAAAAAATTTTATCTATTTTTGTTTAAAATAAAAATTTTAAAATATGAAATGTAGAATTCTAAACTGAGTGAACTTTTTATGAAATGCATCTCAGCAGATTCGACTTTTGCCTTATTATGATAGCTTCGATGAAATTTATAATTTAATTGTAATGCAATTTTTGTAGGTTTCTATTGCGTTATCAAATTTAAAAATATCTAATCAAACCACATCGCTTTAAAAATTATAAATTTCAAAAAAAAACTTCATTGTTAAACCAAAATAAACCATGAATAACACAAATTTAAAAACAAATTGAATCCTTTTTTTCTAAGTTTTTTTCAATCTAAAATATGTTTAGTTTGTGGAAAGAAATATTTAAATCAAATAATTTGCTTTATGTTTCTGAAATTATTGAAAAATATGTTTTGAAAATTAATTAAGATTTGTAAAATTTTAATTATTACCTTGTGAAATAAATTATGACCCATTATCTAATTTTTAACTGAAAGTAAAATTTATAATTATTTTCAACTAAATTAATAATTAAATTGATACAAAACACGATAGAAAGAAGGATAATTTTTCAAAGAAAATGATAAATCAATTCGGTGAGACTATAAATTGTAAAGCAATTGTTCAACGCCCAACACTCTGCAAAAAATCTAAAATCCTCTGAAAATTGCAATTCATTTTATCAAGTGAAATTAAGGTTGCAAACTTTTTGCAGAGTAATGAGTGTTTAACAATTTATAGAAAAAAATTTATCATTCGACCGAATTGATTTTCAATTAGGTAGTAGAAGAAAAATTCAAAAGTATTTAAGGTTTTTTTTTGTACCGAGCTTAGTCAAATGATAAAAAAATTTCAAAAAAATTTTAGGCCCTAAAAATTAAATTTTATTATGTAAAAATCTATGATGAATACAATTTTGTGGGACGTTAATTTTCACTAAGTTTAATTTGTATACACAAATTTTAATTCTTTAATATTCATTTTAACTTGTCTATTAATAATAAACATAAACATCATTGTTTTTTAGTTTGGTTAAAAATCTTCAAAGTGACTATCTCCTATTGATTTATCTTGGAATAAAAAAATCTAAAGAAATAAATTAGCCAAATATTTTATAAAAAATCATGTCAATTCATGCTTTTAAACTGACTAGCTTGGAACGCATAAGCTCGAATTAATTAGCTTTCCAAGCAAGAAAATATATTTGAAAAGTAAAATACTGACGTCACTTTAAATAACTAGTCTTTTGATTTCAATTTTTATCAAAATTGAATTAAAATAAAATATCTGTGATCAAAACAAGTGAAAATTTAAAATTTTTTGTTGACTTTAATCCGTTAATATATTTTTGGACTAGAAAATAAAAAGTTATGAATTCTATTGTTGGAAATATTTCTTAGATACAAATGTGCAATGAACTCGAGTTTAAAATTATGAAAAATGTTTTTTTTTAATTTTTAAAATCTCTGCTAATTACTTTAGCTAAAATATTTTTTGATCATTAAGAGCAGAATCAACAAATAGATGAAATTAATACATGGCAAAGCAAAGGAAAGAAAATTGAAACAAATTGTTTTTGTTGTGAGAGAGTTAGTGAAGCTTAAACTTTATTCTAAAACAGTGTTTTTCTAAGCTCGATTTCAAAAATATATAGATATATTGTCGCAAAACTTATATATTAATTAATGCTTAGATATTATTTAGAATGATAAATAGTTTCATTTTAAAGCTAAATATCCAAAGTTATTTTTTAAAGATATGCTTTTTTTTTACTTTTATTCCTAAGTATATTTAAGATGAGAGCATGATTAATTTTTGTGATCAAGAATCGAAAAATAAAGCCTGAAATAAGAGCCATGTCTAATAAACCTAGTCTCTTTTCTTTAGTATCATTTATTTTTTGATTCGTCTAAAGACTTTAATTAAATAGTTTGCCATAATTTTGGCTAATGATTTTTTTCAAGCAAAAAATTAATTAGTAATTCTTGAATTTAATTTCAAAATTTTGTAAAAGTATACAATAGGAAATAGCTATTTGAAGTTAAAATTTTGGTTAATGAGATAGAAAAAAAAACTTGAAACTAGATAATTTGGTTAAGCTCAAGCATTATCAAGTTGGGTAATTTAATTTGGTGAAGATATTCTATTAGTGATCGATTAATTCGACTGAAAAAGTTCCATCAGTGAGAATTAAATTAAGATTATACTTGGCTCGATTTCATTTTAGATGAAAATAATATCAATAAAAAAAAGACTAAGTGTATTAATAATCTAAATAAAGCATCATTTAAATTAATAAAAAAATTTTACAATTTTTTTTCAGAGATAAATGACTTTTGTCTTGTGAACTAAAAAAGTTTTAAATTAAAATTATTATTTTCTTTGAAAATCAAAATGAATAAAACAAAAGCTTAATGAAACTCTTTTTGTTTTATTGCGTTATTGTTGGGCAACCTCGATATTAAATGAGAATAATTGAGTCGGAATAGAATGGTGGTTATTATTTGTGATAAAGTTTTGTAATTTTTTGAAGCAAAAAATAAATCGGTATTTTAAACTCGAAATTAATTAAGTTTTTATAAAATCTCAGAGCTTTGGCCACGCCAAATTTGGGCTCTCATTAGAAAATTTGATTTATTATAAAAGGAACTTGTCATGGTTGTAGTTATCTCAAAATTAAAAATACTAAGGCCTCTACTCGAAAATTTAAATTTTAATTAATTAGTTTTTGATTTATCATTATTATTGCTATTAGTTTTAAACTTGGCTATATTTGATTTATTTTTAAATTTTTTTTAAAAAAGGCTAAACTAAAAATTAAACTTATTTCTTCTTTTCCTAGAGTTTTCTATGTTTAAAATATCTGTCTTTGTATAATAACAATAATAACAAAAACAAAGGTATAAAAAAAGAAAGTATTTTTTTATACTTTGATAAATAATGAAAATACTTTCTCAATTTCGAAATTTAAATAAAGACAGATTTGGAAAAGCAAGCATATCTTTGGTACGTTTGGCAAATTGCTCAGCTAAACATTGGAAATATTTTGTGATTATCCAATAGGTATTCGAAGCGAGTTATTTAGATTCTGTGAGGTAAAAATTAAATCTCAAATGGAGCATTTAATTAGCAAAAATAATGATAATTTTTAAATGGTTCTGGTAGTTGGATATGCAGGTAAATAGATATGTTTGATTGAAAGCTAAATAGATAAATAATCAAGATGATCAAAGTGTTTATTCAAAATTTTTTAACCAAAATCTTTCAGATTTTATTGCTTAAAGCAAAAACTGGATCTGCTTGTTTATGATTTCATTTTTTCTTTAGCTAGTTTTGTTGTCAATTTTCTTTTTTTTTTTTATTTTACTAAAATTTATAATCTGCGCCAAAAAAAATTCGTTTTTATTAAATAAAAAAATCCCCAATCCATAAAAATCGAATCCTGATCAATTAATTACTAGGCGCCAAAACATTCTATAAACCAAATTTATCTCTCTTAAGTTGAAGTAAAAAACTGTTCATCTTTACTCTTGCAATCACTGTCCGAAATTAAACACCATTTTTTTTTTCTTTAAGATTAAAAATTTAAAATGATAACTATTTTTTGAGTATAAAATAAAACCTAATAGCTAATCATTACCAGTCTAATTTACTAAAAACATTCGAAATGAAACTCAATTCAACCTGTAAATCAAAGACTAATCAACGAAAAATGTATTTTAAACGACGCAATGCCCATTTGTTCAAACACAAATTCAATCATTCCAGGCTGCACTTCACTGCACATTCCAAGCCGACCTACAAATTGCCAATTCTAACTTCCATAGAATTGATTGACTTTTATTCAGATGATTTAATCAGCCCTAAAATCTGCACATCTTCCAGCAATTCCATTTTGTTCAACGATTATTTACTGGTTTCAGCAAACACTAAATATAAATATCTTCTATGCACTCTATTTGACCAAGTCAATCTAAACTACAAGGAAAATTATCTGATTGTAGATGGTAAACAAAAAGGCATGAAAAAATGTCAATTTTTTTTTAAAAGTTTATTTTCAAGGCTTTGTAAAACTTGGAGATTGGCAACCAATTTCTTTGGATAACATTATCTCAATAAATCAGTGTTTAGACAAATTGTGTGACAACGAAGTCAAAATCATGTCAAAAAAATCTAAATTGGACACAAAATATGCTGACTCTGTGTCGGTATATGACGTTCTAAAGCAAGTAATCAGCATGATTTCAATAAATATCAGAGTTAAAACTAAGTAATTTTTTCAGAATTTAAAAAAAATAAAGATTAATTGTATTTTATTACTGGCAGAAAAGGAGATGATTATGGCGATTGTAAAATAGGTTGTATAGAAACTAGCGCCAAGAACCAAATATGCAAAAAATTACAGGATTTAAAAGATGATGATGATGATGAGGAAAACTTTGAGCGTTCAGACGATTATCAAGAAAGATCTGAGCAGCGAGAGTGCACTTTCACCGAAGTGACAAATGAAGATGAGCTTCAACATGACAATGATATCGAGGATCAAGAGGATCACGAAGTTGTGTCAGATTCCAATGCTCAATACTTGAACAATCAGGGTCTAAATTCAAAAATTCCCAATATATCTCCAAATTTAGCAGCACTACTTTACACTAATCCTCATTTGGCAAATCTTTTTTCCATGTTTAACTTTCCAATTTTGAGTCAGTATTTGAACGGCTTCAAAAAGCCTGACCATCAGACAGAATTTTCCAGCATTCTAGGCAAACAAAATTGCCATTCAAAACATTCTTCTTCTAATCTATCGATTGAAACCCGGCTATTGAACAACTTAAATGAATCTCACAATTCAAATAACTATGCATCTCCTTCATCTAGCTACTCTTCAGCCTCTTCTACATCTTCAGCGTCTTCTTTTAAGCACAACCAGGGCCAAAATTTGACCAAATTGGCGCACAGCGAAGACAATTTGTCTTTCCAAGGCTCGCATCTTGATCAACTTCAAAAGCAGTTTCAACAAGAGAACAATTTAAGTCAAAATTTTGCCAAAGAGAAAAAACAACGAGAAAGAACCACTTTTGATCCTCATGAAGAGATAAGTCGTTTGATGCAAATATTCGAGCAAACTCATCATCCAAGTCGCTACCAAATTGCCAGTATTTGTGATTCTCTGAATTCGCTGGCTTGTCGCAAAGACAAAAAACCACTCGAGCCTTACAATATTCAGTACTGGTTCAAGAACGCTCGCGCCGCTTTGAGACGAAAGAGCAAAAGTGACAATTCAAGTCAGAGCAAAAATGGCATTCCAAATGATCTGGGCTCAAATGAGGACTCAAAAAACTCATTTGATGATTTTGACGAAGCTAATTTGGACAAAGTTGAAAGTTGTTTTTTAAATCAAAAAGGTTTGCTTTTAATTACATAACTAATAAATATACAAAAATCATTTAAAATTCATTACCAAAGGAGTCAAGCATGAAAAAAGTGATCAAAATGTAAATAAAATAAATTATGGCTATCAAAACGAAGAAGCTAGTACAAAAAATGTGAACCCTAACCATAATCGAGTTAATCACCTTCAAAAGAATGCCTCTACCAACTCTCTTTGTGCACCAAAAGCCAATGGAAGCCGACGCAACCGAGTTTTTATAGATCCGATAAGTGAAGTGCCCATTTTGGAACACTATTTTTCCATTGAAACATATCCAGATCACTATTTAATTGAGAAGATATGCGATATACTTAACAAAGGAGAATATCGATACAAATTTCCCAAATTGGAAGCCAGAAATATTCAGCTGTGGTTCAAGAATCATCGAGCTAAGCTAAAAAGATTGAAAACTGCAGCTTCTGAATCGAGCATAGCAGATGTGAACCATGGCAGCAAGTCTAAATTAAGTGCAGAAAAAGAAGAGGGCGATAATGGTGAAATTTTTGAAGATTATGATTATGGAGACTATGAAAGTGAAGATAATGCACAAAACTCACAAACCATTTCAAATTAATTTTTTTCTCTAGTTATAAGCTCAATGAAAGATATATTTTTATAAAAAAAATATTAAAGAAAGTATTAATTATATTTAATTGTATTTCTTTTGTTGAAATTTTAAACAAAATTGTTTTAATCGCAATTGTATTTTTTTACGAATTATTTTTACATATACATTTTTTATAAATCAAATAAAAACTTTAAAAGATGTTGTTTTTTTAAAGGTAAGAAAATTTGAATCGTTTAGTTGATTTTCAGAAACATGAATTTTTAAAATATGAAATAACAAAAATTGCTTTTCTCTACTAAAATTAATGATTTAAAAATATTTTTTGTTTAGGAAAGTGTCAGATAAAAGTCTTTGTGTAATAAAAAGATCCAATAGATCACATGTTACAAAATAAAAAATTCCAAAATTATTTTTCTTAATTTAGCATTAAATTATGGCCCTTAAGCTATTATTTTTTCGCATTTTTACATTTTGTTCTTTAGACGGTTATTAATCGTAATAATTATTTCATCATTAAATATCAATTATCCTAAATGAACTAACACATTGTTTTTTTTCAAATAATAAAAGTAATACGATTTTTTAGAATTGATATTTTTTTTGTTTAACTTATATGAATGAAATTATCCAATTGCTGAATGAGATAAAAAACAAAAAGAACAACAAATTTTACTGAACAGAACAGCGTCATAAGTTTTTTATTTTATAATTTGCTTAATTTTAAAAGTGGTTCTGAGTAATTAAACTCTTTTCTCCATTTATTTAACAATTTAAACATTAAAATTCATGAAGATAAAACTTGATTATTAAATTTAAAGAGATAATAATTGTATTTTGTAAATGCTATATGACATCTATAATTGCAAATAATTTCACATAATGATTAATTTAAAACAAAAATCATATTTAAGATTCCAGAAAGTATGCAATTAAATCCAAAATTAATTAGTTTTAAATCAATGACTCATTTTAGATAGATAACTTAAAATTTAAAAGTTGATTTATTTTGTTTTGTGATTGTTATTAGAGTTATTATTTAAAAAAAAATCATACGAGCGCTGTAAATCAACCGAAAAGAGAGAGAGAAATACATTTGAAATTAAATTAAAAATTAGAATTTTAAAGAAAATAAATTTGAGGGAATTTTTCACTTTCATGATTAATAATTAGGCTTATAATAAGATTTTAATTCTAGAATTAATTTATCAACAAAATATTCCAGTCAAATAATTCAAAATTTTGCAAAAAATTCTGTAAAAAAGATCCAATTTTTGGATTGAGGCTTTGGGTCAACTATTATCAGTATTTTTAAAATCATATTTTATTTTATTACTATTATTTATTATTATTAATTAAATTTTTGAAATCTCATGGACAAAATAAAGAAAAATAAAAATAAAAAAATCATAATTAAGTTATATATATCTTATTGAGTCATTTTTATTAATTTTTTTTTTTTAAATTGAGAGATGAGTAATTATTTGCTATTTGCTACTCTTTGCAGATTTATTTTATCAAAGCTCCCAAATAAAAGCCAGGTAGTTCAAGAAATCTAAATTTTTACTTAATTTTTGTTTTGAATTAGAAAAAAAGAGATAAAATGTATTATAAATATTAAAAAGGCTATTTGGTTCAATTTTGACTCCAATTTTTTAATTTAATATGTTTATTAAATGATTTTTATATTTCTTCAAATATGAGAAGAAAGAAGATTATCTCAATTAATCATTTATCTAAATTTTTTTTTTAAATTCAAAAAGCAAATTGCTCTTCAATTAACCTTTATAATTTAAATAGCTTGAAATTGTTCTAGAATATAATATCGCTAAATAAATTTTAATTTTCTTAATCATTTAAATATTTATCAATCCTGATGAAATCATGCAGACTTTAAAAAATAAGGAAAAATAAAAGCCTAGAAAGTTTCTTCTCAGAGATACAAGACATACTCTATTTAATAATTGTTTTTTTTAATTTAAATTTAACTCTTATAAAATATTCAGTCACAAAAATTTCAATATAAAAATATTGAAAAAATAAGCAGAAAGTTTCAACACTAAAATCTTTAGTGTAATGAAATTGTGTTATTTAAATGCTCTGGTAAAATTTGATCATATAATTGTATGATTCTATTCATTATAATATAAATAATAATATCCTTTTGTATTTTATTATTTAAATCATTATAATAATAAACTACAAAAGGAAAACTGAACATATTTTCGCATAAAGTTAATTAAAGCTCTATAAAGCTGAAAGTTTAAAAAGAAAAAAAAAGTATTACAGTTTTGAATAGAAATTCAGCTTGTTCTTCATATATGATCCATGCTTACAATAATGATAAAAGTATTTTAAATTATTCAAATTTTTCTTAAAATGAAGATTTATATTTACTTAGAAACTTAAGGATTAAAATTAAATTAAATTGGTTAATAATTAAATTTGATTGATTATCATCAAAAATTTAAAATTTAAAATTTTTTCAATGATTTTTATTTTGATCATATTTGATATTTATTTTTTTAATCTAAATAAATATTTTTATGTATTATTAAGAAGGATTAGTGTAAAAAATTAAAAAAAAGAAAAAACTTCTATTCACGAAATAATTGTCAAGATTCATTAATATTTTATTTTCATTTTAAAAAATCAAAAACAGAATTTCAGGAAATTCAAGAATATCTGTCCGATAATTCTTTTAAAAATTATTTCAAAAATGTTGACAAAAATTAAAAAAAGTGCATTTAATATATTTGATTTAAAAAAAAAACGTAAACACTTAAATAAACGTAAACACTTATTTTTAAATTTATTAAAAGAGTTTTGAATTTTCTGTTTGTTTTGTGGCTAATAAAACCATTTTTTTTCCTTCTTATACTTTTAGGTTTATTGAAAATTTTTAAACAGAAAAAAAATTTGCCATATTAATAACAGAATTTATTTATTCTGAAAATTTTTAATCAATTTGAGAATCTTTTTTTGCAAAATCTTGACTTGACTTTGACTTCATGGCTTTGGTTACAACATTTCCAGAAACTAACATTCCTTTTGGAAATAATATTTAGCGTTTTTTGCATTACAAAAAAATTATTAAAAATATTTAAAATAATTTATAAAAAATAATAGATCACTATGAACACGTAAAATACTAAAAATTACGTAAATTTAGGTAAAAAACGGTATATTACATAAAAATTTTGTAAAAAACAATTTTAAGCTCTGTAAAAACTCTACAATTTACTGTAAAATACTTACCATCAAAAAGATGTGATTAAAATATGAAAAATATATTTGAATATGATTTTCCTTTTTGTTTTGTACTTTTTGTGTTGAATTTTCATATTTTTTAAATTTCAATGACACAGTATAGAGAAAATTGTAGTGTTTACATATGAATATTTATATATTCAAAGACAATTTTAATTATTTATGCTTATTTTTTTAATCATTAAATTTAGTGATTTTTAATTAGTGAGTTCATTTAGTCAGGTTGCTTCTTAAATATATACAGACTGGGCCCTTGAGTGTTTAGTCATAAAATATCAGCTTGTAATCAAGTGACAAAAATATCTTAATATAATTTGAAAAATAATATGCCTTAGTACATAAAGTAAATTAGTCGAATATTTCCCAGCTATCTATTTTATAAACAAAATTGATCTTATGGCAAAATCTGTCACTAAACGCATTGTATTTGTTTCAATTTAAATGAATCATTACGGGTTATTACAAGCCTAGCTTATTTGTACAGATTCTGGGAATCAAATAAGTTAACTTAATTAAATCATTAATTGGGATTACAAGACACTTAGAGTCTAAACCTCTCAAGTATTTGAAATTATGGCCACTAAATTATTTAAATTTTTTTTTAATTTTAAATGAACAAATGCCTGAAGAGAAAAGCTTTGATACTTTCTGAATTATATAAGAACATCAAAAATGGATACATTTCATGTTGACTCCATATTCGCTTAAGAAATACTGAGCCTTAAAGAATTAAGCTGAAATCTGCCAAAATAAATTATACTGATCAGGACTTTTCTCTTCATTTAGGATTAATCCAAATATTAAGAAGAGCTTTGGATTCAATTTTTTTTAATAGTTTTAAAATAAATTGTTCAAGTTAGTTAATCGAAAGATCAATTAATTAATCAATCATCATGTCAATTGAAAAAAAAAAATTGAGAGGATATAGGCTTCAGATATAAAATTAAATCAATTCATATTTTGCGCACAATTAAACTCAATTATATTTTCAATTATTAATAGTAATTTATTAATACTTATTTATTTTAAAAGTTAATATTTATTTTACATATACTTTTAATTGTTTTCTAAATCTGAACCACAGTCCACAACTTGATTTCCAAGTATTGGATCTTTGAATTTTATAGAAATGAGATTTAAACTCTAATTTTTTGGGATATTTTTTCAACTTACTATTCAACAACCGAGTACTTTAGATCTAATCTAATTTGAATCTAATTTGAATATCAAAAGGTATTCTGCAAATTAACAGCGAAAGTAAAATTTTTTCAAAACATTTATGATTCATTTATTTATTTTTAATAATTAAAATAATAATAATGGCGGTAATAAGAAATAATTAAAATAATTTGTCCCTTTTTCATCCTAGCGGATAATAGTGGAGGCGTTTATCTCCTTTTTCGGTACCTTTTTATGCATCCGATCTGACACAGAGGTTACTTCATCGAGTTGATCTTTTACAAATTATGACTGTGACAAGAGTAATACTCCAAGTGATACTTCACTATAACATCCAATAGGTTACATCTAATTTATAAATGTCGTAATTAGCTTTGAAGCCGTTCTTGGTGCTGGATTGAATTAATATATGGGTAGTTGATTTTAAAGGGGAACGATTAGAATAATATTAAAAAATTCTCTTTGACCGCAATAAATTATCTTGATTTACTGTATTTATATTCTCTTGTTTCACTCTCAGGACCAATTGTAAGGATCTAGGTAGCTAGAACGTTGGGATTTTATCAATTTTACAATGTTGAAACTACCGCATTTTAAAATACTGCATTCGCTTCAATCTTCTCCATACTGAAGAGGAATATTCAAGGTCAGGCCTAAGGAATATACAATAGAATGTCTTAAACAATTTTAGAGTCAAATTTTTAGATGCTCTTTTGAGAGATCTTAGCAGAAAGATGGTTTTTTCTGCTGCAATTATTGACTGTTCTTCACATCTGAGGTTATTTGTTATTTGGTCGCCTAGGTCCCTTTCAGATCTCGTTACAGCTATCTTGGATCTTGAACCACCTTTACTTGGCTTTTTTTATGCAATTTAAAGGTTAATCAACATGCTATTGCCCATGTCTCAAGAGACAGATTAGCACTTTATTTATTTGAATTTATTAATAAAATACTTTATTAAAAATAAAAATATATTAAATTATATAATCTAAATAAAGTTATTTATTACATAGTTATTTGAAAAAAATGAACAGAACAGATGTTTTTTTCTGCTGTAATTATTGATTGTTCTTCACATCTGGGGTTATTTGTTATTTGGTCGCCTAGATCCTTTCCGGATCTCGTTTCAGTTATCTTGGATCTTGAGCTACCTACACCTGCTTATGTTTTTTGCTTATAATTAATTTAGCTATGAACATTACTTTACATTTTGGTAAATCATTTGCCACTTTTTGGAACACTGAACTACTTTGTATCAGTAATATGTATTGTATCAGTTTGAAAATTTAATATATCGACTAAATCCAGCTTTTGTAGGTACACTGCAATATAAGTTTTTTTCATAATTCCTTTCAAGTTTAAATGAGAACCAAAATAGATTTTTAAATGATTTTAAATTAAAACCATTAAAATAGAATTGACTTACTTCAAGTGTACTCTGTTGTTTTTTTTTAATTAAGAAAAAAGTACGATCAAATTTCTCAGAGTTGCTAAAAAGTTACAAGTCTTAATTCAAGTTCAAGTCTGGATTTTCAAATTTTTAATTTTTTCTTTAAAGTCCAGACTTATACTTTAATTTTAGTGACTTTGACTTTAACTAGGCCGCCAAATTAACTACCTGGAGCGGCAAAAAATTCATGTTATACGGACTTTTTTTTTAATTTAAAAGTCCGAGCTTGAACTTTATTTTGGGACTTTTAAACAACACTTAAATTTATCCTGATTCATCTTATCTTAGAATATAAATACATAGATAGATCCAGCCTTAAAGTTTAAAATGAATTTAAAAAAAGTAGAAAATAAATGATGGTAAATTTAATTTTTTTTAGGCACAATTTTTCTAACAGAGTAGCTTAAACAAAAATTCAACAGCAAAAAAATAGTTATTATCATAAATTTATTTATTTTCTGATCTTAAAAAAAATAAGGTACCAAATTTGGTAATAACGCTTACATAAATCATTCTTTTTTTTTAGTTACAAAATTTTGACAGAGTTTATACATTGACACAGTTTAAATTTTATCGAGATTCAAATTTTAGTGTCAAAGAGGAATTTTATATTTATTTTTTGAAAACCAATTTATTATAAACAATATGCCTCAAAGGAATACTATTTGATCAAAATTGAATTTTCAATCACCTTGAAAATCAATATTTAAAATCCTAAGAGATCATATTTTATTCTAAAAAAAGTCTTGGAAAAATATTTAGGTTCGCAAAATAAAAATAGAATCAGAAAAATTGAATAAAAGCTTTTAGAGTTTTTTTTATTATTTAAGATGTTTTGGGACACTTATCCCTCATTGTTTCGATTACATTTAAATTTAAAAGCATTTTTTTTTAGAATAAAAACTGAAGATTACAGGGGCTGTGAAGTTCATTTGAATTTGATCGTTTCAATTCAGAAAAATTTGAATAATTTTTTTCTACAAGGAATAATTTAGTTCTGTAAAATGCTTAATGTTTAAGCAATTTTGCTTAATCCGAAAATATATGTCTGCAAAAACTCTGCAATGTACTTGCACAATTAATTAGAATACTTATTACAAATCCTGAAACTAGAGAAAATTCTGAACAAATTGTAGGTTTTACTTTTTCAAAATTTTGAATTTTAAGCCAAATAAATTAGTTGAAAAAGAGGGTATTTTCTCAATTTTTGTTGAAATCATTAATTTTTTTTAAAGTTAATTCTTATTAAACATTATTTTTTTGTAATTATCTATTAAATTTTATTTTTATGTTCAAAATAGTAAAGAAATTATATATAAAAAATCTAAATAAAAATAAAAGTTAAAAAATAAGAATTTATCATTATTTTTAAATTTTAATCTCTAATAAAATTGAAATCTTGTGTAAGAAACTAAGACACAAGATTATTTGATATTTGTGGGTGTTTTTGAAACTTTCCTTTTGATTTTCCTGAGAAATATGTCCCAAAAATTTCTCCGTAAATTGCATTAACAGAGATATCCTAAGATCCGAAGAGGTATCCTAAGATAGCGTGGACGTTTTGCATTTCCTGAACCTTGAGCATTCTAAAGAACTAAATGATCTCTTTTAGTAAAAAAATTATTCAAGTTTTTCTGAATTGAAAAGATCGAATTGAAACGAACTTCACAACCTCAAGATTACACTTTTTACTACAAAATATGATAATTAAATGAAAATTTAAAAATTGAATGAAAATTATAAATTATTTAAAATCTAACTAAAAAAGATCATTTCAAATATAATATATATATATTCAATTACTTTTATTAATTAGCAAATTTATCGAGTTAGACGAGTTTAAACCAGAAAGAGGTTGTCTCTAGAATGGTTGTTTGAAAAATTTTCATTTTTACTGCAAAAGTCACATGAAAATATTAATTATATAAAAACAAAAAAAAACTAAAAATTATATTCTTTAAAATAAAGTAAAAGTTTTTTAGAGTTTTAAATAAAATAAAATCTTATCATTTTAGATTAATTTCAATTTTTTTTACTTTCTTAATCTCTTTTAACTTTTATTTTATTGTATAGAGTAAAATTTATATTTTAAACATTTGAATATATTAATATGTAATTTTTGCACTAAAACTAAAACTTTTTCAAACGAGCTTTTTTAGAGGCACATCTTCCTCTTTTTTATTTTTAAAATAGAATTTAAAAGTGTTTCTGATAAAATAAAATCTTGCAATTTTAAATTAATTTTAAAGGAAATTTTTATTTTACTTTATTCAAATTAAACTACTTTAAAAATAAATAATTTTTTGATACAATAAGGAAATTCTATCTGAATATTTCACTTGAGAACTAGATGTATTTTTGACTTGATCCTAATATTCTACTACTCTCAACTTGCCTGTCAACATCTTTATTAATTAGAGTTTAAATTATTGAAATCCCACCGGCAAAAGGTGGAAAATTTTTGATTAAAAATCGAATATCACTAGATTACCAATTGTTTGCTTATCAGATGCTTACTCTCAATTGTCGACGCTCAATTTGCAAACAATATTCGAACAGCTTATTGCATTAGTTGGACATGCTTTGTTTATTAATATGCCAAAAGCAATTTAATCAATAAGTTAATTATTTACTTGTTCAAATATTTTTTCTTAATTTCGACTGCCATTGTCGAATTGAGTTACAAAAATTTATTGCTTTTTTTCTATTTATTTATTTTATCAGTCATTAAAAATTTTTTAAAAAGATAATTTTTTATTTTTCTAGATGCTAGAACTACTGAAGAGCTTTTACACTTCTAATCGTTTTAATCCCTACATCTGTACACTTGTGTGCCGAAACATGCTTCTCTTAAGAAAAATTCACTTTAATATTTTTAAATGGTACTTATGTTAAAGTGATGTGTGATATATTTTTTTTGCTGAATATCAGTTTGTCTTAGGCGCTATTGGATTGAATTTAGACTCGAAATCCAAGCGTTTTCCGAATGAAACTTGACACTAAGAATAAATGCTATAATTACTCAAATTTTCAAATAAGTTTTATTTTAGTCATTGTTTTTATGTCAAATTATCAATATAAAAATAGTTGCAGAAGAGAAAAAAAATTGATTTAGTCGTATGCTATCTATCATTTTCTAAATAAGCTACAATTAAGAATAAATGTACACCCAAGGACCAATAAAATGCAAAAATTACATTCAGATAATTTTTTATTTCCTATAATTATTTTTCAATTAAAAGTCGATTTTTTGATAGATCAATCGACTTGGGATTCAATTATTTATTTCATTTATTGTTTCAACTAGAATTTTTTTTGTTTATTTCTTTGGAGTTTTAAAAAAATTAGAGACTTACTTTTCCGATTCACTCATTTGGAAGCAAAATATGCTTTGTGCTCATAAGCGTGTCATTTTCTATTAGTTTTGTCAATAATAGATAGAATTTCCATTGGATGCATAGAGAAAATATATTTTAGTCAAATTTTTAACTGGCTGCCATGATTCCCAGTTGATAAATTTATGTGCAATTAGATGCATGAAACAATATCATTCTAAAGCCTGAAGCAACCAACTGACTAGTTTCTGTATGGGCGAGTATCGCATTTGTTTTCAATTCAACCGTAAAACAATCAATAATCAGGTATGCTTCTGTGTCAGCTTCTTTCTTGTAAACCCAGACAATGTGGTAATATTGTTTTCAGCTCAAAAATCATCAGAGAAATCCTTACTAGAATCTTTTAAAATTTTCAAATGCGTCACTTGTTTGTCTGATGAAAAATAAAATTTTCCTTTTAATCTAGATAAATTAACCCTTTTAAAATTATAAGCTCTAGCGTCTTAGTATTTTATTTTCTAGCCCTTTTGAGGCAGCATTTACACCTATTTTTTATAATAGTAAATTTTTAACTAATTTTACTTTCATTAATCATATCTCGAAAAATCTCTAAATTCGAGTCGATAGCAAACTATCTATTAGATAATTTTTAAAAGTGATAACAATAGCAAAAATAAATTACAATTTCTACATTTTAAGTCAAAAAAATTTTAAATTCTTGATTTCCATGAACAGAATTTTTCAAATAAGTCAATTGTATTTTAATTTTATATATTTTATGAAAAAGTCATCAATTTGAAAATGTTCACCAAAAAAAATGTTAAGACTCTTTTAGTGTTTTGGTTATGTTTGGGGTACAAAAATGGGACTTTAAAAATTAAGTTGAGGGAGATATGAATTTAAGGTTTTTTATTTTGGATTTTATGGTGAATATTAGAGAATGAAAATTGATCGCGTTTTATTATTTGGATGTCATAAATAAAATTTCAACCATTTTCATTCATTTAGATTCAACCTAAAGCTACTATTATAAAAAAGAAAAAAAAATTTCCAATGTTCTTTTTTTATTTGTAATCTAAATTTTTATACGAAATTTTGGCGAGGGGATTGAAAATAAGGCGCTATGCCGTTCGGATTAGTCCCGGGTTTTTTCAAATTTATTTTTCAAATAAAATAAAAATAAATAAAATTTCTTTTAATTTTGAATTAAAAAAAAAGAAAATATGTTTAAATATAGTAGAATATTTAAATCCAGATGTGAGATCACGAGAAATTTTAAAATTTTCTTAATTGTGTGAAAATTTCTCAAGCAATTAAGCCTAAAAAATTTGAATGTATTTTTATATTTATTCTAGATGATTATTTTTTAAATAATTATATTTAAATAAAAAATTTCAATGTATAAAAATTGACTTAACTCTAGTCTAGATCAAACATTTTTAGAACGTTTTAATATTTTCAGAAAAAATCTTATTAAGAAAATTCTGAAAATTTGAACAAAATTAAAAGTTCCATATTTCCTTCATTCTAAGTTCATGCCCAAATCATCTTTTAATCTTAATGTATTGACTCATTGGTTCGGAATTCGTTCAACATTTTATTTATAAATTTTAGATTTTAAGCAATAAATTTTTCAATTGACTTTCTATTTTTAAAAATTTTTTTTTTTGGTAAACTAAGGTGCTTAATTCTGGAACATTTGGAGGGAAGTTGTTTGCAAGGGAATTAGATGATGGGCAAAGAATTCAGGAGAGTTGATTTATAGATTAGATTTGAAATGATTTTTTTCTTGAGTAAAATTAGGGAATCAAAGGTAAAATAAAAAACAAATATATTTTTCTTTTTAATCAGCGAACATTTAGATTTTAGAAAAAAAATATCTTATTGAAAAAAAAGAATTGAATGGTACTAAAATTAAACATCAAATGCATATAATCATGGCTTCGTCTTTGTTTAGAAAATTTTTGACTTTTCAAATTGTATAGGCCTAGACAAAGACGTTTATTAAAAAACAAAAAAATCTCTAAAAATCAAATTAAAAATTTATATTAAGCTAATTTAATTGATTTTATTTATAAGCTCTCAGTTGAGTAAAAGTAAAAAAAATAGAAAAAAAAGGTCTCGTGATCAGTAAAACTGCACTGCGGCATTGGCCGAATGGTGACACAATTGAACAACAATCGACTTATCATAAGCTGATTAGATTCAAGTAGTTGCATTTTGGAGTTAAGTGTTTCCTTTTGACAACAAAAAATATATGCTCTATTGCCAAGTCGATTTTTGTTCAAAAGAAAAATCTCAATGGATTTTGTATCACTTAAGACCAAGCACACTATTTTGACAATACTCAAAATCTTTGCCAATTAGTTAGAACTCTAATCCAGCATATTTCTATTCCGTCAAGTGTTCTGAGAGGACTCCAATTTTGAATGCAACTTAAAATCTTCAGAGAGATCTTCCATTTTTTTTAATAGCGTGTTGGTAGACAAAATGCAAAAAGGTACGATCAACATTTGACTAATCTTCATTTCTTAGAAACAAAACTGACAAAATCGTTCATGAAGATCAATGCGCAGATCAGATGAGAGATTGAGAGAAAGAAAAAAAAAGAAAGAAAAAAAAAGAAAGAAAGAGAGTCTTTGCGGCCAAATTGCGTGAGCCTATTTGGCTGCCTTGAGTAAGTGAACATGTTACAAACACAAAATGCCTTACAGGTAAATTAAAGACATAAAAAGAAAAAATGTTTATTCCTGGCGGACTCTCATTAGAGGAAATATTCGATTTTTCTTCTGACGGATAGAGCTTACTCTAAAGGTGTATCCACTAATGAATTCCCTTAGATCATCTAATAAGCTTTTTGTTTCTAGTTGAGCATGAGATGTGGCAAAATAAGTTATTAATGAAAGCGAAATAAAATTTGACATTTTTTTCTCTCTCTTTTTTTTTGGTTGTTGTTCCTCTCGAAATTTCTGTCTAAAATCTTATTTGAAAAGTTGACTTGAATGCGACATAATTTATGAATAACCAATGGGAAAAAATGAAATTCGATTTGATGAACACAGAAGACGCGTTGCAGTTGAATTAAAATTTGTTTCCACTCTTACAACTGCGAATTAAATTTTATCTCTTTTTAGTTTATTTTATTTTTTTATTAAGAATGTGACATAGGGTCTGCTGCTTGAAGAATGAGCACTCTCCTTTCAGTATAAAAGAATAATTTACAAAATTTCAAATACGAAAATTAATTAAATTAAGAAAAAATTTTCAAAGCAAAAAAAACGAATAAAAAATTAAATATAAAGTAAGGAAGTAGATAATATTTTATAAATATTTTTTTAGAATAGATTTTTTATCATTTCTACTCCAATCACAAATGCTTAATAGACTTTTGATTCCGTTGCTAATGGTGCTTTTAATGAAGTTTTTTACATTTTTTTTTGATTCGTGCTTCTAAAGGTTCTAGATTGGAGATAGTGTTTAGTTTAGTGTTTATTATTATTTATTAGTTTCAAGCCTCATAGGCAAAAAAGATAAAAAAAAGAAAAAACTTTGTACAAATTATGATTACGTATAAAAGTCTATTTTCAGTAGATCGTTTAATAGTTTATAAAAAGTAAAAATATTCTAAGCTGAGTTCCATATTTATTTTTATTTGCGAGCACACACATCTACTGTATTAGTGATTTTATTTATTTTTTTTCTGCATCCTTCAGATAAAAAAAAAATAAAATAAAAGATAAAATAAAATAATTAAAACAGTTTAAAAAATTTTAAATTTAAAGTAAGTTATTTTTCATTTATCAATAAAAGGATGAGATACAAAAATAATAATTAAAGAGCTGTTTAGTTAATAAAAAGATTGAGTTGGGAGAATAAATGGAAAAAAAACAAAAAATATAGATAAGATCTTAAGAGTCAGAATATTTTTGTATAATTATGTAGCAGCTACATAGAGGAGTGGGATTTGTAATAAATCTAGAATCGAAGCCTCTTTGATACTCGGAAACAAGTCTTTTAGTCAATGGAACTGAATAATCAAGAGCATTACGAAGGTAATTTTCTAAGAGATTGCTTAATCTGTGGTCAATTTTACTAATATTCAATTTATTTTCTGCTTAATAGAATAATAATTCAGAGGAGGTTCTGAGAGGAAGTTTTAGAATGCATCTAGCAGCAGTATTTTGAATAACCTGTAACTTTTGTAAACCTGATTCGGAGAATGATTATTATTTATTTATTTGTTTTATCTGTGCCAAGCTAAAGCTCCTTCAGATTAAAAAAAAAATAAGAAAAAAAAATAAAAATAAAATAAAAATGAAGAAAAAATAAGATAAAATTTAAAACAAGTTAAAATATAATATAAAAGAAAGTTAAAATTGATAATTTGTACGAGGTTAGTAACGAGTAATGAGTTAAGACATGGAAAATTATAATCCTGAATTGAGCCAATAAGTGCCTTGTAAAGACTAGCTAGTGTATTGTGGTTGAGCTTCCGATTTTTTGAAGACAAAATTTTTATTATATTGGGTCTATTCATGCAATTTGTCTTTACTTCTTTAATTTGTTTATCAAAGCAAAAGCAAAAAGACGTGTGATAAGACTGTGGCTTTATAAATAGTCATTAGATATTTTGAGTTGATTGCGTAGCATTTTGAACTGAGTATTCTTAAAAGATTTTATTTTTTGGATAATTTAAATTATATATAATTATTTCTAATTTGTGAATTGCTTATTTTTCTTTCAAATTTTGTAGAATTTGAAGAACTTAACTTAAATTTTTTTTTTTCATTTTGCCTATGAGGCTTAAATTAATAAATAATAATAATAATAATAATTAAAGATCCAGTTTTGTTTCACATTTTGCTCTTAACTCTTTAAAGTGTTCTGTAAATGTAAAACCTGTGTCAAATAGTATTCCTGGTATTTTTGGACTCAGTTCTTTCTTAATTTGCATGTTGTTGATTTTAGGTCTGAGCTAAAATAGTTGCTTATCTTTTAGTATCTTTTAGTATCTTTTAGTTTAGATAATCTAAAAAAACATGCTGGTTAGATCGAACAATTTGAGCCAGAGTGGACAGGAGCCTTTCCGCTACGAGCACTTGAATCAGAGTTCGTTTGGCAACCATGCACAGATGGCCAACTACAGTCAGCATCGCATGAGTCAAAATTACGCGTCCAGCTCGGTCCAAGCGCCCAGTCTGCTCATGCCAATAATACACGAGTCCAATGACATGCTCAATTGTGATCTGACTCAGTTGCAGAGCATGGACGACGACGAGGACTATGTGGAGCACGACTTGGGCGACTCGGATGACGAAATGGAGAGCGATGAGGACGAGGAGAGTGAGAGCGAAGAGTCGGACTCCGAGGAGTCGAACAACTTTGAAAAGGCAAGGAAAAGAAAGAGTAAAAAGTCGACCAAAAATCAGACAGATGGCCTGGACAAGGCCAAAAATGTGCACCCTGACAACAATTCGAGCAGTGCTATTGAGAAAAATTTTGTTACCATCTCCCAAAAAGACGAGCTGTCTTCTCACATTCAAAATGGTATTTTCTTAATAAAAATAAATAAAACTAATTAGACTAATTTGGCAAAAACCAATCAAAATATGTGTTTTGATAGACTTTTGCTGCGATTGGTTTATGTTGTTGCACGACTAACTTAACATTTTGTTTTAGTAAAAATACCCAAGTGTGCGTCGTGTTTTGAGGCGATCATGGAACAGTTTGTGCTCAAAGTAGAAGAGCATTTTTTTCACATGAAGTGTCTAAAGTGTTCTGACTGTGATGAGAAGTTGTCCGATAAGTGTTATATCCGCGACGGAATGGTATATTGTCGCGAAGATTTTTTCAAGTAATTTTACACTTTTTTCTAATTTAAAATTAAGTTTTAATATTTAGACTAAAAATATAAAATTATACAGAAGTTTAAAAAAATTCTAAATTTTTAAAAAATTTAAAATTATCAAAAAATCAAAAGTTTGTTTGTGATTTTTTTTAAGTTCTAGAAGTATCATTGAACATAAATAAATAATTTGTCCCTTATTATTCTACTGAGTAATAGGGGCTGCTCATCTCCTTTACCTCTGATATGACGCGGGTTGATCATCTACACCACAATTGTTACCCTGTCGAAACTTGTCCCCTTATTTTTAATCATAGGGATTTAAACATGCTTCCCATAAAGTAGAGATATTTCGAAGATTTTTTCTCCCCATCGGGTTTTGAACATTTGATCCTCTTCTTGTATGACTAATACAAACAATTCAGCTTTACTGGCTCATTGACCATCAATACTTGCTTTTTAATGCTGTACCATGACACTTTTTCTTTCAAACATTCTGTTTTTTTTAATTATTTTAAAAAACTGTTCTTTTTAATTCTTTCTTTAAAAATATTTTATCACCAGAATTTCATAATCCATAATATCATATTTTGGAATTAGTGCTTTTTTACAAAGAAAAATTTTTTTTAAAGAATATTATAATAGCTACATAATTCAAAAAGGGTTTATTTATTTGAAAAATTTGTTCAAACGATATGAGGATTTAAGATTTTTTATTTGAATTTTAAACTTTTACTTTTCGACTTTTTTTATTTTCTAATTTCCAAAATATAATAAAAAGAGCTTAATTTAATCAAAAAGATCATCTTTTAAATAAAAAAAATATCATTTTAGACGATCGGGATCGGGTCATTCAAATTTAGAGCAAAACCATAATAACCATAAACCGAACTCGGCTTTATAGTGTTTAAAATTTTGTTGACAATTATCTGATAATAATTAGGTAAAAATTTTAACTTTTTGTTGAGTTTCAGGAGCAGAACATGAAAGTCCAAATCAATTAAAAATGAGAAAATATTTTTTTTTGAGTTACCAAAATTATACTTCCGAGCTCTAAGTGCTGCATTAAAAAATAAAATTTTGTTCATTATTTTTGAAAACAAATTTCAATTAGTTTTTCAGTTTTAGTAATGGAAAATGTTATTTTAAAATGTTTTTCAATAAATTATATTTTGGATTAAATTGAGCATTTTTTTAAAAATTTTTATCAAAAGGAAATTCGGTACTAAATGCAGTGGGTGCGCTAATGGCATATCTCCCACCGAAGCTATCCGCAAAGCGCACAACAATGTATATCATATTAAATGTTTTATGTGTAAGATGTGTCAAAATGAGCTTCAAACAGGAGATGAATTCTATCTAATGGATGACAAAAAATTGATCTGCAAATCAGATTATGAGACAGCCAAAGCTAAAGGTAATTTCAAAAGCATATTTAGATTAAAAAAATTAAACAAAATAGTCCAGCGCAATATATCATACCTAAGAAACCAGATCATGATGTAACTAAGCCAGTTGGGCTAAATATTAAATTATTGATTTTTGGATTCCCGCGACACTTCTGAGCAGTTTTATCTCAAAATCCTTTTGAGAATATTTTAACGAGTTACTATTTGACAAGAACCTGTTTTAGTGAAATTAACACTTAACAATAACAGAGCATTAATGGAGTATTCTTAATAGAAAAGCAACAAAAAAACAATAAAATATATATCATTATCTTTTATTTGTCAAAAAAATTAAAATTATTGATTGCAAATATTTGAAATTTGATACAAAATTGCACTTAAGTTTTTCGATATTTATTTTGTTTAACTTTGTACTTAAGAGTCTTGATTTGATTAATGAATATAACAAAAATAATATATGAGAAAAGAAGAGAAAGAAGAACAACACTTCGGAAATTATAAACAATTAAAATTTAAATATTAAATTTTAGAAATAATTTTATAATTTTTTTATCTCTTATTTTCTATAAATTTATTAAATAATTTTGCATCACCCCTAAAGTTTTTATTGAAATAAATAAAGCATATAATTTTTTTCTTAGAGTTGGAATATGATGACAACAACAAGCGGCCCAGAACTACCATTTCAGCTAAGCAATTGGATGTATTGAAGCAGGCCTATAACAATAGTTCGAAGCCGCCGCGTCACATACGCGAACAATTGGCGGCTGAGACCAATTTGGACATGAGAGTTGTTCAAGTATGGTTCCAAAATAGACGTGCTAAAGAAAAGCGACTGAAAAAAGATGCCGGTCGCAGATGGGCAGCTGCTGCACCACCCACAACCAACTCTTTTGCTTCCAATTCATCGCACTGCTTCAATAGCTTATCAAACAAAAGTTCCAACATGATGCCTAGAAACAAGGCCTTTAACAGATCAAACAGAGCTAAAGGGAAGAAAAAATTTGGAATCAATGAAGCGAGTAGTGATGAAGATGAAGATAATCTTTCGTTTGATGGTAAATTACAACAAGGCTTTTTTTAAATTTTTAAATTTTAAATTTAACAAAGACATGATTTCAAATAGTGGTTCAGAAGACCAAGATTCAATGCTGATGCCAAATTCGACTTATTTTTCAAATTTGTCAAACCAGTTAATGAACACAGGCTTCGCATCTGTTCATCCATCCGGAGCTCTTGTGAACAACAATCAAACGCTGAACAGTTCTATGCATATGAATTTAGCTGAACAGAGTAATCCAACTTATACACTATTGAATAGATTGCCATCGCCAAATTTAGATAAACAAAAATATTTTGACATGAATTCGCCAAGTTCACTATGCTTTAATTCAGTTGATATTAGAAATCAATCAAATCAAATGCAAAATATATCCTCTGTCTAGCAAAAACAGTTTTTGTTTCGAAAAAAAAATTTTTTTAAATTATTTTTGAAAATTTTCTAATGAGTAAATATGTCCGTGTACTTTAGAGAATAAATGAGTTTTTTTTTTTTAATTTAATCTAGTTATTTGCTGCTTAACTTGAACACTAAGGAAAATTTTTCAAAATATTCATCTAGTCATTATAACCATTTATTTATTTCTATTTTATTGTTATTGTATAAAATTGTATCTAAAAAAATATTTTTTTCCTTTTTATCTATGTTTTATTTTAAAATAAATGTATTTTAAAATAGAGTTTTACTTGTTAATTATTTGATTGAAAAAGTCAAGCTTAATCTTATGTTTTTTTAAGTGGTTTAACAAATCAATAAATTTTAAAATTTTAGCTAAATTAAAAATCATCCTAAATCAAAGAGAAAAATTTAAGAAAAAAATGATGTTACCGTCTGATGCTTTATCTTAATTGTTCTAAAATCGAAAAGATTCCAAATTAATAGTTATTTTGTTTACTATCTTTCTCAACGATGGACCCAAGATCTGTGTTCTCAATATCCACTATCTGAAATAACTCATGTATTAAAGGAAAGGTATATATATTCTATATATATATATATTCAAGGTTAATCAACAGGCTAGTGCCCATGCCTCATGAGACTGATTAACACTTCATTTATTTAATTGATTATTAATAAAAAAAAAATCCAAATATTAAAAATATTAAAAAAAAAAAAATTTATAAAATTGAATAGAGTTATTGATTTAATAGTTATTTGAAAAAATTTAGCAACAAGCTATTTAAATTAAACAACTCAAATTTTGAAACAAAATCTGTGTAAATTAAATTTATGTTATTTAAAATTGATAGCTTAAACGTCGAAAACTTCAACATTGATCTCTTGATCACAAAGCAATTTATTAATCTTGAATAAAAATGTTCAATGTTTTTTCTCCACTTTTTGATTTGGCCATCGGTTCAATAAGGTTATTGCTGTTCCTTAAAATATAATTCAAATTTATTGAGTCATTTCTTTAATTTTTCTTTAAGATTTAGCGGAGAGTTGAAATAAAATAGATATTTATAAGAAAAAGTTAGCACCCTTTCAAAAATTCGATGTTGAAATGAATAAAGACCATACTTTTCGAAAGCATTATTTATTTTATTAAAGCTTTTTGCTTCTTCTAGCTTAAGATTTAAAATTTTTATGATAGATATATAATAACTTTTAGCTAATTTAATTATTGCTTCTTTTGAAAAATAGCATAAAAGCGTAGAGCAATAGTCAAAATACGGGAGGATAAAGGTCTTAAAAAACTGTATCTTTACTGAAGAAGCAAGATAGGAAATTCTCTTGATAGAAAATAATTTCCTATTAACTTGAATTGATAAATTAGATACAAATTTGGTAAAATTAAGATTTTGATCAATTATGAAGCCTAATAAACAGATTTCCTTTACAACTAATATGTCTTCATTATCTACTCTAATCTTATCTGGATATAATTTTTTCCTATTTTCAAAAATCATGGAAAAAGTTTTTGACCACTTTATATCAATTCTGTAAAAAATACACCATTCATTTAAATTTTTTGTTGTAACATTTAATTTTATCAAAGATGTTTCAAGTCTTTTTCAGAGATACTTATTGTTGTATCATCTGCAAACATTTTAATACTTAAATTTTTAAATAAAAATGGTAAATCATTGACAAAAATAAGAAATAGCAGTGGACCCAGGACAGATCCTTGCGGGACACCTAATTTTAATTTTACTGGATTAGACTTTTCACAACCAATTCTAACTATCTGAGATCTATTTTCAAAATAGTTTGAAAGAAGACCCAAAGAAGAATTATCAAAACCATAGTGAAAAAGTTTTAAAAGTAATATATTTGAATCAATAACATCAAATTCTTTCCTAAAGTCAATTAACAAAGAAACAGTTGTTAGTTTATTTTCTTTAGCTTTATTTATTTCACTAATATACTCATGGATTACTGTTTGACAAGAATGTCCGCTTCTAAAACCATGTTGTCCTTTGAATAAAATCTTATTCGATTCAAAAAAATAAGATATCTGTTTTGCTAAAAGTTTTTCAAATATTTTTGCTATTGGTGATATGATTGATATCCCCCAATAATTGTTTATATCTGACCTGTCACCTTTTTTTTGAATAAAGGATTAACAATGGCAATTTTCCAGTCTTCCGGAATATTTAAAAAAAATAAACAATTATTAAAGAGCTCAAATAATAACGGAACAAAGAATTCGTTAAGATTTTGGATAATCTTGGTCAGAATTCCAACAAATCCACGGGAGCTTGACGAAGGGAGTTCGTCAACAGCCTTTTTCATTTCATCCAAAGAGAATTCACAAAATGAAAATCCTGGAGTTAAAATATTTTCATTAAATTTTATTTCTCTAAATGTATCAAAAGTGTATTTGGTTGATTCATTTACACTGGACAAAGAGGAAGATTCAATAGAAGCAAAGCAGCTATTAAACATTTCCACTTGATCAACAGTAGTTGAGGCTTTTTTAACATCCCAACAAAGTTCTTCTGGAAAGCTGTCAAATTCAGAATCTCCTCTCAGTTTTATGGATGTTTTATAAAAATTCCAGAATTTCGTAGAATTTTTGAAGTCATTAGACTTGTAGCCTCAAAATGTAATTTTATTTTTTGACGATATAGTTTTTTATACTCCCTTCTAGCTTCCCTATACTAGAAAAGATTATATTTTGTTTTATCCATCATATAATTCTGATAGCAATAATCCCTAAAATTTCTTAATGATCTTAACTCGAACCAAGGAGATTGCTCATTTTTCTTACGAATAGACTTTTTTAAAGGACAACATTCCTCTTTATATAATAGTATGCAGCAGACTAATTTTCCACGTACTCTAATACTTTACTAAAATAATATTTAAGAAAATTAGGGGGACTGAGCCTTCTTTTTCCTCAAAATTGGAAGACTAAAGCTCGATCCAGCCTCAATTAATAATTTTTTAAACCCTTTTAAAGACGTCCAAAAAGATTTCACTGATCAATTTAGGATTAAAATCAGGGAAAATTTCCCTCAAAACCTAAATAAAACGATTGGTTTCTATAGATCAACAGATAATAGAAAATTTCTTGAGATAAAAGGTATTTATTCTTATTCAATTTACTAATTTAAATAGTATTCTTACTTTTTGTATCAAAGAACACTTGGCACGATATGTACCTCATGACAAAACATTTGATAAAGCCTTTGAAAAAGCAAGCAATTCATTGAAGACGTCCCGCTCAGTTGTTAACACTTCAGCTAAAAAACAACCAGAAAATTAAACAAAATTTTGAATTAAAATTTATTAACTAAAAAAATTTTTAACATGTCTCCAATAAACATGTTTCTGCTGTAGATACGTGTAATTGTCTTAATGATCAAATTTCAGATTTAAAAAAAAATAATTTAAATCAAGTCTCCATCTAAAATATTTAAGCTAATCAAGTTACAATTTTCGATTTTTATCCGTAAAATTTATTACAAATATAGATTTTATGTTTGATATGCTATATATTTTAAAATTTTAACTAAATTTGTAATTTTTTCAATATTCAATAAAATTTTTTTTATCTTTGTAGAATTGAACTTTTTTCATCCGAAATATTTAATCCGAATCGAGATTCTTGACTCCGAAAAAGTGCGGATTAATACAATAAAATGACAAATTTTGTTAAATTAAGAGAGCCTAAATTAAAGAATTCTCCAAAATTAAGTATTATACTTTCAAAAACCTTTTAAGGTGATACAAAGTTAGCTGTTTCTTTCAAACAGAATTTTTTTAGAAATCTAAAATACAGTTAAAACAATGTTTCAAGTACCGAATAGAGTAGATATATGGCTGACATAATTTTTATAGCCATCAATGATTCACGCCATATTCTTTAAATAATTTTTAAAATAATTTACTATAAGATTTCAGACCATTCTATATACTTTTAAATTATGTAAAAAAGATAGAAAGTAAGATGTTAACCAAGAAAAAAAAATCTTAAGCAATAAATATTAAAAATTTTAAAATAAAAATTTACATACTAACTAATTACAGAAAAAACAAATTTTTAACTAATAAGACATCGTTTTCAATGATATGGGAGATTAGATCTATTATTAAGATTATAAAACAATGTTATTGTAATTTCTCTTACTAATTTGTACATATACAGTACTTTTTTCTAAAAATCTAACGTGATTTTTAATTAAAATTCTTGGTAGGTATAAATGGAATTCACACTTAGATTTTAACATTAAAGAAATTTCCATTTCAATGTCATTATTATAAAAAATTTAAATTTAATATTAAAAATAATAAATCATATATAAATTAATATACAAATTAATCATATATAAATAAATCCTAATAATAAATAAATAATTTGAGAATAGTATTAATTAGGAAAATGGGAGTTTCAGATCAAATTTTAAGATCAAAACGATCATTTAAAATATTAAAACTTAATTAATCTAATGATTTTGATAATTTTAAGAAAAAAATACTAGACATGTTATGTCTAATAATGGTTTATTACCCAAATTAACATCAAAATGTTTGATATCTAATTTTTTAACAAAAACAATTAATAATTTAAATAATTCAGGTTAAGTTAATTCACAAATTCAAATTTATAACTTTTGTATCCATTCATTCAAACAAAATTATTTTCATTTTTCCACTTAAATAAATTATAAATTTTAAAACATCAAATTTTTTTGTCTTTAAAAGTAAGTTTTCATTAAAATCAATTAAAAAATTTAAACCTATTAAAGTTCAATTAAAAAGGACATTTTAAAATTATAAATATGAAAATAAACTTGACATGTTGTGTTAAGTAATTGCTTTGGAAAAAATTTATTTTTTCTCTATTATTAGAAACAATATTACAATTTATATTTTGATCTTTTGATCTTGATCTCAAGCTTCAATTTGCCATTAATTATTATTACTATTATTATTGACAATTGTGAGAGTAAACGAGCGCTATTCTCCGCGCTCCTTGAGAAGCTCACGCATGTTATCTGCTGCCACCCTTTCCGGTTCTAGGCTAGTTGATCCAGCATACGAAGATCATTTGTCGTCGTTAACTGGACCGGAAGAGATGCGATGGTCACTTTCTTCTCGCCTCGTTTCTTCGATGCTTCTTCTTTGTATTCGTTACTTACGACTATTGGAAGGGTTACGGCCTGGAAAGGTTTTGGCGTTTCTGTTGAGGTATATTAGCATGACTTTTTTTTGCAGGGATATTGTCATCTTTGAAGAGTGTATGGACGAGTAGTCGCCATCCAGAATCTTATTCATGTCCTTACTAATCGGTTTGGAGGCCGTATTCTTGTAAAAGTCGTCGTTGCTGATTTTGTTAGGATAATGGATGCCGACTATCCACTTGAGTTCTGTCCAATAGAAGGCGTCCAGCTTATTGTCAACGTGAGAACCCATTTACCCATATTATTTTAATTATACACAAGTCTCTTAATCATCTGTATTGGGAGGTTTTTTCACTTAAAATTTATTAGATGTTAATTTAAACAATTTGAATGCAATTGATTTTGAAATTAATTTTTTTATCTATCTTGAATTTAATTTGATTGAATATCTTTTAATTAGAATTTTAGATTTCAATTTATATATTACAATTAAATTAAAATATGAGAAATTAAAAAAAATATAAAGTAAACTTCTATTTTTTTTTAATTACATCAAATCAATAATAAATTTAAATAAAAATGAATTTATTAATTAATTAAGTATTGATCAAAAATTTCATTAAAAAATTTACCAAAATATGTGTAATTTTATCTAAAATTACCTAAGAAGATAAAAAAAATAGAAAGATAGTATTTTTTTTTTCAAAATTAAGCTTATTTAAAATTAGAAAAAAAAATCAATTTGTCTGTCTTTTTATTAAAGAATGAGACAAATTTTAATTAAATATTTTAAATTTTGTTAAAAAAACAAACTAAATTAGAAGGTAAGAGAAAAAAAACGTTTGGTTCTAAATGAGATGATTGCACATTATTTAAACAAAAAACTCTAAATAGTTTTACTTTCAAAACATATACAAGATAAAAAATTTAATTTTTTTATTTTTTGTAATAATATTGCAATTTCTATAATTTAAAGAGTATAATTAAAAAAGTTTTTGCAAGAAACGACCCCTTCTTGTTATATACCTTTTGAAAAACATTCTTCTTTCTAACAAGGTATTAATCCTAGAATAAAAAAATTTGTTTAATAATTTTTTATTAATTTTTTTGATTTTAGTGAAGATCAGTTTTTGACAAAAAGAGGATAAGTAGCTAAAAAAATCTTGATTTCTCAAAATTTCATGAACAATCATTTTGCTGTTCTTTTCAGTAGCTGAGCTTTTATTTTATGTTCCTGCTACTTCAGCCCCTACTGAGAATTTTTGATGTATTTTTTCCAAAATTTAAGACTTTTTAAAAATATATTATTTTTATTTTCCAATTTTTTTAATAAATTATTTTTCTTCAAAAGAAATTTTGAGTTTCGAAACAAATTAAATTTTTTTTGACTAAACAACCGAATAAAAGTTGGTACCATAATTACATAGACACTTAATTCTATTTCTAAAGAAGAGTATCAAAAGCCATTTGATTGGTGGATTGAACCGATGAAATTTTGAACAGAAAATCATTACAATTATTTTAAATATTTGAAAACATAGTTATTTAAAAGTCACAAGTCTCAAGTCAAGATTTTTTTTTTGTTTCATAAGTCCGACCAAAGACTTTAATTTTTTCTTTCAAAAAAAGTCCTTTAATTATCACTATAAGCTATTTATTAAGTTTGAAGAAATTTGAAATCAAATTTTATAAAATATATTTTTAAATAAAAAAATTTGAAATCTATTAAAAAAAAAACTTCTTTTAAATAAAGAATATTTTAAGATTTATTTAAAAATTTAAAATCTTTGATTTTGGGATATATTCTCTTTAATTCAATTATCAATAATTTGGTACCTATAGTATAGATACCAAATTATTGATTCAATCAAACCAACTTATTACTTTCGATCTTAAGATGGAAATTTGTATTTCGGTCACACAATTTTTTCAACTTCATCATTTGATTGACTTAAAACTCATATTAAAAACAAAAATCTAGCGATAGAAAATTTCAAAGGTAAAATAAAAAAAATCAACACTAAAAATTTTATAACATTTAAAAAATGTACAAAATAATAATAAAATAAAATTAATTAAGCTAACTGGGGCCATTGTTTGTTTTAAGAATCGATACATAGTGTTGCAAATCTTTATACCGATCGTTTATTGAATCAAGCTTGATCTTAAGCATTTGCTTTTGGTTTGATAGATTTTTTACTTCGTTTTCAAGCTTTTCCTTGTCCATTTGCAAAAGTTCTTTTTGAGACATTCTTTTTGTTCGACAATTGGCTGCATATCCCCGATTTTTCAAGATCCTTCTTCTTCGTTTAAGCTTGGTTCGGTTTTCAGGTGACAGACTTTTCAGCAATTTATTTAGTTCTTTGACTCCCAATTTGAGTAGATCGTCATCACTGATGTTCATACCGCGCAAGTCATTAGTGCTAGTTGACGACATTTTAATTAAAAAGCCTTCAATTCGCTTGTTTTTGACTAAATTTGCCAAGAAAATAGAAATTATTAAAATGAAAAAATAAATATTCTTGAAATTAAAATTAGGGTTTTAATTATGTTTAAAATATTTGAATTAAAAATTCAAGATTCATAAAAGAAAACAAACGAAACCTTTTTTAATAATAAATTAATATTAATAATAAACTTTTTGACCCATAAATGAATGCATATATTCAAAAAGCCTCCTCAGATCAACTTTTGATCTGTAAATTAATTTAACAGTATTAATATTTAATTTCAAATAAAAAAAATGTGTTCAATGATTGAATTTGAATTTAATTAATTACTTCAGCGTGGTTAAATATACGTAAATATAATAATATACCTGCTGTCCTAAAAAACCCGAACAACAATCCTGTAAATTTTGACTAGCGCAAGATATTTAAAAATTAAAAATTCTAAGTAATTTCAAAATTATTTTGATCTAATAAGTTTAAAATTACTTAACCTGAAAATAAAGATTACCTAATTAAATTTTTTCCAAATGTGAAAATGTATTTAATATTATGCTTAAATTGAGAAATTATAGATTCTAATTTTAATGTGAATATAATTTCTAAATTTCTCTATGAGGTACTTTTTTAAATTTATTTCTTAATAAGCAAAAATATTAAACCTTTTGTTTCACTTAAACTAGTAGATATTTTAAGATATTTACTCAACTTAAACTTCCGAATTTAAATTTCAAAATGGTTGTAACTGGTCCTGGAATATTGAATTGTCTTTTATCCTACTGGAATTTGTGGTTCTTAATTTATGAAATAAATATTGCATTTAATTTTTAATTTTAAGGTTAATTTGCTTATTGACGATTTTTATTATCACTACATTTGATTTTATTATGATCTATCGTGAATTTAAACCAAGAATCAAACGAACCAAAGTTAAAGTTTTTCAAGTGTCACAAAAATAATCCGGACTAAAATTTTAAGAAAAATTTTTATTACATTTAACAACAAATTAACTTATAAAAAAATCTGAAAAACAATATAAAATAAAAATTTTGTAGTTTAAAAGATAAATATTTATAATTCGAATTATTTTTTAGAGTATCGTTTTTATTTTCAGCTGAATTTATCGTTGTTGTGACAAAAGTTGAATTTGAATGATGATTTGAAAAATTCTTTGAAATATTATGGCTAATTAATTCAGTCATATTTGAATTGTTTATTTTATAACTCGCGGTAGTTGTAACAAGCTTTGTGTTTAGAACCTCAGTTATAAGATAAGTCGGGTCAACCCGAAATTGATCCAAAGGAAAACTAATTTCCTTATTTAATACAAGCGAAACTATTAAAAGCAAAGTTATTTATGGTAAAAAAAAGTAATTAAATGTAAGCTTACCACTGCAAAAAATTATCAATAGAAAAAATTTCATTTTTTCTTCTACTTTTATAATTAACTTTTTTTTATCATTGTTTAAAACCACTTCGATTTTAATGGAAAATTAATGCAATTAAAAGTAATCAAATTAAAGCTAAATTATCTTTTTTTTGCGGGTTTAAAATTATAAAGATTTTAAAAAGACTTCAAAATGTTCATTCAAAAATTTAACTAATTGACAATTTTGTTTTGATAAAAATGTTCACATTGAAAAGCATATTTTTTGATAGTTTTAAATTTCGATGGTTGAATATTTAAACTTGGCATTGAATTTCAATTTATAAAAATTATATTATCTTATTAAATTTAAAAAAAAAAGAAAATCAAAATGTACATGATTATTTTTTTTGTCTGTTGATGAAAAAAAAATTAAATTTTTTTCATAAAATCTTAAAAAAATTAAGACAAATTTTTTTAAATGCTTGAAAGTAAAAAACAATGTTCGTAACTAGCAAATTTCGAAAAATATTTTAATATAAATGTAATTTTAATCAAACGATCTAATTGCAATATGATGATTTTGGTATCATGGTTGAGCATATTTTTTATCTTTGATTTATCTGTTTCATTAGTTTCATCATCAGAAGTAAAGCATACTAACAATTGGGCTGTAATTGTTGATACATCCCGTTTCTGGTTCAACTACAGACATGCTGCCAATGTTCTTTCAATCTACAGAAGTGTAAAAAGACTGGGTATTCCGGACAGGTAATCAGATACAATAAAAAAATTTTAATATTTATTTTACTCTTCATTTAAGTCATATAATTTTAATGCTTTCTGATGACATGGCTTGCAATCCTCGAAACCCTAGACCAGCTACTGTTTTTAACAATGAAAATGAAAATATAAATGTTTACGGTGATGACGTCGAAGTTGACTACCGTGGAAATGAAGTAACTGTTAAAAACTTCATTAGAGTTTTAACTGGTCGTTTACCTGAAGCTACCCCTCATTCAAAAAAAATGATGAGCGATGAAACAAGGTTGGAATTTTTTTTAAATTTTAGCCTTAAAAATAGTAATCAATTTATTTATAGCAATATATTAATTTACATGAGTGGTCATGGTGGAGAGGGTTTTTTGAAATTTCAAGATTCGGAGGAAATCAGTGATATTGAATTGGCCGATGTAATGGAACAAATGTGGCAAAAAAGAAGATATAATCAAATTTTATTTATGGTTGATAGTTGCCAAGCTGAGTCGATGTTTTTAAAATTTTATTCACCCAACATTCTAGCCGTGGCAAGCAGTAAAGTTGGAGAGGACTCTTTATCGGTAAGGAAGAAAAAATAATTAAAAAAAATTAATATTTTAAATAGCATCATATGGACCATTCGATTGGAGTTTATGTAATTGATAGATTTACATATTATGCACTTGAATTTTTGGAAACAGTTGATCAAAACAGCAAAAAAACAATCCAAGAATTGGTATTTTATTTATTTTCAAATTTTTTGAATAATTTAAATTTTTTTAGTTTAAATGCTGCCCTAAACATAAATGTATATCAACTGTTACTTATCGCACTGATCTGTTTCCAAGGCCTATTAACCAAGTTCTTGTTACTGAATTCTTTGGCAATGTTAGAAACATATCATGGACTCCAGATTTAATTGAATTCTCATTTTTTGACAGTTTTAAAACAAATTAGTAACTAGCTTATTTACAATCTTGAATACTTAATTTATGCATTTTTAAAAAAAAATCCTCGATTAATAAAAAATTATAAAAAAATAGACTCAATTTTTATCCAAGGATACAAAGGATTAAAAAATATGAAAAAAAAATTGATTTTGAATTTTAATTTGAATAGTAACCAAATAATTTAGGAAATATATTAGTTAATTTTAGCATGTTTAGATGGTCGAAGCCTGTCGAAGAATCACGATTTAAAGCCTATACTACCAAGATTTTTAGTTATGTCAATCTCAACATTCTAGATTATTGCAAAGAAATTTATAATTGTCCTAAAAGTTCTAGAAAAAGCTTTTTGAAGCTTTATTCGATGAGTTTGTTAAATTTTTTAATTAGGTATAAATTAATTATTCTAATATCTTCGATTTTTTTAATCGGAATAGTTATATATTTTTTATGCAAAAAAACTTCGTTGACAAGGACTAAGATAATAATTTCTTTAAAAAAAAATGTATCAGATTCAGATATCCAAAACAATGACTCTATTGACAATCAAACTAATGAGGAAAATGATTCAAATCCTAATCCAACCAATATTGATCAAAATAATGATTCAAATTCGGACAAGCAGTCAGAAATAACTGATCCTTTAGTTCTGGAAATTCCGACTAGTTCTATTGAACAAGACACCACTCAAAACATAGATGAAAAAGCATGTGTAATTAAAGTTGACAATTCAGAAGATGCTGAAAATGAAATATCTTTAAATATAGAAGAAAAAAATACGGTTCAGACCGAAGATCCTAAAGAGACACAACAAGAAAATTACCCGGACCAAGATGTAACCATAACTGAAAGCCCAATTATTGAAAATTATTTTGAACATGATTTAACTCTAAATAATCAGCCAGAGTTTTATCGTCAAGTTACTTGTGAACAAAAATACCAAGCTTACAACGAATTTACGGAATTCAAAATTTTGAATCAGAAAGAAAGTAGTGATGATTCATGTTCAAATGAAACAATAATCGAATCCAGAACAAGAGGACCAACCGAGTTTCATCAAGAATCAGAAAGAAAGAATAAAAAATCGACTCTAATATCTAAAATACCTTTGGTTCATGAGAAAAATTCACAGTCTTCCTTAAAAAGTAAATGTCGAGCGCCTTTTCGGAACAGTTTGATCAAAGAGTGGGATGAGATCCCTAATAGTCGTCAATCAGCAATGAAACCTATTAAAATTAAAAATGTCCAAGTTGATGTTAAATTGAGTGATCAGCATAGTTCTATGAAATTAAAAAAAAAAGAAAACAAAAAATGCTTCTATTTTGATAATATGGATAACTTTTCAAGTTAATTATTATGTTACAATTGATTTTTTTAATTTTTAATTATTTAATTTTTCAAAGCAAAATTTTCAAATAAATAAATAAAAATCAATTTGTGTTTTATTTTTTTCTAAATTTAATAAAATAAAATAATTACTAGGGAACTTAACTGGAAGAATCTAAGCAAAATTTAAGGCATGATCTTAAAAAAAAAGCATTTGTTTATTTTTTATTTATTTTAAAATATTTTTTTAGTTAAAATGTTTCAAAGTGCTAAGTTGTATCCAATTGAGGATCAAATATTTGAGTTTGATATGTTGAAATGGCCAAGACCAAGAGAAGCTTTTTGTGGAATGAAAGAAAAATTCTTGAATTTGTATAGAGAAAATTTTTTTAAATGCTTGTTTGATTCCATTGTAAAAAGCAAAAAATCATGGTACATGTTTCAAGACGACAATTCATATATATTTATACTTTTAACCATACTTTTTATATCATTCATCCATTGGTTTTTTAGCAAAGCGGGCTTTTACGATGAAAACACGGACCAGAATGCTCCAAAATCTCAAACTGGATCTAATAATTCTATCAAGACCAAAACCGAAGTAAAAGAAAATAATTCAACGAGGAATTCTGGAACAGATAAAAAAAGCATATTAAAAAATGACCACAAAAACAATACCCAGAATTTAAAAGAAAATGAAGTGATTGTTACTAAAATTAAGGAGCAAAAATATGGATTTGTTCTAAAACCTGATAAAACCCAATCTTGCTCAAGTGCTTTACCTGATAAGAGTGCTTGTTATGTAAGAATATCTCAGAAAAAAATCGAAACATCAAAAATAAATAAAAGTAATCCAACAGTAAAACAATTAAATGAGAGTCAGATTGATCCAAATAAACAGAAGCAAATTGATTATCAACCAGCAATAATCCATGAAATAACTGATTCGAGTTCGAATACTGAAAAGCCGAAAAAAAAAGTTAGTTTTCATTAAAGTTAGTTATTTTCGAAAAAAAATTATTTCAATTTTTTAAACTGATTAATTCAAAATTAAAAAAATATATAAAAAGAGTCTTAATGTTAATTGTAAACTTTAATAAACTGATTAAATGTTCATTTATTCCTAACTAAAATGAAAATAACAGCACAATTTCAAAATGATTGATATTTCAATTTAAAATTATATTTATACAAAATCTATTTAAATATTTGATTAATTGATTTATAAAGGTTTCTACACACAAAATTAAATTTATAAAAAAAATCTTATTTATTAAAAAAAATAGTTATTTTCCATAATAATTAAATAAGATTAATTAACAATCTCAGTGTTAAATCATTTGGAAATCTTAACAAATCTGGAAATTTCGATTATTTTTATCTTTGTAAAACTCATTTTCAAAAAGATTTTTAGAGAATTTAAAAGTTTAAAAATATACAAAAAAAATATATGTTAGAAAAATTTTTTATTCTCTACGAATCAAAGAATTTTTTAAAATTTAAACTAAAAAATAATGAATGCTAAAAAAAAGGACTTTCGACTTTAAAGCAGTTGAACTAGTGTCATTTAATAATTTAAATAAAAATAAGTAAAAAAATATCTAAAAGAATTACTCAAGTTATTCAAAATTGATCAAATATTCGTATTTAAAACTGAATTATGATGCTCCCTCTAAAATGTTACATCTAAAGGCCTAAAATTAACTTTAATTTCTAATAGCCTCGAATTTTTTGAACTGAATGATAGACATGTTAGGTGAAAACCGAATCAATCTATTGATAAGAGACCAATTCTCATAAAAAGACACCCAAATCTCTTGTTTGATTGCTTCCTTACTTTATCTTTTCATATCTTTATTTATTTATTATTATTTGACTATTTTGTTGGCGGTTGTCGCCATGAAAATGAAGCATAAATTGCTAGAAAATTAAGATTGTCTCAATGTTACTTAGTTAATTGTTTCTATGGCTTGGAAAGAACATTAATTTATTATTAATTAGAATTGCTTGATTTTGTGTTTTTTTTTGGATTTTTGTAAAAGGGTTTAATTCTAATAAAACAATTCATACTTATTGTTCTTAAAATCACGACGTCTTCCAAATATTCAAAGGAATCTAAACTCGTAGCTGGCATGTGTGGATTTGGCATGGTGACAGCAGTGGGATTTGAACCCACGCCAATATACACTGACCAGAAAAATTCTTGTCTTTTCTTTTATTTATGTTTAAATTCAAAAATAGCTTTATTTTGATACGAATTAATAAATAAAAAAATGTTTTATTTAAGTTTTATTTTTGTTGGATTGTTAAAAATTTGCATGAAAATCTGATTTACCATTTAATTCAAAATCAAAGAGTATAAACTATTTCTTCTATTATTTCATAAGTTAACGAATTAAAACTAGAAAAAGTTAAACAATAATTTTGTTAATTTATATTCGTGTTGAATTTAGTTTAATTATTTTTCTAAAAATAAAAAACAAAATTCCTTAAAGATATTTTATTAAAGGAACAAAGAGCTACAAGTATAATTAAATATTTTTTTATTTGTAAATATTAAAGAATAATTGAGTTTTTAAATAATAATTTTATATTAATTTTTATTAGAATAATTTCGTTTTAAAGCCGATAATTAGTTATAAACTTTCAAACAAAAAAAACATTGAAAATTTTAAATACTCTTAAATACTATTTATCACTAAAAATAATTTAATTAAAAAAATTATCAAATAATTCTAAATTTTTTCGAGCCAATTTTTAACTTTATCGAAAGGTTGATTGTTTTTAGCTTCTAGATGCATCGATTCATTATTCAGAGAATTTTCTGTTTGAATAAAATCTTTACTTTCTAAATCATTAGTAGAATAAAGTGAATAAAAACTGTATCTATCAAATGATCCAATACTAAATGTATCAACCATTTCGAGGTCCAGAGCGTTTAGACTGTTTGAGCTTTTGTATAAATTAGAATTAGAGGCTCTCATTTGCAAATTTTTTGACTTTAAATTTAAACTTGATAACAAATTTTTATTCTCATTATCTAAACATAAAGAACTCTTGTTTTTTTGGTCTAAGTTTAAGTAAAACGATGAATTGTTCAATTGGTACAGAGATTTTTTTTTAAATTTAACTGGTGAGCCCAATTGTTTCATATTGGATTGCGGAATTCTTAATTCAGGTCTTATTTCGTTCAAATTTAAACGAGATAAACATTTTCGATAGTTCCAATTGGAATTGTTTGCAGTAAAAAGCGGTTCTATATTTCTATAAAGTTTCAGCTGTTCTTTTTTAATTTTTGGTTCGTTCGATTCATTGGTGACTAAAATCGAAATTTTAGGTGATAAAGTTTGATTTTGTTTATCATTTTCGAGCATTTTGTCTAAAAATAAACTAAATCGATTTTATAATAAAAAATTTAGAAAAAATTCACTTTTTCTTCTAGTCAAAATTGATAAATGAATAACAAATTTTAATTAAAAAAAAATCAATTCTATTAAATAATTAATATTTTTTTGAAAAACACATTAAGTTATTTGGTGTAATGTAAGCACTTAAATACTAAAATTAATTTTTTTTTTAAAATAACTCTTGAAACCTTTAATTTGTCAAAATAAATAATAATAAAAAAAGTCTTTGAGAAAATATAAAAATCGTTATCTTAGGAAACCCCAAATTATTTGTGTCAATTTCGCCAAAATTAATTTATGACCAGATTGATGTAATAAATAAATTTCGAAAAGCAAGTTTCAATTTAAAGATAATCGTCTCAATCAAAAAATTAATATTCCTTTATGAAAACTTTGCCTGATGATAGCTTAAAAAGAAAGCAGGCAAAACATGAATTATTTATCATCAACTTAAATTATATACAAAATTATAATATTTAAAAATTTCAGAAGCTTTTTTCTTATTTGAAGAACTGATCTAAAATTCAATCAAGCTAATGGATTTGAATATATGGATCTGAAAAACAAAACAAAATCAAAAATAGATTTTCAAGCTTTTATTTAATTGATTAGATTATTTTTTCTTAAATAAGTAAATTTAAAAAGTGTTTTTTTTTGTTAAATCAAAAAAAAAATTATAAATCTATGAATTATTTATCTTATAATTTTAAAAACTAATTTTGGAAAGAAATAATTATGTCACAACAAAATTTTATGTATTGGAAAATTTGCATTTTTTGTCGTCAGTGTTTGGTGAAAACTGAAAGTTTATGTCAATAAAACTGAATTAATAATTTTGTTTTGAAACGGATTCTTCATATTAAAATTATTATTATTTTCTTAAAACTTTGAATATTGTTTCTATTGACCTAACGAAAGTTATAAATATTTTTGAAAAAAAGTCTAATTATGATATTGAAAAGTAGCTGTAAAAATTGATATCATATGAATATTTTAATTGATTCAAATGTTTCTTGAGAAAAAAATACATTTTTTGAAAATTAAAACTTAAATTAAACATCATAAATTATTTTTTTTACTTCTAATACTACGACATTTTTAGCTCGTTAAATTTACTTGATTTAAATAATTGATCTTACTAAACAACAATTTTTTTAATTAAATTTATGATTTTAACTCAGAAAAGAGCAAATTCAAAAAATAATCTACGAGGAATAAAATCATTTATTAAGGGACTCAAATGAACATTATGATTTTATTTTCTCAGTAGGGGTTTGAAAGATTAAGACTAAAATAGCTTGATATTAGTGAAGGCTATATGAAAATTTGACGAGATTAATATCAATAATAATAAAAATTCTTTATTTCTCATTTTTAATAGAATTATTTATTACAACTATTACATAATAAGATAGAATAAAATTTTTTACAATGCATGTTTGATCAAATTAAACAAATTTAAACCAGACCAAATATGAAGATCATTTTATCATTTTTCTGAGTGTTATTTGAACATTTTTTTGGGGTAATTAAAAAAATTAAAAATTTATAAAATCTATGTGACTTTGTTACAAAAATTTAAAACTAAAAGCTTTCTAATCCTAATTTTGTGATAGGTTAAAATTTCGTACTGAAATTTAAAAGGCTTTAAAATAATTAATTTATAGCTATACACCTTTTTTAAAATAACTTGGTTTAAATATAACTGTTTCTAAGTAAGAAGACCGAACGATGTTCGGTTTTGATAAATTCTGAAAAATAGATTTGGGTTTTTTTTAAGCTCTTTATACTTGAATTTTAATTAAAATTAAAGTTACTAACTTTGTTGTCAAATTAATATTTCTGTCAAACTATCTTTAAATTTAGAAATAAAATAATAAATTTAATACTACATTAAAAAATAAGTATTATTTTCCCTTTTGAAGCTCTTAAATGTAAACTTTTCAGCAAAAAAATCAAAATATAATTTAAAAAGCTTTATTATGCTCACAAAGTGTCTTATTAATGAATTTGAAGTTGATTTTTAAAAAAATAGCTAATTTAGTTTTTAGTGTAGTACTCAAATTTTGCTTTTAGTTTGGAAAATTTAATAAGTCTGAATCATTTTATATTTTTGACAACGTTTCATAGAGATTGAATATAAAAATTCTAAAAGAATAACTGTTAATGCGGAATATTAGAATCAGAAAGGAAATGAAAAATATCTAAAAATATTTTAGAAGAATCGATGAATATTAAAAGATTTTTCAATTTATTAATATTAATTATGAGCAAAAAATGACTCATTTTTTAATTTAAAAAATTTGATTCTTAATCATTTTTATTTGGAAAATTACTCTTTAATAATTTATTTTCTGATTTTGAAACCTCATTTCATATTCCTATATAATTCAAATTGTTATTTTTGAACAAAATTATTAAAAATTAAAGCAACTAATTTTAAACTATGTAAAAATTCATTTCTTGTTTTCAAGTAAAAAGCAAATATACATTGAATCTTTTATTTATTTTTAATGAGTGTTGACTCTAAAGATAACAATTAATGACTATAATTTATTATTTAAAAAGTGAGATCCAATTTTTTGTACTGATCCAAAAATTATGTAATTTAGAAACATATTTTTGTATTAAAATACTTTCTAAAAAAAATAAGCGAGAATAAAAAATTAAAAGCAAGGTAAATAAAAGTAAATTTTTGCCAAATGAAAAAAAAATTTTATTCTTTCTTGAAATAAAATAAACAAGCTTTATTAGATTAATTTCCGAAATCTGATTTAAATTTCCTGTCTAAGGGTAAATGGTTTTACCTTTTTAAAAATTAAATTTAAAAATATCTATTTTATCCAATTGGTTAAAAAGTGAACAATCCGGAATTTTTTAAAAAAAAATTTTTTTAATTTATTTTTTATTAAATGGATCATCTTTGAAAAATAAAAAAGCATTGACACTAAATATAAAATCTTTGATTAAAGTCTGAAAAATTATTTTAAAGTATCTTTAAATTATCTGTAAATGGTGTACAAACTGCAAAGTCTTGCAAAGTTTTGCAAAATTTAATAAGAGATCTTTTTATTTATAAAACGTTTTAAATAAAAATCGAATCGAATTAGATATTTATTAAGAAGCTTTCCAATATTGAAATTAAAAAAGGATAAAAGTTTTTTTAAATAGTTGTAATTTTTTTATGTTTTCTTATAAAAATTTAGTAAATTTAAAATTTGAAATGAAAGAAAAATTTTAACCTGTATTTTAAAGAACACTTGTAAAAAAAAAGATTTTTTTTCATGTTAAGAGGAGATTTTGTTTGAGTATTCGTTTTGAGCATTTAAAGAAACACGCTTAATATTCACTTTCCGTTTATAATCTAATGAAATTAAAAATGAAAATTCATTTGTTTAAATATCAATTTTTAATCAAGAAAAAAAAATTTGGATACTTATTTTTTGGATGTTTAAATAAGAAAGCATCTAAAAATAAAAAATATTTAAAGAAGCATTTATATAGGTCAAGTATTTCCAGAAGAGTAGTTTTAAATCATTAAATTTAATTTTTATAATACTGGATTTAGTATGGACTTATCAGTATTTGACTCCCGCTTAAGTCTCTGACTCCGACTTAAATAGTCTTTAAAGATTTTGAAATAATTTATTTTACATGGAAATTTCTTAAAGAACTGATCAAAACAAATTTTTTAAAGTTCATAAAATAAACTCTTCATTAAGACTTAAATAATTTTAGTTCTTCAAGCTTTCTGGAACGTTATATATTTCTCAAAATTTAGAATTATGAAAATAAAATAAACTAAAAGATTACATTTTTGTGTGAAATTTTTAAATCATTTAATAAATTATATTTGACAAGTTTTGGAATGCAAAATTAATTTTTAAGTATTTTTTTCTTCAAAATTTTTTACAGACTCAATAGTTAGTCATTGTTGTTAATTTTATTCTTTTAATATTATCTCAAAATGAACAAAAAAATTTAATGAATGGTCTTCAGAATTTTTTTCAGACCACTCTATAAAAATAAATAAAAAATAAAAAAGAATATAAATTTTTTATAAAAAAGAAGGGTTATTAAGAAAATAAGTTATATAGAAATTTAAAACAAATTAGTTTAAATTTACTTTTTTTAAGTAATTTTAAAGAGGAAAAATTAACTTTTTGGCGCTTTTCATTGAATTTTGTAAATTAAATTATTTTTATTCTAAAAAAATAACTGAAAATCAGACTGTTTTTACATTAAAAAATGATAAAAAAGGTAATTAAAAGAACCAAACTAATTTTAAAATTACCAAAATGTTGATTCAAGCCATACAGCTACCATTGTCTTAAACAATTTAATAACTAGCATAATTTAACTTTTTTTTAAACTTTTTTTCATAATAATTTACTGTAAAATCGTGTAAATTTACGAAAATTTACGTAATAATTTTTTTATATGGAAAAAGCTTTAAAAGTTAGAAAATGAATATCAAACATAGAAATATATTCAAAAGAGATTATACTTACAATATACGAAATAACAAGTGAAAATTCGTAAATTTTCAATATATGTTAATTTTACCTAAATTAACGTGATATTACCGTCGACCATCATTTGCATTTTAAATAGGATATTTTATGTGTGACATAAGAATTATTATATAAGAAACCAAATAGATTGGCTCTTAAGTTAAAAAGGGGCATCGAAATTAATAACCATTTGTATCAAACTTAATTAAAACGGTTTAATAAGAAAGAGGTGGCAAATTTTAACTTTATATTAAATATTTATGAATTAATAAATATATCTATGAAGTTATAAAAAAGATAATAAATAAAATATAAATAATAAAGTCCAGCACAAAAAATATTTTAGTTAGCATTTATGTTTTCCTGCTTTTTTTTTAAAGAACAGATCATCAAGTCAAACAGTTGTTTTTTGATTTTTGACATTTGCTAGTTCCTCTACATTATAAGTGGTTTTTGTTTTATGATATTTATTGGTTCATTTATATCAGCAGCTTTTCTGACTTTTTTTGTTGGAACTCATCTATTGCTTTATCTTTCTCTGTGTTGGTAATTTAACTTGTTTGTTAAGGGCAGCACATCTTTTAATATGCCTGCTTTGGACAAGTGCAAATACGTTCTAACCAATTTTTGTGCTAAAGTGGTAATGGCAGGCTCGTTTTCCATGTTTTAAGACATGGAAATTTTTTAATATTAAGTTATAAGAATGTGAAGCTAATTTCAATTACATAGAATGCCAATTAAGCTATGATGGTTACATATTTAAATTATTCCTGTTTTAATATCCTAGGTAACATTATTAGCAAATTTTAAACCAGAATAATTAATTTACTGGTGCAACAATAAATCATTTTTATACTCCTTAAAACAAAGGCCATTTTTATAAGATTTAATTATTTTATAAATTTTAAAAGCAATTGTTCATGAAATTTATTAAAATTAATCATTAAATTATTTTTTCTCCTTTCCCCAGAGTAAAATTTGATATTTTCAGTATTTTAAATTGACTCACTCTATAGCTTAAGGAGACTAGTTCGCTTGAATTATATTTTCCTTGAAGCATTGCAGTATAAGTTATCAGAAATTGACAACTATTATAAACGAGCTGACAAGTTTAATGCTCGTTTAATATTATGTTATAAAAATCAGAGATTTTTAAAAGTCACAAGTACGGACTTTCACGTTAATATTACTGACTTTGATTTTAACTAGGCTGCCACAAAAACTACCTAGAATGGCAAAAAATTTATGTGACTTTAATTTTTGACTTTTAAACAACTCTGAAAAAGTTAGTTATTTTCGTATCTAAAAATTAATTCAATATCTAGTTTTGAGGATAAATTTTGATCGTTGAGTCATGCGGTTTTTTACTCTCAACAATTCTAGAATTAAGTTCACAGTTTTAAATTTATACTTAAATGAGTGAGGTATTTATAAAAAACAGAGCTATTTAAAAGTCCCAAAAAAAAGTCCAAGTCATTAAAAAAAAAGTCCAAGTCCAGACTTTTTTTTTTCAAAGTCTAAGCCGGACTTGAGACTTGTGACTTTAAACAACCTTGATAAAAAAGCATATTTTTCATTATTTCAAATTTTGATTAAAATTTTTAACACTAAAAGATTTTGCCCCTTTTTAAATTCATTTGTCTCCATAATCTTAAATTAAAACTGATTTTAAATTGTTAATTTCTCTAAATAAAATTTTCAAAATAAAAAAAAATGTTTAAGTATTGATGTTTAGCTCAGAAGATCGATTTTTTTAAAGAGTAAAAAAGAAACTGATCGATGATATTCCGAATTAAATTTAACGTTACAAAAAGACTATTTAAAAAATTTAATTTTATAAAATTTATTCTAATTTGAATTTTATCTGTTTATCATAAAGAAAATACATTTTTCAAGTAAAAATGCAAAAAAAAAATAACTTTTTAAATTGTTTTATTTTATTTGTGATTAAAATTTTAAAGTACAAAAATCTAATTGATTAGACAAAATTTCAAAATTAATTGTTTGATAAAGCCATAGAAAAATTAGAATTTTAAATTGATTTAAAAGTAAAAAAAGAACTACGCTTCCTTGGTTCTCAAATTGAATAAATAAAAAATCTTAGTGTAAAAGTCAGATTTAAGTAATTCATGTTTAGACCGATTCACTTGGTAAAGTGGTAAGTTTCCTTGACGAATTGATTTTAGTCTTAAATTGTTCTGGCACAGGATGTTCAGTAAATTCATCATCATTTTCATTCGGGATCAAAACATTCATACTTGATGATTTCGAAGTGACTATTTCTGAACTTAATGAATTTCTACTCAAATAAACTTGACATCCATCAGTTTTTTCAATTGACACAGTCGGTACTCTACCTAAAACTTGCATTTGAACACTTTTTGAATTTATAAACTCAACAGTGGACAATACGTCATCAAATAAAAGACCAACTCGATTGCACGAGTCGACAATTATGGAATTTATTTTACCTTTGACTGTAATGGTACATTCTTTGCATTGGTAAATGTACACAGTCTGCTTCAAATCAGTATCTTCAATGACCAAATCATTTCTATTAAGTTGATTTTCAATTTTCCATTTTTTGTCAGCCAACTCAAAAACAGGAGGCTTTTGAATAGCTGTTGTCGACTTTGAATGCAAGCTAGATGAACTGCTTGTCAAAGAGTTGGTTCCACTGGGCACAATATTGCCTGCTCTCAAGTTTGGATTTTTATGAGTCTTTTGATCATCGGTTACTTTTTTAAGGCTTTTAGTAATGTCACTGCCTTTGCTTAATTCAGCAAATAAAGCATCAGTATTTGCCATTTTGGAGCCTTTTGATTTGGAATCATCAGCCAATAATTCGTCCAAACTCATGACAGGCGGCGGTGGTGGAGGAACACTTCCTCCACTTGGTGCAGCTCCTACAATCACTCGCGATGCATCAAATTGCGATGATTTTTTGCTAGAATTCCAAGTGACACCAGTGGTATGATGTTGTTTGACATAAGCCTGAAGTTCGCTAAGAACTTGAAGCCATTGCTTTACCCATTGGACATGATTAGCATCTCTGAATTAAAAGAATAAAATTTGCTTATTTTTTTAGCTATTTTTTTACTTTTCTTTGTAATCTTTTAGGACTCTGTTGGTGTAAAATTGGGCCGCATCGCTCATTTCTTTCACATAAGGTGCTGGTGCTGGTGAAACTGCGATCCATCCTAAGGCACCAATTGACTCGCTAATGGCCGATAAGTGGTTAAAAAAGGCACTTGAACGATTTTTTTCTCTGAATGACTTAAAGATATTTTTTGTTATTTAAGATTTTTTATGAGTAGAATTTTTTTGTTACCTGAACTTCTTCGATATTCTTGGAATATTGTTGTAAAAATTTTATCAACGCATCTTGGGACGGTTGGACACAACGAGCTGCTTCAACTAAAAATTTTCTCCCCAGTTTTAAAGACTTTTCTACTAAATTGGCCTAAAAATATTTTTAGCCTTGGAAAAAATTTTTAAAAATTAAGAAAATTACTATGGTAGTGACATCACCACCGATTTTGGCAGATAAATCCTTAAAGCTTAGGAATGAGGAATTTATGAGCTCGTCAAATGCGACAATAGACGGCAGTTCTTCTGTGTTATCATGACTACCATTTTGGACTGATGCTGACATCGATTTACCATCGACTTGAATTTAAATTAATTTTTTTTTTAACTTTATTTGAAAAATTCATACCAGGTCCAGAAGAACTAGTAAAATTTTCTAATTTGGAAGTGGCCTTCTCCATGCGAGAGACTAGCTTTTCCATTCGGTCTACTAATTCTGCACTCATTTTGCTATCAGCTGACTCGGATCTTTTGTCTTTTTTTTTTTAAATAAAAATTAAAAATTAAATTTAAATAAAAGAATTTTTTTAGAAATTTTTATTTTGTTTTATGCGTACCATCTAACGGAGCGTTTGATGGATTATTTACATAAATTTTGGTGGAGGCGGCTGTGGTCGGATTTAAGTTAACTTTGTTGATTGAGACAGATGCGTTTGACGATGATGTCGTGCTTGCTGAATGGTGAACTTGTTTGCTTGGTGGATGGTAAATGCGAGACATATTCGAAAAGAGTTTGTAAAGAGTTTTTCTTAGATTTAAAATTTAGAAAAAAAAGCTTTTAAAAGCTACTCGATGCAAAAATTCTAATCTTGGTTAAGATAATTCTAAATAAGGTAAAATGGAATGAAGAGAAAAAAACTGATCATATGACAATTTAATTTGAATTAATAAAATGGCGATATGATCGAGGCAATTTATATACAGAGCTGGTTTTGTCATGAAAAAAAAGAAATAATTATCTCATTATTCATTAAAAATTATTGAAATTTTTCTTTGCTCTTTAGAGTCGCAAATTTTGTTTTTTTGAGTTAAGAAAAAATTTCAAAATTTACATTCATACATCTAAGACCAAATTAGATGTAAGCATTAGTTGAATTCATTAAAGATTAAATTGCTTAAATAGCTCTTAAGATTAAGCGAAATAGAACGGAGAGAAAAAAATAGTCAAAATTAGGACAATATTTGAAATTTTTTCAACATAAGCTCATTCAAATCCGTCCAACTTAAGTGAAAAGAATTTTGTCTATTAATAAAAATGAATTGTTTCGTTTGTCATTTTTGAAATTGTAGAACCACAATCGCCTCCACCATATTGTAAAGATATCGATTTATCGATAAGATTGATTTTTGTTTTGTTTTATTTATAAAGAATTGAAAAAGTATAAATTATCATAAAAGTTCTATTAAAGCCCGTTTTTAACATCAACTTTTAATATTTGCATTCTTTATTGAAATGTGATTAATTATTTTTGAACTTTAAACACTGCTTTGTCTATGAATAATTGATGCACGGGATAAATATTTTAGAAAATTATCATTTGGTTCAAGTATTTAATTTAAATAATATAAAAAAATTTATTCTAATTTTTGATATATTGCTTGCATGCAAAATTTTATATCATTTGAAATAAAAAAACAAAATAATTCAAGCTGCTTTTATTTTCAAAACAAAATATTTCATATTTAGATATCTGTTATTAAGAAATTTTAAAAATTCTAGATCATCTAAAGGAAAGGTAAATTTACCTTATTTTTCTTGATTATAATAAATTAGATGGAATTATTAAACATTCTAATAATTAAAGATAAAATATCTAATTTTTATATAAATGAAAAGTTATTGTTTTAAAAATAAAACGTTTTTGCATTTTTTTGTATTACGCCTAAATAAAAAAATTCAAGCAAGTATTTTTTTTTGTATAATTTTATTTGTTTTTTTTATGAAAAAATTTCTAATATTTTATTCTAATGTTCATTTTTCTGTGCATCCTGTTTTTTGATGATTTTTTAAATTAAAATTTCACCTTCATAAAAATACACTACATATTAGTAATTTAGCTAATGAATAAACTGTAAATAAGAATAAGTTAATTATAATTTTTATGCCCATAAATTTCGAATTTATTTACTAATACTTTAAATCATTTAAAAAACACGATAAAACAATTAAAAAGTTATTTAATCATTTTTTATTAATCCACAATGAATTAATCAAATGAAATGATCCTTATATGTTTAAATAACAATAATCAAAAAATACTGAGCTCTAGTATCATAAACTTAATAATAATAAAAATGCTTTCTTAAAACAACGATCAGATCCTCAAGAAGACAACCAACTGTAATCGAAATTTTCTCTATCGAAAGATTAATTTATTTTCAAAGAATTCAGTATAAAACTTAAGATCAAAATTAAAATAATCAACAAGAGAGAAAGATGAAAAGATACTCATAAGTGCAAAATAAAATGATTTTTTCAATAAAATATTTTACAAGAGATTGTCACTAAAAATTGGTTTTGGAATTATTTATGAGTCTATTTTTTGCACAAAAAAGTAATTTTTATCATTTTTAGCTACTTAATTAAGATGTTTAAATAAAATCATTAATCTATTAAGTTTTTTACCAAATCAGATTTAAAGCTAAAAAATGTAAATTAATGTTAAAAAGAGAGGTAATTAATTTTAAAAAAAGCAAGTTTTTAATGTTTATGTTTAAACATAAAAATCACTGCCATTTTAACAAAAGGAAGACAATGCTTATTCATATTTAAATGTTCGACCAGAGTAAAAATTTCAAGTTTATTAACTTGATTTTTATATTCAGAAAAAAATTCAAATATTCAGAAACTATTGAACTAATCAGAAATAATTAAGAAAATATTGAAAAGATCTAATTATTATTATTTTTTGAATAATAATCAAATGTAAAATGCAAAATTAAAACTAAAAAAAATAATATTTTTTTGAAAATGAACGTAACAATTTATTTTTTTCCATATATTTAACTTATAAGCAAAATTAAAAATTTTGGGTCGTATAAACCTGACGATCAGTGTTCGTTACATTTCACGAACAGTCAATTTGACGACCAGGCAAATTAATTAATTTATCTGATCGTCAATTTTTACGAACATTAATTTTTGTTTGAAGAACAGGTGTGTATTCGTACACGTACACCCGTACACCTGCTTATTTTTACAAGTTGTAAAAAAAAGCAACTCAAAGTTTCATTTTTTTCCAATTATTTTATTTTATTTGTTGCAACTTTGATTTAAATTTTTTTTTGAGAAACTTGAATTGAATGATGACGCAAGAATTTGAATCAAATAATCTTTTACAGATAATTAACGGACCAGTCATAGGCTTAATTAATTACTTAAAAGAAAAAAATATCTTGAAAAACAAGTCACTAATTTGTCCAAAATGCAAACGTTCTACATATTGGAGTGAAATAAAGGATGTTTCAGATAAATATAGTTGGAGATGTGAATCTTGTACTACACACTTTAGTTTAAGAACGAATAGCTTTTGTAGCCTTTTTGACATTCAGCTTGTAAAATTGGTAAACATAATTTTTGGTCACTACAAATGTCTCAATTGGATATAAAAGAGAGTGTTGGTTGTAGTGTTCCTGTCATTAGTCGGTGTTTTAAGTATTTAAGAACAATTTGTATAAAAGAAATAAACAAGGACAACTGGTATTGGGTGGTGACGGTAAGGTAGTTGAGATCGATGAGTCACTATTCGTACGTGTCAAACATGGAAAAGGGAAAGATTTAAAACGCAAGAGAGTATGGGTGTTTGGCATGTACGAAAGAGGATCCCGAAAATGTCTATTCTTTGTCGTTCACGATGGTGTAAATCTTTTGAACATTATTTATAGTCATATAGCTCCGAATACGATCATCCACTCAGATTGTTGGTCAGCCTATAACCGAATTAGACTTCTAAATAAAAATTACATCCATCTAACCGTCAATCATGATCTTTACTTTGTAGATCCTACAAGAGTCCATACCAATTCGATTGAATCGATTTGAAATTCTGCTAAAATTCATTTGAAAAAAATGAGGGGTGTAGATAGAAAATATTTACAATCATACTTAGACAAGTTTGTTTGGCGCCATAATTTAAGCTTAAGTAGACATGGTGCTTTTGAAGCAATATTAGAGGCGATATCAGTCGAATTTTCACCGAAAATTGATGGAAAAAACTTAAAGGATTTCGAGTTTAAAGAGACAGAAGACTCAGACAACAAATTCGAGAACGATGTTGATGATATGGTAGAAAATTTGCATCCTGACCTGGTCGTCAAATTGACTGTTCGTGAAATGTAACGAACACTGATCGTCAAGTTTATAAGACCCAAAATTTTTAGTTATGGTGAATGAGCCTAACCGGGTAACCTAATTTTTTTTTATTTCATATTTCGCACTCATTTTATTCAAAAACTGAAAAAATACTCACCGAATTAGACCAGTTTTTTCTGGTCACCCCTTTACCTCCTGCGGTTATATGGGTGAGGCCTTATTGGGTGAATTAGGTTAACCCAGTTACCCCTGATTTTGTAAATATTTAGCCCGAGAACTAACCTCTTTTTCAGGATATTCACTGAATTCACCAAATTAGCTCAATAATAATTAAAAAAAGGATTTTTTGTTTTTTTTGATAATGTAAATAATTAAAATATTCTTTGTTATTAATCTTTTAAATACACGCTATAACATAAATATTTAGAAAAAAATTTAAACGAATTATTAACGAATTTAAAATAAATTTTATGTGATTTTTTTTAGTTTAAGAGATTAGTCGAGACATACATCACAGTGAAACTCTAAAGCTTAGTTATTTCTATTTTTTTCGATAAACATTCAAAACAAACCCAATACTTTTTTTAAAATTTTTTTTTATTCTGATTCATTTTTATAATATATTAACTTTTTTTGATAATACAGAACGAATATTTTTATCAAATAAAATCAAATTATTTTTGTAAAAAAAAAACAAACTTTTTTGAGAAACAAAATTTTAAATTTTTCATAAAAAAACGGCGTCAATGGGATTATTTTTGTATTTTAAGCCTAATTAAGTTAAATATTTTATTTTTAGGGGTAAATGGGTGGGATTTTCGGGTATTGAGGTGATACCTCAATAACCTGTTAACCCATAAAAAATAACAACATTAGACAACGGACCCATCGGCTATCTTAAAATTCTAGTAAAATTATTTTCTACTAATTAAGACCCGCTGAAAACGATAAGTAAATAAGTTCAGTTCAAACTTGTTCTGTCATCGGATCAAAAATTGTCAAACATAATTACTAACTTGAAAAATTCTACCAAATTAGCCGAATAAAAACTTTGAATTAGAAAAATAAAGGTTTAAAAAATTTTAAAAAATATTTCATATATATATTTGGATTCCTCTCTTCAAGATCTACAAGAATATGTGGGTTGTTTAAAAAAATACATAAAACGACTGATATATATTTCGGTTTTTCAAATTACGTCACCGAATTTACATTAAATTCATTTAGGCTGTGTTACCATTTTGATTTAGATTTTTTAAAATAAAAGTTGAAAATAAAAATTTTAATGATACAAAATTGTTTTTTAATTTCTTAAAACATTAACACAAGAATCGCGGATAAAAATTAAATAATAAAATAGAAAACTATTGAATTTAAAAATAAATAAGTTATCTTAATTTTTAGGGACAAAAAAAAATTATATTCACTATTTAATTTCTAACTTCTTCTAATTTTATATAGAAAATATAACTTCATTCTATAATAATATAAACATTTTAGGTTCTTTGTAATAGACATTCATCAAAGTTAAAATGATTAAATTTAAAAGAATTCTTTTATAAAAACTGAATAATTTAATTTTTTAATTTAAGGATAGCATAAACAAAAAAATAACTATTATCTATGCTCCGTTAATTATTAGTGACTAGGTAAAAAATTATAATTTGAAGTGTTACCTTTTTTATGAGAGATACACTGATGTCTTTGTTTAGTGGCCACTCTTGTCTTTAAATTGAAATCCTCAATTTTGGATATCTCAACAGGAAGTTTAACAGGTATTTCAATATTTTTGACATCTTTATCTTTTTTTGACTCTACTTTAATTCTTTTTTTTGTCTCGGGTTTTTTAATTCTTTTTAAATTTTTTGTTTTAATTGCTTCTAAATTTTCTTTTTTATTTTCAACTTTTGCAGCTATTCCTTCAATTTTGATATAAAACTCGCTTCGCTTGTAATTAGAAGAGCAATTATTTGCCATAGCCCTTTTGTTGCTGGACACATAAGTAATTTCATTACCACTAATGATGTTGTTGTATGTTTCATGAATGAATGGCGCTGTCTCAGAATTTTTCGCCGACTCTGAAGTAGTTATTTTGTCAAAGCTATCCAAACTGATCCCTGTTTCGTTCGACTCTTGGTTTATGTTGCTTACTTCCTCGCTATTGAGAGAATCTTTCTGAAATTCCTCTGTAAAATATGAAGTATTATTTTTTTTGGAAATGGTCATTGTATTTGAACCAATGTTGTTATTAGACAAGTTAATCGATTCATAAATATCGACATTATTGGATTTGGAAAAGTCAGTCTTTCTTTCAGACGATGGTCTTCTGACCAATCTTTCAGTACTATCATCCTGTTTTTTGACACTCTTGTTAAATTTATTTTTCAACAGGGAGAATTGGTAAGAGTTAATTTTTTTCAAAAGCTTTATTTCCTGCATGCTCGGGTTTGTTTCAATGGAACCCTGTTCCGAGATGCCTGTGGATTGACTAGCAGATAAGCGTTTCTTGGTCAGTGATATGAGCTTTTTAATCTTTTCGTTGTTATTTTCAATGCTAGGCTTTTGGGAAAAAGTGTTGGACGGGACCGAGGAAGAAAGTGTCACCTCTGATGTTTCATTTGAAGATATGTAGTTAAATGAGGAAATTTTTTTTCCACTACTCATTTCTGTAAAATGGGTTGATTGAATTGACTTTGGGTGATAAAAATGAATGCTGTTCGAAAGTGTGCTTGGATAGGAATTGGTTAATGAGCTGGATTCGTCACTAGATTTTGAATTGTCAGTGGTATCTGATTTTTCGCTACTTAAATTTTCGCTTTTTCCAAATTTTTCTTCGGAGCTTACTAAAATTTCTGGCTTTTCAATTTTATTTTTGATTAAATTTGAGTTGACCTTCAGACTAGCAGTGGAAGTTGTACAATGTTGACCTGAACAGAAGCAAAGATTTTTTAGCATTGCCAAAATTTTTTAATCGTTTTTGTAGCTATCATTTATGACAATGAAATTTCAAGCAAATTCAAAAGCATAAGTATCAAATTGAACATTGATAATCTTGTTTGATCGATTAATAAAGCTTTTCCAATTAAAAAATTCAAATAGTACAACACCTTTGAGTTCAATCCAAGCAAAATCTTGAGCAAGCATTTAATTGTAAATTAGGTCTATTTACTTCTCTAAATACTTTTATTAAGTTAATTATTGAAAATATTTGCATTAATGAACGATTTGAATGATACCATTTTAGTTTTTTTTTAAGTATTAGAGATTTTTAGTTGAAAGAAATTAATCTTTCTATTTTAGGTGTTTAATCCAGCTAAATTTTAAAAATTATATTTTTTTTTAATTGTAAATTGCATTTTTTAGCATAAAATTTTACAAAATGTACAAGTTTTAAGAATACTGAAGCTTAAAAAAGGTTTTCTTACAAAATTTTGAAATAATCATGTTTGAAAAGATAAACTTGAAATGATTTTTTTCTTCATAAAATTTTTAATTTAAATTTATGAAACAAAAATTTATTATCATCTAATATTAATTTGATATTGATAAAAATAATATAAAATAATTTTAAATATTTCAAGTGAAAAAAAGCACTTATGCTCCGATAAACATACTTAAAATGATTGAATTTGGAAAGTTAAAAAAAATTTAAATTTGATATTGATCAATTCAATGTACTAAGAGAGTTGGGTTAAATGAAGCTAGATGGAAATTTAGCACCAGTACATTTTAAAAATTATTTACCGTATACGCTTGCAAATAAGCACCCCAAAATCGTATCTTTATTGAAGAATTTAAGCCCTTAGATGATAGAAAATTTTCTTCAAATAAAATATTTTATAAGGATCTAAGCATGCTTTACAAGGAAGCAACATAGATGGAACTTAGCCACTTTTGATTAGCTTTTTAAAAGGGGGTATTATGGGAGGCACTTATTTGCAAGGGTATACGGTAATAATATTTGGAAATTTTTTCAAACATATTGTAGCTGTTCTGAGTTAATATTTGTTGCTATTGTTTGGTATATTTTTTGGTGAAAAAAAAATAGTAAGTAAAAAAAAAATAATTTCGAATAAGAGTCCTAGTTATAAAATGAACTTTTAATTTTGAAGACTTAATTAATTTACAACCATATTAAATTGAGTTTTTTAATGGTTTCTAAAATTTACATTCAATTAATTTCAATTTTTATTAAATTTTAGCTTTTTAGAAAATAAAAGAATTTTTTCTTTGTTTAATATTCATTAAATTTTTTGAATTTACATTTTAAATATATTAAGATATTTATGTAAATATTGAGGTAAATATTAATAATAAATTTATTTAAATCGCAATTTTAGTTTTAAAACTTGAATTTCTATATTAAATAATTAAGATTATTTTTTAATTTTTAATTCTTTGCTTAAATTTGAAAACTGGTATTTTGAAAATAATTTTGAACTAAAATAAATTCTCTTCTAAAAGTTTTTTTTTTAACCATCTTAGTTAATTTATCTCTGATTTTTATTCGTTTAATAAAATTATTACAAATTTAAAATAAAAAAAATAAACTTTTTATATTAAAATAAAAAATAAAACCTCTTTCCAAGAAATTAATACAAACGTTAAATTCTGTAGCTATCTTAGCCAAGAAATTAAATTTAATTCAATTCAATTGTTTATTCGAAAACATTTTTGTACCTTTTATAAAATTATCTAGAAAAAAAATATTTTTTTAGTCGGTAAACAGGTAAATAGTAAACAAATTCAAAAACAAAGGTTTTTTATTATATTACAGATTAAATCTATTGTTGCTTGTAATCGATTGGAAAAACAATCAAAGTGTTTTTTCTCTAAATCATTGTTGTTCTTGGTAATTTTCCATTAAATTTCAATGCCGTTTGAAACAAAAAAAAAGTTAATTATGAAATGGAGCCTTTAATTTGTTTATTTTTGTTTTCCATAAATCGAACCAAAATGGAAATCAAGTTGGATGTTTCTTGTACTAATTCAAAAGTTAAGACGCTTGCAGCAAGTTTCTATAGAAACTTTATACGCAATCGCTTTTTTAGTTATTTTGGTACTTCATCATGGTAAATTAAAAAAATTAGACTTATTTTCTTGAGCATTAAATTAAAATGCTCGTAATTTATTTTGGCTTATTCATCCAACAATTAAAATTAGTTAATTAAATATGAACAGTCTTGCTACAAAATCCGAATTTCAAAATCTTAAATCGGATAGTTTTTACAAAAAATTTTCAAGTTTAATTTTACCGGCCAGCAATTTGACCCTGTCTCACTCGGAAATAAGTTTCACTAAGCCACCTTTTTTGCCAAAACTTCCTAAAAAAGCTTTGCTTTATCGTCAAAATGACACTCATTTAATCAACGATTTCTACTTAGAACCAGAGCTATCCAAAGTAAATAAATAAGCAAAAAGAACAACAAATATTAAATTTTTATCTAGAGCTGTAATTCTCTTGGCCGTAAAGTCCTCATAGATTTTAAGGGCGATCTGCTAAAAGCAAAACAGATTTATCTAGCTCTTAATTCAAATATGAGTGGGACAATGAAACATGTAAAAACAAGTAAGACTAACATAGAGATTTGAAAACAAATTCTAAAAAAAAGTCTAAAAATTTTAGGTGATACACCATGGAATAGAGATGTGTCTAAAAATTCAAAGCCTTTAAAATCTTCTCTAATCAAAAACAAAATCGAGCCTGAAAACTATATTAAAACACCTCGTTGCCGAACCAATGTATCATTCCGGTACTCAGCCGGAAATTCTAGCACCAACTCGAAAAATTCAATACAAATAAAATCTAACTCTAATTTAAACAAGTTGTTGGCAAATTTAGACTATGAGCCTGTGATGATGAAACAATTTGCAGAAGATCTTTTAAATGAACACTATGCTCGAAGTTCTTTTAAAAATCAAGATGATTCTAAGCCTGGTTGGTGACAAAAAAAAATGAATAAATAAATATTTTTTTTTAATTTTCAAGACATTGCCTTACATGTGTTTAATTCCATTTGGGAAGTACATCGATATGCTTTGTTAAATTCACCTTATTTAAGTCAATTATTAGAAATTCAAACAAACCTGCAGTAATTTTTACTTTTGATAATTTTTTTTCAAATAATTTTTAATAATTTAATATTTTTTTTTGAATAAACTAGTCCAACATCCGAGATACGAGCTAAGATCAAAGAGTCAAAAGAGAAGACTCGTACCAATATAAATAGAGAATATCTAGATAAATTAACCAATATTCTTTTGGAGATTAAAAGTTCAATGATTGATAAAAATTGTAAAATAATTAACTTTTTTTTTGATTTTTACTAATTTTCTATAGCTTTGGCTGTTGCTATCGGAAATTTGTACCATCCAGATACTATTGAAGTTCCGGCAAGATTAGCAAGTGGTGTACTAGCGGCAGCTCATCTCCTAAAGTAATCAATTAATGGTAGAATCATTAAGATTCAACAATTTTCTTTTAGATCTGATAAACTCAAAGCAGCTACAATTGCAAAAATGTCCGAATCACTAACAAAAGCTACTATTGGAAGCTATTACCATAGCTGCAATAAAGTAATTTTATACAATTATTATAAATAATTTAGATGTTATTTTTTGGGTAAGTATAATGAAAAAACTGGTATTGAAATATGCGAAAGATGGCTTGAAATGTACCTGATACCGTGTGTCGGTTCCAGTATACATTTAAGAGAAATTCCTCTCAAATTATTGACCAAAACAGCTAAATCTAGCCGGTTAGGACTAAAATTTAAAATAAAATTTAATTTAATAAATTTTGTTTTAGATTTTTTACACTCAATGAATATGAAACATTTTTGACCATAATTACTTGGATATTTTTGAATATTAACCGAGATATTAAAGAAGTGCCTACAGAAAGTGTTATGATAACTTATTTTTCTAGGTAAATAAATTAAAATAGAATCTAAATTTTTATTTTGAATAAAAAAATAAAAGCTTTGGTAAAGATAAAAATTTGATTGAGCGATATCCTGACCTTGGTGATCTTTTGTACTCGATCCGACTTTATGGAATAACTAAAAGTAATTTTTTTACAATAATTGAAATTTATTTATTTAAAAATTTATTTCAGCTAATTATTTGAATACCATTCAGCAGATGAACATTTATCCAAATACTTACATAGTGCAGATAATGATGGAAATTCAATACTCTGTATATTAATAAATATATTTAAATATGGTTTATTTTATATTTATTTTTATTATAAAAGATAAGTCATGGAGGAGATATGGCCATTAACAGGCTTTTCGAAACTTCTGCACTTCGTCAAGGTATTGTGGTGGAAGTAAATGATGAAAATTACAGTGATGTATTTTCCATGTACGGATTCCACTTTGAACTAATTGCAGAAAAAATAAAATCAGATGATGTCAGTCACACTTATCAATTTTATATTCAGGTAATTTAAAAAATTTTATAACTAAAAAGATTAATTTAATTTTTTTAAAGCGCTTGAGTACAAATGATCCTATTTTGACTTATGAGCAAAGTCAATTAGAAACATTTTCTTTACGCAATGATCGCTTCTGTAATTATTCTATCAGTGTTCAATATTGGCACCAAGGAAATCAAGTAATCGAATCAACTGGTAAAAAAAAGCAAAGATTTGGCAAATTAAAGTCTCTTCAAACTCCTGTTTTTACGGTCATTTTACCAAAGTATCAATCTACAGATGAAAAATCATCACCTAATGAATTATTAGTTCTCTATTCATTAACATTTCCGACAAATTAACATCAATTTTTTGTTGTATAAATTTTAAAAAATTAATAAAATTCTAGAAATATTAAAACACTATACTTTTTTTAATAAATCCTTTTTAATCATCTTAGTAACTATGAGAACGCAGGGTAATGAAAGGAAATTTTTGCCTAAATAAATACAGAAATTTTAGTTTATCTTAATTTTATGTTGCCAAAAATGGATTTCTTAGAATTAAAAGGGGAAATTGATGATCTGAATTTTTTTTGTTGACTAAATATTCATTTGATAGCAAATAATGTAAAAACCTATTTAGGCTAAAAAGAAATTTGATGCCTAAAACGAATAGAAAGATAAATATTATTTTGTTTTTTGGCTCTTAATTCAAAAACAATACTACTTAAGTATTTTCTTTATTTTGGGTCAAATACTTTAATTTCATTCTCTTTTAAAATTTGTTCAAAATTGTGTAAGCACTTAGTTTTTTTATTTTTGACAAATTGTGAAGGCATGGAAACATAGTGGTTCTTTCGGAAGCTTCAATCAATAAATTATGAAATTTTCTACTGCCGGATAGAAGTTATTTTTGTCTCTTTCAGCCCTGCTGAAAGACTTTCATAATTTATTTAAATTCTAAACAACCGGCAAACTCAACAAAACAAAACTCTTGACAACTCTGTTGCTAAAGGCCACCAACATTTAAAGATAGAGTAGGTAAAACTTTGCTTGTGTGTACATAATTGTGTCAATTTCTGTGTAACATTTTTAAGTTTTCGTTTATTTACCTTTTTAATAATTAAAATTCTTTCAGACATACCTTTTATTTTTTATCACGGATTTAAAAATCTATAGCTACAATCATAAAAAAGCAATTAAAGCTCGTTCTTTTAATCATAAAAAATAAAATATAAACTCAAATAAAAAAATAAAAAAAATTTCAAACAGGTTTCCACTTTTTTATTCAAATAGTAACTAATATATCATCACTAGGTATATATACGACTAATTTACGTAATTAAGTCATAATTTTAGATTTAACGCTAAATTACCCCAAATAATTATGGCTTCCGAACTTCCATCTCATCGCGCTAATTTGACAAATTCTTCAACAGAAAAAGCTAAGGATTACATTCAGAGCCGTGAGATTCCGCAGTTATTCGAGGCCTTGATGACCGGTCTAATGTTCCGACAGCCTGATGATCATCTGGACTACATCATAACTAGTCTTCAAAAGTTGAGAGCCGGACCCACGGTCCAACGCACCCATATTAAATGGAACACTTTTTTGCCAAGTGGAGAAGCGTCCAAAAATATGATCAATGAGGCACGCATTGTAAGCGGTAATGCTGAATGAACAATTTTTATTTTTAAAAACTGTATAGTTCCATTAATGTTTAATCTTTTTTTATATTTTTTAATATTGGCTTTTTATATGTTTGCCTAATTTTTTTTTATTTGAATATGAAGCCAAAGTGATCAATAGATCAACAAATAATTTTGGTATGATGTTTAAATTTTATTTTTTCCAATCACCGCTTATGACGTTTTGCATTTACAACCCAGAGTATGTTTAGATTTACTCGTTTTTTTTTCATAAATCAAACGAGTATAAGTCTGCACAACTTTTTTCCTAAAGTAAAATAATGCAAAAGCAAAGCCTATTTGGTTTATGGATCAGCTGATTATTTAATCTCAAGGAAGTTCTCATAACGAGCAATAATATTTTTTTTTTTATTTAAAAATTTATTTTTGTAATAAAATTATTTTTTTTAAATTTAATTTAGTTTATTATTATTTAAAACCTGAACCTAAAAGCGCTTTTGTATTTGCATTTATATTTTTATTTTTTGGCTTTAGTTTCTTCCACAGATATTTGATTTTTTTAATGCTTTTTAAATTTTTGGAATAAATCAATTTAAGTAAAAATTTTTTTATAAAGAGATCAAAACAAAAGAGATTATAAGACCGAACAAAATACACAAAAAATACCAAAATGCTCTTCCATCTATTAGAAAAAATGATCGAAAATTCAAACTTATTTATCTAATAGGTAAATGATAAAAAAAAACTTTTAATTTGTTTAAAAAAAAAAATGAATTATCTAGGAACACCCGGATATGAGGTTAAAGAACTTTCCAAAGATATAACAGCATCTTTTGATGGTCTGATGCATTTGAATCTATCTGAAATGATGATTGATTATTTAGAAAAAAATAATGATCTTTTCGACAGTGAATCAGTTGAAAATTTAAGTATGAAGATTAAGAGAAATGAAATGGTCCCCGATGATCTTGTGGTAGAAAGCTTGGTTGATTCCATTAGGAAATATGAACAGTGGAATTCAGTTAAAGCAATTATAATCAGTGGCTTTCCGATGAATATTCAGCAAGCTAAAAATTCAGAAAAATATGTAATTTAGAACAATTTTTTTTAATAATTCTATTGAGTACATTTTTAAAGATTGGTAAAGCTGATTTGGTTTTATGGGTAAATGGTTTGAGAACAAAAAAAGAAAAGGTATTTGCTTCAGGACCTAATTTCGGAGTTTTAATAGACTTTTATAGGCAAAAATCGATTTTAAGCCAAGTAATTTAATCAGTGAACATAAAATTTTAATATTATTATCATTATACTGAAAAATAAATACTTGAGAATTATTGTAACAATTTTTTAAGATAAACGGAGATAAGGATCTGAATGAACAGTGTAAACAGGCAATTGATGTAATAAATGAAGCTAATATTCCAATAAAATACTTGTGTGAAGATAAATCAAATTCAAGTAAAACAACTTTATAATATCTCATTTAAAATTATTTTCGTTTTGTATCCATAACGAAGCTTTCATTCGTTAAAAAGTAATAATTTATGGGCGCAAAAGTATTTCATAAAAGAAATTTCACTTTATAAAAAGAATATAATTTAAGAGAAAATTTAAAAAGAATAAAGAGAATTGAATTTAAAATAAAATGGCAAAAAAGCAGAATCAAAATATAGAGATTAAAATCAAAAAACTAAGTAATAAAAACATATTTTTATTCAATATATTTAAAAAAATTGAATAAAATTAGGGAAACAAAATCAATGGATTGAAAAATATTATATTAAACTAAATATTTTTTTATTGAAAAGCAATTAACGTAACACCCCTCAAGAATTCTAAAGTAATATTTGTTGTCGGTGGACCTGGAAGTGGAAAAGGAACTCAATGTGAGAAGATCGTGGAAAAATATGGCTATACTCATTTATCAAGTGGTGATCTATTGAGAGAAGAAGTAAAATCAGGGTCCGAAAGAGGCAAAATGCTGAACGATTTGATGCAAAAAGGAATTCTTGTATCAAATCAAGTAGTCTTGGATATGCTCAAAGAAGCCATGCTCAAGAAAGCCGCCTCATCTAAAGGATTTCTTATTGACGGATATCCAAGACAAGTCGACCAAGGAATCGAGTTTGAAAAACAGGTATTTCACTTTTTCTATTCAATATTTAACAGAGATCAATGAAATCAATTTTTTTTTGAAAAAAAGATAGTGCCATGTAAAGCTGTGTTGTATGTCGAAGCATCGGATGAATCCATGAAAAAACGCCTCTTAAACAGAGGATTGTCTTCGGGAAGAGTTGATGACAATGAAGAAACTATTAAACAGCGATTAGAGACATTTCACAATGTCACTCGTCCTGTCATTGATTATTATCAAAATCAGAATAAATTGAAAAAAGTCAATGCTGAAAATTCACCTGATGAAGTTTTCAAAGAAGTGCAGAAAGTTTTCGACCAATTTGAAAATGGTAAGCTTTTTATTTTTCTTTACTTTTCTATTTTTCTATTTGACATTTTGATCCCTTAAATTATTTCTTTAATTTTAAATATCCATACTCGTATATTTTAAGCTACAAAAAAGATTACACTCAGGTTTTACAAATACTAGGAAAATAGTATTAAATCAAAATAAATAATTATATCTTTTCAAATTGTTCACTTCACCTTCTCAAACTACTGAAAATATAATTCGGGTGAATTTTATTTTTAGATGCTTCGTAGTTATATGGATTTACTGATTATTAATTTATATTTAAACAGAATAAATTATATAAAATTCTTTCTTCTTCTTCAAGAATTAACTAAATCATTTTCATTAAATATTTCAAAATATATTTAATTTATCTTATAAATATAACTGTGTTAAAATTTATTAATCTTTAAATAATCTAATCCGATCAATATTTGATCGATTTTTTTTCTTTATTACTGTTTTTATTATTCTATCTACATTTCTTTTTCATTAATTTTTCTAAAATTTAAAAAAAAAACTTTACTTCTCCTTTAAATGGTTAATTTAATTATAAATAAAATAAAAGATCAATAAAAATAACTCAATTAATTAAAGATAATTGAGAGTTAAAATTAATATAAGAAAGACAAAGAATTTATCATTCCTGATCTCTAGCATAAAATTTTAGTCTTCATCTTATCCTCCTAAAATCATTTTAAATTTATGACATAAGAAGTAAAATGAAAAATATAATCAATTCATTACTATCGATGAAATAAATTAGGTATTAATAAACAGATAGAAACAATGAGATCAGATCATATGTGTATCCATAACCAAATTGGAAAAAATCATGAGTTGAAAAATTAATAGGTAGCAATTGAGGAAATAATGAAACAAAAAATTTTAATATTTATTATTTTTCAAAAATTCTGAGATTTCTTAATCAGATGAAAAGTCCTTTTAAAATTTGCAAGCATTTGAAGTCTTGCTCAAAAGTACAATTTACAAATTTATCAAAATAAGTTTGGCTATTCTATGGATATTGTCAGATTTTGGCACATAATGGTACAAGATATACCTTAATGAATATTTGAGTAATAGATATCCTATAAATGATGATGTTCCAAAGGATAATTATTTGACCTAAAAAAGACTTGATAAAATTAAGAAAAAATTTTAAAATGAAAAAAGAAATAATCCTTTTGACATTCTTAAAATAAAAAATTTTATTTTATTTTTTCGATATTAACTCGTAAGAAAAATTAATTAAAAAATTAAATATGAACTTGATAAATATTGAAATTTTATTTTATCAAATTATAAAAAAAAACTAAAATTATGGGGTGAAAAACAAAAAATTTCAACTGACAGTTAAATTTCTTAAAATGACTATTTAATACTATTAAAAATTCATTTTTAAAAATCTAATTTTTAAAATTTTATTTCGGACTGGAAAAATAGACAATTTAGAAACCTAAATTTAACTAAAAATTAAAAAACTTATTTCCTTATTGAAAAGCAATTGACGTAACACCCCTCAAGGATTCCAAAGTAATATTTGTTGTCGGTGGACCTGGAAGTGGAAAAGGAACTCAATGTGAGAAGATCGTGGAAAAATATGGCTATACTCATTTATCAAGTGGTGATCTATTGAGAGAAGAAGTAAAATCAGGGTCCGAAAGAGGCAAAATGCTGAACGATTTGATGCAAAAAGGAATTCTTGTATCAAATCAAGTAGTCTTGGATATGCTCAAAGAAGCCATGCTCAAGAAAGCCGCCTCATCTAAAGGATTTCTTATTGACGGATATCCAAGACAAGTCGACCAAGGAATCGAGTTTGAAAAACAGGTATTTCACTTTTTCTATTCAATATTTAACAGAGATCAATGAAATCAATTTTTTTTTGAAAAAAAGATAGTGCCATGTAAAGCTGTGTTGTATGTCGAAGCATCGGATGAATCCATGAAAAAACGCCTCTTAAACAGAGGATTGTCTTCGGGAAGAGTTGATGACAATGAAGAAACTATTAAACAGCGATTAGAGACATTTCACAATGTCACTCGTCCTGTCATTGATTATTATCAAAATCAGAATAAATTGAAAAAAGTCAATGCTGAAAATTCACCTGATGAAGTTTTCAAAGAAGTGCAGAAAGTTTTCGACCAATTTGAAAATGGTAAGTTTTTCTATCATTTAATTGATTTTCTTTTTCTTTGATGTACAAATTAAATTTCTTTCTTTAAAAAATAATTAATTTATTGAGATATTAGGAAAACAAGCATTAAAACTTGATATAATTCTTTTTTTTAAATTAAATGTATCTCAAAAATTTTAAAATAACCAAAGGTAGGAAAACAATTAAATGAATATTGAGTATCTTAAAGAAATTTTTGAATAAGATTAAATTTTGTTAAAATTAAAGCGAGCATTTGCTTCCTGTAAATCAAAAGCTTTTTAATTGGCGTTCTCGTTGGAAAAAAAAATAATTTTCAAAAGGTTCTCGAATTTTTTTATACAGTTTTTTTTTGGGATGCATATTAACCCGTCATATCAATAATTAAATTGCCATATGAAAATAAATATAATCGTCATATGGATAATTAAATTTAATATTTTAATTAAATCGTCAAATATTATAATGTTATATCAAATATAATTTTTTTAGTCATATATATATTTATTTGTAATATAATTAATAAAAAGTAATATAAAAAAAAAACGTCATATAAAAAGTTAAGTGAAATATAAAATTTTATAATCATATACAACTACTTTGATAAAGCTTCCGACATGAGCGCTGGTCTTTCTGCGCTGCGTATGTGATTGAGTGGTACTGTGTATGCTGCATCAGGAAAATCTCTAATAAGATTGATAACTTGACTATTTGCTATGCCAATAATATAGATACTCCATCACATTTGGATGTAGCAAATTTAGCCCATGTGCACTTGTCGATTTGTATATCGTTAATAAGTTTGATTGCTGATTCTAAATTTTTTGCGACAGCATAGGGCTCATAGTTGTGATACTTTTTAGCTTTCTTGCTTGATCTCGCACTATTAATTTCATCTGCGTCGTCCTCTGTTTCATCACTTATCAGGTTAGGATTTTTTACAATCAAAACTGAAGAACTTGACTCATCTTCATTATCAAAATCGTAGTCTGGTAGTACCGTTTCTTCTATTGTTTATTAAATTTTTATTTATTTAAGTATTATTATTTATTTGTATTATTATTATTTATTTGTAAGTATTACGTTTAATATTATTTATATTACACAAAAATTAGTATTATTTGCCACATTAAATAAATGTTTGTCATTTCATAATTAAATTGACATTTAATTAAATATTTCTTGTGCGCCCTGCTGGACTGCCCAAACCATTTGAGCCGATTGTTTGATTGCCATGTATAAGCTCAACTCGATCATGGCCATGGTGAATCTTTTGTATCTGGATTAGATCACCACGTCTACGTCTTTCTTCGAGTGTAATCCAACCAAGAGCCTTTCTTTTTTCTAGATATGGCTTTGACTTAAGTTATGGAACCAGGTTTGCATATTTCCTCTGAACTCGCTCAAGTAAATCAATATCCCCACGTCGGTAGGGATTCCAAGCGCCCACTGCAAACTCAAGATGAGGTCTAACAAATGACTTGAAAAGCAGATTTACCAGCTGACGAGAAAAGAAGGTAAATGTATTCTTGATTCTACATGATATCATCGTGGCCCTTGCTGCTGCTCGCTTGGCCTGTTCTCCCGACTTGAGATCACTTGTAATGATTATTCCTGCCCTCTGGTTGTTTTTGCAAGGCTCTGACCACGCATTTTGTATTCAAAGCATTTGTTGTCTGCTCCAAGATGAATAAATACCCATTTTTTTGATACAAGTCCATTTGTCAAAGATTTGCCCATTCAACCAGATTGTCGGGATCCTTACGAAGCTTTATGGTGTCATCGGCACATTTTACAGAATTCATAAGTTTTGTGTCCACAGCGTAAAGCTTACAGATTGAGTGACATACATCAGGCAAGTCATTGACATAAATAACGAAAAGAAGTGGACCAAGAACAGAACCTTAAGGTACCCCACTTGTGACTGGCTTCCACTCAGACATGACATTTCCATAAAAGATCACAATTTGATTTATTTTTAATTGCATATTGACAGAAATTCAGGATGATTTGCTAAAATCTTTGACAACTCCTCTTGAAAAAAAAAGACCAACTTCATGTTTATTTCTTTAAAGTGAATTGACCCAAAAAAAATGTTATTAAAAATTATTTTTTTTGATTTTATAAAATAAAAAATATATTGAGAATTTTAAGAATCATTGACTTAAAAATAAAATTTTATATAGATTAAGATTATTTTGTGTTTGTTTGAGATTTTTACGAAAATAATTCAAAAATCGCAATTTACAATAATTAATTCAGGTAATTTTTTGAAAAATTTCTAAAATAAAAGAATAATCGTTTCTATTGTCTCTTCTTAAATTTTTAGTAAATAATTGCTCTTCATCTATTTCACCAAGTATTTTTGTATTTTTTATTGCTAATTCTCTTTAGACTTTAAAACCGTGTGCTTCCAACAAACACTTTTTGTTTCAAAAAACAATTTTTAGCTCATTGAAAACAACATTTTAAATTTTTGAAATGATAAAAATTAATTTTCATCTAAAAACTATATGATTTATTCTAATTAAAACTATAAAAAATATTTTAAACTAAATATTTTTTTATTGAAAAGCAATTAACGTAACACCCCTCAAGAATTCTAAAGTAATATTTGTTGTCGGTGGACCTGGAAGTGGAAAAGGAACTCAATGTGAGAAGATCGTGGAAAAATATGGCTATACTCATTTATCAAGTGGTGATCTATTGAGAGAAGAAGTAAAATCAGGGTCCGAAAGAGGCAAAATGCTGAACGATTTGATGCAAAAAGGAATTCTTGTATCAAATCAAGTAGTCTTGGATATGCTCAAAGAAGCCATGCTCAAGAAAGCCGCCTCATCTAAAGGATTTCTTATTGACGGATATCCAAGACAAGTCGACCAAGGAATCGAGTTTGAAAAACAGGTATTTCACTTTTTCTATTCAATATTTAACAGAGATCAATGAAATCAATTTTTTTTTGAAAAAAAGATAGTGCCATGTAAAGCTGTGTTGTATGTCGAAGCATCGGATGAATCCATGAAAAAACGCCTCTTAAACAGAGGATTGTCTTCGGGAAGAGTTGATGACAATGAAGAAACTATTAAACAGCGATTAGAGACATTTCACAATGTCACTCGTCCTGTCATTGATTATTATCAAAATCAGAATAAATTGAAAAAAGTCAATGCTGAAAATTCACCTGATGAAGTTTTCAAAGAAGTTCAAAAAGTTTTTGATTCTCTATAGAAACTTATGTCATATAATATTTATCAAATAATATTTATTTTTTTTTTAATTTAGGCCAAATTATTTATTTTTAGATAAATTTTTATTTATTAATAATTGTTTTTGATTATCTTTTAATTTCCTTTAATAATTATATTTATATGCAAGTATTAAAATAATCAAATATTTTTATTTGGTTTGATTTTATTGATTTTTGGAATAATGATTTTTCAAGCAGTTATTTATTTCTTAAACTTACTAAGTTTTTATTGCTCAATTAATTTAATAATTTTTTTAATAAATAATTTTTGAATTAATTAATTTGGCTCTTCTTTTATAGAAATAAATGAAAATTCATTTGATGACATATTCTTAGAATAAATTTTGATACTTAGGATTTAGTTCTCGAACAAAAAACAATTGTTTTCTACAAATGCAATATCTCTATACATTTCTCGTTGAAGACGACTTCGATTAGGAGGAACTCATATTTTCTGTCCCCTTTTCCGTTCCCTTTTTCATTCCCTTTTCGCGAACGGAACATTTCATTTTGGCAAGAACTCCTGTATATGATTAACTATTGTTGGCTGAGCTGTAAGCTAAGGCTGACTCTACTTCCTGGTCATATTGGACCTTTCATACTAGTTATAATTTGTAACTAGTCTTGTTGCTAGAATTAGATTTAAACTAAACTCGTAGTTACTAGGCTGTATTTATAACTAATAATAATTGATTGGAACTTGGAGACAATTTAGAAAATAGAAGGATATTCAAAGGATATTTAATAGAGAATATTTTGTGTATCTAGTTTATATTTTTTTTTCTTAGCTCATGTTTTGAATTTAATAAAGTTTCTAAAAACTAGTCTATTCTTTCCAATGCCAAAGTCTAAGTCCAGTCCTAAGTTAACCGCTAACACTATTATAACTTATATATTATTTGATTTATTAGATTAAACTTTCAAATTTTTCTTTTTGAAATTTCAATTTGAAAATTTTCGCGGAAAAGAACATTTCTATATAACTATTCTATGAAAAAAATTTCTACGTAAGGTTTCGATATAATTTTTTATTTTTTTTCAATAAATAAAATTTCAATAAAACAACACAATGCCGAATTGGTTAAAAATCACAAGTCAAAGATTCTTTTTAAATTTTTTTCAAGATTAATTTTTATAATGACTTTGACTCTAACTAGGCCGCAACAATAACTACCTTGAACGACAAAAAATTCATGTGTCTGGACTCAGACAAAAATAGAATAAATTTAAAAGTCAGTTTCTTGGACTTTTTTTTAATGACTTCGACTTTAATCTGATACTTTTAAACAACTCTTGTTAAGAAGGAGAATTAATCATGGAGATAGGATAGACGGGTCCAAAGGTCTTAATATAAACACTACAGTTGTATTTTTTTAAATTAAATTTATTAAAAATACAAAATTTTTCTATTTAATGAGGGCATAACATCAGGGTAATGGAAGCAAGCAAACGTGACACCTCTTTTTAAGACAGGCAGGTAATAAATTACATACCAGTATCGTTAACCTCATTATGCAGCTAAATCATGGAAGGTATTATTAGACACACAATTCTTGATTATTTGTACAAGGAAGACCTTATATCGACAAGGTTGCATGGATTCGTAAGGAGAAAGGCTTGCGTGACTAATTTGTTAGCGTGTCAGCATCAAATTATTAAATGCATTAGTGAGGGCGGTTTAATCAATAAGCTGTATACGGATTCCTCCAAAGCATTCGACAGAGTCTCACACAATGAGCTGGTTCAGAAATTGGAAACAAATGGAATAGGGGAACATATGGTTAGGTGGATCAAAGCATTTTTTAGTGACTGGAAGCAACGGGTATTAAAAGGGGACAGTGAATCTAGCTGGGAATCAGTGACGAGTTCGGTCCCACAAAGGACGGTACTAGGACCATTACTGTTTTTAATTTACATAAATGACCTACCAGATAAGCTGTGGAACAACTGTGAGATGTACGCAGACGATATCAAGGTCTTAGCAAGGAATAAAGATGCACTGCAACAGGACATCGACGAAATAGAGGCATGGTGTAAAAGATGGTCGATGAGCTTGAATAGTATCAAGAGTAAAATAATGCACTTCGGTAAAAATAATAAAGCAAAAAATGCGGTTATTACTAAAACCCGGACCACCTATTTTTTACTAAAAAAAAAAGGACCTATACTTTAAAGACGAATAAAAAGCCGGACAATAGCCGACTTGCTTAGAACTTGTAGTAAATTTTATAAGCTTTCACGCAAGACCATAAGCTAAGCTCTAGGACTTACTATTCGGCCTGCATCAGCCTTTAAATACAAAAAATCAAAAAAAAAATTAAATAAATTTATTTATAATTAAATTTTAAAATATAATATAATCTTTTGTTGATTAAATAGTTTTTTTTTAATAATTAAAATTGACTATTTTTGTAAATTATAGTTTGTTGAAACATTTTTATCATTATTGTTCTTTTTATTTTCCGGCCATTTTTTCATGAATTTTTTTAACTTGTTTTTTATTTTTAGTAGTCCCTAAAAGATGCCAAACACTCGTTTTTACCAAACAATTTCTAAATAAACACGGAACTTCATAGTCTCTTGTTTCAAACAACAAAAGATTAATCAACAAAAGATTATATTATATTTTAAAATTTAATTTTAAATAAATGTATTTAATTTTTTTTTTGATTTTTTGTATTTAAAGGCTGATGCAGGTCGAATGGTAAGTCCTAGAGCTTAGCTTATGGTCTTGCGTGAAAGCTTATAAAATTTACTACAAGTCTAAAGCAAGTCGGCTATCGTCCGGCTTTTTATTCGTCTTTAAAGTATAGGTCCTTTTTTTAGTAAAAAATAGGTGGTCCGGGTTTTAGTAATAACCAAAAATACTGGGTGGAGGAGCAGAAGCTGAATACTATGGAAGTAGAGAGGGATCTGGGAATTTTGATTACCGTAGTTGGAAAGAACAAGGCACAGGTCGAGGCAGCCGTTAACAAGGCTAGTTGGATTCTAGATGGAATAAGAAGGACATTCAAATACTATAACATACACTTTTTCAAGAAACTATACCCAACATATGAAAGGCCGCATCTAGAATTTTCAACAGCAGTATGGAATAACATGTCTGCAGGCGAGGATGCCATGTTAGAAAGTGTACAACAAAGAGCCACAAAGATGTTGGAAAAATTAAAAGGAAAAAAATTATTATGAACGATTAAGGATCTTGGGGATTACGGACCCGAAAAGCAGGCGTAAAAGAGGGGATTTAATACGAATATATAAATTAATCAATGGACTAAAGGGGGTGAATATTGGGTTAAAGAGGGGAAATAGTGGAAATATGCCACACACATTCTAGTTAGTTAGAGAAATCTGAAAGGAAAGCATGCGGAGAAATAGATTCTTGACCAACAGAACTGCCACCTCCTGGAATTTACTATCATCCACGGTAGTGAACGCCGACTCGGTGAACAGTTTTAAGGTTGCTGACAACTTCACGACAGCAGACTGATTGAGAAGATCGATATATCAAACCTTAATTAAACAGAGTCAGATAAGGCACCAGCTATATATTTCAACTCAATCAAAGAGACCTAAGGTCAAAACCCATAAAGGGATGATTGAGCCCATTTATTAATAAAAAAAAGCACATAAAAATTTATAATATTAAAAAAAAAATTTAGATTTTTGAAATTTTACAAAAATTTTAAGAAAAAATTAGATTTTTGAAATTAATATCAAAATTAGAAAATATTTTACAAAATTTTATGAAAAATAAATTAATGTTATTGTTTATTCTTCGTTTAAATAAGACAAAATCTAAATGGAACTTAGAATAAAAGTAATCAAACGTTTTTTCACCATACTCATTAAACTTTCCTTTAGAAAGAACAAGATAGTCATTTGAATTTCTTAGATATTTTTCGAGCGGTTGCTGATTAAAACTTCTCTTAAGTCAACAGGCGATGTTTTTAAATTTACAATTTTATGTACAAAATGAGCAAGACGCTTGATAATTTTATGCTGAAAGCAGTCTATGTTAAATTTATTCAACTCGATATTTAAAGTGTTAAAGTCATCATTGCCATGAATATTTGGGCGAATATTTAATAATCTTTGAACACAATAGTAATAGGAATTAGCTAATTTTTGAATTGATCTTTTTGTAAAATATATCGATAAAGATAGACAATAGTCAAACAACGGCATGACAAATGATTTGAAGAACTGGAGCTTGACTTTGTGCGATAAGTAAAATAATCTTCTTATAGCATAAAGTCGTTTATTTATTGAAGTTCTTAAGCTTATTACATGTTGCAAAAAATGAGCTTGTTATCAATTGTTACTCCGAGAAGTTTAAATTTATCAACAACTTCAACCATAATACCATTTATTTCAATATTACGGGGAAAATTAAGCTTTGTTTTATTTGAGATAAACATAATTTTAGTCTTGGACCAATTAATATCTATGCTATTGAAATTACACCAAGTAAATAACTTTTGAATTGATTCAAGAAAAGAATGAATAAGTTCAGATAGGTTATCCCCTGTTTTAATTAGAGTTGTATCATCAGCAAACAATTTCACGATAAAATCCGAAAGGAATAAAACAATATCATTTATGTAAATCAAAAATAGAAGTGGGCCTAGGACACTCCCCTGGGGGACACCTAATTTGAGTGTTCTTGAGCTAGAAGTGAACTCATCAATCTTCACTACTTGGGATACACAGCTGAAATTATGCAGCTTTATAAGCTTCACTCCGCACATGCATGCGCATGTGTCACAACTGCTTCTACTACTACTACTAAAATTAAAAAAATCTAGCTTAACAAAAATAATCTCAACTCAGATCAAAATTAAACTATGCATAAAATATTAATCTCTGGGTTCTTTTTTAGATAAAAAAAAAAAAACTTTTTCAGAAAATTGTCTTTATTGTTTTTTTAAAGCAAACAAAAATAAAACTTAAAACCAATTACTTAATAAAATTATCTACAAATCTACAAAATTTCTTAGCCCTTAATAAATTAAAAACAATTAATATTTGAGAGAGAAAGAGAAAAAAAACAAACAAACAACAAAAAAAGAGACTATAAATAATGTTGATGATTAACAAGATGATTTTTGGCAAACGACTGTTGTTTCACACTGGCTTGACTTGACTTTGACTTGGTATGCTCACTATTTGTTTGATTGGAATTATTTATATAATTAACTCCATTTCCATTTTGACTGCGGGCAGCATGGTTCTTTTTAACAGTAGTCTGAGACTGAGAATTGGTCAAATTCTCACTGGAAGACACTGAATTTCGTTTGAGGCTTTGCAATTGCATGAACCACTTTTCTTTTTCGTTCTGAAATCGTCTTCTCTCTGACTCAATTTGAACTCTGAGCTCATTATTTTCTGACTTAATCTTTCTCAAAAAGTAAATTATCTCATTATTGCTGGCCAAGTCTCGCTCATTAGCGCTGCTAGTCTGAGTAGAAGAGCTGTTCGTGGCCTTTTGACACAATTGCAGTTGTTTGAGCAATTTTTCTCCATTGGCCTCGGACTCACTTAACTTGGACCTCAGTGTCCTCAATTCATTGTCCAAATTTTTCCTGTAATTCATTTTCAAATCATTGTAAATCTTTTGCAAACCGGCCAATTTGCTTTGCATTTGAAGCCTCTCATTTTCTTCAAACAAACTCAACTGTTGACTAAAATGCGCCTTTAGCTCGTTCAGTTTGTGTTCATAGGCAAGCTTTTCGCTCTCGGACTGTTCACGGCTCACCTTCCGCTGATTGTACTTGCTCTTTTCCATTTCTGTGGCCAACTTTTTCTTCAACTCCATAATTGTCTCTTCTTTGTCTCTCAACTGAGCCTCTAGGCCGGCAATCTTGCGCTCTTTCTCACTCAAATCATCCACATACAAATCACCGTCAGCTTGGTTCGACTCATAGTCACAGTCCACATCATCTATGTCAATTGAATTGTCACTTGAGTCCGCATCCACTTTGGAATTGAGAGTTGTCACCGACTTGGACGAGTTTGTGTTGTCCACTCGCATCTGTGTCAAATCGCACCGTTTGACCGACTCGATCAACAAATTGTTGGTCGAGACACACTTTTTTTTGATCAAGCTGTTGGCGCTGGCTGCCTGTTTGGCCGCTTCTGTCCTGCTTGGATTCTCACGCACAGGCTTTACTGGCTGAGGCTTGAGCACCAGCGAGAACAAGCTTTTGCTGAGCACGCCGCTGTACGGCTGAATTTTGGGCGGCTGCGGACTAGCCGAGTGAATGCTGGATATTTCTTTGTCCAAGTTGTTGAATATTGTGTCAAAATGTGGCTTGATGTGGCTGTAGTTGTTGAGCGAGTCTTGGTCAATGTCATTTGAGGTTTTTGCACTTGAGTTTAGGACATCGGTGCTGGCGCTCTTGTGCCGCTTCAAAGGATTTATGTGAATGGATATTTTTTTGAACTTGGCCGAGTCTACTTCGTTGTCGATGTTGTCGTAGTCGCTGGTGTCCAATTTTTGGTTGGACAACGAGCTGGAAGACAATGCACTGGACGTCGAGTTGGACACTGTGTTGGTGTTGGACATGGTTGAATTGTTAGCAGGCTCTGTTTGTGCCGTGTCTATCACCAATGTGTTGCGGTAGAGCTTTGACTTGGTGGTCAAGTTTGTCTGGTTTGATGGCTGTTTTTTTTGTTTTAATTTGTGGTAAGGCTGAAAAACGGACTGGTTGGAAGTGAGCAGAGCTGAGTTGGCTGAACCGGGTGGAGCTTGATTGGATGAAGAGCTTGAGTCACCGGGAGATTTGGAACACTTGGTTGTGGTGATAGTAAGGTCTTTTTTTGAGGCGTTTTCCAATGGTATGTAATTGGACGAGGCGGTGATTTTGGATTGTTGGAGAGCGGCCGTGGCGGCTCTGAGCGCCAATTGAAGATTGTTGTAGTGGTCCAACGAATAGTCTTGTTTGCATGGAATGTCGCTGATGTTTTTCATTGACAGCGAATTTTGGTAGCTATTTGACTTGGATGATTGGCTCTGCTTGAAACTCGGCTTGCTCGGCTTGGTACGGTTGGCGTTCTTCGAGTTTATTTGCTTCGGATAGCCACATGAGTTAAGGATGCGAATTGAGCCGCCGATCAACGAGTCCAGATTGGCGTTCGATGGATCGGCTGACCCGCTCGAGCTCTCATTCGATCTGCCTGACATGGAAGAATACTGATTTTGGTCCAATATCATTTTACAAAAAAAAATCTATTATCTAAACTTTTTTATTCAAAATTTTTAAATAATAAAAAAAATTTTTTTTTTTTAGTCTTATTTTTTTATCTGTACCGAGCTAAGACTGCTCCATTTAGTTATTGTGGCGGCTTAGTTGTAGTCAAAGTGACTAAAATTAATTTTTTTTAAAGTCCAAGTCTTAAAAAAAAGTACGGACTTGGACTTGGCTTTGGACTTGTGAATTTTAAACAGCTCTGGTCCTAGCATATTTTTCACTCAACTCAAAAAATTAACTCGAGACTGTGAGTAGTTTTTAAAGAGTTTTTGTGATGCATGATGTTGGAGGGAATATCAAATTTTAGATTCTAGATTGATCGAACTGTTGAATTTTGAATGACTTGTAGTTTTTTTTTTATTTTCTAAGTTTAAAAAAGGAAAATAATAATCTAAAATTGAACTTATAAAATAATTGTAAAGATTTTCTAATAATTTGGCTTTTAAACCCCGTTTCTTATTTCGGATATTTTTTTATTTTTATCCTCATTTCTTTTTTATGTTAAGTCTTGAACTACAGCGTCCTTTCAATTCATCTATCAGCAAAAAAATTTAATTAATTTCCTTAATTGTTTGTCTGTTTCAGATTAAAAATAAAATAAAAATTTAAAGTTAAATCAATTAAAATAAAATATCGATTAAAAGCAACTGGGTCTCCCTCCAAAAAGTTCTTTGTATTATATTTAAAATTTTTGAAAAAAATAGAATATTAAGATTTTTTATAATTATTTGTTTTTAAATTGTTTATCTCATCAAGTAAATATATTTTTGTGAATTCCATCAAATAAAGTAAAATAAAATGAAATTTAATTTAATTTAATTTTTTTGTCCACTTGGAGCCCCCCCCCCCCCTTCATTTGAAAATGTCTGAATTACGCACTTAAATAGAATAGAATGACTCAGTGCTGTGCTAAAATATTGAATGGTTTTAGAAAAGATCAAACTGCTGAGTTTTGATTTTTTGATTGATTTTCTTGGACTACCTGTATTCTTTTAATATCAGTTTCTGAGAAAGTGTCAATACATGGAAGATCATAACTATATTCATCTTATTTTCTAAATTACCATGTTTCTTAAAAATAAAAATTAAAGAAAAAAAAATCAATTAAGATTTTATAGTGGTCAAAGTAGAGTTAAAAGTTGATTTTCTCAGTTTTATGCACAACATTTTAGCCCATCGGGCAAGGTGTAAAACAAAATTTTTAAAAACATAAAAATTGTTTTTTACAAATATCAAATTGTGGACACTGGCTGGCTATCGATGTTTTTAAACGAGTTTGTATTTTGCTCTAACACCTTATCTCTTAAAAGATAACATTTAGTAATATCCGAACAATCAATCATATTTGAATAATCGATTTTTCCCAACAAACACTGGCTTATCGATAGTTGATTCTTGTGAGAGATCCGTTCTAGTTGATATAGCTAGATTTAATTACAAAAATTAAGATATACAAATACTAATCTTTTATGGCAAGATTAGACATCTATTTTATCGATCGACTGCTGCGAAACAATTCTTGTAATTCTATATCATAAAATTGTTATTCCAACACGAATAAATATTCTATTCTCTAGTTATCAGACCAAATAATCTTAAACACACTTAAGAGCAATTTGGTTATTTAGGAAAAATGATGACCCGCGGCCACCTGATTTTTAAATTGCGCTCAATTAATTATTGAAATTCATTAAGAATTTATTTCATGTCTGATTCGACTCGAAATATTGTCCTAAATACAACGAGAGCTTTAACTTAAGATTTTGTCTCCATTCCAACCGGCAAAGGCTTTGTCTAAACTATTTTTTAGATAAATAAATTTAACTTTAGTTAAAAAGTTCATCAATAATTTGACAACATGATTTGAATTGTAGTCGCTACAAAATGTAGCTACAATTGTAGTCGCTACAAAATGTAGCTACAATTGTAGTCGCTACAAAATGTAGCTACAATTGTAGTCGCTACAAAATGTAGCTACAATTGTAGTCGCTACAAAATGTAGCTACAATTGTAGTCGCTACAAAATGTAGCTACAATTGTAGTCGCTACAAAATGTAGCTACAATTGTAGTCGCTACAAAATGTAGCTACAATTGTAGTCGCTACAAAATGTAGCTACAATTGTAGTCGCTACAAAATGTAGCTACAATTGTAGTCGCTACAAAATGTAGCTACAATTGTAGTCGCTACAAAATGTAGCTACAATTGTAGTCGCTACAAAATGTAGCTACAATTGTAGTCGCTACAAAATGTAGCTACAATTGTAGTCGCTACAAAATGTAGCTACAATTGTAGTCGCTACAAAATGTAGCTACAATTGTAGTCGCTACAAAATGTAGCTACAATTGTAGTCGCTACAAAATGTAGCTACAATTGTAGTCGCTACAAAATGTAGCTACAATATTAGTTACTTTAAAATATAAAAAAACTACACATTTCAATACATATGATGTTTGAATAATTTAATATTCACATATATCTTAAGTCAAGGTTGTTCTAAAAGTTTAAATTCGATCCAGTTTTTAAGCTTTTGAAAATTTTCAAAGGGTTTTATTTTCATCTGCTCTTAGACTCATTTACGACTTAACCGAGAAACAAAAAAAAAACAAATATTTAAAAAAAAATAAAAAAATGAATAAGGCCATTTTGGTTTGTTTCTTACAAACAATTCTAGGGCATCAGTGAATCTAAAAATAATAAATATAACCTTAAAAAAAAAAAACTAAAAAAGTTGTAAATTTGTGCTGAACTTTACACATCGATCATAGGGGAAAACAAATTCGATTTTTATTTTCAATTTCAATTGTATCAATTTTGTTTTGTTTAATTAATATTTAAAAAACCATTAACTAGAAGAGCAAAATGAATAAAATAAAAATAAAATATTTACATTTACTGGCTCCCTAATCGATACTTTAATGTATCGAATATCGACTCGATACGAACAAATCTTTTTTTTGTTCAATTCTAATTGCTAATTCAATTGTAAATGATTAAAATTATTTTTTGAAACAAAAAAAGCGCCTTTAGCTCCAAACCGACTTCGGTTCATAAATCAGACCAAATGGTCACTTGTCAAATTTAATTATTTTTTTTGATTTCTAATGCAAATATCATGCCCATATCAATGTGTATTTTAAATGTTGAATTAGATTTTCTCTGAGCCTTGATAAAAGTCAATACTGGATAAAAGTGCCTCGAAAACAAAATTACTTTTGTATTTCTATTTATTTGAATAATAAAAATGCTTTACTCCAAAACTATTCTTGAAACAATTTTAAGCACTCTCAATTCCTTTCAATTGAGAAAGCTATTATCTTTTTATTATCAATTTAAATGAGTAAAAATACATGGGACAATAAAAATTATTCACAATTTGAATAAGAAACTTAATTCAAGTCTAATTCAACTTAAAAATTAGCATCAAAATGAAAAAAAAACTCTATTCATGAATAATTCTAAATTTTGACTCCAAGTCTAAAAAATATTTTCAAATTCAACAAGTTTTATATAATCGTAAGGTTATAAAATACCTGATTGTGATCACTGTCCCCATTGCTTTCATTAATAAGATCTTTTTTTTTTGTTGCTCATATTAAACATATGCCATGGATTTCTTCTTTATTTGTTGCTAGTGCACTTGATTTAGCTGTCAATCAACAAGGGTTATAATATAAAAGTTTATTAGTACCTCTCCATTTTGGTATTATCTTTTTCGTTTTATTGTGCATAAGTATCCAAATTTTAGATAAAATTTTATTAAAGATAAATTCACATTCTTATCATAATACGCGAAAAAAAATTCGATCAGGTCGTATTTGTTCAGCTTTCAAACAAAAACCTATCTAAAAAGCTGTGATTTTATGACAAAAAAACTTAATTTATAGAGAGACAATTATAGATAAGCGATTCAAAGGTGTACACAGTGAGATGGGCGCTAATGAGAAGCCGATTTAACCACAATAGAAAATGCAAATTTTAGGCAACTAAAAAATATAAAATGAAAAAATCAAGCTTGTTTTTTAAACTAAGAACTTGGCTCAATTGTTCCATTGTTTTAAAATGAGAACTGGGACGAAACGCCTAAAAAATTAGAATTTAATTAGAATTTTTATTAAAACTTTAAATTAATCAAGTGCCTGTCGAACACTTTTTTGATACAACTCCAATATAATCAATCTGATATCCATTATTGGGATCAATCTTTCAAAATAACTAATGCCGTACAATTTATTTTTAGTTTATTTGCACTTAGTTTAATTCACTAATTTAAGCTTGATTTAAGACTGAAAAGCTATTTATTAAAGATTAAACTCAAAAATAATGATAAATTTTCATAGGGCTCTTGAAGATCAACAAAAAGCGCGATGGCTTTTTTTCAATACTCTTGACATTGCTAAAAGCTTTTCAAGATTTTTAACATAGCAGGAAATGATAAACCACTTTAAAACATTTATTCTCTTAATTATTTCATTCTCTCAAAGAAAAAAGATACTTAACTCTTTAAATGAAGTGTGCCAAATCAAGCAAAAAATAATGTTACAAAATGACATATTCAATTTTTAAATCAATAATAATTGAAATTAATTGCATTTTCCGCTGAATCATTGAGTAACAATGAAAACATTTGTGTAGCTACAATGTAGCCACTACATTTGTAGCGTGGCGGGCTATTGAGTTTTAATTACTTTTTGCTTCAATGGGCTAAATATTCGATACTTTAGATCTCTCAACGTGATCTAGAATTTGAGTTAAACACGCTTTGAATTTTTTTTAATGAAAAATTAAAAAAAAAGTTAACAGCATTCTTGTCTTGGAAAAAAATGTACAAATCGAGAAGATAAGAAAAAAAACTCAATTTATCAGGAAAGGATATTGGGTAAACTTCCTGATAAAAAAAAAAAACTTTGATAAAAAGAAAAGGTTAATAAGTGAGATTTATAAAATTTCCTGTATAAAATCTACTTAACTTGGTCCAAAATACTGACTTTAAATATCAAATATCAAAATAGTAATTATAGTACTATTGTCAATTTTTTAATCACCAAAATTTTTCTCGCTTATAAAATGAGCGCTGGCCGAATATTGGCCGAACTTGTTTTTCTAATTTTACAAAATTAAAGTCTAGTATTTATGATAGATTTTTTATTGTATGTACAAAATTAAAAGCGAAAAACAAGCTTTGTTTAATTATTTTTCGCAAAAATCGGATTAAAAATTTAAAAGTTTTAATTAAAAATTTTTGCAAATTAGAAAAAAGAGATAACCCAAATAAAAAACATATTCTCAACTAAAACAAAAATTGTTTCTATTTAATTGGGAAAGAGAGAGGATGAATTATTAATGTAAAATAAAATTTAACAAGCCAGCTTCAATATCTTTAACCATTCGGCTAGAAATACAAGGTCCTAGGCTTAATTAAAAACTAAGTCCGTTTTATGAGCAAAATTACATAAAGTTTAATTTAAATTTCTCTAGTCAAATCATACAAACAAACTTTGGATTTCTAGCCATATATTTTAGTCTAGAGTATTTTGGGAATTAAACTAAACAAAATATTTTCTAATGAGTAAAGAACAAATCAGTTTACAAAATAATTAGCATATGAGCCTTTAGTGAAAGAGCGCCATTATATGTATCCAAAGAAGTGTCATACTTTTTACTTTGTAAATAAATTATATAATATTTAAATCCTAACAAAAAAAAACTATTTCTCGTGGTTCGTTTTCGATTTAATTCAATTTATCATGACAAGCTAAGTGTGAGAGTTGTTCTATTGTTAAATTTTGTCAAATAGAATTTCTTTCACAACATATTAATTTTCGAGATTCCAAGTATTGTACCTCAAGCACATAATAATCAAAAATACGAGCTTAAACTTAACTAATTTAAGGTTTATTACAATTTTTTTTTAATTCAATGTATTTCTCATAAATCTTATAATTATATTTACCTAATTGACTCGCCTGCAAATTTTTCATCCAAACACTCACTAAAATAAAGAACTGTTTACAAATTTTGATCATGGCTTTAGGCTGGAAAATAAATTTTACTTTAACTTTAAATAAATAATCAGAAAAGATGCATTTTTTTCAAATTTCAATTAAATTTTTGCTTTTAAAATAATTTATTGATATTTAGAGTATGAAAATCCAAGTGTTACCTAACAATAACAAACTATCTTTTGAAACTATGCACACGCTTTGGATCAAAAATACTTTTGTTTGGCCAAATCAGTTAAGAACCCAATGAGAAAATTTTAACCATTTTTTGGTAGTAAATGCTTGACTTGTTTTAGATACTCAACTAAAGAATCTGCATTAAATCTTTTATAATTTTTGTTGAGCCATATTCCAATTTTTTTTGAGCTGACTAATTTGTAAGTTTGGTATAAAAAAAATTTTTCTCCAAAATTCGATTTCTATAAAATCAACTACTCTGTGCAATTAATACAACACACATAGATATTTAAATAAAAAATTCACATTATTTCCTAAAAATGTTTGTTAACATTTTAAAATTTTTTTCTCCACATTAATAAAATACCTGAATTTTACCATTGTTCTAAGCGATCAATATAAATTTAAATATTTAAGTAATTTTCAAATTAAAATATATTCAAATTAGGACTGATTGAGTTTCAAAAATCTGCCAAATCATTAAAATAATAGAAAAGCAAATTTGGAAAAAAAATTAAAATTCAAAATCATGGTTATTTAAATCTAGAATTTGGAACGAAACGGATTATCATCTCACAAATGGCAATGCAAAATATTGATCATTAATTAAACTGAAAGTTAATAAACAAAAATGCCATAAATAATAAATTGATTACATGCTGATTTGGAATTGTATTACCATCATCTATTGTGATAGTTTTAAATTACGGCTTACATTTTTATTAATTAAATCTTTGATTAATACAACAAGAGGATAAAGCAAAATATGGCTTATTTCTTCAATTATCGATCGGAAACATTCAGTATCTAAAATAAACTAAAGCTAGAAAAATTGATCAATTTAAAGAATTGTTATAGATAAACACGATATATCTGACATTAAATGTAATAAATATCAGATAATTATCTTAAATAGCTTTCTTTTTTTATTTTATACAAAAGTAAAGTTTAAAAATTTTATTTACTGATCGAAAAAAATGAGCTTAAAAATCAAAATTAAAAAATAGAAAATACAAGACAAAGTTTGTTTAAATGAAATGGTTTATACGTTCCAATAAACAAAAATAAATGTTTGTAAACTTGCTCCAATTGTTTTTGTGCCAGTTCCATGCCTGGTTAAAATCAGAGCATGACTCGGCAGCAAGCTGAGTAAAACAAAAAAGTTGTTAAATAATCGGAAAATTTTTGTTTTAAATAGCAATTTTTAACTAAATAATTGAAAAAAAGCTTGCATGCTCTGGTCCCATTAATTGACTATTTTAAAATTAAAATAAAATCAGAATTATTTGCAATCTATCTAAATCAAATGAGCGTGAAATCGGGCTCTGAAATAGTCCGGTGTAGGTTGACACATCGATTTAACAAATTTCAATTTATTTTGCTTACCTAAGTTTTAAATTTAATTAAAATTTGAAGTCTAATTGTAAAATTTCAAAGAACTCAATTTAAATTCACATTGCCAAAGACTAATTCTTTTAAAATGAATGAAGAAGTTGTTCTTGTTTACTTTATGATTCATTCAAGTAGGCGGCATTTCCGACCAAATGAGAATGTGCGCCGATTCAAATTACTAAATAAATAAAATCTTATCCCCTTTTAATACTTTAGATAAATATGTTTTAAGATATAATCTTTCAATGAAAAATATTTTCACCTCTACTGACAGGTTGAAATTATTTTATCGATTAAGTAAATCAGATGCTGGCTCGCGTTTGATATAAATCCATTTTAAATGATCAATGTAAATAACTAAATTTTTTTTTAAGTGATTTTTTTCTTTAAAAAAAATCAAGCCGATCTATCAATTCCCCAAAAAATATATTTTTTTGTATTTTCTCTTACATTTATCTTGGCAGATCACTGGCAAAAGCAATAATCTTTATACTTAATTAGATTCGCGATAAAATAAAGCTTATTTTTTTTTGTTGCCGAGCTTTTGGAAAGTGAAACCATTTTTAAGAGTCAAACTCAAAAATAATAATTAATTTTTGAGATTAGGTCTAGATTACAATTTTTATTACATTTGAGTAAATCAACTCAATTAGGTCAGATGCTGCTGCAAACCACAAAGCTTGATCGTGAATTCATTATTCTACTCATAACACAACTCTATTCACATCCAAATCACAAAAATGTTTTAAATTATTCTAATCATTTCGTTTATAAGTTTATTAAATTCACATTGACACTTATGTTTTAAAAATAAAAATTAAAAAATAAAGAAGACAAATGCAAATGATTTGTGAGAAAATTATTATTTATTTGAATATCTGTACCGAGCTTTAGCTTCTTCAAATACAAAAAAAAAACTAAAAATCTTAAAACATCTTTTTGAGAGAACAATGTTTGAAAAGGTTACTAAAAAAGAAAGTTGTATATTTATGCATTTCATGATTTGAGGTAAGCATACAATTTTATAAATACTATACTAAATAATATAATTTATTTTGAGAAAAAAATTATATAAACAATTCATAAATATTCTGAAATGCAAATAAAATATGTTTAGATATTTAAACTAACTTTGATATTTTTATTTACTTCCTGACACAAAAATCTGCAATTATAATTAAAATCTCATGACCATTGATTAGCTTTCACATATGATATTACCAGATTAGTAACGAAGTATTTAGGCTAAATAGTTTAAGAGAGTCACGCTAAAACACTAGATCAAAACAATCCATTTTTGCTCAAAAATTAAAAGATAAAAAAAAATATACAATTTAAAATAAGTTAATTAAATGAGATTTTCGGCTTAAATTCTTAGGTAATTAAATTTACATTACGTAAGATCTTTTCTTTTTTCTTAAATGTTTATTTTGGTAGCTTTTCCTGCTCTTTGTTAAATTTTTACTCGAAAATCTCCTACAGGGTTCTAATTAAAAAGGTCTCAAGTAAAGTATTTATTTCCTCTAATTATATAACAAAATAATTAATTATATTTTGATAAAGAAATTATAACTTTTAGTTGGCTCAAGAGTAAATAAAATTTCAAAAAATGACCTTATTTTCTAGATGCACTTGAGCAAAATCCGAATCCATAAATAATTTTTTTCTAAACCGATTATTTAATTGCTCCATCTTGAACGGATTCTGTTTAAAAAATCGATGGACCAAAAATTTTCTCTAAAATTCCAAAAATACTTTTGATAATATTTATCTAAGACAAATGTGACATAACCAAGTCGAGAAAGAAACCTTTTTCGGATTAAAATATTTGAGTCGAAAATTCCATTTGATATTTAATCCGATAAAGCAAAGAAAAATTCAAAAGTGTCAAAGTCCTTCTCTCATTATAGCAAAACAAAAATTTAATTTTAAACTTTGAAGATTATCTCGCTTGATAAACTGTTAATAGACTACTTAAATTTTTCTCGCGGTAATACCAGCTGAGTAATGGTTTAATTATAGGCCTTGGCAATTTATTTTTTTCGGATACTTAAAACGAGCTCTTGGGCAACTAATTAGCTTAAGATGTCCTGATCTCTAAGATTATTAAAAAAAAAATTAAATAAAAAAAAAATTAAAAATTTCTCGAAAAATACTTTTATTTTATGATATATAAACTGGTGAATGGTTTGGATGCTTCAGTTGATTATTTTTCTCCAAGTCTTTGCTTGGCAATATTTAATTCATTTTTAATAAATTTTGAATTCGAATTACTAAAAAATCTACTTTTAAAATATTTATTTTAATATTAGATACAGATAAATCTAAAATCCAAAGTTAAATCAAATATTTTTTTTGTATTAAATATTTTTCTTATTATGGTACATCTATGAAAAAATTGAACTCGAATTAATTTCATTGTCGTTTTTAAGATTGTATTGGGGTTCACGGATCATAAAGTCATCGACATAAATTTTAAAAAATGTTTTGAGATACGATCTTTTTTCAATCTATGAACCTTTTTCAAAAATAATTAATTTTTTTCTTGTCAAGCCTGAATAATCTATTCGACATAAGATTAGTTCTGCGAGGAAAATTTAATTTTAAGTTGTCAAGAAATTTTTTTAGAAATATTGATTATTTAAATTAAAAATTAAAACAAATAATTAAAACAAATGATTAACTTGTCGTAAATTTTATAGCTTAAAAAAATCGACATATGTTACTTATCTTTTTTGACTACTTGAATTAAATATAATCAGATTCTGACAAATTGTGGATTATATTTATAGTTAATAATGAAATTTGACTTAATAATTCAAATTGTGAACATGATATGAATCCATAAAAGTTTAGTTTTTTTAATAAAGCACATAACGGAATTCGAAGGCCTAGATTCCTAAATGCAATAATCAACCCATTAATTAGTTAAACTGATTTTCCTGCATTGAAAATTTTGTCATGAGTTGAAAAATTAATTAAGTTTGTTAAATAAATTACTAAAATGCTTGAAGCAATCTTAAAAATTTATTAGATTTTCAGTGTATACAGCAAATAAAATTTTTCTTCATTAATATTTAACTTGACTTCCTTAATTAGCTGAATCTTTTTGGCAGATTTTTATTCTGGTTCAAATATCATCAAAAATACTAAATTTCATTTTTGATTATTTTAAATCAAATAATGAATCAATAAATCGACTTTTTGACAAATTAATAAATTTATGATATTTATTAAATTAAGAATAGACTTTATAAAAAAATTTAGACATATGATTTTCGTTCCGTATCATTTGGTGACTTAATCAACTAAGGATGCAAATAAAAAAGAATTAATTTTGACCCAAAAAAATTTAGCATTTTTGCTCGAGTAATTCAAACCTAGCCTAGAGACGAAATGATTATTTAATTGCAATTTTTAAAATATTTAATTAAATTTAGTTATGCTGAATTTGATTAATTGATTCTAAAAACAAATTTTGTAAGTTATTCAACTCTATCTTACCTAAACTAGACTTGAACTGATAAAATTCCATTTAAAATTGATACAATTAATTTCAAATTTATCTATAAAAATATAAATCAACTATAAAAATCTATTTTATCATATTTAAGGTTTTAAAATTAACTAAATTTTTCGAAACGCAAAAGGTTTTTTTTAATGAAACCAAATTTGGAACAAATACTAAAAATAACAACAAGTTAAAAAGTAAAGCTCGCAATTTTAAGTGCAAATAAATCTCTTTGTAGAAATTGGAACTTTTTGAAAAAAAAAATAAAAACGAAATTAGGTAGAAATCTGATAAGCGAGGTAAAATTTTTATCCTTCTAAATAATGGAACCATTTTAAAAAATAAATATTAAATTTCAAATAATTAGGTTGGGTTGTTTTTTTTTTGAAGCCTTAAAGGACTTAACAATATACGAAATTTTTTTAATTAATAAAATAACAAAAAGTCTTATATTTAAAAATAATTTTCAAAATTAAATTATTTCATTTTCTAGATTACTCAGAGATATATGCTCTATGATATTTAACCATCTCGTTTATGCATTGAACAATTTGTTGCAACATATTTGTGCCATATTGTTCAAACTAAAGTAACGTAGAGTTTATTGATTTTGACGGATAACTAGAATTTTTATTTATAAATTAATAATGATTATCAGCTATACTAATTTTTATTTCAATTTTATCGGAAAAATGTGAAACATTATCTTGGAATTTGATTTTGCCACAATGGAATTGGGTATAATCATCTTAACAGAAAATTTTTTATTCATTTAATTTAACTATTAAACTTCCTAATATTTCTACGAATTTAATACAATAACAAATGAAGAATTCTTTTTTTTAAATCTTAAAAAACATTAAAAATTAAAGTTTTTGATACTATCTAACACTTTTAAATAACTGACCAAATATACCTACTTTTTAAAGAACAGAGTGATTAAAGAAGAGAATAGTTTTTCAATTGAAGTTTCATCAAGCAATTGATTCGAGTCTAAAAGTTAGTCAAGTTTTCAAATCTGGTGTAAATAAATACTCATCTAGGATCATGCGGTCTTAGCCTTAACCATTCAGGATCTTATCCTTCATTTTCATACCTTCATTTTTCCTTCCTTTTATGGGAATAATTTATTTTTCTAACTATCGTATATTTTTTTACTAAAACATTAAAAAAAATTCTAAAATTTATTTACATGCTTAAAAAATTTTTTTTAAACATATTAAATATCAAAACTCACTTATGCTCTTATTAACATTTAAAAAATAAGTGAATTCGAAAGTGATAAAGAATTTTATATTTGATTTTGGTCAATTTAATTTACTCAATCGATGTATAAAGAGGGTAAAGTTAAATAAAGCAAAATGGTAATTTAGCACCTGCACACATGTAAAAATTATTTGAAAATTGTTTTAAATATAATGAAGCACTCTGCAGTTAATGCTAAACTGACTATTTTAGCTATAAAAATATTGAGTTCAAAAAGATGTGTGGTAGGAAAACCAAGCAAAAGACTGGTACGTAGAGAATATAAATTAGAATTAAAAAACAACATTTTGTACATTAACTGATAAATAAATGATTTTTTATTCAACATTATGTTGTTTAAAAGTATATTTTTTGATGAAAAAAAATAGTAAGCCTCTTTCTATTTAACCCAATATTTTACTGTATTTTAATATAATTTATTATGAACAAAAAAAGAAAAACAAAGGCAAACTATAAATGGAACTGGATTTCTGCGCATCTAGCTACCAAAAATGTCAGTAAGACATCTTCCCAAGTCTGCTAGTCATTGCTTATTTGTATTTTTATAAATTTAAAATTCTTTTTTATCAAATAAAAAAAAAGAAATATAATCCCAAAAAATAAAATAAATACTTTAGTCTAAATATTTGATAACTAAATAATGAATTAAATACATTTTTAAGTAGTTTTTCTCATTAAGAAAGCAAATCTTTAAATCGAATGACTATGATGGACGATGAAAAAATGATTAATCTTGAGAGTAAAACTAAAGTCAAAGAAAAAAAGTTTTTACTTTTATTTAAAAGTGAAAAAAAAACACGCTTTAATGTCCATGTTTTTTTAATAACTGGGAAATAAGGTTTTTCCGAGGACCTTATAATTTTGAATTTTTAAATTTTTTTTTTTTAATTTAAATGACTCTGTATCCAATCTTTTTAAGGCATTTATTCGTTCATTTATTTTTAGAGAGCTAAATGCTAACGGACCTTAGCATTGGTAAGGTCTACTTTCATAATAGAAATTGAAATCATTTATTTTAATAGCCAAAAGTTAGATTATAAACAATTAATTAAAATTATATAATGAGCCCTTAGTAATATTCAACAAATCGCTATTAATTACACAAATTTAATCAAGGATTAAAATAGTTCATTAATTGTTTTCAACAAAATAGAAATTTTGCTTCTCTTAGTGGGTTAAAAAATTCAAAATTTGGTATAACTGTTAGACAATAAGAAGAAATTTTAAAATAGTATTTATAAATTAAATTAAATTTTTAGCTGGACCTAAATGAAAATTGTTAAAACTCTTCTCTGATATTTATTTTGACTAATGCTAAGGCAATCTGTCAGCTTCCCGGTACACTGTAAAATTAAGCCTGCAATTAATTAGAATATAAAATATGACAAGCGAACAAAAAAGTAGATATTATATGAAGAAAAAAAATTAAAAAAGCAAAAAATATATAATTTTGATAAATTAAAAATTTAATTTATTTTTTGCTTCTAATTAACGTTTGCCACTAAACATCAAATTTTATAAACTTTATTTTTTGTAAGCAACTCTTCTTTTCGCTTAGAATTTAAGATTTTTAGGAACTCAGCTAATGATGGGTTATTCCTTCAGTATGATTTAGTTTTCATTTTTAAGATACATTTATCAATCGAACATAGTTCTTATAGTTTGGTTCCGAGATTATCAATTTTATATCATTGGTGTTAGAATTTTGATTTACTGTATAGGCAAGTCAATTCTGAGGGTGCAAATTAAATTAGTTGTTAGTTGAAAGACCATGGAATGACCATGGCAATATTTTCTTATACTTTCTAAATGTCTCTCGGTGTCAGAAAAATATTTCCATTCCATATAGCAATACATATTTTGTAAATATTTGGCCTATTCTGATGTATTTTTTGAGGGGAGAAAATTAAGCATTATTTTTAAAAAAATTTATTAAAATTTCCTTGAAAATTTTTTAAAAATTGTTCAAAATAGAAAAAAAAACAACAAAAATTTGAATAAAATAAAAATGTGACTTTTTAAATAGCAATTTTATACAAAAATTTAGACATACCACAGACGGAATGTTCTTATCTGCATGGGATTAAACTCGAACAAAAAGGGATTCGAACCATCTTTTCTCTTTCCATTTTGACTCTGTTCTCTTTTGATAATGTAATCATCCAGTTCGGAGTCTGATTTCCAAGAAAGTCGTTCATTGAGTTCTTCCACTTTCATATTAGCTCCCAAAGACAATTCTTCAACTCCGACAATATCAAAACTTTCACTGAAAAACTCTCTTAGATCAACACTGACTGGCTGCGACAAAGTTTTGTCCTCTTCTTTTTCATAAAAATGCTCTAAACGAACCACAAATGAATTTTCCAATTGATTATCCAAATCAAGATCTTTGGCCAGTGTCAACAGGTGGATATTTGGCGAAAGAGCCATGTTAACCGGACTCCAGCCAGCCAACTTTTTAATATTTTTATTAGAGTCAAGCGGGGTAAAAATAGTCAATGGTCTATTATTGACTCTATGTGAAAGTTCTCTGTGCAAAGCTGCACTTTTTTCCACAGAATCAAATATTAATTTCACATTTCCTTTAATTATCAGACCTTTTCCGTCTTTTCCTTTTTCATTCAAAGGTTCAGCAACACCCAACGCATCATCATATAAAGTTCTTCGATGCAGCATAACTTCAATGCTGCCATCTCTAATCGAAGAACCACCATGACTTCGGTCAGTGACCAAAGTTAATTGTCTCAATTGATCTTCCATGTGCCTGCTATTTCGCTTAGGCTCATCACGAATAAAAATTCTACTATTTACCGGAAAATAATTGCCAGATATTTTTTCCGTCTGGTTCAGGCTCCAAGTAGGACGATAATTTCTTTTTCGTTTTAAAATTTCACGTCCATTGGAGTCTGTGTAAAACAAAGAACCAGAGCTTAAATCTGAGTCAAATTTAATCACAACCTCTCTACCCACTTTGTCATCCACGTTGATAGGTCCCACTTGCCATTCAAATTCCACATTTTTGTCATCTTTATACAACCGAATTGTTTGACTAATCCATTCATTGTAAATTTGATGCACCTCATTAAACAACTCTCCATTATAAACCCTAAAATTTGCCACAGTCAAAGGCTGACACGAGCTGTTCTTTGGTCTAAAAACATACGCGCCCGATGCCTGAAAAATTGGCTCTGAATTATTGCCTGGCATGGACTCATAGATACAAAAATATTGTTCCAAAGGCGAACTTAGAGAGTTATCCTTATTTTTTATGCTAGCCAAATTTCCATTTGAATCAAAGTTTAATTCAAGGTGCTCATTTGAAAGTATTACTTGCCTCATCGGCTCAGTTGGTTTGATGACCGATATCTGTTCGGAATTTCTATAAATACGGTATATCTTAACTCCCAGAGGTCGCTGCTCTGCTTTCCAAACAAGATTATACTCAGCTTTAGAGTCTCGTTCTGGAATACTTTTTGTTTCATTGTAAACTGGTGTATACTGAATTAATTCTTTATTTCCACTCTCTACATCAATAACCTGATAGGTGGCATCTATTGTTGGAATTTGGATCCAAGTTTGAACCTCTCTTGGCAATGGGTTGTACAATATCAATGCAATGTTGTCATAGCTTTCTATTTCACACTGAGAAATGTTCAATAATGGACAAATAAAAATTGGTTCATCGGCATGTGCACCATACAGTTTAAACAAAATACCATCAAATGCTCTTCTAATTACATCGATGCATTTGTTAATACCTCTTGCTAAACGCTTAGAATAGTCATTGGCAACATGTTGTCTTTCAGTGCCTGACACTGCATCATGATGCTGCAAAATTCCCATTTCTCTTTCCAGTAAATTAATAGCATTCTTTGTGTCCTCATCTTCCAAATTGGCAAATGTAACCAATTGGCGAACAGTTTGTAAGTAATTGTTGGTTCTTCTGACAAAGTCTTTTAGTGCTGATCGACTGGTAAAGTATCCAGTCCAGAATGAGTGCGGTCTGTGAGCGTATGGAAAGAAATCGTCGTATTTAAGAGGCCATGTGGTGTTCTCTTTGTACAGGGAATACATGTAGCAAGCAGGTGTTGAATAGAATATGTTCACATTGCTGCCATTTGATTGTTGTTTATTCACGTAATAGATAAGCTTGTCCAAATTTTTGTACCACATATGAGCATTTGAATACTGAAAATCAGAGCCCATGGTCATGATTAAATTTTTGGTCTTGTACCATTCAGCTTGATTGTGCGTGTATTCGAGGAATTTTCTCACTTTATCATCTACATTGTAGTCATCAAGATCTGGATCATCCATCATTGGGTCATCACCACAATATATGTCAAAGCAAAAGCCTGGCGGAGGTCCGTAACCATTGGGCAAAATTCCGGTGAAAATTCTTCCTGCCTCTCCCAAGTTGGAGCTAGCTTGCCACAGCATTTCTCTAGACTTGGTCTCAGTTCTAAAATCCGAGTCTTGATAATCAATTCTGCCTAAGAATAAGCCATCAAAACCGAACTGGGCAAATAGAGATCCGTGCTCGCGCGAATGACCAAATGGATCTATTTGCCAAGCAGATCTTGGTCGAGCACATTTTCCAAATTCTTTTAGAATAAAATTTAGTCCCAGAGCCTGTTGATCAATCATGTCGTTATAATAGGGCGTTGCTTCGTCATCCATAACCCTTTCATATTTATTTTGTTAATTTATTTAATTAAATTAATAAATTTACCATGCTCCTATGACAAACTCCAATCGGCCTTCATCAACTAGGGTTCTTACCAGTTGTTTTGTTTTGTCGTCTTGTTCTTTCCACCATCGGTGCATATACGCCATTTCAACATAGACAAATCTTTTGCTAGGGTCTTTTTCTAGCTCACTTACAACAGTATCTAGATAAAATTTTATTTTATTTATTTTATATTTTTTTTTTTATTCGGCACCTAAGACATATTGGACAGAGGCAGTCTGTTCACCATTGTTTGCTCCATAATAATATTGATCCACAGTTTTTAGCCAGCCAGCATCGTCATGGGTATGAGGAACCAAATGAACATTAATCATTCCAGATTTTCCCAAATTGCAGTTTTTGAAAGGAGGACCGCAACTTTGTCCGGAAACTTGGCTCAAGCAACAAAGTGTGCCAAGTAAAATGGTCAAAATAGTTATCTTTCTCGTAACAGAGCTCATAATCAGCTCGAATACTTAATAGAAAAAAAAATTAAAAAAATATTTTTTTGCAGCAGTTTTTTTGCGAAATTTTTATTTTGAAATAAAAATAGGTGTAATTTATTTTTGAAAAATTTATAAATATTTCATATTCATAAATCATGTGATTTAATGAATTTTATTAAAGCTAAAAATAATTTTTTTTGTACCACCGAGATAAGAGTGTACCAAAATAGAGCTTCAAAAATTATCAATGAAACAAATAATCTAATCCAATATTTTGTTATCAAAATGGACTTTGATAGAACAATGGTCCATAATTAGAGGTTTGAAATTCAATGGTGTGCCTATCGATAACTGGTGAGCTTTTTTTTTAACATTTTAAAGTACAAAATTTATTTGATTGACTTTTTCATCTCAAGAAATATTGACAAAAAGGAAAGAAAATTTTGAAAAGTTAAGATAATTAGCTTTAAAATATGGTTGATTAAAGTGAAAAATTTTCAGCAACTTCCAATTTCATCTTTTGAAAAAAGATTGATAAAACATAATTATTTTAAAAAAATTTCATAATCATGAAGTATGCATATCTAAATTCAAAAAAGACCATAAAACAAATTTATTTAAATAATTTTTGAAATAATATTTACAATTAAAACTTTATTGATCACACCAAGGATCATCAAGAAATTGACGTAATTATCCAAATTTACAGACATGTCTTAAAAATAGAGTACTCTATTTTAGTGACATGTTATTCAAAATTGAGCACTGTTTTTGAAAATAATAAAAATTCATTATTAGTGACATGTAATTAAATGTGAACTGATTTAAAATTATTAAAAATAGTTTCAGCTTTTATGAAATTATTTTAAAAATGGAAATTTAATGGCTTATATTTCTTTTAGTAGAAAAAAATTTTTTTTTTAAAGAAAAAATATTCTTATATGTAGAAAAAATACTTGAGAAAATAGAAAAAAAATGTTATTTTTTTCTAGGTCTTCCGCGTTTTCGTCTCTCGGTTTGACCGTTTTGATTTTCTGCTGATCGATTATTGCAGCCAATGCTCAATATTTGATTCGATTTAATCGCTGATTGAACTTGAATCGATGGTTGGATATTGGTTAAAAGCGTTCACATTTAAAGGACCAGTTGAATTTAGGGTTGTTAACATTCAAAAGAAGATTTGGAAGGCTTCCAAATTTTTGTTTTGAATTAGAATTTTCTCTTTTGAATAAAAATGTTTTGGAAATCGATATTTCAAAATATTTTATTCAGAAACACTCCTTTTGAAAGATTCAAAATAAAACAAAACGGACAAATTTTGACACAAAATTATAAAGTTCAAAATTAAAAGTTCAAAACTCTCTATTCTAAAATCAGAATCTTAAGAATTATAAATATACAAACAAATATATTATTATTATATAATATATTTTCTTTTTTCTTTAATTGATATAGAATCTTACTGCAAAATTATTTTTCAAATTAAAAAAAAATCTAATTTCATCTTTTACTAAATCTTGTTTTATCTTTTAATATGTAAATAAAGTTGAAATGTCTTCAAATACTGAACCTATTCATTAGAATTTCACTATTTTTTAGAGTCATAAAAATTTATTGAATTAATAATTAATGAAAAATGATAAACAAAAATATGCACATGAATGCATTCAAAACGTTTGAATGAAACGATAATAATTTTTGTGTGTAGTATTCAAGTGTGAAAATATTTTTTTTAATGTATAAACAATTGTTTTACAATTTAATTTATTTCAAAAAATTCGATTTAGTTTTTATAATCTCTTTCAATTATAATAATTCCTTTTGAAAACCAAAATAACTAAATTACAATTTTCAAAATAAGATTTCCTATCCTCTTCCAAATGTTATAATACAAAACATAATTTCAATTTTTCTTTTAAAAGTTATAAAAGAAAAGAGAAAATATTATTCCAAAATTTAAAAAATTTGAATGTTAATAACCCTAGTTGAATTTCTCTCAAGAGCAAGGAGAGCCTTTTTTCGACAACCTCTTTTAGAATTTTTCTCAATCTTAAGATCTAGAGTTGGAAATTCTAATAATTCTAATTGATATCCAATACCAATTACATGCTTGCATATAAATTTTTTTTTCCAATATTGACAAAGTTGATTTTTGAAAATACGCTTTGCAGATTTCTTTTGTTGCTTGTTGATCATTCTTTGACGCTGTGACCATATAAACTGTTCGTCCACTTTGAGTAAATTTGACTATTTTTTTTTTAAGCGAAACCATCCAAAGCCAAGAGTCCATTCGTGAGTTGAAACGACTGGTTTTGTCGCAAATTTATTATTTATTTGTTTTCTGTACCGAGCTAGAGATACTTCAGAATAAGTAAAAAAAAAAAAAAAAAATAAAATAAAAATAAAATTAAATTAAAGTTAATAAAATGAGAAAAAAAAAAGAATCAAAATAAAGTAAATAAGCTAAAAAAATGAAAGTTGAAAATACATGAATAATAATAGATTGATTACATGTGGCACATGTTTAAATAGTTCAAGTTTCAGGAAAAAAAGAAGAAATTACTAGGTAGCAATTACACAATGGAGTTGGATATTCGATATATCTAGAATTTATTGGTTTTAAATGTTTTTTTATACTCATTTTACATTTAATTAAAGTTATAAGTCAATTATTATTAAGTGATAATTTTCTTTAATCGATAAAGGTGAGAAAAATGATAATTATTTTTTTCTTTTAAGAAAATTATTTTTTCTTTAATCAAAAATATTTTTTCTACTAAAAAAAATATTTTTAAATAAATTCATTTTTTCTACTACTAAAAATATGAGCCAAATTTAATTATGTTTTAAATCCTAATATCATTAAAAACGGATGAATTTAGAAAAAAAAATTAAACTTATTCTTTTTTTAAGATATATCGTATAAATTGAACATTGCTCTTTTAAAAATCAGTGTTCATTTTTTACTGACATGTCATTATTTGATAAAGTTACATGTCACTAAATTCGGATAATTACGTTAATTAAATTTTATTTTAAAGTTTACTTTTTAATATTAAAAGGTAAAAAAATCAATGATTATTATTTAAATTAAAATATTTTAAATAAAATCATTAATAGATTAATAAATTTTATAACTGAACTTAAAGCCAGATCTCTTTAATTTTTTAAATTTGCTTAAACCTGATTTAATTTCTTTTTAATTCATAATCATTTATTATTGAATATTTAAAAAATTAAATAAAAGATAAATTAAAATTTATTTAGACCAAGAAGATCTAAATCAAAGAATAAGCATCCTAAAAAAATTTTAAGTTTAAGACAATTTTTTTGTCGCTTTTTTAAATTAAAATTTAGCGCAACTTTTAAATATTTTGTCGAAGAAAGAATCCAAATATTTGTTTAGCTGAGAATATTTTTATTAAATTAAGCAGCCATGTCTAAAGCAAGAAATACAAGGTCTAAAAAGCAAAATGAAATCCCTGAGCAAAAAGCTGCTGAGGAAATGAACACGAATACCAAGGATGAATCAAAAGAGTAAATTAAATAATGATTTAGTGTTTTAATTAATTTAATTAATTCAACCAAGTAAATTGAAATCAGTCTTAACCGAGAACAATGAATCAGAAACTTTTGAAAAAAGAGTTTTGAGACCCAAACGATCATACTCTTCTCTGCCTAAGCCACAAGCGGCGTTACCGCCAAATCCAAAAACAAAAACTAATCGCAAGAGAAAAAATTCACCAGAAAAAGTTGCATCTAAAATAGATGAAGTAGAAAGTGTAGAAGAGAAGATAATTGAAAAAAAATCTAGCAAAAAAATTCCTGCTTTGTTCGAAGATAGTCCTGATGAAAATGAAGAAAATGCTAAAAACACAGGACAAAAAACTAAAACTCGAAAAACATCAAATAACAAACTGAAGAAATCTGATTCAGCTTCAAATTTAAGCGTCAGTGCGACGGCTACAACTATTGTAAATTCTGTAAATTCTAACTCAAGTTCAATCAATGAAAAAATCGCTCCCAAGTCCATAATGAAAACAAAGCAGAACAAAAGTGAAGAAACTGAGGAAAACAAAAAACCCAAAAGAGGTGTAAAGATTCAGGACGATTTGGTAAAATCCGAATTACTAGGTGTAAAATGTGATAAACACAAATATTCGGCTTCAACTAGTACTCCTAGTGGTCTAAGACGCAAACCTCTCAAGGCTCCCCAGGATGTGTCAATGATTTGTAAGCCAGATACTCCAGAAGTTACCTCATAGATATATACAATATTAATGTGATGGAGACAATTTTTAGAATTCATTTAACTGTGGATAAATTCCTAAAATCTTTTTTTATGTCATTTTTAAAACAAAATGCTAAATATTTTTTTTCAACTTCATTTTTATAATCGGATAATTTCATTTTTTTCTCACAGCATTTTTTTTTGTGTAACTCTAAAATATCTAGCAATTGATTTAAGTTTTTTCTAAATTAACACGGATTTATAAATTTTATTTGTCATTTTTCTAAATAAATAGCTTTATTTTAAAACATTTTTATTTTTGAAAAAAAATTAAAAAGAAATTCATTTGAATAATATTTTCTAAAAAGTAAAATAATATCTAATCTATGATAAAGAAGTTTGTCTGATTTTTTTGGAAATGAGCCTTTGTATGAAGTGCAAGTTTCCTAATAAGAAATTTTAAACATTGGATTGCTAAATATTTTGAAAGGACATGAAAAGCGTTTTCCAACATTTTATTAAATTAAAAAGAATTAATTTTTTTTCAAACTTTTTCAAAAATTTTTGCTTATCCTTTGTCACTATATGAACCGAATTGTAATAAACAAATAAATATTGAGATCTTAATTATAAACCAGATTACAGTACTCACGTTTTTCATAAAGATTCATACCATAATATTCTAAATTATCAAAATATTGATCTAATTCAAAAAAAAATTTTCTAATTGTAAAAAACATCCAGATCAGGCTAATAAAATTGCTTTGAAAAATTGCTAAAAATTACATCTTTCTCTTGATTTTAGCTTTTTTTTAGTAAAATTATATTTAATTTAAAATTTTAATACGATTTAGAAAAATTAATAAGAATAATATCATTTATGCAAATTTAAGAAAAAAGAAAATTTATTAGTAATTTTAGTTAAAAAAAATAATAAATCGCCTTTTTTAAACACGAAAAGCTATTCGAAGTTACTCGAAGTTTACGGTGAACAAACGGCTGTGTATGGCGTGCCGGCAAAACCATACAATGCGGTTTGTTCACCCTGAACTTCGATGGCCAGACCGAAATCGGCCAGCTTTACATTTGCACCTTTGTTTTTACTCGCCAAAAGGAGATTCTCGGGCTTCAAGTCTCTATGGACTATGCTGTTTTCATGGCAGTGTCTGACAGCGTCAAGAATTTGCTGAATACAGTGGCTTGCATCCACTTCGCTGTAAAAATCTCTGGCCACAATATCCTCGAATAGTTCACCACCAGATGCTCTAATTTAAAAAAAAAATTCTTATTTTTTTTAATTATTTTTTACTCACAGATCAAAGATTAAATAGTGGAATCCCTTTTCGGAAATGCTGTCATGAAGACGCACAATATTTGAGTGTTTGAGTTGGTGACAGATTTTCGCCTCTCTTTCCAACTTTTGATGGTCACCTTGAGAAAACTTTTTTGCGTTTATTATCTTTGCTGCAAATTCAAGCTGGCTGTTTTTCTGGATACACCGTCGCACTATTGAAAATACCCCTCCGGTGAATAAATTGGTTAAAAAAAATACTCCAATTTTTCATTAGTCACTCACTTTCCCAACTCTTCTTTTAGTTCAGAATCATCACTAAATCTTGTGCAAGTTATCATTGCCATTTTGCTTTTGAGAAATAAAAAAAAAGAATAAAATGTTCTTAAAAGTTAAGAATATGTTTCTTTGAAACCAAAAAAAAAATTCAAACAAATTAGCTAAATTAGTCGAATTAAAATTTCAAACCAAATTTAAGCTTGTTTAAAAAATTAAAGAAAATTCTTTGACTTGAATTAAAAAAATAATAGTCCTTGATTTAGGCTTTTGAAAAAAAAAAACAAAAAAAAACGTTGTCCTTAGAATTTTGAAAAAAAGAATAAAAAAATATGTAGAACTTGGACTTTAAAAAAAAATATTTGACACGGAATTTTGAAAAAAAATTAAAGAAATAAAAGTCCGAACTTGGACTTGAGACTTTTAAACGACTAGGCGAACCAAGCGACTCGTATCAGTCGTACCAGGGGAATTGTACCAGGCCATGTTAAATTTTTGAAAGTAATTTTATATATATATTATATTAAAAATAAATCGCCATTTTTAAACACGAAAGGCATTTTAAATTTGAGACTTTTCTTTTTGTTAGAATTGTTTTTTGTGAAAATGGACAAAGTATTATCAAGACATTCAAAAAATTTTTTTTCAAAAAATTATTTAAATCAAATTTTTTGGTAAATTCACTAAAAATGAAAAAAAAAATTTCAATTATTTTTAAAATTTTTCTCGAAGAAATTAAAAAATGAAAAGTTAAAATAATGAAAAAAATATATTTTAATTCATTTTTGATCTTTTGTTTTGTTGATCATCTTAGAATAATATGAGTTTTTTTGTTGATTCCTTTTTTCTCTTTTGGAATTTCTAAATTTAGATTTGGATTTCTTCAATTTCAACTTCACATCTGGTTAAGTTTCAATATCTCTCATAAAATCAAATTGACTCAAAATTGAATTTACAATACATATAATAATTTTCATGATTAGTAATGAGTTATTCAAAGATTTATTATTTGTCAATTTGATATTAAAATTGTCTTTATTTAAAAAATATCTTTATCCAAAATATTTAAAAAATCAGACTTGTTTTTGTGTCACAGTTTTTAGTCTAAGTCACAAAAATTTAAGCCAAAGTTATGAATTGGGCTTAAATAATTTTAATTTTAAATTATCGACTTTATTTGACTTAAAACTTATGACTTGTAAAAAAATCTGAAAAAAATAAATCAAAAGATAAGGTTTTTATTGAAATTTTTATTTTATTTTTCTTTTATTTTATTTTTTTTAGTTTGGAATTTATTTTTCTTTTCCAGTTTCAAATGCAAATGGAGAACGGTTTTTTCTGTCTTAAAAAGATTTTAAAAAATTTTGAGGAATTAAATGAGTCAAGATCGACTAAATGACATTTCAATTTTAAGAATAAAATCGGATGAAGTCTATCATTTAAATGTAGATAAAAATTCTAAAAGTTTTTGTGAAAAGTAGAAATTAAAGAACAATATTGTTTTAAATCATTTATATCCTTTTAAGATTAATTAGTAATTTGTCAAATTGTATAATTTTGTTAATGAAATAATTGTTATAACTTTTGTAACCATTAAAAATTTTTTTTTTGTTATTTTAATTTTACTCGAACATTTTTTCCTATGAATTTTTTGTTTTTGATAGTCATTTCGTAAAAAAATAACCTTGAATTTAGTTTAAAATTATTGAATGTAATAAAACAAAAATATACCCTACTAATTTTAATTTTGAAAAATTAATTGAATTTTTATTAAATTAAATTTGATATTTTATTAAATTAAATTTGATATTTTAATAAAATTTTTTTTTTACAAATTTACTTACAATACAAGATTATTAATAAAAAAAATTCAAAATTCTAATTTCTAATACAATATATAACACAAATTTTATGAATAAGATACACCGATCGATAGACCATTATGTTTTTGCCTAAAATACAGCTCTTTAGTCAACATTGATACAATACATGGGATTTGTTTCTTTCCGTTCATAGTCGACTCATTTGTATTCGATTCATAGTGATAGGCAACTCGCCTGTTTACAGCAGTTAAAATTTGCATTATTTCGGCACTCTTTCCGCACTCATTCAGAACATGGCACAGTGATTGTATAAACCAGGATCCATTAAGAGAGTTTCTCCAAGAAAAATAACCAGAAATGGTCGAATACGCAATCAAAAAGTCAGCTTCCACTGGAATTCTATTAACATACTGAATCTCATACGGATTAGAGTCAATTCCTTCCATCAGCTGATTGCCTCTACATGCTTGGATAAAAAAAATCTTTGGCTTTCCTGCCAAACTTCTATTAAGCTTAAATGGATGAATCAACTTCTCAATTTCTATTTCCTTGTCAACACCGTAAATGACTCCATCTTCACCATGAGACATAAATACACTCAGAAAACAATCCGAATCGGAATGATCCGACTTGGCGTATCTAAGCATTATTTCTCTAATTAAACTAGCAGAACAATTGTGAAAAACTCTGGTCTCAAAACCGAGCTTTTTGAGCGTGCTCTCCAAGGATGCAGCGTCCACGTCAGTTCCATCGCGGACTGGCATGTCCAATCTGAGATCAAATCTTTTATTGTTGATGATGACTGCATATCCGCGTCTGGCATGGTTCATTCGGTATTCAGGCTCATCGGCAAAACGAGCAATCTCTTTAGGCTTCTGGTCCAGTGACAATTTGTCAATTTTTATGTCAACTTCCTGGTTCAGACCACTCGGAGTTAGCTTAGAAGAGTAAAAAAAAGTTTCAGTAGTCAAATTAAGCGGACTTTGGTTCTGTTGATTTTCATTTAAAGTTAAACTTTCGAATGGTTTGTTCAAGAGTCTGTCAGATGGATGATAGCCAAAGTTCATGTCGCCAACAGTACAGGGTTGTGAGTTTTCGTCAGATCTTATTTGTTGCGCAATTTTTGTTGATTCACTCTGTTCTGTTTTGGTATCTAAATTTTTAAGAGTTGTTTTAGGCTTTTTTTTTAGCGGACTCCCCCATGCTCTTGATCTCTTGTTGAATTTGATTAACTTTGGTGCGCTGGAGCTCTGATTTGAAGATGAACTAAATCTATTCACTAAATTCGAGAACATTTTCGTTTTTTTTTGGCAATATTTAGATAATTATAAACGTAGTTTTTTTTGTTTATGATATTTCTAAGATTTAATAGCCATTTTTTTCTTCTGTAGTAAATTTGAATTACGTATTATGAATGAAAAAAATATGCACAAACTTGTCTTTTTTAATGGCATTAAGATAATTGTTTGTGGAAATAATTTTTTATATCTGTTTTACTTTTAACGAGGGTAATATTTAGATTTGAATGAACTAATGAAGACTTGTAGAAGTTAATACTCGTATTAATGATATGTGATTATTTCCTTTTAAAGGTACTACTCTTGTCTGTAAAATAACTTTTAAGATTGAATAAATATACAAAAAATATTAATTATAAACTTTTGCGGACTTATTTCTAGGATAAAATAAACTGTGAATTTTGAAGGAAAAGTGAAGCTAAAATTATAGTCTTAATCTTGACCAACATAAACAAACAATTCGTATTTTTTTATTGTACTGATTAATAAAAAAATGCATATCATAAATCCTGATTTAAATTTGATTAATTTTTTTCATAATTTTTATTCATATACTATTAAATAATAAAAAAATATTACTAAAAAAACGCTTATCAACAAACTAAATAATTAGATTACACAGGAGGCTGTGTGAAATTTTGGCACAAAAGCATAAAAAATATTCTAAGTTTATTTTGAAGAATTCCTTTATAATTAAATAAATAAAGAAACTTTGGAAAATTTGTAAAGTGTCAAATAAATAAGTTTATGGAATAAATTTTATGCTTTTTTTTGATCCATAAAATGTGTTAATAGCCTGTTCTCTATTTCAATGCCCTTGTGACATATTCTTTAGGTGGAAATCCAATAGTATGAGACAATACAGAATTTTGAAAAAATTTTTAAACCAAAAATATTCATTTTGCTTTTGGGACACTTATGAAGGATGCCTTTGGGTGTTCTATACTGTTTTTATTCTCTCTATAGAGTTATATGTAAAAACTTAAATCATTATTTAAACTTTGATATTATGATTTACATCCGAAATTCTGATTTTGATATATGTTCTTTTTAAAGGATACCAAAAGTCTAGAAATTAAAAATTTAGCAATTATTTTGGAAACTAACTTTATTTTTTAATTAGTGTTGGCTGACAGTCTACTCTTGTCCTGGACCTACTTTTGGACAGACTCGCACTCGTACCGGGACTGAGATTCATAAAACAACGTATGCTTTATTCTCTCTGAAGAAATATTGTTTTTTCCACCCCAACTATTAAAGGAAGAATAAAAATCTATTTGTTCATGTGTTAAAGTAATAAATCAAGTCGCAGACCAAGAACGGGGATGGGACCATTTGAGGTTTGGATCAAAGTTCAGTACAGATACCATGGGACTGTTGTCCAAAACTAGTCTTATTTGTGTATAAAGTAAGCCTTCAATTGAAAGATTATAAAATTAAAATTGAAATAATCAGTAATATAATAACTATTGTGGAAATCATATATAGGATATTCCAAAAGAATTCAAATGAATGTATTTTTGAACATAAAAAAATTCAAAAATTTAAATTTTAAAAATAATTTAATTTGATTTTCAAGTTTAGTTGAAAACTCATTTGTAAATTTAAATTTAGATTATATTTAAAAAGATTTATTTGAATTCAGTTTAAATATCTAATAACTGATCTCCTGGATAGTTTTGAACCTGATTTAATCCGGTTATAAGTAAAGTTAAGTATGGAATACTCAAAAATTTATGATAATATTTTTTTAAATTAAATAAATTTAATTTATTGCTTAAGATAAAATATCCATTTTTTATTAAAAAATGTATATTTTCATATTTAAATATATTTTTAATTTGAACAAAAAATTCAAATTTATTTAAAATTTGAATTTCAAAATTAGTATTAATTAAAGAATGAGATTTCTAATTTGAATTTATTTTTGATTTTATTTTTGAATTAAATCACAAAACTTGTTTAAGACATTTTCCATATCTCGAAAGACTACAAAAACTTTGGCTTACGACCCTAAAAAAGGGAAGAGAAAGAGGAGATTCAATTCTTCAAAATAGAAAGTAAAATAAACGTTATTGTTGTTTGGTACCATCCTAATAGCATTGCGCACTCAGTTTTTGTTTTTGTTATTTGATGGTCCAGCAAATAATATAAAAGGTAGAAAATATTGATACACGAGACAAATTTCAAAAAATTGTGACCAAAGAGAGTACTTTTTCTCGAACAGAATAGGACCGATTTGGAATAACCTACCAAGTGATACTACAAATGCGACCAATGTAACCTATTCAAAAACAATTACGACAAATTTAAGAAGCATAATAAACGATAGATTAATCTCACATCTGCCATAGAGTGGTATCTTCTGTTATCACTCTCCGCAAGACACTACGGTTCCTGCTGCAGTTAATAATAATAACAATAAATAAATATTAAATTTAAATATTTAAAAATCACTAAAAAGTGAATTCGATTTCATCACCCAGTAATAACATTTGATACAATCATTCAGTTGCTTTTATAGGGCTTCCTTAAGTCAGAACAATATTTATAGAAAAAATATAAACTATAAAAATAATAAATGGGATATTAAAGACAACTTTTGAAAATATAAATTGTTAAGATGTAAGAAGCTGCGATTTTAGTAATTTAAAAATATTCTTTCTCTTCAAAAAATCAATTAAACATTGCAAAAGCATTTTTGAATATTAAAATTACCTTGATTTCTTCAATAACAATAACTAATATAACCTAATATCGAACTAATGCTTAAAAAAACTAAAAGAACTGACAGGGTGTGGTCTAGATCGTATTCACAATCTAATGCTAAAAAACTTATCCACAGTGACTCTAATTGAAATAAGTCAACTCTTTAACATGAGTTTGGAACTAGGCCAAGTGCCAAAATCCTGGAAAATAGCAACCATAACAATGATCCCTAAGAAATCTTCTCCTACATAAGACCCAAATAACTATCGTCCAATTAGTATGACAAGTTGTCTTAGAAAGTTACTTGAACGTATTATTTACGCCAGAATATATAATTTTCTTGAGAACAATAAATTACTCATACATGAGCAATCACGATTTAGAAAACATAGACGCACTGCGGATAATCTTTACTTTCTTTTTCAAAAAATTGTAGAGTCTTTTAATAGAAAGAAAAAAGTATGTTGTCTTTATTTTGACATTTCTAAAGCTTTTGATAGAGTTTGGCACAATGGACTAATTTACAAGCTAATTAAAATTGACCTACCTCCTTATATTATTTATTGGATAAGATCATTTCTGCACTTAAGATCTTTTAGAGTAAATGTAAATGGTCATCTAAGTGATCAATACCCTATTAAAGCAGGAGTCCCACAAGGGTCAGTACCAAAAAGAAACAAAAGGAACAAAACAAACTACCAGTACTCTTTTCTTTTTGCAGATGATTTGGCTACTTTTTTTATTTTCAAAAAGATAGAATCTCTTGAAAACGTGATTAATAAGTACCTAAACGAAATTGAAAAATGGCTTTTCAAATGGAAAATGAAAATATCTGTTGAAAAGTCATGTTACATGATCTTTGAGAAAAAAACAAAAGTTAAAACCAATCTTAACCTTATAATTAATGGTAACAGTTTAAATAACGAGGAAAAAGTGAAATTTTTAGGAATCACGTGAGACTCAAAACTTACATTTAGTCCAATGGTTGATGAATTAATAGAACGCTGTAATTCTAGACTTAATTTAATAAGATATCTTTCAAATAGAAAATGGGGTCTTAAACCAGAAACATTAGGTAATCTTTACAAATCGTTTATAGGATCAATTTTGGATTATTCTTTTCCTTGTTTAAATTCATTCTCAGAAACTAACATTAAAAAAATACAAGTTATTCAAAATTCAGCAGTTCGATCTATTTTGAAGCTGAAATATGATACCCCCTCCAATATTGTGCACCAAGAAGTCTTCAAAAAACTTAATTTACTTACAGTCTCGAATCGACTTTTTGAGTTGAGTGAGAGATATGTCAGGGCAGGATTGAGTCATTCTGTCCCACTGGTCGTGAAACTGGTAGAAGAATATAGAGAAGGTTTCGAATCAAAATGTATCGAATATCCAACTCCATTGTGTAATTGCTACCTAGTAATTTCTTCTTTTTTTCCTGAAACTTGAACTATTTAAACATGTGCCACATGTAACAATCTATTCCTATTTATGTCTTTTCAACTTTCATTTTTTTAGCTTATTTACTTTAATTTGATTCTTTTTTTTATCTCATTTTATTAACTTTAATTTTATTTTTATTTTATTTTATTTTTATTTTTTTTTTTTTTTTTAACTTATTCTGAAGGAGCTCTAGCTCGGTACAGAAAACAAATGAATAATGCTAAGATACAAAATATCGCTACAATAAATGCTATAGAAACAAAGATTTGATGGATTTTATTTTGAAAAAAATAGGTATAAGAATTTCAATTTTTTTCCTACAAAGATCACATTTTCAATTATTAACTGATGATTTTAATTTTTAGACGTTACACCAAAAATTTAAAATTTAAATTTAAAAAATTTTTACCAAAAAAATTTATTCAAATTTAATTAAAAAAAAATAAATTTATTTTTAGACGTATTATATATATATATTTTTAAAATATAAAATTTTAATACCTATTTAAAATTTAGCTGTTTATTCATCATCTTCACTTAAAAATAATTTTTGTCTTTTCGAAGATAAACTATTCAAAGGTTCATCTTCATCACTCTCTTCGTCACTTTCTAAAATTTTTAATTTTTCATTTTCAGACAATTGACTTGACTTTTTCACTGATTCCGTTGAAACTACCGAGTCTTTACTATCCTCATCCGAATCCAAAATTTTTTTTCGCTTTTTTGCCACAGATTTTCGTTTCACTGACTCATTAATCTCATTGTCATCACTGTCATCACTCATCAATTTTTTGGCTTTTTTTTTCACGGACGATTTGGATTTTACTTTTTCTTTTGTCCCTAAAAGTTCTTGTATAAGCTGGTTATCATCATTTTTACTCATCAAATCATCACCACCATCATCATCATCACTTAAAATAATTTTTGATTTTCTATTTTTGCCTATGTTGCTCTCATTTGAATCATCATTTAAATTCAAAGCTTCCAAAACTTTATCCCTAGTGCTTGTCACTTTAAGTTTAATTGGCGAGCTTTGGCTATCACTTTTGTCCAGAACTAATTTTTCAGTATCTTTTTCAGTATCATTTTCAATATCTTTTTCAATATCTTTTTCAGTATCTTTTTCAGTTTCTATTTCAGACTTTTCAGATTCTGATTCCGATGATGCTGATTCATCAGAACTACTTTCAGACTCAGCATCAAATAAATCGTTGTCTGTATCCTTCTTGCTCTTTTTTTCCTTTTTTTTCTTTTTTTTCTCTTTCTTTCGATCATTATCCGATTCAGTATCATTAATGAACCTAGCATCATCATTATCATCATTTGTGCTCTTTTTTTGTTTTTTGGTTCCAATCACCTCACTTTTGCTTTTGATAAGTCCCAAGCTTAAAAGTTTATCTGTGATACAAGATTTGGTTCTGTTTATCCTCAAACAAGCCTGTAATTTTCCCATCATTTCGCTCAATGGTTTATTTAGCTCATTAGCTTCATCAGAAATTATAAAAAATGAATGTCTCAATTCATCCACATCCTCATCACGCCATAGTCTGTTTCTGCCCATTCTTTTCCGGTTCGGAAAAGTGTACCTATTTGTCTTGAACACGTCATGTGATTGAACACAACCCAAGTTGGCTAATTGGGTGCAAATGTCCTTGCGTTTTCGATTGCCATCTTTGATGTTCAGCATTATTAGATCAATAATGTCGCCTGCATCCTGATTTTTGATGCTTAGGGCGTCTTCTATATCATCCTCATAGTTTTCTTCATCGTTGGTCTCAAACCTGCGCTTGTATTTTTCAAACAGTTCCTTAAGTTCGTCTTGTTCCTCTTGGGTCCAAGCTATTTTCCTAATTTTTCCACTACTTTCATTCTCTGCATTTAAACTCTTGTATCCAGAAAACTCTTCGCCAAGTTCATGCAAAATTTTTTTGTCTTTAAAAAACAAAATTTCCAAAAACATGAGTGAATTTTTGCTAGTTTGCTCAAAAAATTTGGACAAAATTTGTCTGAAAAAAGCGAACATATCTTCAGTGGAATAAGAGGAAGCGTGCAAGTCATCAATGGACTTTTTTTGGGTACTTTTTTCAATAATGTTCATACAGCAGCGAGACATTGGATCTTTGTATATTTTATTTATCAGGTTAAAAAGACTTAGTTGATAGAGACATTGCGGTGCTTGACACTCGTAAGCAATTCTTTCCAGCAGGGACATGCAGCATCTGTTCAAAAAATCCGAATTTTTGCCATATTCTCCCAGCATCAAAATGTAGCTCTTGAGTATGTGTGGATGAGTGTAGCGGAAAAGAAAATTTTCAAAATCCAGGTTTTCTTCTTCGACAACATAAGTAGTCGCAGTTTCTTCCTGATCCCCGAATTCTTCATCATAAAATTCATCTTTTTCTTCACAATTCATTTCTTCATCATCTCCAAGACCTTCGTCTTTGGCTGGCTCATCATTTTTTTCCTCTCTTTTAATCTCCAGTTGTTTCATAAAAAGATTCTTGTAGGTCTCAAATTCTTCATCAGCAGACATTTCCGCTGTTCCAAATGAGTCCTTATCATTCAAAAATAAGTAGCGGGCTTCCCGAAACAAACTAATCGAGTCATCAGGCTTATTTTTTACAAGTAAATTTTGAATTTTTTCAACTACTGTGTCTTTATGAGAATCAAATTCTTCATTACTGGTGGCCACAAAATCAAATGGCATCAAGTCATCATTTTCTATATTCAGCTCGGTTTGTCCCTGAATTAAGGAAGCAACTCGCGCAAAATGTCTGTCCCATATTCTTGACTTGAAGCCAGAGTCCTGTTCATCCAAGCGACGCTGATGCTCCTCTTCTTGTTGCAAGCGTTTCTCTTTTTCTTCTTTGGACTCTTTTTTGGACTTTTTGGCATCTTTTTTTTTTACCTTTCGCTTTTTCTTTTTAGATGCCACGCTCAGTGTACCATTTTTTTTGTGCATTTCGAGCATCAAAATAAAAATGTGATTTGCTTCAATTAAGTCTCTCAAAAAATTTCTTTAAAATTTATTTTTTATAAATTAAAATTGAGTACAAAATATTTTTTCATTTACTTGGACATTTTTGAATGATCAAAATCCTTGAGCATTGTGATAAAAAGTTCCCTAAACTCTTGCATATAAAACAGCTGATCTAATAAAATAAAGTCTTAAACAAACAAAATTATAATTATTTTTTATCTAACTTTTTAATCTGTCCACAATGTCCATTGTTTTTTCACCTAAAAGATTTTTTTTTACTGGTTGGGAAGTATCGGTCGATGCCATTTTATCAGCCAAATCTGCCAATTGATCATCATCGTCCAAATTTATATTTGTATCCACACTTGTCAATTTTGCACTTTCAACTTGGCTTTGGTTCTTTTCAAATTCTGATAATTTTTTTTCAATGGAAAACAAAACAACCAAATTTTCCTTGTAGCATTTTAAGCTTGTGTGCATTCTTTTTGCCCAAAGTTTATTGTTTTCTTTGTCCACTCGCATCATTTCAAAGCATCTCTGAATAAATACTTCAATTGAATGAAAAAGCTCTAATGAAAAAGTTTCTCTATTAAAATATGAAGTTAATTAATTTAAAATTATTTTTCTAATTAAATTTACTTTATTAAATCTAGTTTTGTTTGTTCGTCAAATTCGGAATTTCTGGTGAATTCTGTGAAGAATTGAATTAGCCAGTAAAAAAAACAAGTTTCGTCATCATCTAAACTCTTTCTTTGTAATAAATCCTTGGAATTTATTTATTTATTTACAAAATAAAAGTTTATTAATAAAGATTGATAAATACCTTGACACTTTTGAAAAATAAACCACACGCTTCTTGGAGAAATAATGAGCAAAATTTTTTTAGTATGATTCTTATGTATAAAACTGATTTTCGCTGTTGTTCATCGTTCTAATATTAATTTTTGATATTTTTTAAATTAATATACTACAAAAAGCAAGAACTATATTTTAGTTTAAAGTGCTTGGCCAAAATGTTTGCATTAAAATCAACTAAGAGAACAAAAATGTTTTCACCAATTTATATTAATACGATTTTAATTTTTATATTTATTAACTTCTGAATTTTAAACGGCTGTGAAATTTTTTAAAAGAAAAGAGAATGAGTAGAAATTTTCTTTGTAGATTAATTGAAAATTAAATTTAATAACAGGCAATTTTTTTAATTTATTAACCATTAAGAATCATATAATAAAATGTATATTGTAAGATGGCTTAACCGGATTACCTTTTTTTTGATCTTGTTAAATTAAAGTTAAATTTTTTTAAATAAATAAATTTTATAATTGATTAAAATATCAGACAAAATGTTGTATCTGTAAGTCATGTTTGATTCGAAATCGATTGTAAAGGATATGTAGTTTTTTAGATAGAAAGAACAAAAATTAACTTTTCGTGTATTTTCTGTAAATCTCGACGAGCTAATTCGCATTATATAATTATTTTATTTATTACGAAATATCGCGCCTTAAAGTTTCAAAGAGTCAAATGCGTTGAAATTAGATGAACGTTCCGATACTGAATAAAATATTTTTTGTTTTTAAAAAATCAGAAATCAAGAAAACAAAAAAAATTTTGTAATCATTTTTTTAAGATATAATTACACTTTATGAATAATTTACCAGAAATGTTATGAAATCTTATTTTTAAAAAAATAAATATTTTTAAAATCCTCATACAATTCTGAGTATTATGGTGAAAATTTGAAAGGCCAATTTAAATTTCCTGAACTAATTGTCACATAAACAAAATAATTATATATTCCGAATCAGTTCATCGAGATCTACATATCATTTATTTTGGACTTCCGTAAAGGTTGAAGTGTCGCATTAGCTCTTATAAAAATTATTAAAATGAAATTTTAAACATTTATCAATTTAAATAAGGAGGATATCATCTCAATTAATTTGATTTTTTTTTATCATTTAGCTTGAATTCTAACTAAAAAGTAATAAGAGTTTCAAATAAAGCAGGAATTTTTTAATATAAAAAATTAAAAAAATATAAAATGAAAAGACAATTAAATTAAGTTTTAAAACGCTTTGAGTAATATAACCATGAGATTGAGAATTTTTATTATTTGACAAAGTTCAATCAAAGAAAACCTAATTATTTTTCTATTAAATATTAAATTAAGTATTTAGAATGTTGTATTTTTCAGGAAAAAAAAGTTTTTTTAAATTTAATCTAATTTAATAATAAAATTTCCATTTACTTTAAAAATTAAACAGCCCAGAGTTGCTTAAAAGTCACAAGTCTCAAGTCAAGTCAAGTCCAGCCCGGACTTGGACTTTAATTTTATTGACTTAAACATTTCTAAACAAATAAGCTCGCGCTAATAATCAATATGAATGAAAACGATTGTCTATTAGCAAGAATATCCAAAGAGTTGTTCATCGAATGGAGACAAAATAATTTATCATAGCATAAATCAAATTCAGCTGCTCAGCTTGCTTCAGTTGCATAAGAAAATTATTTACTTAAAGCATTTAATTTTAACCAAATTTTATTTTTAAATTCCATCTTCCTAAATCTAAGCTCCTAAGACGAGTTAAAAATTAGAATGGTCACTTATCATCAAGCTTTACAAAAAATTTATCAAATCACCTTTGAATATTTTTTTGTAATTGTAAATAAAGAAGCTGAAAAATTAAAGAAAGGGGCAAAACGTAAACTTAACTGAACGAACTCTGGATTTTCCACAATTTTTTTCATCAAACAATTAAATTAATAATCTACACTTAATACAATATAATAATTTATTTTATTCAGCCATAAATGATAGAGTTCGGGTTTAAAAAAACCTTAAATCTCTCTTAAATTAGAATCCTTATTTTTCGAAATTTAAGCTTTTAATAAGAAATTTAATTTTTTGCTTTTTTTTAATTGATTTTAAAATTTAAGTTTTCCGGATAAAATTTTGAATATTGTATAGGAACTATTATTTAATAATTTACCTCAAATACAATTTTATTTTTTGCCTTTCGAATAGCTTTTTTGCTAGAGTCCATTAAAGCATCGTCCATATTTTTGGCATGTTTATGAACAATAAGCTTGTTTTCATCATTTATAGATTTCATATTGACTGCTACATAAGTACCCATAAACCTAGAATGTCTTGGATTCAATCGGAGGCGATTATGCTTCCGCTGCTGTAAATCTTTTCTTTGCAATAGTTCTAGTTCACTATAGAATATATGTTAAAAAAAATTGGATTAATTTAAAATTTTTTTACTCAATATCCCGTTCCTTTTCAACTTGAGAACGCTTCGATTTTAGATTGACTTCATTTTCAGAAACTTTAGCAAGCTCTTCGGCCGACTTAATCACTGATTTAGAAAATAAAAAAAGAATCAAATGGATTTTTTTACTTGTTCCCTGAGCATTAGATTTATGATTTCCAATATGTGAATTGTGTACTTTTTATTTATATTCGTATGAGCCATGTATATCAAATGATTTGTCAGATCAGTTTTGAAAAAATTTCTTTTTTTTTTTTAATAATAAAAATAATTATAAATTAAATATTTAAAAATTACAGAATAAGGCTATCGTGTGAGTTAATGTCAGTCTCTAATCTATCAGCGTCGTCTTCTGAGCATTTAATTAATAAAATATTTCTGATTAAAAATAAAATTCTTTCCAATATCAACTCTTCTTCTTCTGGTCTATCTTGCCATTCTTTTCTCATTACATCATTGATCCTTTCGCTCAATACTCGAATGAAATCTTCATCAGCAAATGATTTCTTTACGCGTTTTAGTTGATTGTCAATTTCTAGAAAAACATTGTAATGAAATTTATCATTTGGGACTTTAAGTTCGAAGCAGTTCAAAGCAGATTGAGTCAAATTCACTAACAAACGTAGAACAATATCAAACATAACAGACTCTTTCTTTGATTTGATTATTTTTAGTAGTGGAATCAAATCGTTTGAAAGGACATCACTCTTTAATAGCTCTAGTCTGATATTTTTCTCATTTGGATCGTCTCTTTTAAGATATCTAGTCAGATCTTTCAAGGAATCTATAAAAAATATTTTTTTAATTTTAAATTCAACAGTTGTATTTATTAATTTTACTTAAACAATCACTTCCTTTAAAGTATTCTCCTTCATCGAGAAACCCAATAGCGTTTATTGTTGCTTGGATTTCATGGCTGGAGCACATTTTGAATTAAAGTTTTATTAAAATCAAGTTTTTCCAATAAATAGAGCACAAAATTTTAAAAATTTTTATAGAAGAGTAAAATTTTCCTAACAATTTTATTAAAATTAAAAAGCTTTCTCAAATGGTTTCTCAAATTTGTTCAAAATTTAATTTCATTTATAAAATAATTTTTGATTAAAAAATACAAAAAAATTAAAAAATTCTATAGCTTTTTTTCTTGAAGCCCAAAATTGTATCATCTATATTCTAAAATTTACACTAAAATTACAAGCGGAATATTTGCAGAAGCTGGATTCTGGTGATACTGTTTTTTGTATTTGGTCTAGTCCTTCTAATTTAAGAGTTTATTTTTTAATTGAATTTAAGAAAATTTTTTCCATATCTCATTATTTCATGCATTAATTTTTACATTAATAAAACGAAATCTTAATCATTAATGTGAATGCAAAAAAAATGATTCAAAAGTAAAAAGGAAACACTTTTCCTAATGATATCAAAAAAAAAAAAAGATAAAAAATAAAATAAAAATTTTAATTTAATAAAAGAGAAAAAAATATGCAATCAATTTAATAAAAACATAGATCCGAAATCCATTTTTTAAAATATTCTCAAAAGAAAAATTTCGCCTTATTTGAATTACATAAATATTTTAAAATAATAAATGTTTCTGGCTTGTGCTAATTCATTAACTAAAATTTCTAATTTTTCATCAATTTTACTCGATGAACATAAAAATATGTTTTTTTATTCAATAAAATGTGAATTTATTATAAAAATCAATTTTGAAGCTAGTTTTTCTAATTTTAATTAAATTAAAAAAAAATTAATTTTTTGCCTTCCAAGTCTTTTTAATTAGAAATCAGACTTGGGCAAAAGTCATCAAGTCAAAGTCAAGTCAAGTCATTTGACTTGACTTTAAATATTTTTTTCTAAAGTCAAGTCATTTGACTTGACTTCAAATTTTTTTTTTTAAAGTCAAGTCAGAACTTTTAAATTTTTTTTTTTGAAGTCAAAGTCAGGACTTTAAAATTTTTTTTTTCAAAAAAAAGTCCCGCCAAAGACTATTTTTTTTTTTTTCAAAAAAAATCCCACCAAAGACTTTTTTTATTTTTTCTAAAATATACGGGCTGCCAAAAAAAAATAAAAAAATAAAAATTTAAGTTTATTTAATATATTAATTAAAAAAAAAATTTAAAAATTAAAAAAAAAAACAAAAAAAATTTTATTCAAAAAACAAAAAAATTTTATTTAAAAAATAGAAAAAAAAAATTTTATTTAAGATTAAAAAAATTAAAAAAAAAAATTTATTTAAAAAAAAAAAAAAAAAATTTTAATTATAATATAAAAATTTATTTAAAAAAAAAAAAAAAAAAAATTTTATTTAAAATATAAAAACTTATTTTATAAATAAATAAAAAATAAATTGAAACTAGTTGTAAGTAGTTGGTATTTATAGTCGTTGGTACTTTTTGGTCGTAGTACTTTTTGGCCGTTGGAAGTTGTTATTATTTAGGGTTTGGGGTTGTTGGTAGTTGCTGATTGGACGTTGACCAACAACCAATTACCAACAACTTCCAACGGCCAAAAAGTACTACGACCAAAAAGTACCAACGACTATAAATACCAACTACTTACAACTAGTTTCAATTTATTTTTTATTTATAAAATAAGTTTTTATATTTTAAATAAAATTTTTTTTTTTTTTTTTTTTAAAAAAATTTTTTCTTTTAATTTTTTTAATTTTAAATAAAATTTTTTTTTGTTTTTTTTTTAAATAAAATTTTTTTTTTTTCTATTTTTTAAATAAAAATTTTTTTTTCTAATTTTTAAATAAAATTTTTTTTTTTTCTTTTTTTTAAATGAAATTTTTTTTTTTTTTTTAATTTTTAAATAAAATTTTTTTTTTTTTTTTTTTAATTTTTAAATTTTTTTTTTATTTAATAAATATATTAAATAAACTTAAATTTTTATTTTTTTTTTTTTTTGGCAGCCCGTATATTTTTGAAAAAATAAAAAAAGTCTTTGGTGGGATTTTTTTTGAAAAAAAAAAAAAGTCTTTGGCGGGATTTTTTTTTGAAAAAAAAAATTTTAAAGTCCTGACTTTGACTTTAAAAAAAAAAATTTGAAGTCAAGTCAAATGACTTGACTTTAGAAAAAAGAAATTAAAGTCAAGTCAAATGACTTGACTTTAGAAAATTTGAAAAGACTTTAAAATGACTTTTTTTTTTGACTTTTGCCCAAGTCTGTTAGAAATCAGATCAAAGAACTCAGTATTTTCACCAACATTCATAATAATTTTTTTCTGGTAATTTTAGTTAAAGAAAATAAAAAGCCAATGTTTTTACTCTTTTTTTAAATTTTTTTTCTTACCCAAAAATGACTTCAGGTTTCAAACTTTGATTAAAAAAAGTTAAAATAAGTAAAAAATATTATAAAAAAATCATTAAATTTAAAGTAATTTTCGAAGACTTTAATTCAAAAAATTTCAAAGAATATTTTTTTTAAATTAAGTCATTTTTGTTTATTTATTAATTTATCTTTACAGTTGAAAATCTGCTTCAGATTTTAAAAAAATATATATTTTGAGTATTTTTGTTACTATCAAAGTTAAATTTACTAAAATTCATATACTTGAAGCAAAAAAAATTGTCTTTTTGTCTAATAAATTAACAAAAAATTTTAAAATTTTTTGACTATATAATATTGAAAAACTCAACTTCAACAATTTCAACAATTGAGCAAACAATTTTAATATTTAAAAAAAAAATTACTAATTTATTAGTTTCGTATTTAATTTCTAATTAAACAATGGATGAAGAAGATAAGTTTTATGATTCTGAGACGGAGCCGTCTTTCTCAATAGAAGATTCAGAATTAATCGAAAAGCTAAATGATATATCAATCAACAATTTTGACCGAAAATCTATAATACCTAACCAACAATTCTATGCTGTCCAAATATTGAACAAGAAAGGATCAAACTCAATTCAGAATATTTACAACCGCATTTTTGTCAATAAGGAAAACGCAATGAAACTTTGTAAACAAGATCCCGATAATCGAAGATTTAAATTATTCAGAAATTTCCAAGATGCGTATACATTCAGCTACGAACTGAGCGAAATCCAATCGGGCCAAGCACCTTCAAAGGAAAAATTACAAGAATCATTATCTCTTAATAAAAATGTGGTAAATCAAAATGATTTATCAAAAGATGACAGAAAAAAGAGCCAAGATGCAGAAAAGCTTCCATTTTCGGCACCAAGAAAACCTGAAGTAAACGAAATGCGTTTTTTTATTGAAACAAATAAATTCGAACCATTTCGAGATAAATTAATTGCTAATCCAAGATTTTTGATTACATCAGGTGATGCTCCAGTTATTTACCAAGTACATTTTTTAAAATGACGCATCATCAATTTAATTAATTATTAAAAAGGAAGGGTTTAGATACAATGCACTTCATGTATGTGCTAAAGAAGACCGTGCTGCCTTCTGCCAAATAATTCTAAATCTTCTTAGCAGTCATTCATTTTTGCAAAAAATGTACCCAAATGACTCAGTTGAACAATCTAAGACAAGATCTCACCACATTCTAGATCTTTATTTGAATACACCTGAAAAGGGGGTAAATAATTTAATTTTTTTTTGATTTTTTAATTTTATGAAAAAAAAGTTAAGTGAAACTCCGCTGCATTTTGCCACAAAGTTTGGTTCAATTGAAGTAGCTCGGCTTCTTTTGTCAATTGACATTTGTAGCAGGAATCCTAAAAATAAATTTGGCAAAACGCCCAGCGACATTATATGGTAGCTATCTACAATTAAAAAAAAATTATTTAAAAAATTTAAATTAAGTACAAAAGTAATTAACAAAGCAGCCAAAAGTAATGCAGAGCTAATAACAAATTTATTTGAGCAGTGTTTTTATGTTCCATTATTTCGCGATGATGACAAAGGTGATGTGGTAATTGACAGACCAAGTCCAAAACTTGTGCGTACTCTGGATAAAACCGAGTGTGATATTACAAAAAAAAATTTTATATCACCTGGTCTGACTAGAACACAAAGTAAATTGGCTGGATATGTGGGACCTGTGTCACCTAATTTAGCTAATGAAATTTATGAGCGCCTAAAATCGCCGGCTAAATTAAGGCGTTCGCCACTAAATTTAGACATTTTGCGAAGTGATGACTACAAGGGCTATGAGAGAATTTTACGCAAAATGACAGATGAAATGAATCTGCCTTGGTCAGAATATTGGGCTTTTTTAGACAGCTATTGCAATTTAAAATCAGCAGATGGTCAGCAAAAATTAGAAATTTATTTAAATCAAAAAAAAATTTTAAATATTTTAAACTCTCAAATTTCCAGCATTCAAACCATGCTAAATGATCGTGCAAATAATAACAATTTTAAGAGTGAAAATAATGAGCAAAATATGTTCGCCTCTTATCTGAAGCAATTCTTGGCCATTGCTGGTCAGCTGAAATTAATTTTAGACTTAAAAGATAATTTTCTAAGTTCGAAATTTGAAAAATTTTTAAAAATTAGAAAATTTTGTGAGAAAAAATCAAATGCAAATTTGGAAGAAAACTTTGACGATAAACAAATCATTGACAGCTTCACTCAGTACATGAGTGTTGTCATAGAACTGTCTCGTTTGGACAAGACTTCAAAATGCTATTTTAATTTGTACAAATCATCCAAAGACTTGTTGAACATTTTAAATCTATTTAAATTTTTCGAGAATTTTCACATGTCTCCAATATTTAAAAAAATTATTAGTTGTTCGTCGGCATCAAGGCCTTTGTCGAACACCACAAATATATCAACATGGGCGATGCGTGATCCAGCCAAAAAAACAAATAAACTAAGAAAAGCTTTGTTTAATGAAAGTGACGATGAAGATGAAGAGCCCAAAGTATCAGACAATGACAGCGAAGAGGAGAACTGTTTCGGAGATGCCGACGATTCTGTAATTGATCAGCTGAGCAACAATCGAATTAAAGATGACATGGATCTTTTGACCATGAAACTAAATTCAAATTTTTTAAATGACAGTGAGCCTAAGACCAGAAAAAGTCTTAACCCTTTCGAATTCAGAAAGAAAAACGAAGAGGAAATGGTGAGAGTTAACAAATCGAGTTCTTTTCGAAGACCAATGGATGTTGGAAACAAATTGTTCATGTATGGCAATACGCCGTCTAAACTCGACAGAGCGGTCTTTTTGGCAATTCAAGACTCCAAAATAGACCAAGATAAACATGTTTTTTTAGCTGAATGGTTCAATTGTATGAAAAATTGCAATCAATCTGAAATGCAGAAATGGAAGACTCCGATCAGACAGAATAACATAGTTATGAGATCTAAAAGCTTTCATTTAGCTTAATATTTGTTTGTACAGTCGAAATTATAGCACTTGGATTATTTTTATCTTTTTTTTTAAGACTTTGATGTAAATATTTTTTTTAAGCGATAAAATTAAAATATTAAATAAATTGAAAATTAAAAAAATTTTTTGTTTCTTCACAAAAAAGGTATCTTAATTTGGTAAGCTCAATCAGGAAAACAAATTGTTTTTAACTATTTTATTATGAATTAGTCGAGTGAATAATTTTTGATAGAGTAATTATTTATAATTTTTAAGCTCATAAATTCCCAAATAATTTGAGGATAATTAAAAATTGTTTTATTTTGTTTCGAAAAACTTGTTAGAAATAAAAGGTTTGACAGGTCTAGTAGAAATAGAGTCGTCAAAACATGAATTAAATTGTTGAAAAAAAAGTATTCAATAATTTTGCAGAAAATTAGTTTTTACCTATAGACTTTATTTTGGAATGACTTCGCAACAAATTTTTTCGAATACAAACCTTTTAAAATGATAAAAGCAAGTTTCTAATAAAAACATCTAATTTTGAATTCCAGTTTTTTTCAAATAATAATAAATTTTTTCACGGTATTTTAATTAGCGTATACTAACCAATTAATTTCTTACTACAATATTCAGCATTATGGCTTGAGGATTTTAAGCTATTTAAACTAGTTTTTCTCTAATTTTGAAGAAATATTTTATGATCAACCATGAAAGAAACTGACTCAACAATTAGTGATTAGCTATTTCGAAAAAAAATGAAGTGTTCAAATATTATTGATGAAAGTTCTCAGATAGAATAAGCAATTCAAAATTAAAGAAATAATTTTAATTTTTAAGAAGCTAGAATTATAGTATTTATTTTTATTAGTTTTGTTCGCTGTCTTTAGTTTGATTGCTTAAATTATTACCAGCAGCATTTTTTGAGGCTTCTAGGTAAAAAAATGTTTATTAGATAAAAAATAAAATAATAACCAGAGTTAATCTAGATTAATGTTTAATTAAACGAATAAAAAATGAATCTTAACTTTAGTAAAAGAATTTCAAACTAGTTCCTTTTACAGAAAAACTAGCTTGAATAAATAAAATAGAAAGTTTCATCATCATCACATTGAATAGATTAATTAAATACGCCAGGATATTTTTTGAATGCTGTAGAACAGTTTCGTTTTATGCAAATTAATTTCTTAAAAGTTATTTTCAAAAATTTAAAGATGATCTTTTAAATTGATATAAACTTTTAAAAGATGTAAAGATATCAATCAATGTATTTTATCATTTTATTTTTTATCTGTCAATCCAAAGTTAAAATTTAACCAAAGTAATTTGGCGTAATGTTTTGAAGTTCGGACAAAAGATTAAATTAATTTAAGTTCAAATATTTGCTTTAATTTTTTTTCAAAATTTTATCATTCTTCAAGATTTGAATAAAGTATTTTTTAAGAGTATTTATCTATTTAACTGGGATGCTGATTCCTTGAAAATCTTAAAGATTTTCCATCAATTCGTTTTAAATGAGCTAAACCTGATACCAAAATTTTTTAATTCTTAATTAAAATTTAGCTTCTTATTTGATTTTATTTAATTTTTTTTTAAATTAATTTAATTTATAATTTTAAAGCTTAAAAAAAATATATAAATTTAATAGATCACAATAAGAATTTGCACTGGCCATTTCAATAAAAAAAAAACACAATCTGCAGAATCAACAAGAATGTTAAAGCTAATGGAAACCCATTAGTATCTTCAACTTTTCTTATGTTCATTAAAAAATTGAATTACGTTCAATTTTATCAATCAATCTTAAGCAAGTTTATGTTCTATTAAATAAAATAAATAAGATAGAAATAAATTATAGTTAAAAAAAGTTAAGAAAAAAAGCTTTCAAATTGTATACAAATGAATTAAACAACTACAAATGCATTCAAAATGATGACAAAGTATTAAATTACTTTGTTTGACTCTGGGTTGATATGTAGCATACTTTATTCGTAATACTCCAAAATTTAAATTTGTACAAGAATACTTAGTTTATTCTTTAGCGTTTATTTAAAAATAAAAGTTTTCTAAGAGTTTTTAACTTGTAAGGTAATATCACAAAGAATGGAGCTTCAATCCATCAAAATACTCATCCATTCAAATTCAATTTTTCTTAAAAGATTGAAATAACTTAAATTAGAATTGCTAATTTCAACGCTTGATTTGTTCTCCTTTACTTATTTAAGTATCTAAGTAACAAAAGTTTATTCGAATGAATTTAAAACGACAGACAAATTTAATGAAGATTAAAAATGGAATTTTTTTTTTTAATTTGATTAATCTGCACGTCTCTTGAGGTTAATAAATAATACAAAAATTGATTTAAGACTTAGTTTCCTTTATAATAATTTGAATATTAGGGAGGCCAAATTTGCATTCTTCAAGCATATGTGTTACGTAACAAATCGAAAAAGTTGTTTTTTTGAGCTTTCTGTTTGGATTCCTAACAATTTATGAGTTGTTTTCAGTTTTTATTGCTCGATTTACAGAAGGTAAATAAATTTTAAATTTTACTCTTTTAAGAGATTGCTTTTTTATTTTATTTATGACCAATTTTGTTTATTTATTTTTTTTAGATTTTAAAATTTTATCTGACTTTAGTTTGTCTTTTGCCTGTCGGCTATTTCTCAATGTTATTCAAAATAAGTTTTAACCAAAACAAAAATTAAATTTTTAATTATTTAGGTTGATACGTAGCCTTTTTTTTTGGATGACCCAAAAATAATTTAATTTTGTCAAATTAGCAACTTTTTATACAAATATCTTGAAAAATTCTGTCCACATTTTATTTTAACACGAAGATTTTCTTTCAATAAGCTACAAAATTATTCAAAAGTTTTTGTGCCACATGTTGCTTTTTTTTCTTTAATTTATTGATGATTTAAACCTAGTGTCTAAAATTCGAAACGATTACCAATTCATATGAAAATAATTAATATAATTTATTTTCTATAATTTTCTAATTATTTAAAGAATCTTTAATTAAATATATAACAAAAAGCTTTCCAAAAAAAATGGCATCAACATAAAGGTGCACAATCAAAAAATCAATTAGCACTATAACTAAGCATTTATTTAAGTTCAATCAATTGTATGACTTGGTCACAATTCATACATAAAATCACAAGCATTTACAACAGGTGCTTTTTTATCTTTTTATATTATCTTTTGGCTTTTCATATTTTTTCTTCAATATAAATAGCAATAAGCTATTTTTTATCGAATACCCGACACCATTGAGGAATTGCTACCTCACTATTACTACTTTCTTTCCTCAACTATTCAATATTCAGACATCTAGTACCTGTCATTCCATTTCAATTTATTTATTTTTATTTTCTATATTTTTTTTTGATTTTTTTATTTTTAATCTGAAGGATTTTTAGCTCAGTACAGATAAACAAAAAAATAAATAAATTTTACTATCTAAAGATATAAAAGTAAAGCACATTGTTATTTGATTAGATACTCAAACATATTGGCAAATCTTGACACGTAAGACTACTTTGTCTCAAATGTATTTAAGATTTTTCCAAGGCCGATTTGAATGTCAAATGTAAGTTTAAGCCTTAAAACAAATAAAATAAGCATATCAGCATTTTTATGACATTATGATTACCTTGACTAAAACTTGACTAAGACTAGATTTTAAGACTGGTGGGAAAAAACTTCTAAATTTTTTAGCGAAATATGATACATTTTTTTTAGAAAACTAATAACCTTTAACATATTTCTAAATTTCGAATATTTATTTTTAAAATTGGAATAGAATTTTTGCTTATTACTCGTGAATATTATAGACGTTTAAGAGATTAGAAATAGTTTTTGATTTGGGTTAAAATATTTGAAATAAAATCAGGTCTAGGTTGGTCTAGGATGAAGTGAACCAAGTGCCTTCCTAATTGCTTCAATTAGTATGTTTATTTTTTGTCTAAAGCAAACCGAATGGCTTCGAGCGCCTGAACAGCTCGAATTGCAGCAAAGTGCTTTTTATTAAGGTAGCTTATTTATTTAAGTTTTAATTCAAATTTTCAGATTTAAGCCCTGAAATTTTAAGGTCTTTTTTTTACTAAAGCAAAACATTAAAAAAGTTCTGAATAATAAATAAATTGAAAATTTACTTAAATTCGATTATTTAGCTAGACCCCCATTTGAAACTTGAATACAATGAGGACAAAACTTTTCTTTTGTGCTAAAAAAATCGGTCACAAATCTTAAATGAATATAATTTGATTTTAACAAGCAAGTTTTAAATAAAAGTTTGTCCTATCTAAATACCAAATCGGTGAACTCTTACCTAATAGAACGTCTCATTTTTAAATTATAGCCATATAAAATTAAAATCATACTTAAAAATAAAATCTAAATTATAAGTCTGCTTTGTACATTTACCTATTTGAATAAAATTCAAAGTTTTTTGTTCACGAGCATCAATTTATTTTAATCAAAATTTTGTCTTTAAAAAAAAATTAACATATTTTAGTTTTTTTTTTCTTTTTTAAAGGTGAATCTCGGAACAAGAAACATTTTTGTTAAACAACACACTGACAGCTTGATTTTATGTGAATAATTTTTGGTTAATCTAAAATTTCGGAGAGCTTACCACGTTTTTTTATTATGCTAATATTAAATTTCAAAAATTTCTTTTTAGAAAATTTTATCTAAAAACTAATTAGTTTATATAATTAATTCATATTTTTTTTAGATAAACCCATATTTTAAATTCTTTTTTTTAAGGTTTTTTTTTAATCACTCTCTCGCTCAGAATGCTGCCAGTAAAACAGATTTTGTTCAAAATTTAGAAGCTTTGCAAAATATCATTTTGTCTCGTTTTATGTGGGCTTCTTCATTATGAAATTTATAATAATATGAAAATAATTTCAAACTAAAAACGCGAAAAAAAATACAAATCGGTCTATTTTCCACGCAATTTAAATGCTATCTTCACTGGACTAAATACTTTGGGTCAGCTAATTTTATGCCCATAATAAAAAGATTAAATGGCAAGTATCTTTAGCGTTAAAACAATAAAATTATTATTCAAAAAGGTTGTCTCTTTTGACAAAGCAATGATCAAATTACATTAGTATCTATGAGCACTTAGAAACTTTCTCAGATTTTGATTTTAAGAAAAACAAACAATGGCTTTAGATGCTGTTTTTCTTTTTTGAAAATAGAGTAGGCACTAATGCAGGTGAATTATTATCAAAATAAAGTGAGTGTTATTCTTTAGATATTTAAAATTAATTCTTTAAAAAAAAATAATTTATTTTAATATTTTTGAAAAAATAAAAAATGGGTTAAGTCTTAAGTTGGTCGATTGAAATCTATGTCGCTCAATAATTGTTAGTTTTATTGGTAGCTTAGAGGACCTTGACAATTCCCAATTACTTAGCAATGGTCGGTTGATTTGAAGCATTGCACGGCCTAGTCATCAAATTTAAGCATAGCCGTAGATCATCTTCAAATTAGGCTCAATTAGATATATACTTTTTTCTCTAAATAATCTCGAAGGTTATCTTTGGGCGTCAAAAAATGAACAAGCGTTTTTAAAAAAAATATGAAAATATTACACTGGTCAGAGCCACAAACTTAATCCATGCCAATATTTGTCATTCAAATAGTCCGATATCTAGGCAACAAATATTTGTGTTCGATCTTATCAGACTTGAATAAATAAGTCTTATTTTTTCCCATTCTATTCAGCTACATGTCTAAAGTAATTTTTTAAAATTGCTCAATTTTTAGCTCATATTCTTTCAGCACATCATTGAGCTATGATAATTTTACCAATTTTTACATTTTGGATATTAGACAAGTAAAAATTCGAAAAGGTTTTGAAAAAAAGTTTAAACAACTTAGCATCAAATAAGATCCAATTATTATTTATTTATTTGTTATAAAAAAAAATTAAAAATCAAGAAAAAATTAAATAAAACTAAAATGTAAAGTAAAAATAAGATAAAAGTAGAATAAGTTAAAAAGTATTATAAAAGACAATTAAATTGTAAGTATGAGATCCAATAAGTTGATTTTTTTTTTAAAATCAATTTTTTTGATATGTTTATTTCTAATTGACTATCTTAAGTTAAACTATAAACATAAAAACCAAACGCAACCATCTGTGGATAATTTTGTCTATCATCTTCGCTAGTTTTGTTTGAGTTTAGCTCAAGAAATAAGGGCAGATGTAATCATGATTTAGGTTCTACTCTAATTTGCTGTGGCTTGGGAAATAGCGAGTGAACAGGCCTGGTTACGTAATAAATTAAGTATTTATGAGTTATGTATTTTGGCGAAAAATTAACAATTGAATTCAATTAATCAATGATAAGGAAATGAATGAGAGTTATTTCATAATCCAAAACTCGAGCCTAATAATAATATCAAAATTTTTGGCCAAAATTTCTTAAGCTATTTTAAAAAAGCAGGCTTTTTGTATTAGAATTTTTAAAAATTTAAAAATACTTGCAGTAATTCACGCATGCAAATTTGACGCATTTCTAGCCCAGTTTTGTTTATGTACTAAACAACAAAAAAAAATTCCACAAATTTCGACACTGAATTTATAATTTTATAAATTTTTTTTAATGCAGAAATCAACTAGACCAATATTAATGAATGCAAATATTTTGTGCGACTATTGATTTTTTTCAAATTAAAAATACCTTTTATATTTTTCTCTAAAATTTTTAAATTTTATCTCTCAGAACTCAGAACAGTTTACAGACAAATAAGCTGCTCTTTAACTCGGCCATACTGGTGAGTAGATAGTAGATAAGATGATTGATTCGATAGTGCTCAATATGCGCTATTAGTGCGCTGAATTATTTTTCTTTCGAACAGAGTTTAAATTATGGAAAATTCTTGGCAAAAAAAAATAATGTTCCAAAGATTGGTTGACAAAAAAAAAAGAAGATATTATTTGGTGTCCTTCTAGCTGGTTTATTATCTCTAGGGATTAGGGTCTAAGATATTTTTGCTTAGGTAGAAATTGATTTCTTAAATGGGCCTCTAGATTTAATCTCGGATTGCATAAATTTTTGTTGGTCAATTGACAAAAAATTTTCTATTGTTAATATTAAACAATTTGAAGCTTTAAGAATGAAGAAAAATTTTCTTATTTAATTCTTAAGAACTTAATATTTGCTTTATTATGTTGTTGTTCAAGTCGTTTGTTGTTTTTGTTCTTTTATTTGGCTTTAAGTTGCAACCCATATTTGTTTTAATTTAATTTCATTTTTAATTCATTTTACCATTTCAAATTTATTCTATTTGCACTAAATTTCTAAAAATGAGTGTAACCGTTTGCTGAAAGATTAGCTTGGCCAAATTCGGTCAAGGATCTCGATAAACGTGATCACCATATGGACTTTTGTCTATTTATCCAATTTTAAAGCTCTTTTTGTAAACATTTTAGATATCCAAGAAGAAAAGGGTAGAAATAATAGTTTACTTAAATGATTAGTTTGATGGACTAGTTTATACGCTTTGGTTTAATACTCTTTTTTTCTTTTTTCTACTATCACCCTACGCATCAAGCAACGAAACACAATTGAGCATATCCGGAAGTAAATTTATGTTATGGAAAAGACGCAAATAGAAGTCATAAACAACTTTATTGATTTCACCAAATCGAACGAGTTCATTTCAACAATTCAAAAGGATTTTAATGTAATTTAATAATTTTTTTTAAATTTTAACAGTTTTTGCAATTTTTTATTTAATTTTATTTTTTTATTTTTTTTTATTTTTTATCTTTAAAGAATTTAAAAGAAATCACTAATGAGATTCGATCGTTGAAGTTGAAGCCGAGCAGCGAAGGCGAAAAAGAGATCAATCAGAAGAAAAATAGATACAGAGATATTCTTCCTTGTAATTTCCTTTTTATTTATTATTAATTAATTCAAAATTGATTATTTAGTGTCTGTAAGAGAGTTTTAGGATAATTTTTGGTTAGGCAGGCCTCAAGCTGGCTTTTTATCAAATAAAAAAAAAATTGGATTTCAAATTTTTATTTTCTGTTTACAACTTAATCTAGACTCAGTTAGAGGACTATACTTATCTACAATTATTTAACATTTATTGTTTTTGCTTTTAAGAAACTAAATATTATTTTATCTATTTTATTGAATTAAATTGTTTAACACCTGGCCTAAATTATTTGATTGTAAAATTTGTTTGCTAAAGATGATGAGTCAAGAGTGAGATTGAACTTGGTGAAATCAGACGAAAGCAACTACGAGTCTGGCAGTGACTACATTAATGCAAGCTTTATAACAAATGTTCTGGATGGCTACTACAAGTATGTCGCGGCACAAGGACCCACTAAAGATACCATTGTTGACTTCATTCGAATGCTTGTGCAGTTTAATGTAAAAATTGTAGTATGTGCATGCAACGAGTACGAAGGACAAAAAGTTAGGCTAAATTATAAAGCTTTTTTTTCACATTTATTTTTTTGTTCAGCTCAAGTGTCACCGGTATTGGACAGACGATCAAAATGAAGCTTTTTGTATATACAAAAATTATTATGTTACTTTGAAATCTAAGCCTATTGTTTTGGATGACTGTATAATCAGACAAATAAAAGTAATTTATAATCCAAGTTTTATGACTGAGGACCTAAATTCAAAGTCCGCGTCCAATTTGGAACAAAACAACCGGTCTATTCTCGAGTATGAGTTCACTCAGTTTCACCTGATTAACTGGCCCGATCATGGAGTGCCGAACAATATTGAATCCATAATAAATATACTTGGTCTGGTTAGGAAAAAAATGATCGAAAATAATAAACTTTTAAATGAAAATTTTAATAAACTGAATGGAAATCAGAATGGAAAAAATTGTAAAAAAATACATTTCCCGCTGAGAAATGACTACCTGGTTGTGCATTGTAGTGCAGGCTGCGGTCGAACTGGAACAATTATTGCGATTGACCAGCTCTGGGCAATGATTAATGAGACAGTAAGTTTATTTTTAATTAATTATTAAGCAAGTTGATTTAAGTGTCAATTCAAAAAAAATTATGAGGAAAGTTAACTAGAAGTAATAATTGAAATGATCTAATTTGAAGGAATTTTTAATTGTGTTTTAAACATTTTTTAATGCTAAAATTCAATTGACTCCGAATAATATGAGACTTGATCGAAGTTTTAGAGTGAAATTCCAGAGGGTTGATAAAATGTGATCAAAATTTTTAATTTGTGATTTTTTTTAGGAGATAATTTTTTTTAATATTTTAATCTTAGTTATTACGTGATTATTTTCTTTTGATAAAAGTACAAACAAATTTAATGACTGATTATTTTGATTTGTTTTTGTCAAAAAAATAGAGTAGATTTTAAAGTTTATTTAAATATTTTAAGCTTGACAAATGTAATAAAGATTTTAAAAAGAAATTAAAATTTTAGTAGTTAATTAGTTACATTTAGAAATTTAATTTACTCCACGGCACAAGTTTTTTTCCTAGACTAGTTTAAAAAAAATAAAATCAATTTTAACAATTTTAAATTTTGAAAAATTTTAGCTTTATCTTATTATTTTAATAATTTTTATCTTATAGTCTTTATTTTTTAGTTCTAAAATCAAAGTTTGAGTTTTTTTTGTCTTTTCAGCTCTCATTTAAATACAAAATTGATTTAAAAAAATATAAATTTATTTGGAAAGTAATAACTTATTACTTTATTTTCCACATAAATAAGTTTTTAATGATTTTTATTGAATTTTGAAAAAATGTTTTATCTAAATTATTTCAAATTTCAAAATCTTGTAGTAGATTGCTACAATTAATTTACGTTGCTTATTAACGTAATTATCCGAATTTAGTGACATGTCACTATTTGAAATAATGACATGTCAATTAAAAATGAGCGTTGATTTTAAAAAAAGCAATCAATTTATATGACATATCTTAAAAAATGAAAAAGTAAACTTTTTTTTTAAATACATCCGGTTTTAAATATATTCGGATTTTAAACATAATTAAATTTTTAAAACAATTTCATAAAAACTGAAACTATTTTTAATAATTTTTAAGTTTTTTCACATTTAATTTCATGTCACTAAAATTGAGTACTCTATTTTAAAGACATGTCATTCAATTCAGATGTTTACGTTGCTTTATTTTTCATAATTTCTTAATGAAATTGATCAAATTTTAAAGCTTTATTAAGCAAAAATTTTGAAGCCAATAAACAGTCTTAAAATCTCTGCCAAATTATTTTTCTAAAATGGCTTATCCAATTTTTCTGATCTTAATCTGGAAGAATTTCAATCCTAATAACTTAACAAAAAGTAAAAAAAAAATTCCACAATAATCTTTTTCTTTCAGAAATTAAATGAAAATTTTTCACTGTACGAAATTGCCAAAGCTCTCCGGGAACAGCGAATAGCCATGATACAAACCCAAGTATAACATACTTAAATTACCAATTGATCAAAAAATAAAAAAATAAAATTTTTCAGTCTCAATACTTATTTTTTGCCAGAGCTACGGCTCTATTGTTTGAAAAGTATTTAAAAAGTCTAAGTAACAGAGTCGAAAAGTACCAAAACAGCCCAGTTAAATCTCAAACCAGTAATTAAAATCAATAAATTTTTAGACAAAATAATTTTTTTTCATCAAGCTAAAGCAACAGCTACACATGGTGAAAACAAAGCGTTGAGCGATGCTTCACCATCCGACTTAAACAACCAAACAAACCGTAAATACCGCATTGACTCCAACAACAATTTAGACTATAATAGCCAAAATCAAAACAAATCAGTGGCAAAAAAGAGTGAATTTATCGAATCTTCAATTTTAACACCACCAAAATCTCCAAATACCAGATTGAAAAGTGCCAATATCACCAAGAGCCCATTGACAACAGTAAAACAAAAAATCAACCGCCTAGTTCCAAACATGTTCCAAATATTTTCACCAAACAGCACTCCAACAATCACCAACTACTCTCAAAATTATTCATCCAATGTTCACACGCCAATATCACTATCATCTGTGTCATCGTCCCCATCTCCATTATCCGTATCGTCAAGTTCTTCCGCATCCTCATCAGCATCGAACGCCAAAAATTCAGCTTCCAAAGTCTTGCCCAGATCGAACCTTGCCGAATCATACGACCAATCGCCTAGTCTATACATAAAGCACAAGTCCCAGTCAAAAATAAGCACGCCAACATCAACCATTTCCTACAACAACAAGAACAGTGAGACCACCAACTTTTCCAGCAAGAGTCTTTTTGTCTATAGCGATCTAAATTCGGAGCGACTTGGTGCAACCCGAGCTAGATCAGCGACCAGGTTGAATAGCAATGGGACACCCACACTCGCTAGTCCTAAGCTAGCACGGAAATTGTCCAGCACCAGCGAAAGATCAAGCGAATGTGACCTGAGTCTGCAAAATAGTGACAATACCGAGCTTTACCTAAATGACAAGTCCATGAGCAAAAAAGAACCCGGAAGTGGATGTGAATTTTTGACTCATAAACTAAATTCCAATCGACAGCTAAAAATCGATCTGCATTCAAATGACAATATACCAAAGTCGGCTATTAATTACCATTGTGAAGATGCCGTGCCATTTTCGGACGGGTCCTCATCCATGCTCAATTTTAAGCACGTGATAAACAGTGCAAAGGTTTCATCTGGTAAAGAGATTGATCTAAGACAATTGAGTCAACCGATGAAGGCCGAGTTCTATGATTCCTTACCGCTTAAAAAGAGGGATGACCAAGAAAATAAGCATTTGGAACAGTCAAGTGAAGTGCCAAAGGCACCGGTTCGCACCAAAATTCAGCACAAACGATTCAACATGAACGAAAATACCCGCAACGCTATTTATAACATGATCGAAAGCGATTTTGGTAATGATCATGGTCAAAATTTTAAAGTTGAACCAGTGGCTAGTCAATTGCCAAACAAATATGTAGAAATAAGAGTGAACAAGTCGTCAAAATCTGGCGGCAATTTAGAATCCTATTCGGACAATTTCGGCACTCGGAATTACCGAAATGGAATTTTGTTGGACATAAATTCAAATTCTCACAAAGATTTTGATTTAAAGGAAAATTTACAAGACCAAAACAAACCAACGCAATCTTTTTATGTAAGTTGAGTGTTTTTTAACAAATTTGTATGCTTTAGAAATTAACATTTTTTAATTTAATAATAAAATTTTTATTTATTTTTAAGAGGTTTAAATCATCTAAATACGACAGTAAGTCTTGAGATGAATATTTTGTATTAGCACCCATTTTTCTTTATGTATTAGATAATTCCTAATTTTGATATTCAAATGCTGTAAAACGCTTCTAACAGTAGTAGTTTAGCTATTTAGCTGTAACATTTGAGCTGTTCTAAATACAAAAATTAACATTCGACTAAATTTCACTGGTGTTCAAATGATGAAAAACTGCTCAAAATTATTTGATAATTGTTGGGCTGGTTTAATTTAAAATTTTTAAAAAGTAACAGTTTTTTTTAATTCGGCTTTCACAAAGCTTATTTTAATCCTTTGGTATTAAAGGCATTTTTTTAATATGTGCTATTTTAGTAAAGTTTTCTTAAGTGTAAAGTCATTTTTGGTTTACAACCTATCAAGGTCCTCTAAACAAATACTGAATTGCCAAGTGATTCACCAAAATTTTTTTCATCATTTTCAAATTTCAAGGCAGTTGATACTAGAAACCACAAAGACAAATTTTAAAAATATAAAATTCTTGAAAGCTACATTTTTAGTTGCACAACTGAAAATACGAATATTTGAATCAAAAAGATAAGGTTATAAAAAATCTTAAATAAGATCTAATTGACAAAAGTTACCGAAAATAAAAGTTTTAATAATAATAAGCTTTAAAGGAATTGAAATATTTTCGGACTTTTAAAATACCAAATTAAAAAAAAATAAAACATTTAACACAAAAAGTATCTGAAAATCTTATATTTAAATTAATTTATTTTTTGCATAAATTTTTCAAAATTAAGCTTTAATTGAGAAAAAATAATAAATTATCAAAATTAAAATCTTCAAAAAAGTTAATCCATTATTATTGAACACATTTTACTTCTTCCACCCAGTCAACCCAAAAGTAATGAAAAATCAATGATTCTTTAAAGAATCATTATAAAATCATTGAAAAATTAATGATTTCCCAAAGAAATTTTGAGGAAAGATATTATTAAAGAAATTTTTCTTTGAAAATCATTACAAAATCATCAAAATTTTTAACATTTTATGAGGAAACTTTTTGCAAAAAAATTATTGGAGAAATTTTCCTTAGAAATCATTACAAAATCATCTAAATTTTGTGCAAAAAATTATTGGAGATTTTTTTCCTTAGAAAATCATTACTTTTTCAGTATGATTCAATTTTCTGATTATTATAGAGAAAAAAAATTGTTTTAAACTTTATTTATATTTAGAAGATAAAATGATATATTATTAATTTATTTGTTTATCTATAACTAGCTAACTTTTTTTTAGATAAATGTTGATGTTGATCCAAGATTCAATTAAATAATTTAAATTAGGTATTTTTAAAAATTGCGAGGAACGAGCTAATTAAACAAACGTGAATGTGTATACATAATCGATTACTGAACTATCTGAGAAAAATTATTGACGAAGTTCGTCAATAGACAATACACATGAGAAGAAGAAATCAATCTTATTTATATTAATTGATCTTCGTTTAAGATTAAATTATTAACTTAATTTTTCAATTAAATTTTTGATTAAATCCTTATCCGTCAAAGAAATAACAAGCAAGGTTAAAGATTAGAATAGGTCAATTTTAACCCATGCATGAATTTTGCATTTATTGCATTTAATGCATAAGAGAACATTAATAAAATTGCTTAAAAGGACGACGGAGACGGATAAGGGTTAAAATCAAGGGGTGTGGTAAGTTCATGCAAACAATTGCATGTTTTTCATATTTTGAAAAAAGAAAGAAATTTTAGCCAATTAAAAGAATGAGTTGTAAAAATACGTTAATTTTTACTTTGATATTATAGATTCAGATCGATGTTTAATTCAGGACAAGTTTGTTTTTATTTTTTAATTATTTTGGCTAAAATGAAAAATAGATCTAAAATAGAGCCGTGTTCTAGATATTAGTAGATGTTCCAAACCTTTTTAATGCATTTCAATTTTTTTAGATATCCGAGTGTATTCAAAGCCTGATTTCTTCACACATAATAAGCAGAATTTACAACTAAAATCAGTAAATTAATTGGTTAAATACACAATTATCATACTTTAATTGATTATCTAGATTTTTTGATTTTCACAAAATAGGCTTATGGCCTAAAACACTCGATAGTTTAGCAATTTAGTCACCATCTCACCATTATCTATTAGCGCGGGAATAGACACTTGTTATTTAAAAAAAAAATTAGTATTTGAAAATAATATTTTATTATTACAATTTACTCAACAATAACCTATAATTTACTTTGAATTAATTAAATATTTTCATCTTTTTCTTAAAATTTATTTTCTATTTTCTGTTTTTTATTTTATGCAACGCCAGAATGGGCGTAAATTGAATCAAATAAACAGAAAACTACAAGAATGAAATTAAAAAAAAGAAATTTATCCTAATTTATCTTTAAAAATTCCCTGAATATAAATAAAAAATAAATAATATTTTATACAAAACCCTTTATAAAATGTTCATAAAAATCTTAAAAGGTACCTTCAATAAAAAAATTGAAAAAAAAATAAAAATTTTTACATGATGATAAATAGATGATTTTTTAATGATTCTTTAATGAAATCTTAATGAAATTGAGTCCAATATCTTTAAAGAATCATTACAAATTTTCCTCATGAAATCTTTAAAGAACCATTAAATTTGGGTTGACTGGGCATTCAAAACTCATATGATAGTTTTTTTGATATGTGTTCGTCTTCATACCCGGTCTGTGTCATTTTTTTTTAAATTTTCCATCTTTTTATCAATTTTTTATGACTTATCCATTGATGTACTAGCTATTTTCATAATTTTAAATTGTAAAATTTGCTTACTCAAATGACAAATTAAAAACGAGTTATTTGACTTTTTAGTGTTCCTAGTGCTAACCTTTAATCTATTAATAAAAATCTTAATAGAGATAAAAAAAGATAGCCTTTTAATAACCAACTCATAGGTAAGTCGAGATTATCTGCACATATGAAGTTTAACTTTTTAGTATATTTTGAATTATGTTGATCTAAGTAAGATCTAAAAAAATTATTTATTTTTTTTATTAAAAAAAATTAAGTATAGCAGGTTCTGAAAATTGAGTATAACATGTTTAGTCTCATCTTAAATTTCCATTTCAGTAAATTTTAATTACATTAGTAATTAAATTCATCAATAATGATAAATTATAATATTAAAGTTACAATAAGTTATTGGTAAAAAAATCTTTTTTTTTTTTAAAATTTGGTCTTTAAATTGATCAATTAAAACACCTAGTTTATCGATAAAATTATCAAGCCAAATTTTTGTACAAAAGACCTGGATATATTGTGAAGATTTTCTATATAAATTTAAATGAGATTCCTCGACAAACGTTTAATTTCCTTCTGAATCTAAACCAATTTGCTCTTTTAGTCCATTTTAAATTTTCAAGAAAATAGTTTTTTTGTTTTGTATTATAAAAATTCTAAGTTTAAGTTTTAAAATAACTTATCCATTTGTTTTATGATTTTTTGCCATAAAATTTTTTTGATTGTAACTTTTTGGGAGCTTTTTTTCGTTACAGGAATTAAAACAGATGTTATTCTTTCTATTGCAAATATTAACTTAACAAGTAGAATCTTGGATCATATTTTTTAAACAAATCTCTCTGTCTCATTCGTAAAACCGTCTGACTAACAGAATTAAAAATTTTTCTAAAAGTTAAAGTTAAATTTAGTTCAATTTTAGAAGTAAAAATTTTAGTACGATTACTTTTTTTTAAAAAAATAGACTGATGTATTAAGAATATTTTTTAAATTGATTTTAAAGAAAATTTTTAATATTTTTCGAGCCTTTTTATTTAAATCTGCATGTAAACAAGCTATTGTAGTCAAAATTATTTTTTAAATATTTTTTATTATCTAATTTTTTTAGTTTTGACATTGCCTAACAAGAAATACAATCATTCTGATAAAAGTGAAAACAAAAAAAGCGAAGACCAAGACTTGGGTCCATTTCCGTTCAATTCAAACATGGTACAATCAGCTAAAACCAAATTGAGACAGAGCTCAAATTACACATTTAACAAAGATTTAAGTATTAATGTACAATATGTACCGAATAAAAATCACTATTATTATTTAATCAATAATTTGAAAAATCCTCTATCCAACAAATTCATTAATCGAAAATCTCTTAAACTTGACCAAATAACTAATGATTACCATGAAAATAACTTTAGTGCGTCAAATGAAAATTATGGTGATAATCGATGCAGTGTGAGCAAGCGGAGATCCACTCAAGTTTTTGACTTGTAAATATTTTAGTATTAGTTAAACAATTTGTGTGAAATTAGGAACACTTAAATATTATTTATCAAGAAATATTTGAATTTTGCTGTATTATGTTCGATCTACGGGCGGACAAATGCTAGGTCCTCAATTTTGAAAACCGAATTTACACGTTTGGATTATTGTGAAATTTTTGTTTATATTCTAATTTTGACCAAATTTTGAAGTGGAATGCTTCAGAATCAGTGAAGAATAAAGCTGAATAGATTTTTTTATAAATCTGTATAAAAAAAACAATTTTATTTTATTTTTATTACCATAATAAAATATTTTTTTAGTACTTTTTTATTTCATAAAATCTATTATTGAACTGCCATTCATTGATTCACGTCTTCTTTGATCTTTGATTTTTAATCAGATTTAAATAGATAGATATTTGATAATTAATGCAAACATTACTCCTATTTTTAAAAAAGGTATAATGACAGAGCCAAGTAATTATAGACCAATCTCACTAACTTTGGTTCCGTGTAAAATCATGGAGAAAATCAATAAAAATTCAATGATGGCTCACCTAAACAGATACAACTTGTTATCCAAACAACAGTATAGTTTTGTTGAGAAGAAATCATGTATGACGAACCTCCTTGAAACAATTGACAAAATTACTGAAGCCTCGAACCGGGGATTTGCTTCTGCGGTAGTCTTTTTTGACTTTGCTAAGGCTTTTGACAAAGTATCACACCGAGCTTTAATAAAAAAGTTAGAGGCTTACGGATTTAGAGATAAGATTTTAAACTGGTTGTCCGATTTTTTGTCCAGCAGGAAGCAGCGAGTAGTACTTGGCGAGAACGTCTCAGAGTGGAGGGATGTGTTGAGCGGAGTCCCACAAGGATCTGTTTTAGGACCTCCCCTTTTCGTTATTTTTATTAATGACTTCCCAAGCGTTGTGAGTAACCTAATTAAACTATTCGCAGATGATACAAAACTGATTAACATATAAAATAAACATATAAAATTAAAATTAACATTTAAAATCGAAAAGACGTAGAACAACTACAGTTAGACATCGACAAGATTGTTAATTGGTCAATTGATTGGCAATTAAAATTTAACGACGACAAATGCAAATTTATGTTCTTCTAAAGTACATAAATATTAATTCAGTCGAATTATTAATGAACAACTTACCAATGAATCACACTAGCATCAAAAGAGATCTTGGAATATTTCTAACTGATGACCTCAAATGGACTCACCAAGCGACAGAGGCGGCGAACAAAGCAAATGCAGTACTAGGCCAACTCAAGCAAGCGTTCAAATACTGGTCCAAAAGTTCGTTTAAACAGCTGTATTTGGCATTAGTGAGACCATATCTGGAGTATGCTGTAGCAAGCTGGAGTCCTTGTACCAAAAAGGAATCAAATATCTTGGAACAAGTACAAAGACGAGCTACGAAATTAGTTATTAATTTATGAGACCTAGATTATGACAAAAGAATTACCAGATTGGGTTTGATGACGCTAAAGACAAGACGTGAACGGGAGATCTAATTGAGACCTTCAAAATATTAAACGGTCTGATTAAAGTGGAATGGCAAAATCCGTTTATCAATGGCAACGTCAAGTAACGGTCCAGCTGGAGGAATTCGTGGACATCGAAGAAGATTGACCAAGCAATTGACAAGAATAAAGAACAGGGAGAGCTTTTTGACAAATAGAGTGGTTAACGCGTGGAACAAATTACTGACTGAAGTTGTTAATGCAAAACCTATAAATAGCCTTGCTCCGCAGCTAGTCTGCTGTAGCTTTTATTATTATTATTATTAATGATGATCACTTTTTATTTATTTTTCATTATTACAGACTTTTGAATAAAAAAAAACTTAATTTGAGTATTTAGATTTTTTTCATGCCCTGACAAAAATATTTTTAAAATATCCTAAAATGAGTTGCCTCATCTTAATAATAATTAATAATTAATCTGCGATCAAATGATTTTTAGCATTATTGAGATATAAGATCAACTTTATCCAAAAATTTTTAGACTCATTTGATAAATGTGGCATTACTTCGTCAAAAATGTATGATTTTCATTTCCAAATTCAAGCGTTTCTTGATGATTTCAAGTTGAAATGATAGAAGTTTATGATCAATCAGATAAAATTAAAATATTTTTTATTATTTTGGTTCTAAATCCATTTATTTAAGATAAAATGGAAAAGAAACATATTTTTAGATAAAAATTTATGGAAAAAAATATTTTTTTTACAATAATAATTAAATTAAGATTTAAAATAAGTTATAACATTACCACGAATTAGATAATTTCAAATTGAAAATAGTCTTTCTGTTTTTTTCTAAAAAGAATATACAAACTACAAAACAAAAATCATAAAAAGTAAATTTTGATTAAAAATCGCAATAGATAAGTTTTTTTTTTTCGTAGAAATTCTGAAACAAGCATACCCATAAGTTTTCGATTGGACGTACTTGAGAGATACAAAGCATATCACACAAGATAATTCTTTGGCCACAAAATGCACATTTTCCTCCATCCTTGTTGTGCCAAATCAGTGTTCGTGAATGAAGGATGCACTAATTTTTCCAAGGCACTCTTACCTGATTCCAATGCAGATATTGACCAATCTTTTCAGCTGACTCTTTTTGGCGTCTGTTCACCAGCTCGGAATACCAGTCTTTTTATTACCAGTAATGGTAGATTGTACTTGTTGCTATTCCTTTCTTTGGAAAGTACTTTCATTTTCAGTTATAAAATGCACATCAACGTTAAAGCAATAAAAAAAAGTTATTAGGTTAAAAATTAATTTATTGTACAAAAATTCAAGTGAATTTTATATTTTTTTTCTAAATTAATAAAATATTTTAGAAAAAAAACCCTCACAAATGAAATAAAGGTGAGCTTTTGTAGAGCAACAGTCTTAGCAGTACTGTTGTTTGAATGTGGAAGTTTTATAGTATCAAAAAATCTTGAATATAACTTAAAAGCTTTCCGACAAACTGCAACAGAGGTATGTTCAAATTATAAAAGATACCAAACAAAAAACCCGGGTCTAGTTGGTTAGATGAACATTACATTCACAAAATTTTATGTTCATGAACAAGTGAACAAAATATAAATTATGTGAACATTTAAAAAACTAGGTGAACATTAAAAAAAATATGATATTTATCGAAAAAAAATGGAAGCTGATATTATCTATATGAAATAAAGTCTATTCAATAAATTTAAGTTTATTTTTATTTGTCTTTATGTGAACGGGTCATATGACAGTTAACACCTCTTTCGCCCTCAAAATATTTACCACATAGTTCGCATTTTTTCGGGTTAACTTTACCACTAAAAACTTTATTTATTTCTTTTTTTGTTGACTCATAACTAGGCTTTGTTTTAGCTTGAATTTCATAGAAAACAGATTTCAATTTAACATTACTCAATTGAGACTCAAGTTAGGTGAACAAATGGGTCATGTCCAGAATGTGATCAAGTGTTCACTAAAAGATGTGATCATAGGTATCATGTCCAGAATGTGATCAGTGATCAATGATCACATATTTCGTGATCAAAAAAGCCTCTAATTTATGAAAAAATAAAAATGAATTTTTTTTCTGATCAGAAAAATTTTTTGGTGATAAGGAAATTTTTTAAAATATATTAAACTTAATAACCAATTTTCAAAAAAAAAGTCTCAATTTTTAAAATATAATAAAACAAATAAACTTTTCATTTTTAATAAATTCACCACAAATGCTACATGCTACCGAATTTGAATGTTAGCTTAATGCTTTTTTTACAGCTAATTTAGCTTCTTCGGACGATTCTACCGGGGCCAAAGCTATTTCTTTGTAAAAAACTACCTTTTCAGTAAAAAATAAATTTTCAGTTAAAATAATTTTTGTTTTTAACTTTCAAATACTTTTACTTTTTTAGATTTTAATTATTTCAAAAACTTATGGTTTATTATGGTGAGTTGCAATTTTTTTTTGTTTTTTTTTATTTCATTCAATATTAACATGTTTTTAAATTTTGATATTTATAGAATAAAAAAAAATTTTTGATTTCAACAAAAAAAATTTTATGTGATCAAAAAAAAATTTGGTGATCAATTTTTGATCACAAAGAGTAAACTTAATATTTTGGTGATCAAAATGATAACATTCTGGACATGCCCCATTTAAATTTTATGTGAACTTTTGTTTTCACTTATACGTGAACAAAAAATCATGTGAACGTAATGTTCACCTAATATGTGAACATATGTTCACTTAACCCACTAGACCCAGAAACCCTAGGAAAAAGTCAAAATTGAATTTTAATAATTTACCTTACTAATTCAAATATGCCCACTGGCTTATGCTGGCCATTGCTTAATGAAACAGTAAGGCATAACGAAGATAAAAATGGCATAATTAAACCTGAACTAATTTAAATTCTATTTTAAAATACAAGTCAAACCAAAGCCATGTTTTCAATAAAAAAGAAAAAGGCAAAGCTTTAACTCTAAGTTCAGATCAGGGAGCCGGAAATAAACAGAAAAGATTGGCGAAAAATATTTTGGAACAAGAATCACTCATATTATATAAAAAAATATATATAATTGAAATATTTTAAAAACTTTTTTTTAATTAAAAAAAATTAAGTTTTACAAGAAAAAATTTATTTCAAAGAGCTTTAATTATTTTATTATTTCCAAAAGTTTGATTAAAAATTTAATAAAATATTTAAAATTTATTCATCAACCTGCTTAGAATAATTTGGATTAACAAATTTCATAACCGGAAGCAAATCAGTTTTTTTACTCAACTTCAAATAAATAAATGCGGTCAGAATTCCAGAAAATGTTCCTCCAATTATTATAACAATTAAAATTCCTACGATTGTTCCTTTTTAAATTTTTATTTTATTTTTTAAGTTTTAGAAAAAAAAAAGTTTACCAGCACCAATACCAGAAGGTTTATTCAATGGTTCAATATTTTTAAGAGCACCATCTTTTTCATAATACTGTCCTAAATTTAAATAATCATTACAATTCCTCTAAAAAAAAATTTTAAAATAAAATTCCACTTGAAAAATGATTAATTTTTTGATTATTTTTGATTCCCAACTCAATGTTATATTTATCTACCAAATTTTCCTTGTATAAATAGCATGTATTTGTTTCTGTATCAAAATCGAAGCTTCGGCAAAAAAATGAATCGTCATAGGAGCATATTTCTGCACATGTTTCTACATTGGTTCTAGACAATCTAGTCTGGGGTTCTACACCAAGTTGAGTGTGAGAAATTAGTAGAAAATCATTCAAAGCTCGTTCTTAATTTCTCATTATTATTTAATAAATTTTATTAGTGAGACAAGATACTTGAAAAATGAGAGCACAATGAAGTGGTAACAACGTTTGGATCTTTGTCTAAATTATGGATATTTGTTTCACTTAGAAGACATCGATAGGATTTTCCATCATCACTGCTGCAAAAATTGAACGATCTACATTTTAAGGACTTTTCTTTGTTGCATTTGATGGCACATTCACTTTCCGAAGAAGCATCCTGTACACTATAATCAACTACTGACGTTACTTTGGATGGATATTTTATATAGTTATACAAAGGGTCCTCTAATAAATAATAATTATTTTATTAATTTTGTATTATTTAACCAGAGTTGTGTAAAAGTTTTAAGTCTCAAATCAAGTTTTTTTTTTTTTTTTGAAGTCCGGGCTTGGACTTTTATTTTACTAACTTTGACTTTAAATAGACCGTCACAATAACTACCTGGGACGGTATAAATTCATGTGGCCGGACTTTAATTATTTTTTTAAGTCCAAGTCCAGACTTTTTTTATTGATTTAGACTTTAATTTAGGACTTTTAAACAACTCTGTAATTAACTAAGAAATATTACTAATAAAAATTTCAACTCCTTCCTTTTCAATGAAATAAATTTTAGAAGGGTCCTGGCTGTCAAAAAGGTCTCCAATCGAGGACCACTTACATTCTCTTGTGTCTTTGCTGTAAGTATAAATTTGACATTCAAAAGCTGGTTCACGAACGCAGTTACGGGCACATTCATCCCAAGAAGTGCCATTGTTTTTTCTAAATATAAACTGTTCACTATTCAATATAGTTGTTTCATTGAAATCAATATTTCCTGCGGCAAGAACGAATTGTTTTATAAATGAAGCTAACAAAGTTATTCATTTTTTGTAAATAAAATTAAATCAATATTAATACTTTGACCAAATGAACCACTCTGACCAAAAGATTCAGTTGTTTGAAATATATCAAATGCTGAGAAAGTCAACTAAATTAATTTAAAAAAATAACTTAAATATTTTTTTAATGGTTCTGTGCAATTCAGAAAAAATAAACCAAATTAATGTTGAAAAGTGTATTTTTCAGTATTAGTGTATAAATTTTTTCTATAATTTCAAAATTAGTTCTGTGAATGCAAAATGATGCAACTGTCAAAGTATTGCAGAATTTTACCAGAATTTGGTTAATAATGCAGCTATGAAATGCTGCTGAAAAAAAGTAATTATTCGTTCAGTTAAGTTCTATTCTTGAATTTCACAAAACTTTTTTAAGCTTTGATAAAATTTTACCACAGGATTTCCTTTATCATCTTTTACATCTAAATAAAGCTCTTTTCTAACCACACTTTCTTCGATCATTCTGAAAAGAGCCTCTTTGCTGGCAGAATCATACCATTCAGTTATTTCTTAGAAAAAATGATTGAAAACTTTCAATTATTAAATTGTAAAAGAATACTTGAGTAATGGTCACATTCGGGCATATTATCAGAAACAACAGAAGGGTCAGTTGATAATGAGTAGTTATAAAACGAACACAAAAAGCCTCCGACCGGTTGCATACACAAATCGAAGCTCATACATTTGTAATCTAGTGGTAAATTATACTGTGAATCGCTTAGACAAATTTCAGCACAAGTTTCAAGTGAGTTAGCTGGAACACCATGTGTAACTTTTTGTAAGTCAACTTTAGATTTTCCATTTTTGATAAAATGATCTTTGATATTTTAAATTATTAAAATTAATTAAAAATAGATATTTTTAAACAAAGAAACATTAATAAAATGAAAAATTTATTTTTTTTCAAAAAGTAAATTTAGTTCTGTATCCCATGGAATTAATTTTAAAAATTCAGCTTTTTTGACAGTTTGACATTTAATTTTTATCAAACGTTTTCGTACATTTTAATATGTGATGTGCATTTTTTAAAATATTTTTCAATCTTGCAGAAGCTGGAATTATCTGGCATATTTGATACATTATTTGACAATTTAAAGTATTAAATTTAGACCTTCAGAAAATTTTTTTTCGGGTTTAATGCTTTTTTGTTCTAAAATTCACAATGTCTTAAGAAATAAAAAATTAAATACTTTTTGAATCTGCATGGTCAGTAATAGCCGAATAAACAGTGAAACCGCGACGACGAGGCTCAAATCGTGGTCGGGCGATTCGTAATGGAGAGGCACTGAAAAATTTAAAACTCTTGAAGATTTTGAAATCAAATTCCTCTTCTAATAATCTTCCATAAAAATTGGTAAATGATTCTTGATCTAAATTTTAATTAAAGCTTAATTTTTAAATTATCAAAATTGGATAAAAAGTGCATTACCAACACCATCTGGATAGCCAAATTGAATTCCGAAATTTATTCGTCTTTTACCTTGAAAACATTGACTCACATCAAAATCTTTTATGTTTAATTGAGAGTCAAAGTCAAAAGCGTGACTAATCAATGTTAAATTTTGCTACCGGTTAAAAATTAATAAAATAATCAAAATTAAAAATTAAAAAAAATACTCCTGTTAAATGATACGAAATGGGAACCACTTTTTCCAATTTGTCAGTACTTTGATCAGCATAAATTTGTGTCTTAAATTGATGATTTATAATTTTTTTAGGTATTTTCATATTTAAAATCGAATACTTTTAAAAGATATAATTCAGCGATGAATTCTGATGATTCCACAATATCATTTCTTTTCGAAACAAAAACATCACATAACAAGCCTCTCTCGTATCTCTTTAATAAAAAATTTGAAGAATTACAAAAAAATTCATTTTCATTTAAAAAAATTATAAGTAAGTCAACATTTATCTACTTAATTCAACACGAAAAAAAAGATATAAATCTTATTGCTTTACTTTTATTTTAATTCAAACATTTAAACGTTAATTTTAAAGTTTTTTGGCTGTTTTACAAACAAAATATAAAAATAAACTTTTGAATTTATTACCTTTTTGTTCACAAATATATTTATTCAAAGCAATGAAATAATACTATATCAAAAACAAGATCAAGATAATGTTAGAAAATTAGTTTGTTCATGCCATAATAAATTGTAAATTTAAATGACGAATTATTCTTTTTGTGTCTAAATTTCTGAATGAATCACTCATAATACAGAATCAAAAAAATATTTTTCGCTATTTTCCTAAAAAAATTTACTTGTGATAAATTCTCAACTCTCTCTTTATTACGCTCAGTAAAAGCTCATTAAATAATCAGAAAATTCTCAGTAAATTTATTTTACTAAAATAAATGTACTTTTGCTACGCATTTAAACTACCTATAAAATCAAATTAAAATTTAAATATAAATTAATTTAGGTACATAATTTTTTGTCAAAAACCGAAACCAAATAGTAAAAAAGACATCTGCATGGAATGCAATACAATTAGTATTTGTAATTTTTTTTAAATATTTTTTAAGAGAATTGAACTAAATCTGAAATTCTGGTGTTAATTATATATTTACTCTAATTGATTAATAAAAAAATATTTATAAAAGGTCTTTAGATAGATTTAGAAGATATTATACTTTATTTTAAAATTTTATAAGCATATTTGAAATTTAGTTTTTGTTTATCTCAACATTGCAGTAAAGAAATAAAAAAAATTACTAAGAAATTTTTACTAAGAAATTTAAGAAACTTGTGACTGTGTTCTTTAATTTTAATTTCTATATTTATTTTCATTAAACAATTTTTAAAGGGAAAATTCGTTGTTCAAGACAGTTTTTAGTATGAAGTGATGAATTAGACTTAAAAAAATTTGTCTTTTCTATTATTCTTTACTTTTCAAAAAAAATTTTCTCCAATTATGTGATTTCATAAGAATTTGAATTTACAGTTTTCTTTTAAAATATTTACCTCTCCAGCATACACATATGTATCATCTATTTTTAGAAATTCTTCAGGCTTTTTTAAGGTATAAAATCCGCTTGACAAATGAGCCTCGTCCAAATTATCTAATGGAATTGACCCTAAAGGATAGAATGTACAATTTCCACGATTTTTATTAACAACATAAGCAACTCCTTTTGAAAAAAAATTAAATTAAATTTCAATAAAATTTTATCAATTTTGTTACCGCTATTATAATCATGAATAATTTTGATCGGCTCTTGGACATTAACTCCATCAATGTTCAGTCCATTCACAACATCAAGACGGAAAGTTTTTAAAAAATTTGAATAAAATACCTAAAATTTTTTTTTAAGTTATTTCTTAGTTTAAAAAAGAATAAATTAAATTACTCTTTCACTTGTAGCAATCTTTGCTTGAATATTTATAGTTTCCGTAATGTAAGAAAGTGATTCCGGAGCAGAGGGTATTTGTTCTTTATACAATTGACCTTTACAATATATTCCTCTTGGGAGCTTTGGATAGAAAGTTTTTTGAATGATTAAAGAAAAAACTAAAATACAAACATTAAAAAGTTCCGATTTTCTTTGAACTATCGGTCTGAATTCAAAAAAGTTGTACTCGTGATTTATTTCACGTTTTGTCTGATTTACTTCATTAATATCAACAAATCCCTTGACAACCGAAGCAACTGGTAGTTCTCTGAATATTTCACCAAAAAATGAAACTGCAGGATTATAGCCTGGCACTATAATTTAAGTTTATAATAATGATAAGTTTTCAATTAATAAATTTATTTTTACCTGTAAAATAGTAATCAATTTGAAGACTGGCTTTAGCTTCGGGCCATTCTTGACAGCTTCTGAAATGATTCACCGGAATACCTCTACGTGTAGTTTGGTTTAATTTTTCCTTTAAAAAGAAATATCTTTTATTAATTAAAGCTTTTATTTTATTTTTTTACATGGGGAAAATCATTGTTGAAATGAAATAAAAAATTTGGAGGCTTCATATTAATCCCAGACTGATCTTGAATAAGACCAAAAAAATAATTTTCCTCTGTAGATTCTGATAATTTTTTTGCCTCGCATTCTTTGTCTAAACAAAATTATTTTTAGAATATTATTTAAAGTTTTAATTAGGATTTTTTTTTAATTTTTTATATTTTTAATTAATATTTACTGATTATAGTGAATATTTGATCGTGTTCAAAGTCATAAATTCGACGAAAAGTGTTGCTTTGATCTCTTATTGTAACATCAGCTCGTTTTTCATTTCTGTCATACAAAATTTTTACTTCACTATTTAGGTTTTCGTTTATTGAATTAAGCTCAACTCTTGTTTCAAATTCATCAGGAAGCTTTGGCAACTCATTTGGATCTTAAGCAAAAAATCAAAATCCTTTTTTAAACTTTAGAATTTTATATTTTACTGATGTTTGAAGTCACAGGGTCGCAAAATTTTATTTTTTGACAATTGATGAATTCAGCGATTAGAAAAAGAATAAGAACTTGAGCTAATTTGATCATGGTCTAAATTATACAACAACAGAAAAATTAATTTTTCTTAATTGTTTCGAAAATAAAGTCTAAGTATTTTATTTTTTTCTTTGTATAATCGAAGTCTTTCTAACAAGATTACTTTTTATCAAGGAAAGATAGTATATTTTCTATTATTTAATTGATAAATTAATATTTGATAATTTTTTTACCAAATTAAAAAATCATATGATTTTTTTTAGTTTTATTATTATTCAAAAAGGTTTAGGAAAGATACGAAGCCAAAGCTTTTTTACAGCCCAACAGTCAAAGAGATTAAAAAATTTTAATTTAGCATAGATTGGAAGTTTTTATAACTATTTTTATTATTGATTAAAAATAAAAATTCAGAATAGTGTTTGACGGTATTAATCTAGACACGTTGTTCCTCTTTTTTTCGTTGTAATGCGTTGATTTGTATTTAAAGATTATTTGAATTTGATCAATTATTTCGTTTATTACCTTTGTCCTAGTAGTTGGTCTAAGTTTGACCATTTAAATTTTTGCTTGCTTGTCTTTAAATAAATTCAGTTCTGTTCATGAAGTGGTGCCGAGACATTGGCAAAGAGTTTTTTTTTTGAAGGATCTGATGACGTTCAAACGCATTTTTGGATGCAAAAATTTTTAGATATGATCTCTCTGGGACAGTCCATAAACTTACAATTTTTTATTTATATTAAATATAAAAATTAACATTTATTTATTTAAAAAAAATGCAATTTATGTAAAAAAGACTCAAATTATCAATTAGCTCATCAATTTACCTCAAAATTTTAAGTAATAAAATAATAATTTGTATAATTTATTATATAAATCAAAGACATTTTTATTACTAATAAAAAATGACCAATTTACAGCTAAAAGACCAACTGTTGACTTATTAATTGACCAAGTTCAAAATTTATTTATGATTTTGAACTTAAAAAATAAAACTTTAGCTATACAATTTTTAGAATTTTAGAAATTTTATTCTTTAATTAAATCAATCTTTTTTTAACCAAATATTGAAAAAAAACTTCACTATACAGGGTGCTTTTTTTAGTGAAATAGAGTTTAATCTTTTTCTAATATCTGTATTTTAGAAGCTTTTTGATGTCAAAATTTTGAAAGAAAACTTCGATAAATTTTACTTTTAATAAAGTCACTGATCCAGTTAATTAGGTATTAAGGGATAATGATCATCATGTTAAAATCGATAAAATGCTTTTTAATTCTTTCTAAAACTTGAATAGTGAGGCGAAATAGCATGACATTCATTTATTTTAGATAACAAAATATAAAAAACTTTTATATAATATATTATTTTTAATTTTAAGATAACTCTCATAATTTAGATAGAAAATTGTTAAAAATTGAACTTTATTAAAATTTTATAAAAAAATTTATTTATAGATTTTAAATTTTCAATCATTAAATTAGAAATAAAATTTATTCATTATAGTTTGGATTAGAAAATTTCATTGCTGGTAAAAAGTTTGTTTTTTTGCTAAATTTCATATAAGTCATACCGATTAGACCACCCATTATCAATCCGGCAATAATAACAGTAAATGTTACACCGAAAATTGTACCTCCACTAAATTTATTCTTTGGTCCTGCTTTATCAGCTGGGACAAGAGGCTCAATTTTCATTATTTTTCCATCTTTTTGATAGTATAATCCTTTAAAAGAATCAATCAAAAAAAGTTTCAAAATTTATTTAAAATGTTACTTGAATAATGATTCACATTCTTATTTGATTTAATGCCTAAATTGAGGAAATTTTTGTCTACCAAATTTTCGCGGTACAAATAGCATTCTTTTTTTTCAATTTCATAGTCAAAACTGCGGCACAAATAACCATCTTGAAGGCTACATAATTCAGCACAGCCTTCAATCGATTGATTTAGAATATTAGATTGGGGTTTTATGCTCAATTGAGTCTGGACAACTACTTCAAAATCATTAATTGCACGAACTTAGAGAGTAAGATAATAGTTAACTTTTTATTTTTATTTAATAGATAGAATTTACTTGAATAATGGCTGCAAATGGCCGAGTACACAACATTAGGGTCTTTTTCTGTATTGTGAACATTACTGTCACTTAAGAGACATCGATATGTTTCATCATCTTTTTTGCACAAATTGAACGACCTGCAATTCTTTTCGGTATTACACTTAAAAGCACATTCACTTGGACTAATAACATTGCTTAAACTGTAATCAACAAGAGCTGTCACTTTGAATGGAAATTCAATATAATCATATAAAGGGTCTCCTACAGAACAAATTGGTTATTATTTTTAAATATTTTTTTTAAATAATTTTAACTTATGAAAAGTGATGAACCATTTACTGGTTCAATGGAACTAAGTGAAACTGTAATATTTTGAGTGAGTAAGAGCAAATTTGCCCATTTGCATTCTTTGGTTTCATCATTGAATGTAAAACTTTCACAGTTAAAAGTTGGTTCAAAAATACACAATCTAGCGCATTCGTCAACTGAGACCATGGATTTTTTGCGAGATACTATTGACGGATTTGAACTAAAATAACTTTCTTGAAAGTCTGTATCTCTGAATAAGAGATCGAATCTTCCGAAATAGGAAGCTAATAATTTTGTATTTAATTTTGTAAAAAGAATTAAAATCAAAAAATCTTACTAGAGCCAGTTGTGCCTGTGTTTTGTCCTTCAGTTTGATCAAAAATATCATCAGGTTGAAAAGTATATATTTTCTAAGCATCAATAAATTAAGTGTTTATAAATTATTTTTTTTATTTTTCTACAATACTTTTTGCTTTGTCTCAATATCAAATTTGAACTCTTTTCTTAACACTGCCTCTTTCACACTTCCATACATTTGATCAACAGTGGCAATGTCAAAATCTTTTGTTGATTCTAAAAGTATATTAACAAAAATAATAAGAAATTTTGAATATTTTGAAAATTAAATTACTAGAATAGTGCTCGCAAGAAGGAGCAGACTCGAGAGTAATATCAGGATCAGAAACTGCCAAATCATAAAAACTGCATAAATAACCACTAGATGATGCCGAATCTGGACAGTAATCAAAACTTCTACAGATAAAATCTGGGTCCCCGGTAAGTGTTTGAATTTCGGTTTTTTTCAAACAAGCATTGGCACATTTTTTTGGAGAATCAGCTTGGAACTTGAATCTTACTTTAGATTGATCTATTCTAGAGTCATTTACTTTTCTAAAATGAACTTTTAAAAAAAATTTACAAATTTTAACAATTTGAAAATTATTAATAAATACTTATCGATTCAGCTGTTCCCGTGACTCCCGAACTGATAATAAAATTGCTTTTTTCAACCTTTATTCTGGGTGAGACAATTCTTAATGGTGAAAATTCTAAACCTTTTAGTGATTTTTTTATAGTTTCTTCAAATTGTTCCAAAACTGGTCTCTCAAATTTATTCATAAATTCCTCACGATCTATAAAAATGCTCTATTATTAAATTGAATTATTAAATAAATATTAGATCTACCTAAGCCTTCTGGGATTTTAAATTTCATCTTAAACAAAGCCTTGTCTTTTCCATAGAAACACTCACTGATGTCAAATCTACGGTTATACGAACTCGAGTCAAAGTTATAAATTTGATTAATAAGTTTTAAATTAAGCTAATTAAAATGATTAATAATAATTAAAAAAAAATAAATAAAATTACATTTTCAATGGTAACATGGACTGATATTGGAACAACTTCTTCTAGTTGATCAAGGCCTTGGTCATAATTTGCAATACCCTTTTCAAAAAAAATTTTACTTTTAATTTAAGATTTTTTAAAAATTACATTTTGAAAATAAAATTCCACTAACACTGGATTTCCAGTCATATTTAAGATTGGAATATCAGTTCTTTTTGATACAAAAACATCACATAAAATATCTCTTTCGTATCTCTTATTAAATTTATTTAAATTAAATTAATGCTTTTGAGGTATGTGTAGGAATTACTTGTCCGGCATAAAAATAAGTGTCATCTAGATAAAAAAATTGTTTCGGTTCTGAAAGCTGAATAAGTGCTTCATTTCCTGTTTGAACCGGAAAAATATCACTTCGGGCAATTGAAAAAGTACCAATAGGATATAGAAGACAGTTCTTATTGTCTTCATTAATGGCGAATCCAACCCCTATTTTGAAATAATAAAAAGTAAAAATTTTTCTCATCTAAATTTTCAAATACCGCTTGTATAATCATGTATCGCTTTATAAGGGCCTTCCGTAAATAATGGATTCATTATTTTATTTGCTTCAAAATCATATCTGACAGCCTTTAATGGTTTCGAATAATGAACATTAGTGCTTTTTTCATAATTAAATTGTTGCGAAATTATATCTTCAGTGAATGAAAAAGTATCTGGAATTTTGGGCAATTCTTCCTTATAAGTTTGACCATCACAATAAACACCATTTGGAAGCTTGAACCAACAAAAATAAAATTAATTTAAAAGAAAATGATTCTTATTTTACCGTGTATAGATCAAATTTTCGTTCAATAGCTGTTCTAAATTCAAAAAAGTTGTATTCAATTTTAATTTTGGTCTCCTGAGCTTGATTCATATTGATGTAGCCCTCTATCATTATGGAAATAGGCAATTCTTTGAAACTGGGATCATAATTAATTGGATAAGTATGGCTCGGTTCTTAGAAATTAGAATTTATTATTACTTTTTGAATTTTTTTTTTAATTTTACTGCTAAAGTAATAATCTATTAACACATTTCCTTTAACCTCTGTCCAATTCTGGCAGCTTTGAAAATGACTTGCCTAAAATAAACGATCTTAAAAAATTTTAATTTAAAAAATTTAATTTATACCGGAATGTCTCTCCATTTTGTATCGTCTAATTTAACAGTCGGATTACCATTATTAAAATGAAAAAAGTAATTTGATTGCTGCATATCATAGCTATTTCCATCCCATAGTAGCCCGAAATAAATATTTTGAGAACTTTCATTTAATTTGGTAGCACTGCATCGATTGTCTTTAAAAAAAATCAAAAATTTTATAAAGATTTTCCTTAAATTATAAATACCCTCTAAAAAAAATATCTCATTTTTGTCAAAAAAGTAAATCGTTCTTGTTGTTTTGTCTCTAGCTCTTTTAATAATTTCTCCTTTTTTATCGTAGTAATCAAATTTGACAAATACTTCTTCACTCCTATTTTCATTCAAAATATTAATTTCAATTCGAGTTTGGAACTCTTGGGGCAATTTGGGTAAATTTGATGGATCTACAATTGATTTTATTAAATGGAGAAAAACATTTTTTTTTTCTGTTACCAATGTTTGGATTCAGAGGTTGACAAAATGGATCGGTCTCGTGAGACCATTCAAATAATGTAACCAAGAGACAAACAAATAAAATTGATTTATTTAAATGCATATTTTCCAAAGTTATTAATTTTTTTGAAATAAAATAGAATTTAAATAAAGACTAAACAAATAAAGCTTTATTTTTTAGATAAATCTCAAATAAGATAAACTCGTGATTGTCTTTATTATATAAAAATTAAATTTCTAAAAGCTTTTATGCTGGTAAACAAAAAATGAATAAAAATATTTAGAAAAAAAAGATAAAAAAATGATTTTTTAAATTTCAATTTAGATAAATTAAATAAAATAAATATTAAGATAATTAAAAATTATCTAAAAAATTAAGATTGGGAATTTGGATTTGAGTAACTCATGGCAGGCAAATCTTTTCTTTTTCTAATTATTTTCATCGCAAACCAAGCAACTAACATACCCAAAGCTGAACCTATTATCAGTGATAAAATGCTAACCGATATCAAAGTACCTTAAAAAAATGAGCTTATTCTAAAATCAAACTTTAAAAAAAATTACCTGTTTGATATTTTTTACGATTCTTAGCAAGTGCATCTAATTCTAAGCTTATCCCGTTTTCAATTAAATATTCTCCTTAAAAATAATTTAAAATATTTGATCAATAAATTTATCTTTTTAATTCAAACTCGAATAGTGATTTGAATTTTTATTTGAAAATAATTCAACATCTGAATGAATATTATCTTTCACATTTTCTTTGTACAACCAACACACATTGGTATCAATAAGGTAATCAAAACTTCTGCAAACAAAAGCTTCCATAAAAGAGCAAACAGATGCACATCTATCCACCGATGTATTGACGTATTTTGCTTCTGGTTTTACATTTAACTGGTAACCAGCGACCAATTTGTAGTCATCAATATTCTCTCCTTAAATTTATGGTACCAAAAGAGATAAAAAAAAATTATTTACTTGAAAAATGCCTGCAAGTAGGAGAAAAGATCAAATCTGGATTTTTGTCATCATCATGAGTATGCTTGTCACTTAGCAGGCATCTGTACTTAAATTTTTCATCTCTCGGATTATCACATAAGTTAAAGCTTCTACATGTAAAATTTTTTTCTTGACTACATTCATAGGCACATTCTTCTTCATTTTTGACAATTAGTTCGATCAAGTCACCTCTAGTGGCGGTTGTAAAAGGAAATTCAGTGAATAGCGAAATTACATCTCCTAAAAAATTTTCATATTTTTTTTTCTAATTTATTTAATAACTATTACTTTGATAAAGAAAATATCCATCTTTTTTAATAACATATTTATTATCGTCTATATCCGATAAAAAATCAATGGTTATTGAAGACCATTTACATTCTCTTAATATTGATTCGTAAGTTAGTGCATCACACCTGAAAGCTAGTTCTTTAATGCAAAGTCGTGCACATTCATCAATACTTATTCCTTTGCGTTGCCTAAATTGTATTGAGTTGTTTTGTTTGATAATTTCCAAATTAAGATCAAAACTTTCATTTGTCAAGCGAAATTTTTGAAAAAAACTCGCTATATTTAGAAAAATTTTAAAACAAAAAAATAAATACAATTTATTTAAAGAAAAAGAAATTTTTTTTTACTCGAGCCTTGAGCTGGTTTTCCGGTAGAATCTGTTGCAGCATCTAAGGTAGCTGGATAGATATCATTTGCTTTAAAAGATAAAAATAGTCCACTGTTTTCATAATCAATATTAAAAAGTCCTTTCAGCACAGCATCTTCAACTACTCGGAAAGCATCTTCTTTGTCCACACTATCAAATGTAATCACATTTTCTTAAACCAAAAAAAAAATAAAAAAAAACAACAACATATTCTGGTCTTACTTGAGTAATGGTCACATAAAGTTCCATTTTCAATTATCAAAGATGGATCAGTCGAAAATGAAGAATTGTAAAATGAACAAATAAAGGTGGCAGATGATGATACAGAGTCAGTATTCAGACATAAATCGAAGCTTAAGCAGCGATAAAAATTTGTGTTTAGAGCCGAGTCTTTGAGACATTGATAAGCGCAGTTTTCTGGACTAGATGATTCTATTCTATTCACCACATGTGGAATATCTATCTTAACATCTATCAGTCGTCTGAAATGATCTTTAATTTTTTTTTTCAAATTTATTTAATAATTATTTATAAAAAAATATATATATATTACTGATTGGAGGAGCATAGCTAGTTAAGCCTGTATAAATTGCGAAACCACTTTTTGATGCCCTAATTTCTGGAGGAATAATTCGCAAAGGCGAAAGATTGTACACTGATAATGCCGAAAGTATTGGCTCATAAAATTTTTTTTCCACATATCTTTCAAATATTTCTTTAAAAACAATCTTATCAATATCTTGTGGATAGTCAAAAGAAATGGCAAATTCGATTTTTTCCTTATTTTTGTAACACTGAGACACATCGAAAGTTTTAAATGACGATTCAACTGGATCAAAATTGAACATATTTATGATGTATTTGACTTTTTCCTAATAAAGTTTTTATTTTAATTTTCATTAACTAAAAAATTTATAATTTATTTATTTATAAAAAATTACATCGCTGGACGTAATTTTAATAGCGATTGGAGCTACAGGATGTTCAGATTCAGAACTTTCCATTACCTGACCAATCTTAGAAAAAAGAAATTCTAAAATGAATTAATAAATCAATTGAGTTGCACTAACCGCCATAAAATATATCTCAAAAACCCAATATTCTGGTTGTTTATCAATCATACCTTTAAAATCAGTTCTTTTCGAAACAAACACATCACATATTATATTTCTTTCCAAACGCTTTGATAATAAATTTTAATTTTTTTTAAACTTTTTCAAAGAGTACTTGGCCAGCATAAAAATAGGTGTCATCTATATAGAAAAATTGATTTGGATCCTTCAAAGTTAGTGCCAGACCGGCAGAATTTGCGAGTGAAACGGAATCCTGGTCATTATTTAGCGGAATGATGGAACAATTTCCTATGAATTCATCAATTACGAAGCCAACACCTTTTAAAATTTTAGGCTTTTTAAAATTTAAAACTTTTTAAAATTAATTTTATACCACTATTAAAGTCGTGAATAATTTTTAATGGAGCGTTTTCTCGATAGTTTTTTGTGGCTAACGTGTCATATCGTATAGCTTTTAGATCATAGGAATAATATACTTTATTTGTTTTGATCATTTTTTTATCATTTATCAAAATTTCTTCTGTAAATGAAAACGATCTTGGTATTGGGGGCATTTCACCCTTAAAGGTTTGATTATGGCAAAAAACTCCACTTGGTTGCTTAGAAAAAAAATGATCACAGTCCAAAATGGATATTATCAATAAAATTTACCACGTATAGGTCTGATTTTCTTTCAACAAAAGGTCTAAATTCAAAAAATTCATATGTATTTTCTATTGAGTCAGATCTACCAGCTCTGGTTGATGAGCCTTTAATAATGGCCGCTACTGGTACTTGGGCGTTTATGTCCGGAAAGCCCACAGATTGTTCAAACTCAGAAGCTTTGGAAATTAAATTGGAAAAAAAAATTGCTATTTTTTTTTTATAATACCACTAAAATAGAAATCTATCAAAAAATTGGCATTAAATTCAATCCAATCTTGACACGAACGGTAATGCTTTACCGGTATACCTCTATAAACCTCTGGGCCAACATACATCTTTAAAAAAATAATGAGAAAATTTTAATCTAAATTTTTGTTTTTTTACATGTGGAAAATCATTGTTAAAATGTAATAGATCATTAACAGGTTTCATATTAATAGCACCATCGGGTCCATATACCAAACCAAAAAAGTTGAATTCATCGAACGATTCATTTATTTTCTTAACTTGGCATTTTCTGTAATCTGGTTAAAGAATATTAAAAAAAATTAGAATTAAAATCAAAGTGATAATAAAATTCCACTTGAAATTGTAAAGTATTCGTTTTTATCATAGTAGAATACTCTTTGATCATGTTCGGACTCTTCTTGTGTAATTATTTCAGCTTTTTGGTCATAATAGTCGAAGACTAAAAAAAATTCCACTGTTTTTTCGGAATTAAAAGTCGCCTGAACCCTTGTTTGAAATTCAGCTGGTAATTTTGGCAATGTAGTTGGGTCTAAAAACATTCAATTTAATTGAATTTAAACTTTTTAGGTTCTGTAATCAGACCAGCTACAGGTGAAATGCTTTCTTTGGTGCAATAGAGGTCGCTGGTGCAACTTTTGCTGACCAGTATAAAAATTAAAATAATATTTTCATAAAACATAATTGTTGTTTAAAAATTTAAAGTTATAATTATGTTCAAATTTAATATGGAGTTTTCTTTTTATCAAAATAAGATAAATCAATTAAATAAAAAAAAAAAAATTTTTTCAACTTTTTATTTAATATCTTTCATTAGTAATTGAAAAAAAAAATTCATCAAATTAAACGGTTAATTAGAGATGCAATGGTTTAAAAATGAGATCTAAAATTTTTGGTAAAAAATGCGGAGAATTTGGACTGATTAAACTTTTGACTAGAGCTAAAATAAAATTAAATCGAATTTCAACGGTTTAAATTAAATCTTCACATAAGCAATAGATATAGAGAAATAGCTAAGTTTTTTTTAATGTTAATAAAATTATGAAGAGCGGAAAATTTTGAACTAGAAAAAAAAAGCAAGCTAAGTTTGATTTTTTTAAAGAAAACAAAAAAAAATTGAAATTGAAATTGAAATTGAAATTACGGCTAATTTTGATGATTTTCGAAATATTAATTATTGAAATTAGTTTTATTCACAACTTTATCATTCAAGTTTAAATTTTGACTATTGAGCGTTGCGCTAGAAAAATTAAAACTTGATATTGTATTTGATTTTGGAATGCCCATATTTGGAACTGATCTCTCATTTTGGTTCAACTGAAACTGCTGCAACTGTTGCTGAATTTGCTGCTGGAGCAACTGCTGCTGCTGTTTTAAATACAATGCATGGATAATCTGTTGCTTTTGCTGAAAGTCCTCGTGAAATTGATTAAAAGAGCCCAATCTCATACCTTGAAGTTTAGATGCTTCTATTAACAAATTTGACTGGGCATTTAGGTTTGCTGAATGAGCCAAAAAATTTCTGTCAAAAAAAGCCGATTGACTATTTGGAACTCGATTGGAAACAATTGGTCTGAAAGTCTTGGATCCAAGGGCACTGGAATTGAAGGCGTTTGACAACATTGGACTGGACTGGGAGTAAGGAATGGACTGGGTGGGTGCTGTGTTCTTACTTTGATGATTAAACCCATTTCCTAGACAGGTTATTGAGCGTCTTTTTTCTAGGCCTAAAAAAATACAAAAATAATTTTTTTTTTTTTTTTGCCAAATTTACCTTTATTTTTGGTATTGGTAAAATTTTGACTAGTCGAAAATTGTACTCTTATATAGCGGTCTTTGAACAAACTGTCATTGACCTCTTTGAGCGCGATTTCGGCGTCTTTTCGATTATAAAAATGAATGAAAGCGTAATTATGGTCTTTAACGACCGATAAGGCTTCATTAACAGGGCCGTATTTTTTAAAGACATTTAACAGTTCGGGCAGAGTAGTGCTGGTCGGAAGGTTGCCCACAAAAAGCTTAGTTACATGTTTGTCCGGCTCTAGAGCACTGTCGTCCATCAGGTTGTTATTTAAGTCTCTGGAAAGAGAGTTTGTTGGCAATGGAGCTTGGAAGATGGCTGACTCCATGGGAGAATACTCTTGCGATGAAGATTTTGAAGGAGACGAGAAATACTCGTTTCCTTCATGGGCTGATGGTTTAAAGTTGGAGCAAAAATCGCTCAGATTTAGGTTCATGATGCCCTGGATGGCGTCATTTTGAGAGCATTCAGAGCTGGCTTCTTCAATTTTGGCCAAATTCGACATTGTGTATTTCCTAGTCGCTAGCGGCTGATCACTTGCGGTTTTTTCTAATTTTTAAAATTAAATTTCAATTTTTGTTGTTGTTGTTGTTGTTTAGAATAAAAATGAAGAGATGAGAATTTTTCTTTGTTTTTATATGTCTTATTTTAATCTATGATGTAATTGTCTATTTTAAATAATCCCATACTTTTTTTTTGTTTTCTCCTTAGAAAGAACTATAAACCAAAACTCAATTGAAGAAAAAAATAAATATTTCAACACTCCGATATTTCATTCAAATTTCAAGTTGAAGTAAAGTCATTGCAAAAATATAATCATTATTCAAATGTGTGTGTTTTGTTCAAAATACAAATATATCAGTTTTTAGTGGTAAAACGCAACTACTGAATTTACTTGACCAAAAAAAAAAGAAAAAAAAATGAAAAAACTCGTTGGATTGTAATTTATGCTAAGCTAAAAAAAGTTTATTTAAGAAAAAATTTTGCTCAATTGAGCCAAACAAATAAATTATTGAATTTCCACCACTGGAAACTTGATGTTGACAAGGTTTTCCAGGCTAGCTTCGATTTGATCGCCATGTTGCACTGTTGAAATGCCCACTGGTGTTCCGGTCAAGATTAAGTCACCATAGTCCAGGGTAAAAAAGTTGCTCAGATAACTAATCAATCTAGGTATTTTGTGAATTAAGTCTCTGGTGTTGCCATCATGGCGTACTTGGCCATTGACACTCAATTTTAAATTGACATTGTCCACATCTTTGATCTTTGATTTGGGAATAAAATCACTTATTGGACAAGAAGTGTCAAAGCCTTTGATCAGCAAAATTGGATATTTGTCGAATTCCAGTGATTTGCCCATGTCCAGCGCCAGAACGTAGCCCAAAACATGATCCATGGCATTTTCTTCTGTCACGAACTTGGTTGTCTTTCCGATAACCACTCCGAGCTCCACTTCATGAATTATTGTTCCCCACCCTTTTGGAATCTGGCTCAAAAAAAATTAAAATTTTTTTCCAAGGTTGGTCTAAAAAATTAATCTACTTTTATGGATGTTCCTTCCGTTATTAAGCTACTTATTGGTTTGGCAAAGATAAAAGGATCTTCGTTTGTGGGAACGTATTCTTTAGAAGGATCTCTTTTTTTAAAAAAATATTTTTTTAATTCTATTTAATTTTTATCGAAATTCACACGGCTAACTTGTAGTTTTTTCCGATGCCAATTATATTTTTACAGATTGATTTTAGATCAATCTTAAGCTCTTGTTCACTCATTTTAACAAAAACGCTATTTTTTTTTCTCAAAATTATGCTTATAAAATGCTTTAAAATGTAGCATCTATTTATAACATAAATTTATAGCAATTTAAATTTGAAAAGTAAAAGGGTTCAAAATTTATGATAAATATTTGTTCTTATCAAGAGTAGAAAAGTTTGATTTGAAAAAAGATTTTAATTGTCAATAAATCAATTTTTTATTTTTTTGATAATTAATAAAATACTTTGTCATTTTTATTAAATTTTTTTTTGCACTTTTCAAACTTTTTTTGACAAAAATGTGACCTTTAATTTATTTTAAAATTATTTTTTGATGATATCTTTATTTTGATAATTTTTTATATGATCAAAGCCGGCTCATTGAACATTGATTTTTTTTAATTAAATAATTTTGAGTTCCCCAGAGTTTGCCCAAATAGCTAAACTTTTTTGCTATGATACAATGTAAAAATTAAGTAAAATTAGCAGAAATTTCTTGTTTCTTGTTTTAAAAAACTCTAATATGTAATAGTAGAAAATAAAAGAGAAGTTTTAAAGTCCCAAATTTAAATCTAAGTCCGGACTTTTTTTTTATTTGAAAAATAATTTAGGAATTGGACTCCAAAGCAGTTTCGAGCGGCTATATTCCTCTTTTCACCCTTCTGATAGTAAATTTTTGATTACAAAAGTGTTTTTAGGTATAAAAAAAATACAGTCCGGACTTGAATTGTAACACTGCAAAATTTATAGCATGTCAATTAATTTATTAGTCAATAATAAGATATAAAATTAGAAAAAAAGATCAATCACAAAGAAAAGCATTACAAATTAATTTTTTCAAAAATTTCGATTATAAAAAGTGATTTCTGTCCTAAAAAAATATTCAGTAATGAAATTTAATTATTATATATATACCGACAGATAATGTGGTTTTTATTATTTTGTATTTCATCATATTATTTATCAGAAAATGTATAATAATTAATTTTTTTTTTCAAGAACATATTTTGTTTTAGATAGTTTAGACTATATTAAATTCAGATGTCAATTAAAAATTTTGACACTCGTTAATTTTTAAAAGCTGAAGTCTTTTTTTTTTTATTCTAAAAATATTTTTCCATATAAGCAATGATTTTAAAGCTTCATAGTCACGCATTCAAGAGGCATGAAAAATTATCTTTTTTTTATTAAATTTTATTTTAAATAAAGGTTAATTTATCTATTGTCTTTCTCAATTACTTGAAATTTTGTAAAATTAATTGAATTATAAGATTTAAAAATAAATTTATAAAAAAATATTTGAAAAATAAAAATAACAATTGAATTATTTATGCTCAACTATGTAAACATATTATTATAGTTTTCGTAAATACTTACCTCTCTGGGTTGGTGCTAGTAGTCAAGTACATCCTGAATATTTGCCCTAAAAAGCTTTTATTCTAATATCATGATTTATATTTTTTGTGTCTATCCTACAGCTTGAACAGGATTAGTAATTAAACCAAGGAATGGTCGATTAAAAAAAATTATTTTAAACCCTGAAACTAGTATAAAGATATTTGCTTAGACCGCACTTTGAGATTTCCGGTACCTCATGGAGTACCTATTTAGAAAAAGACATATTTGAATTAAAGAATGTTCTATGAAGAGTCATGAAGTTATTTTTGAATAAAAATAATTTTTTTATTGAGCACTTGGTCATATTTTTTAAAATTAGATGCTAAGAATGCAATTTGAATATTAGAATTCATGATAAGTCTTAAAAACTAACGTCGTAACTCTAATAGAAATAAAAAAAGTGATTCATGATTATATTGCAAATTTTTATTAAATTTTTATTATTTTAGATGTTAATTTTTAATTTTAATAGTATTTGTAAATTTAAAATCAAAGTTAACAAAAATTTTTTAAATAAAATTTTGATAACATTTAAAAATAAAACGCGTAATATAATCTATACCCATAAATTTATTTAAAATAGAATAAACTTAACAGTTATTATTTATTTTATTATTGTTTATTTGTATTTCTGTATCGAGCTTAAGCTCCTTCAGATTTTAAAAATCAAAAATAAAATAAAAAATCAAAATAAAGTTAAATAGAATAAAATAAAAGTAAAAATAATATAAGTTAAAAAATGAATATTCATTATTAGATTTATTTCTTTTAGGAATATCATTAGTAAACATACTAAATAATAAAGGACTAATAACTGATCCTTGAGGAACGCCAGCAGATATTTTGAATTCATCACTAATGTGATCATTTATATTTACTTTAAATGTTCTACAACTAAGAAATGATTTAATCCAATAAATTAAATAGGCAGGTATATTTATCTTTATAAGCTTATAAATTATACCTTCGTGCCAAACCTTGTCGAAAGCTTTTGAAATGTCAAAAAATAAGCAACATACTTTTTTCTTTCTATTAAATGATTCGACAACTTTATGGATAAGGAAAACTAAATTATCTGCTGTTCTTCGATGTTTTCTAAAACCAGATTGTTCCTGGATAAGCAACGAATTTTTCTCCAAGAAATCATATAATCTTGAAAAAATAATACGTTCAAGCAGTTTACCCAGACAGCTAGTAATACTAATTGGTCGATAATTAGAAGGGTCTTGTGTAGGAGAAGATTTCTTAGGTATCATTGTGATATTGGCACTTTTCCAAGCTTTAGGAACTGTACCTTCTTTGAGACTACGGTTGAAAAGATCTATTATCTCATTTAATGAATCTATAGGTAGATTTTTTAACATTAGGTTGTGGATAAGGTCAGGTCCGCAAGCTGCTTCTCCCTTTAGCTTTTTTAATGCCAGTATCATTTCATTAAGGCTAATCGGTTCGTTAAATTTTGGCTGACTATTGCTCTTAAAATATTTTAAATTGGAGTGAGTTATTTCTGAATCTTTTTCAGTGTTTTAAAGGTCAGTATTAAGACTAAATGTTGTAGATAATATTTCTCCAAATAACTTTCCTTTTTCCTCATCTGTATTAAAATCTTGGTTGTTTAGAGTTAGGTTCGGGATTAAATTTGATCCTTTTCTTGATCTAAACTTATTTATTCGTTTCCAAAATGGCCTGCTTGATAGTGGGTTTTTCCCCATCTTTTTAATAAAATCAGACCAATTTTGATTCCAAAAGTTTTTTAAGCTAATTTTAATTTCGAATGTTAATTAATTATATCTTTGTTTTGTCATTTTACAGCGAGTTTTTTGAAAATATCTTCTTATTTTCCTACGTTCTTTAATCAAATCTACAATATAAGGAGGTAGACTGCTCTTGAAAACTTTTTGAGACTGAAAAGGTATACTTTTTTGTGCAGCAGACAATATTTTGTTAGTAGTTATTTCGTTTTGTTCGTTAATCGTCCCCGAAGAAGCAACTAAGTAATGGCTTGGAACATTTAGAACTTCACGAAATAAATGCCAATCTGCTTTTTTATAACTAATTAAACTTTTTTGATTGGGATTTAGAGGTAAATAAGTAATCGAAAGCTATGGAGGTTTCGATTGGAAAATGGTCACTTGTCATATCTTGATTATTGAGAACTCGAAACTCCCTTATTTTATTTATTTCTGAGGATGAAACTAAAAACAAATCAAGGATTTCAAAGTATTCTCTATTAACGATATTAAAATAGTTATTACAACGTAATTAAAATAGTTAGTTTATAAAACAGTTATTTATCAAATTGAATAATAAATTGAATATTAAATAGGGCTGGTAGACCGGTTCTTAAAATCAGTTTTATTTGGAAACTGGTTTCAAAACCGGCTTTAAGAATGGAATCGGTCTACCAGCCCTAATATTAAATAAATAAATAATATCTTAATGCAATGCTAAGTAACAGTACTTTCTTTTTTCTAAAATCTTAAAACCTTTTTAGGTGATATTTAATTTTTATCTTTGATTATTTCGTTATTTTCGAATTCAGTTATCTTTAAATGAACCAAAAATTTTGGTTTCTTAAAACATCTCAAAAAATGAAAAAATTAGAAAAATTCTTATTTTTTAAGATTTTAGAAAAAAGAAAGTACTGTTACTTAGCATTGCATTAAGATATTATTTATTTATTTAATATTAGGGCTGGTAGACCGATTCCATTCTTAAAGCCGGTTTTGAAACCAGTTTCCAAATAAAACTGGTTTTAAGAACCGGTCTACCAGCCCTATTTAATATTGATTAAAAAAAACATCAGATTGAGTAGTCTAAAATAATAGATGTGAAAAATACTATTTTGGAGTCATTTTTAATTTAGTAGGAGTAAAATAATCATAGTTAGGAGTTATTTCAAACGAGAACGGTTTAAAAAAAATAAAAGAGGAGTAAAAATTGCATTATTTTTACTATTTGTGTGTAAAAATATGCTGAATAATTTGTATTTATTTTAATCCAAAATAAACTATTAATTCGGTAAAATTGAAAAAGAATATCATTTTAACTCTTTCTTCTCCGTTATTTCGTATTTAAAGTCAATTTTTCAAAACTGTATAAAAGCTAATATTATCTAATATATATATTGGAATTTTTTTAAGCAGCTACATTTATATTTGGTGGATATCAATTATATTGATCATTAAAATTTTTTTAAAAAAACGTTTTAAAGGCTAAATTAAAATATTTTTGAATATCTCTAATGAATTAGTGTCGTTTACTTAACATTCAAATCCTATAAAAAAAGTAAAACTTTAGCTTAATGCGTTGATGTGCATTGGAAAGCCAATTCCCTTAAAATCTTAAAGCCATAAAATAATAAAAGCAAATTAAACTATATTTAAAAGAGACACAAATAGCTTATGGGAAATATTTTTTATTCAAAGGAGTGTAAGAGAATAAGATAAAATAAAAAGTAAAATTTTTCTTAGAAAAATATATTCAAGAAAAAAAGTTATGTTAGATTTGAAAAGATTTTTAAATTTTTTGATTTTTTAATTTGGTCAAAATGGAAGTAACTTTTTGTTAAAAAAAATTTAGAAAACAAAAATGAATAAAAAAAGCTCTTAAATTATACCATTTTTGTCACATTTTTTATTGTTTTTGTAACTTAAAAAAGGGGGCACAATTTCAATGGAAAACCGGTAGGGTTCTTTATGGTATTTTTAATAAAATTTATGGTAAGAAGTGTTAACGGCCAGAATAAAAGTCCATTAAAAATAAGAAATGTTAGCTTTTATTTAATCAATTTTATTTGTGATGAATGACCCAAAAGCTGATTTAAATTTTTCAATTTTCGAGTAATTAACCCAATTTATTAATGAACTCCTTGATAAATTCTTTAATTATTTACGAGCAAACCAGAAATTTTCGACTTGATAGTTATGATTTTTATTGAAAAGAACTAATTTCAAGCAACAAGAATTATGAAAATGAATTTGAATGATCTTGTTTAGTTGATATTTTTTAAATAATTCAAGTAATTAATTTTTTCATTATAAAAATATTAAATAAATGTTAAAAATAACCAAAAATATTGATCATATGAATTCACCAAAAAGATAATTTTCATTCAAATATGATTAAAGTCATTAAAAGTGTCGAAGTGTGACCAATAATTCATTATTCTAAAAAATATGTAATTTTTATGGTTAAAATTTTACAAAAAATTTTTCATTTATTATATTTCATAAAATAAATAAATAATTATTTTGTTTCTGTATGTGAGAAGTGCTAAAAAATCAACAATATTTTTTTTAACATAATAGTTATTATCAATTTCTCATATAGTAATCTAAAAATAAGCTATAACATCGTCATCATTTTTTTTTCAGAAAAAACAAACAAAACATTCAGAAAGGATTAAAGTTAAAAAAAATTAAAGTAAAATCAAGACAAGATAATCTTTTAATTAGTAACCATTTACAAACTAAGTTCACCGGTTTTTATGAATTATGTTGAATTGAAAATTTTGATTATATCAAAATGATCTTTGCTAAAAGAATTAAAGACCAAAAAATCAGTATAATACACTGATCATTTCAGGATAATAATTAATATTAGTCTTTTTTAAATGACAATAAGAAAAATGTTTCTAGCGAATATAATCGATTTTGTGATTAAAATAAAATTAAGACCAAAATACGCCTCTACAAGTCCTTTAATTGATTCTGACATTTAACTAAAAATATCTTATTCGAAGAAACATTTTCTCAATTTATCCTAATCAGTAGCAAATTTGGTGTACAATTCTAGATTTGACAAATACCAAACAAATTTCAAGTTTCTAATTACAAATAGTACAAAATATTTGAAATTTAATTCAGATCAGATGAAATAAAAAAATATCTCTAATTTGTTAAACAGCTATTGAATTTTAATTAAAAAAATATACGGAATTTTGCAAGAAGACTAGTGGATTTAATTTTTCACGCCTGGTTTAAATTTAAATATTAGATTATATAAAAGGCGCGACATTAATTTATATTAAATTTTTATTGACTGTTTTAAGAGCACTCACAAATCCACTTATAAATTCATTTCAACACTATATCAATATCAAGTTTTTCGGAAAATGTTAAGCCGTCTAAAAATGGAAATATTAATTTTTGCGTTGGGTATGCTTTTAAGCCACCAACCAGTCCATTCAAGACTTTTCATACCAGGAATTACCAATTATTTTGCCTGCGACAAAGTACACACCGTTCAAGACTCGGATACATGCTGGTCAGTTGCTTTGACTTATAGAATGCCTGTCCAATTGATTAAATGGAAAAATGATATTATCAGCTGCAGACATCTCAAACCAGGCATGAAACTATGTGTCAGTAGTTGGATTTAAAAGTTAAATTAAATTTTTATTTTTGTTTTGTAAATAAAATTTTGGAATAAAAATTAAGAAATGTTTAATCATTAATAATATAAATTAATTCCATCTTATTATATTTTTCAAATAATCTCTTATGGATTCAGGCTACTAAATATATATATATATTTAAATTTGTAAAAAATCGAATTTCTTCGAAAAAAATAAAAATAAATATTTTAAAATCTTTTCGTTAAGTTGATAGAACATATAATTTTTACTTAATAATTGATTTTGTCAAATTGTTTACAAAATAACTAGATTAAACGATAAAAAAGTTAAATTGTTAGTTCCATCTACTTAACGAATGTTTATTAAATTAAATTTGCTTGAGTCTAAGTCAGACTTTGATTTTAAAATGACTTTCTTGAATTGTAAAGCTTAAACTTTTATGTAAGTGTGATTTTAATCTAGAAGAAAATTAATTTTATCGGAGAATCTTAATAATTACCAGTAGTATTTTATTACATCTTTTTTAATTTTTTAGTTTAATTTTCCTCCCTTTTTTTAAAGCTGAAAAAATCAAAAATTTTGAAATTTTGAAATTTTAAAAAAGACTTTAAAATTAAAAAAAACCTTTCAATAGCCTTTTAATCTTTTAATTTGTAAAATTTTAGAATTAATCTGAAATGTAGGTTAATTATTGATTAAATGCAAACAACAAGTTAAAATATTTAAAATAAGACCCTCAGGATCTGATGGATATATTTATTTTCATAATATTGTGGTTAATAAACAGTGAAAATTTGGATTCAAATTAATTTAGATGAATTTTATAATTTTTAATATCCTTTAAAGATATTTTATCCTTATTTCCACTAGTCCTTACACTTGGTTTTTAAGAAATTTTACAACAAATGACATTCTAAAATAAATCGTTTAGAAAATGTGATATTTTTGCCATTTAAAAATCAAAAAACTACTAAATTGCCATTTAACTACCAAAAAATAAGTAAAAAATTATTTTTTGGCCCTTTTTGGTGTCTAATAATTTAACTTTAGTTGACGTTATTTTTCATTATTACATAAAAATTAATGTTTCCATACACTATTCTTTTAATTGCACAATTAAGGTGGCATAAAGTGCATTTGGTAAGTACTAGCGCATTAGCTAAGTATTATAATTCGCTATTGTTGTGACATCAGGTATTGTGAAATACAAATACAAATTGAAAAAAAATATTTTTCTATTTTTACTTAAAAAAAGATAAAAAAAAAACATCAATAAGATTTAAATTGATTTTTGATTTGATTTAATTTTTTAATTTTTATTTTATTTATAAAATAATGAAAAATTTTTGCTCAATTTGTATTTGAAATTCACAACGCCGTGACATCCTCACATTTAGAATATTTAAGCCAATTACTTAAATAAATCAGTATGTTGAATCGCAGATAATTCCATTAAATTTATCTAAAGACGTTTGTAAGCTGGATTAATTATTAAATGAAGAAAACTGATAAAATTTTTTATCGAATTTGATAAAAAATTATTTAAATCTATCTTGGATTTAAGTCATACTTTTAAACGAATATGAATTTCTGGCAACTTAATAAACAGTTTTTAAATCACATATTTCAAATGATTCTAAAAAAAAAGCATAAGAATTTGGATAATTTTTGTGTTAAATGACATTTTTTTATGACTATTTATTAATTTGTATAAACCTAAAATAAAATTCAAATTTTTTCATAACTAAAAAGATATTAATCTATTATTCTTCCATTTTTTACATGCATCATTATAAGATTAGTGACACTAGATCTTTCAGATCGTGTTTTAAGTCGAGAGTCATTTTTTGGCAAAGATTTTTGATGACTGATCAAAACTTCATTTTTGGACTCTTTTTTAGTACTGGTACAATTTTTAATTGGTATAGGTGTCTCTTTTTGTTTACGGTCTGAAATTACCACTTCTGCTTCAAATTTACTGAATCTCTCTTCAATATACGATCTTTTTACATGATAACTCTCCGAAATAAATGAATTGTTAGCAAAATTCGACTGCACTATGATCGGAGATGGTTTATTATTCACTATCATGAACATTTCATTACGGAAAGACGGAATTCGTTGACGAGAATATTCAGGCACCATTTCTTGAGAGGATGATTTAAGTATATCGCTTGCAGTGGTGTTTATAGAAAAATCTTGTTTGTGGAACAATTTTTTTTGATACTGATAATATGGTATGGACCAATAATCATTTAAATCTTCAAATGACTCAAAATAATTTTGGCTTTGATCATTAAGGTTATCCAGTGTAGAAAATCGACGATTTGAATCATTCGAAAAATTGACATTCAGTGATTTCTCACCAAATTTTGAATTAGTTTGACTGAATTGGTCCTGTTTTTCTCTGGCAGAAAAACATCGTATTTTAACATTTGTGTTAGTATTGACTTTGAATTCGTCTTCAGACACCTGTGTGTTCACATCCCTGACCATAAGACATTGGCCACGTTCAACAACAGCCCCATCACAGATGATTATTAGTTTGCACATTAATGGCAAAAAAGTTGATGCTGGCTCGATATCGATGCTAACTACATTTGATTGAGTCAAAGTTTTACCATCATTATCATCAACTCTGGTAACTGATTTATCAAATAGCTTTTTTCTTGTATCCTCAACTCTTTGGCTACCATTTTTTTCTTCGGTACTATTACCACTTGTATAAAATAAATTATTTAACACACAACTTAATTGTTTGGTAATTTTTCGGCTGGTGTCTAGTTTTCTTGCTGATTTGATTATTTTTCGTTGATATTTTGGACATTTTTTGCGTAATTCAGATAAACTCTGGTACATAAAATCATTTTCGATGCAATCACTTTCAATTGTTGCCATAATTTTCTAATTTGGATCTATAAAAAATATTTCTTAACCATTTTTAGAAATAATTAGATAAAAATGTTATCTTTTTTGCTAAAGAGGCATTTTTTTTCTTGGAAAATCTGTTCTAATGCGCCTTAAGCTTTTTGGCTTCAAGTGATTGAAAATTAGCCATTACTAAGAAAAAAGATAAAGTAGTTTAAGCACTCGTATTTCTCAGCTAGGTCTCAGAAAATACCGAGAACTTGAATGATATTTGGAACTAATTGTAATGATAAATTATTTTAACATAACCTTTTATTTTGTTATTAATAAAATTTTCTTGATTTTTTCCAGGAATATAATACTTTTTTTTTTGGAAATTTTATTCATATAGAATTGTTGGAGATTAATTTATTGTGAGAAAATATTGTCGGTAATATTCCGTGCTTTGTTTATTTTTCGGAGGACTTTATAATTAGAAATCAGGCATAAATACAAGCGATTCGAACTTAATTAAAAAACTGGCTCTAAATCAATATTTCATGATGAGATTAAATCTGATTCATATTGGGTTACAAAATAATTTAAATTTGAAAAAAATTTAAACATACTTACCCGGTAGAATTAGATTTAACTGGAACATATTTGAAAATATAATTTTCATGCAGATTCAAGCGTTATTAATTCTAAATTAGTTACTTAAGAAAATTTTTATTTGTTGAAGTAATTTGAGCCTATTGCTAAGGAAACACTTTTTATCTTACTTTATTTTACATCTTATCAGATTCAAATTCGCTTTTATTTTTTCTAATTTAAAAATTTGATTAAAAATTAATTTAAACAATTTTATTCTGAATACCAGTGACTTAAAAGCATTTTAAACTCGAAATTAGACGCCTCCAAAGATGAAAATAATCATATGGAATGTTATTTGATTAGAATAAATCTGTTAAACTTTCTCCAAATAATGTTTTACCAAAAATCGATCATTAAAAGTAAAAAGATATGTTTTTGTTTTTAGATATGTATCTTGGAGCAAAATTTTTAGTCATTTTGTATGCCAAAGTGGGGAAAATTGTTTATTCAATAAAATTTTGCTTTTAATTATATTCAGTATTTCGATAGCGTTCTGACGGGTTTAAATAATATTAGGAGAATGTTTAAAAACGAACAACAAACACTGGTATCACTTTTATTTTGTTATATTGAAATTTTTATAAACTGATAATTTTTCAAGGCAATGTATTAATTCAGTGCTTATTAGTTTTTTGCCTATCTTGTTTAATTAATTGATGATTTTTTATTAGATAAATTTGAAAGAGCATTGTATTAAAAATAATCGCATTTTAATAAAAGATTTTAATTAAATGATTTTTTATTATATTTTTTAATTTTATAAAATGAATGTTTTTTTTACTGAATTTCATTTTTAACTTTATTTCTGATCGAACGTTTTTACTTTATTAATAAAATCATTCAAATTTTTAAATCGTTACATCTTACTTAATCTTGATAAAGAGTCAACTTACAGAAGCTAACTTTGAGATTGAATCTTAGTAAAAAAGCTATTAGATATTTAAATTTTTCCAAAGAAAGATAGAAAATCAAAAATTGGAAAAAAAAATAAATGCACATTTCTCCATAAATATTTGATCTATACTTTTTTATCACAAATTTAACTTCACCAGTATAGATTTACTTATACCTAAATAAAATAAATTTTGGCGTAAAAACGATTTTAAAAGACTTTTTCACTATAGAAAAAACTTTTACAATGTAAAAAAATATATTTATTTTTATTTTGAAAAATTATTTCCAGTCTGAAAAAGTCTAAATAACTTCTTACTTCAAAATACTCGACGCCTTTTTCTTTTTTTGGTATTTATCGTTATATCTATTGCTAGAATGTTCATTCTTTCAACTACTATTGGATTCACTTTCAAAATAAATTAAAAATTTGCTGAAAAAAATTATGCAATAATTAAAAATAATTCTCATGTAAAAAACGGTTTTTTGTATGAAAAGTATTTTTTTGATTCAAAAAAGTTATCTTAAATGCATGAAGCATTTTTATAAAGTAAAGTTATTTTTTGACAAAAAAGTTAATTTTTAGTTACAAAAGTAATTTTGAGCATACATGACATGACTGTAATTATCAATATATTTAATTAATTAAAGAAACAAATAATTTTTTTAAAATTTTATCTTAAAATTTATTACTAAGCAGAAAAAAATAAAGCAAAACGAAAATATACCAGCTCTTTTAGACGATTAAAATATTATTATCATTTTTTTTCAACTTTAAAAAATTTAGATGTCATGTTAAAATTATTTTAAGGACCTTTATTGTAGAATTTATCAAGTTTCAAAGATCTATTAAAAAAAAATATTATACAATGTACATTAACTGGATTGTTGTTCAAGCTCTACATCTAGCGTATCTTTAGTTTTTTAACGTCACACTAAAAGCCCAAGAATTTGGTTTTGGTGCCTCGAAAAAATTGAGTTTTTCAAGGCTTAAGATAGCAAAGATGAAAATCTATGCAACTGGAAGCCAACTTAATGACGAAAAATTCAATTTTAATTTTATACTAAGTCGCAAAAACTATTTTTTAAGGTACCAAAACCAAATTCTTGTGATTTTAGTGGGACGTTAAAAAACAAATATTTATGGTATATTTACATAAATGTATTTAAATGATATTTTAAAAAGAGTTGATAATAATAATAATCAGAGTTATTAAAAAGTTCCAAAATAAAGTCAAAGACATTGAAAAAAAAGTCCAAGTCCAGACTTCCGATCATGTTAAGCAATGAAAAATTACTGGAAAAAATGCTTTTACAGGAGTAGAGAATTAGGCGGAAATTTTCGTGATCTTAAGTTAAATATAATTTTCCTAGAACAATTACTCTACATAAATGGAAAAACAGGAAAATTTATCTGATAAATTTGTAAAACTGGTAAAAAAATTGACTTTGATCATGGTAAAATGAAATCTCGGAACTTCGAGTTATCTAGGTTAACACAATTTTTTATTTTAAAATACTTTAAGAATTTATTTTATATATTCATCTTGAAAAAAAAATTGAAAAGTTTTAGACTTTTGAAAAAGGAAAAAAAAGTCCGAACTTGGACTTGACTTGAGACTTGTGACTTTTAAACAACTCTGATAATAATAATAATACTAATAATAATAATAAGCTAAGTTGGGTTATCCACCAAACGAAAACCTATATAGGGATCGCTATATTAGATTTCCGACAATCACTCTTCCGCTATTGACTATATATTTTAATAATAAATTCAAAATAAGTCGTATTATATTAAATTTAAGAAATTTAATAGTGAAATGATGACTTTAAAGTTAAGTGGTGATTTGTAACGAAGATTTAATCAAATTTTAAGAAAAACTTATTCTCATTATTCCACTTTTATATTTAAGAAAAACATTAAATAATTTAATTTTCCAAAAAAATTTAGGCAATTTTTATTATTTCTATAATTAAAGAAGACCAAATTAGAATTTTGATAATTTTCCTAAATTCTTGAAAATCCACTATTTGATTTTACAGTATTTTACGTGAATTATCGTAAAATTTGCAAAAATCCTCGTGAAGAATCAACACTGCAGATTCTCAATTAATTGAAAGTATAAAAAAAAATTGTTGACTTTTCAAGAAAAATTTGATTAATTCTTTTTGAACTTATCATCACTCATTCGGTATCATTTCGATTCTATTTCGATTGATCGGCTCTATTTTATTATGGCACCAGCAATTGTATTAAAATTTTAAGATTAATTTTTGTTATTTTGGAATATATATATTTTTAATAATTTAATGCAATTGTTGGTACCATTATCTAATAGCGCCGATCTATTATATAATGTGGTAGTTTATGTAAAAAGCAGAGTTCTTCTGGGTGATTAGTCAAGTAATTTTTATAATTTTATTGACTTTAAATTTGATAAAAAGTAATAAAATTTAGGATGCTTTATTAAAAATTTATGTTTTATGAAAAAAAAAAAGTTAAATTGAGTAACAAATAAACTGATAAGAATTTAAAACTCAATTAAATTAGGTGATAATTAATTTACATAGTAAAATATATCATTTGGCTTTAAAGTAATTATTTAAAAATGCAAAAAATGTTATTTCTAAGAAAAAATATTGAATAGATGGTTAACTTCTGGTACTTAATTAAGTTGAAAATCTATTAAGTTGAAATTTTTGTACCATAAAGTCAAAATACATTTGACTGATAATTCTGTAGAAATTAGGCTATTAAATCAAATTCTAACAGTACTTTGAAATTTTTTTTTTAAATGCTTGAAAAAGCATTTATTCAAAAATTAAAATTTATTTGATTATTAACATGGTTAAAAATCTTAAACAAAATTTCTCTGTATCGATTTTGAGACCTAATACAGTGGTTCTTGCTGTATTATGTCCAATTTTATGTCTCAAAGTGAAACGTTCTATTCCAGAAAGTGGAACGGAGTGGAAACAAACATTACCATTCAATTCTTATTCCATTCAAACCATTCTACATTCAAACGTTTCTTCCTCTTTCTGGAATGGAGCGTTTCACTTTAGCAAAAACCACTGTATTATTTTTCCACATAAAAATAAAAATATGAGTTTCTACTGTTTTGTGATTAGAATTTTTTAAGGAATCTAGTTTTATGGCCACAAAACCACTACTCACCGGATTGGTCACAAGATTTGTGATCTGATCTCTTGGATACAAAACAGGGACGGTTCCATAATCAAAATTTTCAATCAAACTTTTGCTATTAGCTTCATAAATATGTCTCTCATTAGATTTTTTAGCACTTAGACCCATATACCATATATCAATCCTTTCACAAACGGCATCCAAATCTTTCTGCATCTTCGTTCTTTCATAATCCTGATCCACAATGGCTAAGATTTTTGAGTCATCAGGAAACATCTCCATCTTATTTGATACACAATCTGGGAGGTCATTTATGAACAGAATGAATAATTTAAAAATCAAGAATAGACCCTTGTGGGACTCATCTGAGAACCTCTGGTCACTCAAATGCTTTTTCACTAAGAGAAACACGTTGTGTCCTATTACTCAAGAAACCTTCCAACCAGAATTGAAATTATAAAAATATAATAAAATAAAATTAAAAAATGATATTAAACGATTAAAGCCTAATTTTAGTTAATAAAACATCATTGGTTAAACACAACTTGATAATCAGCTTGTAGTTAACTATTAGTCTCATTTATATAAATAAGCATTCAAATCTTTTGTCCATTAAAATAAGAATCAAATCTTAGATTGTTAGTCGTAGACCTTTCAAATTTTTAACAACAAAAATAGTTAGGCGATAAGATTGTCGCGAAATAATTTTTGATCCCACAATTTTTTTAATAAAATACCAAAATTTTATTTAAAAAAACACAAATAATAAAAGTATCCGATTGAATTAAAAAAAACCTATTTTTTTTTTATTTTTCACTAAAAATTTATTAAAAAAAAAATATTCAAATTTTTTTAATTCACAAAAATATTTTTCATCCCCACAAAAAATTCAATTCAATTAATTTTTTAAGCAAATAAAATATCAAAAACATAAAATACAAAATATTAAATATTATCAAAAAAAACAAACAAAAATCATTTCTTACCGAATTTATATGGACAAGCCATGTATCTTCTTTTCATCATTTTCCTGACACATTTTTCGCACGTTTTTGACTAGCTGTCAAACGCTTCGTTCTAAAAAATAAATTAAAAAAAGTAATAAAAATTAAAAAGAACGGGTTACATAAAATTTTTGTGGTCTACTTAATCAAATAAGTGTCATTTTTTGATATTGATTAAGTATCTTTATTTTAAATTATCTAAATCTATGGATTATTTTAAAAATTTTGAATATTTATTTATGAATTATAATAATAATAATAATAATAATATAAAAGCTATGATGTGCTAAGTACATGAAATGAGAGTTCAATCTCATCACAATTTTTTAAATAATCCATAGAAATGGCAATGTGAAATTTTAGTAAAAAAATTACAGTAAAAAAAGTAAAAACGATATAATTTATTTTCTAATTGTGCAAAAATGGTTCTATAAAAAGTTCAATATTGTAAAATTTGTACAAGCGAATTTCAATCTCTGCAATTTATTGCATTTTATAATAAAATATTTTTTGATGATGCGCATATTACAGAAAATTGCCGAGTTTTTACAGAACTTGGAATTCGGTTGTACAAATTTGTACAATATTGAACTTTTTATAGAACCATTTTTGCACAATTAGAAAATAAATTATATCGTTTTTACTTTTTGTACTGTAATTTTTGTACTAAAATTTCACATTGCCATTTCTATGGATTATTTTAAAAATTGTGAACATTTATTTAATAATAATTGTGGTATCCTATTAAAAAATTGTGTAATTGATTTTAACGTGCTTTATATTGTTAGCTAGTCAAACCACATTTTGAATTCAAAGTTGCAGTAATAACTACTACTACTCAGTCTAATAATCCTTGATTGGTACCATAAAACCTCGAACAATGTTCCATGGGGCATTTTATTTGCAGATATGTACAATTTTCATCGAAATTTCCAGGGACATTAAAACAAGTCTCAGTTCAGGCCCCATGATACATTGTTCCAAGTTTTACGGTATATCTGAACTTAAGTCAATCACTGCTATGAAGTTTTTAAAAAAGTATTGTGGCCATTCGATGTGTAAACATTTGCTGATATCATTAAGCTGTTAGGATCAAACAAATAAATAAAAGCAATTATATAAGTGAGAGGATTTTTATGAAAAAATTAGAATTTGCTCAATAAAAGATCAATTTTTCAAATATTTTAATTTAGATTATTATTTTTCTCAATTAAAGATAAATTTTGAATAAAATTATAAAATAAATTTCCATATTCCCTCATTCGACTTTGCTGCACCACAAGCTAAGACATGCTTTTGAACCATGAATCAAAGTACATCTCACCCATTCTTAAACATTTTTGATTAAGAACGCATGGTCTAATAGTCTTATCACGGGTTTAGATACGCATCAAACTGTGAAATTGTTAATTTAAAATTAAATAAACTTAATCAAAAATGTTTTAGCATTGGCGAGGTGTACTTTGATTCATGGTCCTAAAGCGTGTCTTAGCTTGTGGTGCAGCATAATCGAACGAGGGAATATGGAATTAATCATATACATTATCATCAAAGCTAATTTTAGAAATGCACTGATACTAATTTATTTAATTAAAAAATATATTCGATTTAAATAATAAAATATATTATGCATCTATTAGTTTGAAATTGAAGTATTTTTTTAAATGCATAATTAGAATTTATAAATTTGTTTTCGAATAATATCAGAAGAAAAGTTCATTATTTTAAAACATTTTTAACGAATAGATTAAAACCCTTTATTTGACGTACTTGTTAACATAACACAAATTTATTATTTAGCATTAATTAAATAATAATAATAATAATAAAAATAACAAAAAGAGAAATCTAAATTTTTTTCTTACGTCTTTTTACCTTTGAAAAAAAAGAAAAACAAGAAAAAAAATTTTTTTTCAAAGTAAGATTTGTTTTATAGAAATTTAAAAAAATGAATTCTGAAAAAACATTTAAATTGAGTTCATTTGAGCGGGCTTTAGTGAACATCTGTCAGTCAGGCGATTGCATTATAATGAGCACTTCGTTTATTGACATTAAGTCAAATATCAAATTGGATAAATCTATTGTAAAAAAAGCTTTAATCCAAATGCAAAATCGTCACCCTTTACTCAATTCGTATTTGGAAATAAGCAGACTAACTAACAAAATGGTTTTGAAGGTGCCTTCGGAAGAGCCGTCAAATAAAATCAAACTTGAGTGGTTAGATTTGACAAGTCATCATGTTACCAGAGAACACTTAATAAATGAATCAGCTAAATTTCATGCAGTACCATTTTTTAATGAAGAAAAAAGTCTTTTGTGGAAAATCCAAATAATTGAATTCAAATGTGAAGAAAAATTAAATTATATAATGAATCTGGTAACTCACATGGTTATTTCAGATGGTCTTAGCATTAGCTGTCTATCTGTAGAGATTATCAATATCATAAATTCTTTGACAGATGGAAAAGAGTGTGATGAAATGAAGATTCTTTTGGAACCGTTGGCTGATCTTCATACTCTATGTAAAGAAAGAAACCTTTTCAAAGAGTCGCACTTAAAAACAATCGAAGAATTAAGCAATGCCAAAAAACCCAAACTGGCTTTACCAGACAAATTCAAGACAAAAAAACGAGGTTTTTTATTAGACTTATTCAAATTAGACAAAATAAAGACTGAAACTATAATGAAAATTTCCAAATCAAATGGAATTAGACTGACTAGTTATTTTCAGACAATTGCAATTTATGCTTTTCGCAAACTTTTTTTGGAAAATGGTGCGCCTTTTCCTGACCAAATTCCTGTAGAAATTCCGGCCAATTTGAGATTTAGACTTAATCCCAAAGTAGACTTAAATGCTTGTAGATTTTTAACTGCAGTTTCAAGTTTTGCTACTGAGAAAGAAAAATTTGGAAGATTTGATGATTTTTGGACTGATGCGAGATATATACATGAAATGATCACCAAGAGTACTAGTACTGAAACAGGTTCCATCTTTTGTCTAACTCATTCTAAATTAGTTGAGATATTTAATCAGTGTTTTAGATTTACTAATTCTAGTGAAACTGCATGCAAATTCCTAAGTTTAATGGACGATAAAGTGTGCGACTTGAGCATGAGTAATTTGGGACCATTTGTTAATGATTATATCAAGGAATTTGATGGAAATTTTTCAATCAAGGAAATTTATTGCAGTGATTTATTACTTTCCGTACCAAAGATAACAAATGCTATAATCATGCATATAATGTACTGGAAAGGAGAGACAATGTTCCAAATTGGAGCAAATAACTATTACATTGATTTATCTTATTTCAAAAGATACAAAGAACTTATAATGGAAACTATCGATTATACAATTAATAATTCGAATAATTAATTGATTTAATTTTTTTAAAATGAATTAACTGCTTTAGAATGAGTTTAAAAACTGTTCTGCAAAATTTATGAGCTGATACAAACTTTGTACCATTCAAATTAAGTCTCTGCAAAAACTCTGCATGTTTGCAGAGCACTAAATGTATTAGAAAATCATTAAAATTAAATTTCAGAGTAAGTACAGATTTGGGTAGTACTAAGTATGCATCAGCTGATACATTTTGCAGAACAGTTTTTAAACTCATATTAAAGCAGTTATTCCGTTTTAAAATTTTTGTTTTTGTTCTTTTTTCCTAAATTCACAATGCTGGTATTCGCATTCTTTTTTTATTGGTGTAAGTTTTAAGGGGCATCTTTTTAAAAGCCTAATTTTTTGAAAAACTTTATTTAAAAATTAATTTTTGGAATTATTGATTGTATAATCGATAGCTTTGCAGGGTGAGCTTTAAATCTAAAATTTAATTATTTTTCGTCCTAAAATTCACAATTTTATAAATACGTTCATATTCAAAAAGTGGTTCGCATCAAAACTTAACAGAAAATTTAGTTTGAAAATATCAAATGAAGACATTTCTACATAGATATAATCTTTTTTATTTTTTTTTTTAATTATTGAAAATAAATCGTTTATTTTTGAAAATCAGTGATATATAATTTTCTAATTTTTAATTTAAATTAATTCCTCTGTAAATAGTATAAATATTTTTTGAATTGAATAAAACTAAGTGAAAATAAAATCTAATATCTGAGAAAACTTAAAATGATTATTAAAAAAGATTTAAATTTTGACTTTTTCTAAAAAAATTATGATTTTTTTTAAAAAAAAAATCAACTTTAATTTTGACTTTTGACACAATTGCACGCAATTGTAATAAACTCAATGTTGAGTCGTCATGTTTAATTGGTTTTGCTTTAATCAATTATAATTTTGAAAGTAAAAGAAAGCGCCAAAAAAACCTGACTTTTTACCTTTGATTTTAGCGGTAGTTAATTTGTTGAAACAAAAAAAAATTGAAGCATTCGCATTCTTTTATATTTTCACTAAAAATCTAAAAATGATATTGAAGCCAGTATAAATTCAAAGATTATTCAATTATTTGAAAAAACCAAATTGTTCAGTGGAAAATATTTAAGCGAATTAATAATAGCGAATTATTAATAAACTTACAAAAATATATGAATATAATCATGGAACAAAATTTTTTGCCATACAACCAATATTCCCATTCCCAATATGCAAATCCTAGCTATTGCAATTACAATTATTACAATTACTATCAAGAAAATATTCCGGATCAATTTGTGTTTACGAATCAAATTGAAGATACAAATAACCAATCTCTTGGCAACAATTCATATTCCAATTATATTCCAATTAAAAATGATAAAGCGGAATTCTCTAATGATTACAATTATGGAATGACACTTTCGTTCAATGATAGTCAAAATTATTCTTATAATGATTCAGCATATCAAACTCAATTGGAAACTTCTTCTTTATATTTTGGCAACAATTATTATGTAAATGAGACTGTCCCAACTTCTGCTTACCAAGATGCCAAAAAAAGACCAAGAGATAATAAAGAAAATGAGAGCACATTTTTTTCTCTTGAACCACAATTTGAATCTAATAAACGGCCGAAAATTCTTAAACTAGAAGTCGATGAAACAAAAGTTGATTATTATTCTTGTGAAGAATGTGGCTTATCTTTCTCTAGCAAAGCAAAGTATCTTTTGCACCAATTTAAAGCTCACAAAAATGGAAGTTCTTGTGTTTGTCCAGTTTGCTGTAAGTTTTAAATTTTTTTTAATTTTTAAACTGCAACACATTAAATTAAATTTTAATCAATTTTTAGATAAAAAATTTGGGAATCAAGCAAACACCTTAGTCCATTTGAGAGGTCATACACAAGAAAAAACTTATAAATGCAATCAGTGCTCTCATGCTTTCTACGATTCATCAACATTGAAAAAACACTTAAGGACCCATTCTGGTGAAAAGCCATACAACTGTCATTTATGTACCAAAAAATTTACTCAATCTGGAAACTTAAAACGACATTTGCTTGTTCATAAAAAATATGATGAAGATATCCAAGAAGATTTTTCATGTGCATCAAAAGATATAAAAGAATATAATCAGTTTGACTGGGGTAAGTATCCTCAAGAACAAATAATTCAGCAACAACCTGACAATTACAATCAATATTGCAATTATAATAACTTTTTTTCAATTTATAATAATTTTTAAAATTTCTTACATCCATTTTATATATATTCTGTATATTTACTGTGTAAAAATAAATAAAATATTAATTTAAAATAAAAAAAAAAATCAATTTAAAAATAAAAATTGGTAATTATAAATGAAAATCAAATAAATATGATTAATAAGGTCTTCAGTTTTAAATACTTGATATTTAACTAATACAAAAGCTTTAATATGAAAAGATCAAATAGTTAAGTTAAAATATCCACAGAAGATTCAGTATTAAACGAAATTATCTAAATAATATTCGATAAAAAACCTTAAATAAATTGTTCCAAAATTATTTTTATTATTTGTATTTTATAATAATAAAGTTGAATATAATTTAATTTAAATAACTCGACAGAAAAAACTCATTTATATTATTAATTTTAATATTAATCTCTAATTTCAGTAAATTTTAATTTCCTTTTTAATTCTTAAAAAACTAAATTGAAACATTTTCATAATAAAAAATAGTAGAGAAAAAATTAACCATGAAAAATTGTTTTAAAATCTCCTTTTTTTTTGTTAATTTTAATTTTTGAATCCTCTTTAACATATAAAAAATCGACCATTATCAACAACCGGTTCATTACAATTAAAGAAACTTCTGGAAACCTAAAGGAACCAAATTTATCTTTTAAATAATATTAAGATGTGAAAGATATTAACTTTATAATGAATAATATTAATAAATTTAAAATACGCAAAAACTGAGCTAGAATTGATGGTCCATGCACTCATAAACATGTTTTAAGTGTTTTATAATTCTTAGGCTACTCACGAAAAAATCCAGAGCTACCAAACCAAAACGAACATTGTCAAATTGCTTTTAAGAATTGTGTTTAGATTCTAAAAAAAATGCATTCTAAATGATTTATCGCATATTTTCGACGTCGAATAAATTGAAAAGGAAATATTCAGAATTATATTAAGTTATTTTAAAATTTTCTAAGTTTAAAAGCATGTAAAAATTTTTTGTAAAACTTTTTTAAGCAAATTGACAAATCTTAATTATTGTTAGCTTTTTCTTTTAAATTTTTTTAACTTTTAGTTTATTTGTAATTAATTCAATTTAGTATGAAACTATAAATATAAAAGATGAAATAAATATTAAATTATTAAATTCTTAATAACAAAGATAATCAATTTTTCATAAAATCAATTATGAATAATTTTTTTTTAAATTTTTAATAATGTTTTCTATAATTTTTAATTTTATTAATATCTACAATTAATTTCTTACTTTAAAAATAAGAGTTTTATTACAAGAGTTTTATATACCCTCACAAAAACTGTCCTGAACGTTGACTCATACTTTTTTGTCAAATAAATAAATAATATAATAGCAGTAAAACATATTTAAGAAGTGAAATATTTAAATTTTCAAAATAAAATACAAATTTTTTAATTTTGATGAATCTAAGGAAATAAATTGTCAAATATTTGTAACAAAACCATGTAGTCGAATCGTCTGAGCTTTATTTTTATTTTTTTTAATCTGTACAGAGCAAAAGCTCCTTAAGATTAGAAAAAAATTAAAATAAAGTTAAATAAAATAAAAATAAAAATAAAGAAAAACATAAAGTAAAAATAAAGTAAAAATTATAAAGGTTAAAAAAAAATCAGAATAAAAATTAAAAAAAATAATCAAAATAAAGTTTATATGAAAAAAATATTTAAAAAATAAAACTTATGTTTGTCGGAGATTATTTTTTAAAAAATTTAAGGATAACTTTATATTGATTGATGTTTATTTTTTCTATACTAATTAGTGATAAGGGCAATTAGATAATTAATATAGAAACGACATTTACATTTACATATGTTACCTGAACGGTATCGATTTTAAAAATTACCTTTAATTTCTTATTAATCCGAACTGGTCGGTATTTTTTTTAATCAATTATCGATCATAATCTTAGGCTACTCAAACCGTCTCACTTAATCAGAGTAAATTATTTTTCCAAATGATCAATTTCAAAAAGACAAATTTTAGCAATAATTGGCCTTCAATATTGTAAAAAACTTAAACGAACTATAAAAACCAAATTTTATTCCATCCAAACAAAAATCAAAAATCCATCAAAATCATACAAACAAGGTAAATAAAAAATTTAAATAAAATAAAATTCTTTAAGCGATAATATGGATCCCCAAAATTACCAAACCTATGGCGAACAACCATACTCACAATACAGTTACAACAATTACCAAAATGTTTTTTACAATCAAAGTTATCAACCATCTTATGATAACAATGCATCTATGGTAAGTAATTATTACTCTTCATTATATTATTCTAGGGAAAATGAACAAATGTATTCACCAACATCGTACTACAATTATTACAATAATTCATACAATTCAAATGATTCCGGTTATTTGTCAACTTCTGTACAAAATTCTCCAAGTTCAGTGAAAACTAAGTTGAATTACCAGGCAGATGACAACTTGGTAGAGCAGCAAAGCGGAAAGAAACGAAAATTAGAAGAAGAATATGATAGTAAAGTGGATCTTGAAATTTCAGCACAAAAACCTTCAGTTGCCAAACGACCAAAAGTTTTAAAACTAAAAAATTTGGAGTCAAAAGACATTGAGTATAAGTGTGAAGTTTGCTTGAATGTTTTTAACAGTGCTGCAAAATTTTTGATGCATCAGTTTGTTCATCACAAAAATGGAAATTCAAAACAATGTCCTGTTTGCTGTAAGTATCTTAAAATTTTTAATAAAAATTAAAAACTATTCACTAATTAAATTAAAATTTAGTTCGAAAATTTGGTAGTTATTCAAATGCAATGGTTCATCTAAGAGGACATACACAAGAGAAATTGTATCAATGTAAACAATGTGATAAATCTTTTGTTGATATTTCTACATTGAAAAAGCATCAAAGAATTCACAGCGGAGAAAAGCCTTTCGAATGTCACATTTGCTACAAAAAGTTTTCTCAATCTGGGAATCTAACACGCCATCTTAACACTCATTCGGATGATATAAAATCTGAATCAAATATCTATTTAAGTCCAGAAAATGAGTCAAATATTAATAATACAACTAAGTATCAGCAAATGCCAAACGCTAAGCAAGAATATCCAACAAACAATTTGGAACATAACAATTTCCAGTCATACAACAATTCAATTTATTACAATCAATATCAATTGCCGCAAGATTACGAATTTAACTATTATTTAAATTATTAATTATTTTTTATTCGAAAATTTTCTTGTAAATTATCCAAAATTAGTGTAAATAATATTTTTATTTAAAAATACAATATTTTTTTGTTAAAAGGTTATTTTTTTAAATTTTAAAATTAGGGAATTCAAACATCTTTAATCTAATAAAATCCACACTCATTAAATCAAATAAATATACCTTATTTCAAAAATTTAAAAATAATGCTTGAAGTAAAAATCAAAGCTAACTAAATATTTTTATAAAGATCATTTTAAATCTTTTATTAGTGGAATTTTGAACACTTGTTTAAAATAACATTATAAATAAAATTTTATTTTATTAAATTTAAAAAAAAGTACATTGGTCTAAGTATATAATGTGAAATGAGATGAAAATTTTAAGTATCATTATTATTTTAAGAAATCTGATTATACAAATAATGTCACTTTTCAATAAACCCATAAACCGTTCCTTGATTAAAAATTTTAGGAAAATGAAAAAAAAATATTGAATTAATATTAAACTAATGTATTTCTGGAATCTTTTTTCTTCCCCTTATCTGAGACATATAATTATTATCACCTATTTATTACTATTAATTTCTTTAAAACAATATTGGGTAATCAAAAATGGATTTAAAAGGTAAAATAAAAGATAAAAATTAAAATAGGATTTTCACATTTAAAGAGGTTTTGTTTAGGTTACGAACGTGAAAAAAATCAAAAAACATTACTCATAGACTTTGAATAATATCCAATTATATTTAATTTAATAATTTAGAAAATATTTCATCAGTTTATTTGTATTATAGATACAATTAAAATATGATTAAGTAAACTTTTGAATTAAATCATATTAATATTAAATGAAACCGTGTTCTTCTCTAGAATTTAATAAAACGAATAACAGAAGGACCCGCTAATAAAGAAAAATGTTCTATCCCTTTAGTTTAGTAGTATTTTTAAAATATATAAATAAGTTTAGTGAGTTTTTATATCAACTATTTTATCGGAATGTTGACTAAGATATTGTCAATCGATGATTTGAAACATCATCAATTTGATAGCTGAATTTCTAATAGACACCTATTAAAGGAATGAATGCTTTAAAACATCACTAGAATTTTTTTTTAAATTGATTCTTTCTAGTTTTACTTCTCTAATATTAAAAATAATGTATCTATTTATTGCTTAAAATTTAATTTTTTTAAATGCTTCACTACTGCCTTTTATATTTAAGTGCTCTGAACATATAACTCTAAAAATAATTAAATTAAAATTAAATATTTTTATCATCTAAAACTAAAATTTTTTATTCATAAAATGATTAAAATTCCTTTCACGATCAAATAAATATCACATTTGGCTTTTTGAATTATGTCAATAATGTGATCAAATTTTCAAAATAATATCTCTCTTAAATTTTTTGGAAATATTTTTAATAATTTAAAATCCAATAAAATCCGTTTAATAAAATATATCTTTAAACTATAAAACATTTTGAAAATTTTTCAGCTTTAACATATAAATCCAGTACCATGTCCGATTTACGGACTTATGATAAAAAATGTATTTAAGTTCATATACCTAGAAAACACCATTAATTTATTTATTAACTTATCGAGAACATTAACAAGATAATTTTTAATTCCTAATTAACATTATTGACAAAATGTTATCGATATGATACCATCTATCACATCTTTTTGTGAATATTTGATCACAATATTGACATAACTCAGCTATTTTTTCATCATTTAAAAATTATGCGTTGATTTCGAAATTTAAAAGAAAAGTTTATTTTTAAATTTTTTATTTCAAATCTGATTTAAATTTATTTATTTTTTCTTTTTAGCCCAGCAAAATTGAAACTTCTTAATGGATCAGATACTTTTGCCTAAAAAATAATAAAATTAATTAAATTAAATATAAAACATCGAGAATAAAATTACCTTATATTTTTTTTGTGAATTGGTTAATCTTTTTTTATTCTTATTTTTAATTTTATTGCTATTTAAATTTTTCAATTGTATACCACGAAGAGATGCAGGTATGATATAATCAGGTACATTGCGTAAATGTTCATCTAGCTTAGTAACATTCAATTCTTTATCATGTCTCAAAATTTGAGCTTCACGAGGATTCTCTTCAAAATATGATTTTAATTTTTCCGAATTTAAGAGTTCATTTTTTATTTCTTTTATTCTGGCCTCTTTGATAGCTATCGAAGTAATTGATCCTAAAACATCTCTAGCCCGATACCTAAAACCTTCAATTTCATCCATTTTAAATTTAAAAGGCTTAAACAACACAACAGCTTCATTCGAATCTTTAGTTTTATATTTAAAACTCTCTTTCAAATCCTCTTCGACCATTTTCAAAATATCCTTTTCATTTTGGTCAATTAGAGAAAGTGCAGTTCCTTGATTTTTTCCTCTCGCTGTGCGTCCAACTCTGTGAATGTAGGATTTTGTCGAGAGAGGAAAATCAAAATTAATTACATTGTTAACATTACGGAAATCAATACCACGAGATATATTGTATTCTTTATCTTTTTTTCTTTTAAAAAAAATTAAAAATTGATTTTTATTCATTTAAAAAAAAATACTTTTTTGTTTTTTTTTTTAAATTTTCCTCTTTCTTTTCCTCATTTACATCGATCAATTTTTCATCCGATGCAATAATGTTATCATAGATTCCACCATTAAACTGCTCAATTATATGCATTCTGGAATTAATTGGCAATTCAGAGTTCAATACACAAGATCGTATGCCAAAATTTTCTAAAAACATTTTCAGCTTATAGCAACGATTGACAGTGTTTACAAATATCAGAGATTTGCCTTTTACCAACTGCAGCTTAACAATTGAATACAATAGAACAAATTTGTCTTCTTCATCATTACAAGTTATTTGATATTGTTCTAGTTGTACTGGGTCTGGCAATTCCGCCGAATCTTTTAGCTTCAAAATTGCCGGATTATGAAGATATAAACTCTTAACTGCCTGTACCTCTTCATTTAGAGTGGCAGATAATAAAATAGTTTGAATATTTTTTGGCAAATAACTAGATGAATTTAAATTAATAAATTAAAAAAAAATTTAATATTTAATTACTTGACTAATGATTTCATTTCTTCTTCATAGCCGAATGACAGAAGAAGATCAGCTTCATCAATCACCAGCAATTCTAGAGTTGATTTAAGATCTAAACCATTTTCTTCTTTCAAGTGAGCTAAAATTTTGGTCGGAGTAGAAACAATAATGTCCGGTTTGGTGGCTAAAATTTGCTTCTGAGACTGTAAAGTCATTTGTGAAGATGATATGTCAATTACACTTATTTCTCTTTGGCAGTAAATCATCAATTCGTGGAAATTTTTAAATGCCTGAGAGCAAAGCTCTCGACTTGGTGTTAAAACAAGAGCCGTGGTCATTTGTTTGACTCGTTGTTTTTTCATCGATAAAATTTTGTGCAATAAAGGAATAGCATAGGCTCCAGTTTTGCCAGATCCAGTTCGAGCTTTGGCCAGTATGTCTTTACCTTGAAGAATGAGAGGAATCGCTGCTTCCTGGATTGGAGTTGGCTCTGCCCAGCCTTGCTCAATTACAGCAAGCAAAATTCGATCATCGATGCCCATTTCCGTAAAACTCACAACTTCTTCATCTCCTTCATTTTCTTCAGATAACTGGCTTTCATTATCAGATTCATCTAAGGATTCGTCTTTTTCTATAAAGTTTTCTTCAGCTTGCTCTTCTAATTCAGAATTATTTGTTTTATCCTCAGTGTCTGATTTTTTTTCTTTATTTTTTTGTTTTTTTAATGCCTTAGCGCACATTTTTTAAAATTCTAAAAAAAATTTTTAATCAAGAAAAACAAAGTTAAGACTATTAAATGAAGTAAATGACTACTTCAAACAAAATAAAAAAGACAATGTTTTTTACTGTTTTTTTTTTAAATAAATAATTATTTATGATTTTTTGTTTCTTATAAAAAAAGTATAAAATCTAATCGTAAACATTTTTGAACGGAAATTTTTTGCGATATTCGGTATTATTAGTTTTATTTTCAAAATCTGAGTTGAAAATCTCTGCTTCAGACGATTCCGATTCATCACAAGATTTTTCTTGTTTAGGCTTTAATAAAATGGCATTTAGCAAATTTATACAGTCCTCATCGACACTCGAATTTTTGTTTGAATTCAAAAATGTTAAATTTGTCAAAGCTTCATTGTACAATTGAACTAAATTAAATGAAAAATTTAAATATAGTGTCAAATATTATTTCTCTTAAATGAATAGGATGTATATTAAATATAGGTAAAATTAATATTACAGCTGAATCAACTGTCGTATGAAATTCTCAACTAACTCAATTCTAGAGTTTAAAGAATTCGAAAGTATCGTAAATTTTAATAATCGGCATTTTTTTTAACTAACTAAAGAAATTTTTAAAAATACAGAATTATTTTAAATTAATTTTGAAATTTTTTTCAAGTAAAATTTTAAAAAATTTGCTTAGACTTTTGTATGAACTCAAAACCATCAAAAAAAAGTATCAGAATGTTTTTAGATAATGATCAAATTTACCAAAAAATTATGTGACTTTACCAAAAAATTGTTTTTTTTTAAGTAATATGCTATTTAAATTTTTTAAATGGCTTCTATTATATGTTATGATTACAGTTTGATTGAAAGTAAAGTCAACATGTTTCAGCGCATGGGTTTTACTAGTAAAAATTCTCTGTAATATCGTACTATGTATGCACTAGAAACTTGGCTTAGAATCTTACTAATTTTCCGACGCCATGGCTTAAAACGGTTCGAAATGGTTTCAAAAATCGGTTTGAAAAAAAAAACCGTTTTTTTTTTCAGACCAGTTTTTGAAACCAGTTTTTGAAACCAGTTTTTTTTTCAGACTGGTTTTTGAAACCGTTTTTTTTTTTCAAACCAGTTTTTGAAACCAGTTTTTTTTTCAGACCGGTTTTTGAAACCGGTTTTTTTTTCAAACTGGTTTTTGAAACCAGTTTTTTTTTCAAACCAGTTTTTGAAACCAGTTTTTTTTTCAGACCGGTTTTTGAAACCGTTTTTTTTTTTCAAACCGGTTTTTGAAACCAGTTTTTGAAACCAGTATTTTTCACACCGGTATTTTAAAACTATCTTATTAAATTTAATTTTGTTGTGTGTTGGCAATGTCGCTCAACAAAACAAACCAAAACCGACGGTGGATATTTAAAAATTCGGTCAAGCTAAATCTGAAGAGGTTAGACAAACCGATTAGCCATAAGGTCTTATTTGGTGCACTGGATATCGTACTAAACCAGGTGGAAAATGATGCGATCACATCTGTCTACAATTTTTCTTCAAACAAAGTATGGATAATCGAGTTTAATGCTGCTTTTAATGTTACCCAAATCTTCGATCGTGAAATCAATATTAATGGAACCAATTTCAGGCTTGAAGATGCAAATAAAGTCCCGGATCTCAGAAGGTATTGTACTTTTCGATTTCACTTTTTGCCCTCTGATTTCGAGAATCATAGACTTGAAACTTTTTTTAACGCTGTTCGGATTGATGGTCTTAAAATTGAAAGCATCACTGAAGAAAAATATAAAGATAGACCCGAGAGGAAAAATGGTGTCAGAAGAGTAAGAATATCATTTCCAAAAGAAGTTGAGAACGTTATTGGAAGCTTGTCAGGCCCTACAATAATGTATGGTTTAAAGTGTCTTGTGTCAATTGTTGGACAAAAGCAGAAATGCTATTTTTGTGATGAAGAAGGGCACAACATAGCGAAATGCCCTGTCAAAGAAAAACTATGCGAAAAGTGTCATCAGAAAGGACACTTAACACAAAAATGCTCCATTGCTGAAAAGCTAAAGTCGCTTGAGAGGAAAAAGATTGACTACAATGATCTTTACATTGACCAAGAAGAAACCCAATCAATAATTGAAGCTGACCAAAAAGACAATGATGAAAATATGATGCCAAAAACGCCTGGATATCAGCCATCACATCTCAATGACGTAATGTCACAAATTAGTCCTCAAGACCTCAAAACTTCAGTGTTAGAAGACAGTTTGGTAAGCCGTTTAAACGAAATTTTACCAATAAGTCAGAGACCTGTCAATGTCCTCTCAAATGATCAGAATGAGACTGAAGCTTTTTTCCAAACAAAAAATCAAATCAAGAGATTTTCCGAATCTGATCCAAATGAAAAAGAATTCACCGAAAACGAATCAAAGAAGCCATTAGTTGTCTTAGAAAATGAAAATGACAACACCTTCGAGTCTGATTCAAACAGTTCAACAACTGAATGTACAAGTCAAGTAGATCAATCATCCAGTGAAGTTGTTCAGCAAACTTCCAGTCAAAACAGCTTTGAAGAAGATTTAGAATGAACAAGAAGACAAATAAATCAATTTTAAGAACAAAACCTCTTATTAAAACAAGGTTAGTAATTACACACTGGAATTGTCTTCATTTACCTAGTAGGATTCATCTCTTAGACAATTTTTTAGCTCAAAAATGTCCCGACATTGTTTTGCTCAATGAATTAAAGATTGATTTGAGTGAGGCAAATATTTATCTTGATTTTCAAAATTATCAGTTCTTAACAAAACCACGCAACAAGTACGGAGGAGGAGTAGCTATTTTAATTAAAGAAGGAATCGAATTTATACAAGATTTTTCTTACGAGGAATTCAATTCCGAACTCCTTTGTATAAAAATGAACTTAGGAAAGAATAATGAATTGTTTGTATTTAGTCTTTATAATCCACCCAATGTGCTTCTGAACTTTGAGTTTTTTAAAACAGTTAATAAAACATGTAGAAACTACATTTTAGGTGGTGATCTAAACGCTAGAACAAAGCAAATAGGCTGCGTAGGGGAAAATGAAAACGGGATAATATTAGAAAGAATAATCAACGAGTTAGACTTTTCAGTAATCAATGATAAGCATCCTACTTTCAATATTTTTAATAAGAATTACTTTGAAATTCTTGACCTTTTCTTAGTTTCATCTTCATTAATTGACAAAATTACCGACTTCAGTGTCTTAAATAGTCAAGACATGACTAGTGACCATTTCCCAATCGAAGCATCGATTTCTATTGGCTATCAATTAGAAAATAAATCTGCAGCTAAAAAGTTTAACTATAAGAAAGCAAACTGGCAATTATTCAGCGAGATTTTAAATTCTCAAATAGTGAATGTCACTGAAAGTTCCCTCACAATAGATCAACTAAATGATAAAATAACAGAAAAAATTATTTCTGCTTCACATAAAAGCATTCCATATCTTTCTCAGAAAATCTACAAAACGAGTCTTCCGCCAAACATTGTTAATTTGATAAAAGAACGTAGGAAAGTAAGAAGAAATTACCAGAAAACTCGCTGTCAAAAGCTCAAGCAAAAATTTAATCAACTTACATCTGAGTTAAAGGCCTCTTTAAAAAAATTCTGGAATCAAAATTGGTTTGATTTTATTGCGAAGATGGGAAAAAACCCACTGACAAGTAGACCTTTTTGGAAAAAAATAAATAAATTTAGAACAAAAAAAGGATCAAATTTAATTCCTAAATTGATTTTAAATGAAAGGGAATTCAAAACTAATGAAGAAAAGGGAAAATGCTTTGGAGAACTCTTATCTTCAATATTTAGTCCTAATTCTGATTTAATTGATACTGAGAAAGATATCGAAATACTAAATTCTAACTCTGTTTTCTTTAGGAATTATAACCAGTCTAATTTTAATGATCCAATTTGCTTAAATGAATTAATTATGGCTTTAAAGAGATTAAAAAATGAAGCGGCATCAGGACCTGACCAAATTCATAATTTAATGTTAAAAAACTTACCTAGAAATTCATTAATAGAAATCATAGAACTTTTTAATTTATCTCTTCGAGAAGGTAGAGTCCCGAAAGCGTGGAAAACATCTTACATTACTATGATTCAAAAAAAGGCCTCTACTTTACAAGATCCTTTAAATTATAGACCAATAAGTATAACGAGTTGTTTAGGAAAGCTAATGGAACGCATAGTATATTCAAGATTATACAATTTTTTAGAGCAGAATTCACTCCTTATCCAGGAGCAATCTGGATTTAGGAAACACCGGCGAACAGCAGATAATCTTTTCTTCTTAATTCAAAAAATTGTGGAATCATTTAATAGAAAAAAAAGAGTTTGCGGACTTTTTTTTGATATTTCTAAAGCCTTTGATAGGGTTTGGCATGAAGGTTTACTTTTTAAATTGATTAAAATAAATCCACCTCATTACTTGACTAACTGGATAAAATCCTTTTTAGACTCTAGGACATTTAAGGTAAATGTGAATGACCATTTGAGCGAAGAATATCAAATAACTGCAGGTGTTCCTCAAGGCTCAGTAATTAGTCCTCTTTTATTTAGTATTTACATTAATGACATCCCTAAAAGAAACAAAACAAATAATGAATACTCTCTGCTTTTCGCAGATGATCTAGTTACATTCTTCATTTATAACAAAAAGGGGAACCTAGAAAATAAGATCAATAAATACCTCAACGAACTAGAACAATGGCTTATTAAGTGGAAAATGAAGATATCAGTTGAAAAGTCGTGTTCAGTAGTCTTTTCTAGGTACAAAAAAGAGAGTGATAATCTTAACTTAAAAATTTATGGAAACAGAATAGAGAGACAAAAAGAAATCAAGTTTCTTGGTATTAAATTTGATTCTAAATTAAACTTTAATATACTGGTAGATGAAATTAAAGAGCGCTGCAATAAAAGGCTAAATATTATTAAGATATTGTCAAACAAAAAATGGGGTCTTAATCAAAACACACTAGGAAATTTATATAAATCTTTAGTCGGATCAATTTTAGACTATTCTTTTCCTTGCTTAAATTCATTTTCAGAAAATAATATCAAAAAACTACAAGCAATTCAGAATACAGCAGTCAGATCTATTCTTAAGTTAAAATATGATACTCCCTCCAACATCGTACATCATGAGGCTTTTAATAAACTAAAATTACTAACAGTCTCGAATCGGCTTTTTGAATTGAGTGAGAGATATGTTGGGACAGGACTGAGTCATTCTATTCCATTGGTTGTAAGACTGGTGAAGGAATACAAAGAAGGTTTCGAATCAAGATATATTGACTACCCAACTCCATTGTGTAATTGCTACCTTACTATTTCTTCTTTTTTTCCTGAAACTTGAACTATTTAAACATGAGCCACATGTAACAATCTTTTCCAATTTTATATATTATTAATTTTCATTTATTTAGCTTATTTACTTTTTTTTTTAATTCTTTTTTTTTTCTTTTTTTTTTTTTTATCTTATTTTATTAACTTTAATTTTATTTTTATTTTATTTTATTTCATTTTTATTTTATTTTTTTAATTTTTAACTTATTCTGAAGGAGCTCTAGCTCGGTACAGAAAACAAATAAATAAATAAATAATTAATTTCAACTTCAATTTTTTTAGCTTATTTACATTATTTTGATTCTTTTTTTTTATCTCATTTTATTTACTTTGATTTTATCTTTATTATAATTTTTTTTTTTATTTTTTTTTTTTTAACTTATTCGAAGGAGCTTAAGCTCAGTAGAGAAAACAAATAAATAATATAAATAAATGTAACTTTCCAATTTTTAAAATCCTTAAACTACCTCATGTTTTTATTCATTTTATCTTTCCTTTTCTAGAATTTTTTATTTATTTATTTCAAAACTTATTTTAAGAAAACTTTTAATTTTATTTTATTTAACATTTTTTTCTGAAGGAGCTAATGCTCGATACAGATATACAAATAAATACAATAAATTGAAGTGTTAATACTTATAACATTTTACATCAAGAGGCTTTAAATAAACTTAAATTACTAACCGTCTCGAACCGACTTTTTGAATTGAGTGAGAGAAAAGTAAGGACTGGTCTAAGTAACTCGGTTCCATTAGTTGTCAAACTGGTTGAAGAATATAAAGCAGGTTTCGAGTCAAGGTATCTTGAATACCCGATTCCACTGTGTAATTGCTTCCTAATTATTTCTTTTAAGCTGAAAAATCAAACATTTAAAATAAGAGCTAACACTGGGTTCAGAAAATAAATAAATATATTAATTACCTAATATGAAGTCACCATAACTGTCGGATGACTACTCGACCTGAGTTGGACAAAAGCGGCAGATAAAGAAAAATACAACATGATAAAAAACGAATAATTATTATCGAAATTAAAAGAAACATCTTAAAAATTTTTTTTTATTCATATTCATTTTTTTTTTATATCTGAGAGAGCAATAGCTCGGTACAGATAAACAAATAAATAAATAAAATAAATAATTATTAAATTTTTTAATAGAATCAATATTAAATTTTTTTATTAATTGTTCGGACTTGGACTTTAAAAAAAAATTAAAGTCAGTGACTCGTAGTTAAAAAAGAAAAATTAAAAAAATTAAGTCCGGTCTTGGACATGACTTGAGACTTGTAACTTAACAACTCTGCTCTGGAATTAATTTTGAAATAAATAAATGATATTTCAATAAAAGAAACAATTTTTAATCAGATACCAGATTTTAAGAGTTTTCAAAATTTTATTATTTTTTTTAATTCTTTCCCAAATCTTACAATCTGAAAATTCACAAAAATAATTTACCTTCTATTTTATGAGAATCAATTTGGTCATAAATCGTTTTAATGTAATCTACCATAAAGTTTCTCAGTTCGTTGATTGTCAAATTAAGACTTTTCGATTCTTGCTTGGACGCATATTTCGGAATGGAATTCGACTTTAGCTGATTTAAGCTTTTGGTCATCAAATTACCAAGGTCTTCTGTTCGCAGATACTTGCTCAAAGATGTAAATAATTTGCACAACTAAAAAAAAATGCTTATTTGAATTGACTAAATGACTATTTACCTGATGGGTCAATGTATTTTTATGCTGAATCTCATTTGTAGCATCAATACTGTCATTTTTTAGCTTAGAAAATCCTTCGATCAATCCATACCAAATTCTAAGATAAATAGACTCATTGGCATTATTTCTAATGATGCTTACATCTCCTGTGTTAATGCTCATTAGTGCAATGCAAGCATTGATTCTTACTTTAAAATTTTTCGAATTAGAGAACAATTCCAACAAAGTACCATAAAACAACTGCAACCATTGAGGATTTTTGTGACAAAGAGACCAATTATTAAACCTTTTCATGGCAATTCCAATCGCATGTGACAAATTCCATTTAACCTTAAGCATTTTTACATTTTTACAGAGACAAAGCGTTTCAATGGCTCTTCCAATCGATTTTTCCACCTTTTCCAAGTTCAATTGAGTACAAAGAATCTCGGTATCCGTAGAACTAGCGTAGTTAATCAAATTTCCAAGAGTTCTCACCAGATAAGACTTTAATTTCTCAGATTCTTGGTGACACGCAGTTGTAGCCGAATCCAACAGCTGATACCAAATACCCAAGTTAAACTCCTCTACAAACACATTTCCAACTCGTTCTACATTTTCGATAAGAACTTCGCTTAAATTGGACATTGACCAAGCGGTCTTTTGTCGTACCAGATTGTTGCTGTCATTTGCGATCAAATTTAGCAGACAAAGTGATAAATCTGTCAAAAAATTTTGATCTTCTTTCAAAGATGCAAAAGTGACATAGACACCTAGAGCTCTAACACTAGCAGCTCGGATTAAATTAGACTGGGACTTGGTCAAGTGAAGAAGGTTTGTGAGACAAAAAATTCTTTTCTGATATGGTAACAATTCAAATATTGGTGCTCCTATGCTTGCCAAGCAGTCGCATGCCGAGCTTGATACCAAATACCGCTGCTCATCAACTAGATGCTCACTTAGAAGCCTTGAATTCAGTAAGCTTGACCATAATTTACAGCAATCGTTCAAGTCAATGGAGTTCATTTGTCTTAGTTCATTTGTGGCCAGACACCGGCAAAATTCTTCTGTAAACTTTATTGTTTTAAGGATGACTTGATTTAAATTAAAGCATTCGGTGCCAGAACTAGAGTTTAGATTTTCTAGAATAAGCTTACAAACATCATCAAAAAAAAGGTCTTTTTTAAGCAGGTCAAAATAGTGCTGGGCTATAATGGCCAATAGATCCAAGCATGAGACACTAATTGAGCGTGATGCCATCGAGTTTTGTATGCAAAAATCAACTAGCCAACTCTTGCTATTCGAATAGCTTTCTTGAAAGCTCAAATCGCAGAGTTGGTTACAATTAGGGGTCATTTGACCACTAGCTGTGTTAGACTCATAGAAATATTTAACTCGAGTTTGATTTAAATTTGGCACTTTTAAGCTGGTGAACTTTTCAAATTTGTCACTTAAATCTTCTTCTTCCATTATGGAAGAGCAAGTAGATGATAAAACCGAGCTTTGGTTCATAAATGTGTTGATGTTTTTGAGAGGAGAAGCAAGAGCCAAATGCACCTCGGCCATTTGTGAATAATTTGTCAAAATAGTGTTGAGACAATTTATTATTTCTTGTAAAACATTTATTTTATCTTTTGTTTGAGTACTCTGAATGACCAAAGTGTTTTTTATATCGAGAAGTACATTCAAACTTAATATTAATTTGTATAAAAGACCCGGTTTTAGTTTTTGATATGGAGTAGCTTTTATTAACTGTTGAAGACACTTGAGTAGGTGGACTTGGTTCAATTGAAATGCTTCTCGGTTCAAACAAATGAATATGTCTTTGTGAAGCTGGCGTACAATAGCGCTAATAGTGTGGGATATTGGCAGAAAAGATTGGTGACTTTGAATTGATTGGAAAGATAAATTCGAAGACAAGTCATCGGCAGCAGCAATTGTAAAAAATGAGCGCACATATTCTAAATAAAGTGCGAGAGATGTTGCGGCCAATAAGCGGACTTTTGGTGATGGATCATTTTTAACCGAGAAAAATAGATTGGTGTTACTAGATTCTAAAAAAGATTTCCAATAGCTCACTATGGTTCGTTTGTCTAGTTTCTATTTAATTTTTAGATATTATTTTTGTCTGAATTATTCCAAATAATCACCTGAAATATTGTTAATAGAACTCCGAAAGCGGATACTCTTACTTTTGCTTTAGATTTTTCTACATTGAAATTGGAACCATTAATGGATGAGTCTGACGCGTCTGAATCATTTCCTTAAATTTTTGTTATTAAAGATTTTCAAAATAGTATTAATATTTTAGTCCAATATGAAAAAATTTGATTTAAAAACAATGCTTTTACAAAATGCCCAAAATTGGCAAAATTACATAAGCTTACATTAAAATACGTGACTTTTAGTAAAACCATTCCAGACTACTTGTGGACAAAAAAATGTAGTTTTTGGTAAAAAAAATCAAAAGCTAAATTTTTTTTCTAAAATTTTAAATTAATTTTATTTTGAAAAAATATAAAAAGCTTTCTTACCTTTTCTTACAAAAATTTACGTAAAATTACACATTTTTTGGAAAATTTTGTAATTTAGATATAACTCATCGAATATTTTACTTATATGAGAAATAAAATTAAAAGTTATCTATTATAGACTGTAAAAAAAAAATTTAAAAATTTAAATTATTAGAATTTTTTCAAAATTCTTAATTTTCGTAAATTATATCATTTTTTGAATAAATTTGAAACAAAAAATTAATTAATGAAAATTTTGAGACTAGAAATAGTTTTCTCACCAAAATTGTCTATTTTTATTACTAAAATTAATTTACATCACAAAATAGCTTGATGTAAAAAAATAATTTTGAATTCAATAGGAAACTGAAGATTTTCATTTTATCTATTGGATTCTTTAAATCTTTTAAGAAACTTGAAGAAATTTATAAAAAGTAAAAGTAACAAGTAAAAAGTTCCAAGATATAGTTATAACATTGTAGCATTTTTTCATCTTAATTTAATAAAAGCAAAAACTCTGAAAACAAACTTTACTCAAGGCCCAATTCAAAAAGCTTGAAGACAATTGCAAAATATTAAAATAAAAAAATATTGAAAATTGCAAGCCTTAATTTAGTTATGAAGAATTTTTGAAATTATTTTGATTTGAATTGATAATTAAAAATTTAAAAAAATTAACTTACCATATGTATTGACTAAATTTTTATAGTTGAAAAGAGGAACTTGTGCTTCTTTAATATACTGTAAAGTTGGATTTTCATTTTCGCTATATTTGCTATTAAATAAGTTGGATTGATTTGTTTGGGCTTGAATTTGTTTACCAGAATTGTTACGAGCACATTTTGGATTTTTTGCTTTTTCATTATCACGGTAACCGGTCTTACTGTATTTATATAACTTTTTATTATCTACTTTTTTATTCTTTTTTTCGCTTGAATTCTTATTTTCGTCTTCCAAATCAACCACTGGATATTCTGAATCATTTTCACTTGGTCTATTGACTTTTTCTATTTGAAATAAATCGTCTACATTGCTTGGTTCAAGTTTATTCTCTTCGATCGATCCAAATTTATTGCTTTTTATCATTAAGCCATAGAGACACAAGTCCTTTATGGAAATTAAAGTGACTTTAAAAAATTAAATTAAATTCAAATATTTACTTTTACGATTGCTAAAATATCTCCTAGCTGAAATTTTTCATTCTTTATATGAATCCAATTTAAAGAAGCCTTAATTGATAGAAAAAGATTTTCCAATCCATGCAGTGCCTTATTCAGTGTTTTAGTTACATTAGCCATAAATTCTTCATCCTCGAACATTTTTTTTTCTCGATTATCTTCGTTTTTATCACCACAAGGTAAATTAAACTTTAGCGACACATTGAACCTGAGTACTTTGATAAAAAACTCGGCACATGGAACTTTGTGCTGATCGCCAATAAATTCTTTTTCTATTTGATCATTGCCTTTATTTTTATTGATTTTAGCCATTGTAATATTAAAAACCAATTGAGTCGATATCAATTTAAGTTTGTATAGAACATCTTCTTGTCCTTGATTTTTTGATGACCATTTTTCCTCAACCAAAGAATCAATCTTTTCTTCAACCTGAGACTCAAGCTTTGTAGCACATGAAATTATTGCATCAATGTTCTGATTGTTCAAGACTGGACCATTTTCGTAAACCAAGCTTCCAATAGCTCTATACAGTTCGTACACCAGACAGTGTTCGTTGGCACTTTGATTGATAAAACTATTACAGTGATGATTTTGAACAGTGAGTATTAAATTCAATAGATTTTCAATTAGTTTATTGAAAATGTTCCTTAAATGATTGTATTTAATGGGCTATAAAGATTAAAATAAGTCTTCTAATTCTAGTTGAGTAAAAAAGCTTCTAAATTGTGTGATTTTTTCAATCGAAATCAAAATTAGAAGCTTTTGTTAGAAATTTATTGAGAAATTACAGATTTTTCGGCCAAATTGAGGACCAAGGCTGCATAGCCTGACACAATAATTTTTGTTTCCTTGTTTTTGAATAATTGATCGGAAATTGTGTTAATAATTTCGCCAATACTGCTCACAATTTCAACAATAAGCTTTTAACAAAAAAATTAAATTTAGACTGGTTTGAAAATTTTAAAAATTTTATACATCATTGTAATTAGTTAAAAATTCTTGCTGCTCTTGATCATTGATATTTTTATCTGTTAAATTTATAAGAAAAGCGTGTAGATTTGTAATTAAACGTAAGGTAACATTTGAAAATTCAGGATTTATGAGATTAGGCTGAATCGAAGGAGATAAGTTTTTAATTATTTTGTATTCGGTCAAAATCGGTTTAAATTGATCGTATATTTGGAAAATCTCTTGGTCAAGATGTTTTAATGTGGACATACTTTTAAAATTTAGTAAAAAATTAATAAATTATATTAGATAGAAATCTTTAAAATATTTTAAACATGTTCAGTTTTTTAAAAATTATCAATTTTAACATGCTTTAGTATAGTTCATAATTTATGTACTTAACTTGGTATTTTTTTAAATAATTTTAAATAAAAAAAGCAGAATTATATTTACAATATAAGAAGTTGAGATATATATTTGGTCGTATTTTAATAAAATCAAATAAGATTAATAAACTAGTTTATATTTCTAAAATTTAATAAAATAAAATAATTAATTCATTTAATTTAATTTTTTTATTCCTGTTAGGATAATTGTTTAAAAGTTTTCCTTTATCTTAATTTAGAACTTCGATACGAAGCCGATCTATAACAATCTTTTAATAATGGCTTGATTTTATCCTAAATTCTTTTGTATCAAATCTTTCTCCAATATCTTTTAGATATGTTTTAGATAGTTTCTTTATAATTATTTTAATGTAATTTAGCATTTTTTCCCATTAAAATTCGTATATTGGTGAATTGTTGATCAGTCAGTCTGAGATAAATGCGACTTATCTTGGCATCTTTCATATGAAACTTTTTAACAGCGATTTTCTTTACTTCACTGGCAGATAGATTACACAGGAATACTTCTGGTGAATCAAAGAAGTTGAGAAAAAACGAGCAGGAAAAATTTGCAGAATGATAATAAAGTTTGTTCTGAAAGTTTTCAAGCTCAAGTTGCAAAAGCTGAAAACATTTTTTAAATCTAAATTCATCTTCTGCACAAACTCTGGTTTTATCCCGAAATATGCTCACATATATAATAAAGTAATACCCAGTTCATTTGCAGAATTTTCACAGAGACTGAATTTAAATTTAACAAAAATGTTCTTTACAGAAACAGTTTTAATTTCATAATATTTGAATTTTTTCTGGACAATAATTTTAAAGTTTATATTAACTTTTTGATCTGGTTGGTATTCTTTGTACTTGTCTGACTTTTATAACTCAAGGTTTTTATACATTGATCAATGAAATTAATATGACTTTTACTTTTCTACATTTTCTTCATTTACTATCTACTGGTTGTTTCAAGATGTTTTTTTATGGAGATTTTGGTACTGTGTTTCTAAAATTAATTTTTCCGTCTCTCCAAAACCTGCGTAAACACAACATACATTTAACTTTATCGACAAATGGTCTTCCTTTTTCTGGACATGCAATAAAAATTTGGGTTATATTTCAATAAAAAACTTAGAACGAATTTAATTTATTTAAATTTATTTATTAAAAAAATTTAATTCCCAATATTTATATTTAATTAAAAATATACTTTATAAAAAAAAATCTCATTTACAAAAATTTATTCATATTTAATATATGTTTTATAATTTATCCAATTGCTGTAAATTTATTTACATGTTTTATATAGAATTTTAAAAGTTAATTTTAAATTATTACATGGATTTTAAAATTTTTTTAGGTCTGATCATAAACTAGTAGCATTTTAATTTGATGGTTGGCTTTTTTCCTGAATTTTAAAATAGAAGTTCTATTTTCCTTAGGTTTGTTAAATTCTAACCAAACGCTCTAAATTCATTAGCTACAGTCAATAAAAGTAAAGTTTTTTAGCCTTAAATTAATTTGTCAAGTTTTTAGGTAGATAAGCATATAAGTTTTTTTTTCGAGCTAATTAAAGCATTAAAATTAATAAAAAATTTGCATTTTAAAAAAAGATTTTATTTACAAAATTAAAATAAAGCTATAAAATATATTTTTAATCTTTTTTATTCAATTTAACGATTTTTAAGCTTCAATATTTTTAAAAAATTTTGGATACAGATAAGCTAATTTGCTAATATTCTTATGAAATATATATTTTAGGTGCTTCATTTCAATGTTCTTGTTCAAATCAGCCAAAATTCCACCGGAAGGCTTTTGAACACAAGTCATTTGTTTCTAAAATTTTAAATCATCTTTAAGAAAAAAAAATTAAAAAAAATTGCCAAACTGACCTTTAGATTCTTCCAAATAATTAATAAAAGAAGATGCGTTTCGAATGAATTAAGCATTGGAATGATGTCAACTATGTAACAATATGGTCGTTTTATCATATTAGACTTAAATGCTACTTTTATTTTTTTTATTAAATTCAAATTGAATTTACTTTATTTATAGTATTCAGCAATCTCATAGTGATACCTAGAGTTTTTCCAATGTTTCTAGTTGACTGTTCTTGATAACTTTCCCATTGAATTATTAGAGAAGCTAAGAGACTTCGCACAATCGGACCTGCTTTTATAAATGCTTGCTCATCTAATTATAAAATTTAAAAAATTAAAAAAAATATTTATTTATTATTAAAAAGTTACCATCTGATATGAATTCAAGCAGAATCCAAATTATGTTATTATCAACCCGATTTTCGAACATGTTCTGAACAGCCATATCCCTTAAATTCGTATACTTAAAAACTAAGTTCCGATAAATATGCTAAAAAAACCTTTCAATAAACAACTTGAGGGCTTCAATTTCATTATCAAAATTGTCATCGAGATCTTCTGAACTTGAGCCGGGCCACTGGTAATCAACATAATGATCGTCAAACATAACTTTCTGTACAATTAGATCTGCCAAATATGATTTGGTTTGTTTGTCCTTTGATTCACTAGCTACTACTTGAAGAAGATTTAAAATCAGTAAATTGCTGATTGACTTTAGCTTTATTTTCTTAAAGAAAAAATTTAAGCTAATATTAAAAAAATACATTTTTTTTTAAATTACTTGTAGACCAAATTTTCTTAAAGGATAATCAATTAAGCTAGTTCGAACTGCTTTTAGTTTGCTTCTATTTGATAGTTCTTCATTTATTAAAGTAATGTTTTTTGTAAAAAGGTTTAAGTTTTCATCATATATGTTAATCTGCGATTCATGTTTGACAGTCTTAGTATCAAGATAAGACTTGGAAAAAAATAAAATGAATTAAAATTAGATTACTTTTTTGAGATCGTTAATATTATCGAAAATTTTATCAATTACATTGCGTAAGATTATATGAAAAAATGGATTGGATTCATCATGACTATTTATTTGATTTGATGATATATTTTCGATTAGATCTATGATTCCATTTAGTTCTTTAATACGATCATTGACATTTTTTTCTAAAAAAATAATTAATAAATAAATGAATAATTGAATTTTGAATTTAATATATGTAACAGCTAATTTCTATAACACGTAATTTTGTAAATTTACTGGTTTTCCAGTAAAAATGTAAAACAAATAGGAAAAAAATTATGTTTTGTTTTTTTACTAGAAATTTTGGAAACTTTCTCTCAAGTCAGTAATTATGTAAAACAATTTTTCGTGAATTGTATTTCAATGTTTCAAAAATCCCGATAAAAAGAAAAAAAAACTTGGACGAAACATCGGTGACTGATTATCATATTAACTGAATAAGCTTTAATTCTCCAAATCGAATCTAAGCAAACACGTACATAAAAAAAATACTGGCTACTTGGACGCAAGAAAATAAATAACTTAAATAACTTAAACCTAGACAAAGCTTTAAGTGTGAGGCAAGCAGTAAATGAATTATCAATTGGTGGTTGTCAGGGCATGGTAAAATGCAACTGTAATGGTCAATGTATGACAAATCGATGTGGTTGCAAAAAATCCCAGTTGTTGTGTAACTCAAGATGTCATGTAGGAAATTCAAGCTGCAAAAACATACAATTTTTTTTTAATTACCCTTTTTCAGTAATTTACTAAAAAGTTTCCAGTAAATTACTAAAACTAAAAGAGAAAAACATTTGTTTTTTTTATTTTGAAAATATACGTTTCGTTTCAGTAATTTACTAAACTGGTTTCAGTGAATTACTTAAATAAATAAAAAATCAGTAAATATCTAAAATTTATTTATTTTTTTATGTTTTACATTTTTACTGAAAGACCAGTAAATTTACAAATTTACGTGTTTGAGAAATTTACGGTAACATATTACATACAACATACGGTTTTGAATTTGATATATTTTATTATTTATATTTGGGCTTTATTTAACATAAAAATTAATTAATTTTTCAAATTCATGACTGGAATATAAGAAAATTAAAACTAATACCAGAACAATTTTTCAAATAAACAAATTATCATCTTTATTCTTAATTATATTCTTAATTATTATCTTTAAAAAAAAGCCATCCCTTTTAAATTTCTACATCTTAAATTATACCTTATTTTATAATATCTTGAAATCAAAATAGTTTTGACAGTTCCGGAATCAAGTTTATAACAGCCATAAGCAAATACCACTTAGTTCATGTGGCCATTACTTAAAAAAGCATCAAAGATTATTCCAATTATCATTTTGAGAACGCTGAGCGCCTTTTTATTTAATTTAACACATCTTGAAACTAAATCTATTAGCTTTATAAAATTCTGGAGCATACATTTTTCAGATGTTTAAAATTTAAAATTAAAATTAGTTAAAAATTTCAAAAGTTTAAAGTTTTAACAGTTCTCTAGATTCTTCTGAGTTTCTAACTTAAAATGAATTAGGGATCTTTTTATCTAAATTCCAGATTTTTTTAAAAACAGCTCAAATGAAATAGAAATCGATCTTTGCCTTCAATTTTTCTGAGAAAATTCAGATAAATTTCCAAATCTTATTGAGTATCCTAATATCTGTGATCCGTTCAGAACCAGCAGAAAATTAGAACCAAAACGTTTCGAAATTTTTTTAAATATTCTGAAAATGTTTTTTTTTTCATAAAAATAAATTTTTCGGATTAACATCCCTACAAAAGAATCGAAAAGAAAAAAATTAAAAATCTTATTATTGGAAGAGTGTTATTTTTAATAAATAAATGTACATACCATCAATTGAGCTTTCCAGGTAAAAAAAATGGTTGACTATAATGTTTGCTATCGTGATAAGATCACTTATATTTAGTTTTAGTTTCGATAAATCAGACTCATTTGAAGTTAAAATTGTGTTTAAAAATTCGACTATTTTACATGATGAAGGCTGAATTTTCTCCAAATGTCTCAGTAAACCGATAAAATTTTCTTTGATAAAAATCAAAGATGATATGCTTTGACTAGAGAAAAAAAAATAATTTAAATTATAAAATTAAATAGAAAAAGATACCAAATGTAACATTGACTGTTCAAGTCCCATTCATTTATATGGAACAAATTATTTATCAAAGAATCCAATTCGTGTTTATTTTCGACCGATTGAATGGCAAATTTAAGAGAATTTTTCAAAGAATCTGACTGAAATAAACTTATTTCCTGTCTTAATTTATTTATCAAATAATCACTTTCGTTATATTTAGGTATTTCTATTTTCAGAAGTCGAGAAATAAGCTCTACAGATGAATTAAAATTTTCACCGATTGAAATGCAAAGAATAAGCTTATAAATGAAGTCATAATTTTTTTCAAAAACTTTTTGATCATCGTTTTTAATTAAAGAGACTAATTTATCTACAAGTTTTTCGAATGAATATCCATTAATACTGTTTAAACTTTTCAAAAATGGAACTATTTCAGTTGCCGTTTGTCCATCTTGTGCAACATCTTCGGTATGAGAGTGATAAATATTGGAAACCATTTCGTCTAAAAAAGACGACTAAAAAATTGAAAATTTTTTATTAATTCTAAATTTAAATCAAAAAAAAATTGCATATAAAATTACAAAACCTTTCCGGTTATCTTTCAACTAAATCTTAATATTTTTAGTTAACTTTTTCTATTTAGATAGTATAGTACTAAAATTAGCATAAAGTAATAAACATTAGAGTTTTCTAATAATTAACAAGATAACTTCTTACAAGATGTATTTAAAACACCGTCAAAATATAATATTTTTTTAAGGTTTTTTTTTGTTAAACTCAATCATTTTAAAAATATTGAATTTAAATTCCTAAAAAACATTCAATATTCCTAAAAACTAAGCGTAAAAACTTAAATGAATAAAAAAAATATTCTAAAAATGATTATAAAAATAATTTTTTCGAAAAATCCTTACCAAATTTAATTTTGACTCGAAAAATTATAGCATAACATGAAGTAACAATGATTCTATTTAAATATTTAAAACAACTTGCTTTAATCTTTTTATTAAAATTATATCATGTTAATTTTAAAAAATCTTGACAGATGAAAAATTGTATTTTTGGCAAAGCTTTTTAATTTAAATTTTTTTAGATTATTTTCTTTATGAAAAAAAAATTAGTTTATAGACTCAAAGAGTTATAAATTCTAGTTTTAATAAAATTAGATTTTAAATCTTTTCTTGTTATTTCGAATTTTTTTTGTAATTGAATTATAAAGTTTTTTTTTTCATATTTTATTTATTCCTTTTTCTTTTTTCATGAATTTTTATATAAAATAATTTAACATCTTTTTTTTTTTACTGGCTAATTTTTTTTAATTCTTTTTAAATTTACTTTTCCTAATAAGAGGCTAATTAAAAATAAAGAATAAATAAAGTAGCCTAAAGCTGAAATTAAAGTTAAAATAAAAACATCCATAATTTAATATTTTAATTTAGTCTTTAAATTTTGATTGTCTTACAAATTCAAACGATTAAAAATTAAAACAGAGTTTAAATAAACAAAATTACCATTAAAATTTTTAAATATCCAAATTTCGATTCGGTGGATTCAGAATATTCCTCGTTTTCCAGCCATTCAATAATTGATGTCAAAATGTCAAATACGGCAACACTATTATTTATCTGTTTGACACAATTAAAAATTTCCTGAACAAAAGACCTATCTTCTTGGAAAAGCATTTTGAAAAATTCCTCCTTAATCAAATTATTGTCAAATGACTCCAAAAATCTATCCAGCAAATTTATCAATAATCCCGGTGTCTGTGAAGCGAGTCTTAGCACAAACTTTTTTTGCTCAATACTTGAATCGAGCAAAAATTTACAAATTTCCAAAAATACAATATCGGGATAATTGGTGGCAAAAAAATTTATTGCGTTTAGTCTTGAAAATTTTTGGCTAAATTTTAGATCAGCTTTATAAAATCCGAGAAATTCTTTATATCCCCATTGAAGAAATTTTTCAAACAACAAATGAGTTTTTAATGGACTCAAATAACACAGAACCCAATCGAATCTAACATTGTATTTATTACTGGTGTTTAGAATCAAATCGATTATAGCTTCTTCAGTTGGTTCGGGTACCAAGGTCAAGCATTTTTGTATTAAAAATAAAATGCTTTGAGTAGGTCTACATTGATTGTTCCAAATTTCAAGTCCATCAGCTATTGTTGGTGTTTTGAAGCTTGCTATTTCTTCATTGCTTAGTCCTGGTGAGTCTGCAAAGCTTATGGCAGTATTCAGAACTATGTCACCTATTAGTTCGAGCAAAGGTTGGCATAATTCAACTGACCAAAACTCATTAATATCAGGTTTTTGTAAAAGTTCAACCAAAGATGCCTCGATGTAATCAATAACCTGATTGATTTGCTGAATATTTTTGGTGTCAGTTTGAATATCTGGATAGTTGGGCTTCTTTTGATTTAAATTAAATCGGAGATGTAAAAATGTAGTAACTCGGTAGAAGGTGCTAATGTATTCGATTACAGCGTGACGAGTGGAAGGTACCCGAGTAAGGACGTAAAGAGAAGATTTGCAGATTTGTTCTAGTGGTGCTTGGGTAGTCAAGTGAATGAAAGATCGTAAGTGTTGAAGTAAATTTGTTTTATCAGTTATTTCAGAATTTTTTTCTGACATTTTTTTTGGAAATAAATTAGTTTTTAATTTTGTTTTAAATAAGAAATTATATTTTGAATGAAATTTTAAAAAATGCTCAATTCAAAAGAGCAGTATATTTTGTCTTCTTTTTTTGGGGGTAAAAATAAATTAAAAAACACACAAAGTATCATTAACTGAGATAGAAAAAAAATTAAAAAGTAAGGTAAAGAAATATATTAAAAACCGTAATCAATTAATCCAACATCAAAAATTTCCTTAAAAGAAGAAGGCTGTAATTAATAATCTTATTTTATTAGGTAAAATTATTAATTTGAATAATATTAGACTAAAGAAACAAAATTCATTCATAATAAAGAATATATAGATTTCTTTTATTATCTTCTAATTAAAATAAATGAAAAAAGGATAAATCAAATGTTAGAATCAAAGGACTTTGATGATAATGATGTTAAAATTAAAAGAACCATTTTATTTTAAAATTTATAAATCTAAATAACAATAAAAAGAGACAATTTTTAATAAAATAATTAACATGTAATACCCTTGAAGCTTCTCTAGCGATAAAATAAATCGAAAATTTACAATGCATCATTTTTATAAAATAATTAAAAAAAAAAACATGAACGGTGCTAAATACTTAAAAGAACTTGAACTTTTCGAAAGATTAACGTGAAAATTACACAAAAAAGTATTACAGTAGGACATGCTAGAGTAAAATGTTATATTCCTGAAAAATGAATGGAAGGAAGACCCATTCTTTTAAAAGCATTACCATCGATATCATTCCATTCATTCCGTTCTGTTCCATTTATACAATTAATTGAATTCTGTTCCAATCAATTACAATTTTGAGTAACGCTAACGCTTAATCTCAGCAAGAACCACTGAAGATTAATTTTAAAGCCAGTTATTCATCTACCAAATTGATAACCAATGGAACAGTATTATCCTGCCTGATAATCGAATAATGAGAAAGTGCAAATTATGACAGAAATATATTGTATACTCTATATTATATTGTATAATCTTTCTAAAATTCTCTAGATAAAAAAATGGCACAAAAAATGTTGACAAAAAATTTTACATTAAGAAATTTTGTCAAAAAATGCTAAAAAAGATGCTAAAAAAAATTGAAATTTTTGTAACAATTTATTCATTTTTAAAAAATTAAAAAACTCAAAAGTTTGTAGTACGATGGTGCATTGACTGGATCATTTTTTTCAAATTTTGAATTTTCTCTGATTGTTCAAGAACTGCTGAATATTTTTTTTGTTTTTGTAGCTGTTCCCGAGACAATAGATTAGTGGGTGTTGATTTTTCACATCGTTTATCTATAAATTGAAATCTTCTTGGACTCAAAGGGCTTTTTAACTCCTTCGATTCTTCAGTGCTTTCAATGATTGCTCGATCTTGATTTGATTTTATAATGTCAATTTTATTTCTGTTCTGATCCAGTTTACTTTCAAATGATGACGGAACTTTTTTATCCGAATCCGAACTAGATGATATATGCATTTGAAAGGAATACAAATCTTTTTGTCTTGATTCAGAAAAAGGTGTAGAACTAGGTTTTTGGGTGATAAAATTGTCAAAAAGATCATCCTCTTCATAAGTGGCATCGTATTCGTACGAATTTGGAAAATTATCACTCGGACTGGTATCTGTAATACTTGATGCAATGCTTTGGTTAAAACTATTATAGTCTGGCGATGACTTTTTTGTAATTTGATTATTTTCAGCATGACTCTGGCTTCTTGGTTCAATATTGACATTTTCCAAAACATCAATTGATAAATCTGAGAGCTGTTTGGTCTTTTTGACAGATTTGTCATCGATTTGTTGATATTTTTGTCTATCAGATACAGAAAAATATTGTTGGCTTCCTTTTTTGGATTCTTGCTCACTTGAAAGTCCAGTAAAAGACAAGTGTGTCACAACACGAGATTCATTATTGTGCTGAAAATCTTTGCGATCATATATGTCACATGGTAGCTTGGATTTTCTGAGTATTTGATCAAAGCGAAGACACTTTTCTTTGGCTTTTACCAAAATAATAAACAATTTTTGCTTGTTTTGAGCTAATGTTTTGCTCAGTAAATTGGTCAAAAGACAATTTTGAAACATCCAATTAATTTTATCAGTATTTTGATCGTCCTCAAACCCCAAAAGAATGTCTCTTCTGACACCAGGAAGCAAATGATTGCGCAAAAAATTTGAACTTTTTCGTTCAATTAGATTTTCTTTGGCATATTCAATGGGATGAAATATGTTCATATTGTTTTCTGTTAATGAATCCAAGTGATCAATTTTTTTCCTTGTTTTTTTGCTTATGTCTTCATGCGAATCTGAATCTTTAAATTTTACCGAAACATATTCAAAAACTTGTTCAAAACAAATCCTAGATTGATCAGCATCAAAAATTTCTGAACAAAAAAGAACAAATTTTTTTGATCCATTTTTTATTGCTGTTATATTTGACTTAAAACATTCAGTTAAACAAACATTTTTATTTGTGTCGTCCAAAAAAGTCCAATTTTTATCTGCACTCCAACTAGCCTCATTTCTTGATGCATCATAAAAATGTGACATTATTTTCGGAATGTCAATTATACTTGTTGCAGAATCATCGTTATCTTGTTCTTGAATATTTGAACATCGCTTGTCAACAGAGTTTACATCTTTAAAAAGATTAATTGTCACTTTTGGTGTTGGTCTTGGATCATCATCATTAGGACAAAATTTAACATAATTATCTTCTTCCTTAAGATATTCAAAATTTTCAAGTTTACCCTTAGCATTTGAAGTGTCAACATGAGACAAGAAGAAAATTTTTTTATCTTCTTCTTCTTTTTCATCTCGCTGTTCAGATGTTAAAAATTCTGTTTGCTCATGCACTTCTTTATCTTTATTTTCATATTCAGGACATATAATTTCATAAAAAATCTTTCCGTTCTTATCAAACTTTTGGGATAACTGTTCATATCTTTCAAATTGATTTGATGACTCAGATTCATATATATACTCGTTTTCTTGAGATTCATCTATCAATTGACTTTTCATAGGCTGATAATATGATCCAGGAAGTTCATCGGATGAATTTTTATCATTTTCATATCCTGAAGGATTAAATGATTCCTTTTCTTGAGATTCATCTATCAATTGACTTTGCAAAGGTTGGAAATATGATCCAGGAAGTTCATCGGATGAACTTTTATCAATTTTATATCCTGAAGGATAAAATGATTCCTTTTCTTGAAAATCATCAAGTTGAAAATTTTTTCCTTGATATTCACTAGGTGTTTTTTCCATAGATTCATTCCTTGACGGATAAAAAAATTCCTTTTCTTGAGGAGATTCATCAATCAATTGACTTTGCAAAGGTTGGAAATTTATTCCCTGATATTCAGGAGATGATTTTTTATTAAATTCTCGTTTTGCTGGTGATCGGCCCTTTTTAATTTTTATGTTTGGATCCTTGGACTCAACGCAACTGTCTGAACTAGATGAGTCTGTTATCAAGATTGATGCTTTTTGCTCTATTACTTGACTCATATTATAAGTTGTTATTACAGTCTCGGTCTCTTTCTCATCTGCTAGAGTTTTTTCATCGACTTCTTGTTTATTTCTTTTGTTAAAAAAATCACTGGAATAATAATCATCAATTTGCTCATTATCTGAATCACCATCAAGCCCTGATGGTAATTCTATGACAGTCTGCTGGTCATCTTGTAAATCAATTGAACTTCTTTTTTTTTCATTACCTTCTTTGCTGATATTACTGTATCTGTTTTTAATTGATTCATCCAAATCTGTCATGCTTGTATTGGAGTCTGTTGTTAGACTTGATTTGGATACGGAATCTTCGGAAACTGAAGCAGTTTCGTTTGTTTGTCCAATTTTCTCTTTTTCCTCAAGAGTGAGTTCAATTTTTTTCAGCTGAGAAAACTTATTATTTTTTTGATTTTTAGGCATGTGGATGTTAAAACGAAAATTGAAAAAATTTTGCTTTTCATCAACTTTTCCTAGTTGAATATTTTTAAATGGAATTTTGTCAAATTTACTCAAATCATCCTTATGATTTCTAGCCTGAATTATCGAAATTTTTTCTTCATCTTTTATCCAATTTACTTTACTATTTTTAATTCCTTTTGGTCTAAAAAATTTCCCTTCTGTGCTCGTTTCGCTCATTGAGTTGATTCTACTCACTAGTTCTTTTACTCTTGATTTCGGCTTCTCGTCTATCGGTTCATTGCTCATTTTTAAGTTAAGTTTTGTATTTCCCCTAGTTTCTGGGTTTTAGTTTTTAAAAAATCCTTTATAAAAAATTTAAAATTTTCTTAGTTTAACTCACATTTCCTTGGAGATTTTTTGTCAAATCTCTGATCTTTTTTTTTATTTTTAATTCATATTTTGTTTCTAAAATATTTTTATTTTTCTCACATACAATAATTATTTTTCTTTGATTCAATATTTTTTTTTAATTTTTTTTTAAATTTTTTATCATTTCAATGATTTGATCATTTTTGTTCTTGGTTTTTAGAGTTTCTAGTTTATTTTCTTTCCTTTATTTTTATAATTTGTCAACTTTTTCAAACTATCTGGAACAATTTCAAAAAATGGAAATGCTTTGAATAATTAATTCGAAAATTTATTTTCTAGGTTATTGTAGGTGTTGGGCTTAGACGATAGTTTATCTTTCCGTCAACAAAATTAATAGGTTTAATTTTGATCAATTAAAATGTTTTTGTTAATTTTTAGATACGGTGACCATTTTAATTTTACTCATTTTAATAGAACTCCTAATAAAATCATAAATTTACAAAAACTTTTAAATAATCTACCCTATATTATAAATTTTAAAAATCCAATATTTTTTGCTTTAAATTCTTTTTAGCACTTATTTTACTTTTTTATCACCAAAAAATCTCTCTTTTCTAAAAATACTTTTATGAAACAAAATTACTTCTTGCAAACAAAATAACTTCTTGGATATAAAATTATTTCTTTAATATTAAATTATTTAAAAAAAAGATCGATCTCGAAGAGTTTTTCTAGGTTATTGTAGGCGTTGGGCTTAGACGATACTGTATCTTTCCGTCAACAAAATTAATAAGTTTAATTTTGATCAATTCGATTTTTTTTTAATTTTTCGATACGGTGACCAATTTAATTTTCCAGAAAATTTGAACTTTTTTTAGAATGCAAATTAATCAGTCTTTTTAGTAATTTATTTTTCATATGAAAATGAATTATTAAATCGAAATTTATAACGCTTATGCTTTCATAAAATACCAGTAATTGATTGATATATATATTTTAAAAGAATATCAGATGATTAAAATTATTTGGTAATTTGTTTTTTTAAATTTTATTTATTTAATTAAGAAATAACAAAAACCTCTATCTTTTCATTTAACAAATTTTTTCTGGAAAATAATTCAAAACAATTTTATCGCATAAAATTTTCATCAAAAAATCAAAATTTTTTATGATTTAGATCTAGTTTAGCCAAATCATCATATGATGGCGGATAGTCATCACAATCAATTTTAAGAGCTCTTATTCCTTGACGTTCGTTTACAAGATTATATTGTTCATACATATCATTAGTTTGAAGTTTTGTCGACATCTGTGGCGTCAGTGTAAATAAGTTTTCCGGACGTTGAGACATTGCTGCTAATAAATTTGATTTTTTTAATGATTTGTTTCTATTAAAAACCAATGTTGCCAAAAATAATATCATTACGAGTAATATAAAGGCAAATCCTGTAAATTTTAGGATCCTTTCTAGGGTATTAATATCAGAACTGAAAATTTTTATACCTTTTACTGCTATATAAGAAAAGAAAATATGATCGTTTAGATTTTCAAAATCCAAAACGGAACAAGCATAATTATTCAGCTCTGACCCTAAACAGCAAGAATAATGGCTATTTGAATCAAGATCAGCCGTATCTATATCTAGAGCTGCATTTGAAAAAAAGGCGATCAGGGTCTGATTTGTGAGTATTCGAATTTTACTTGTATCAATCTGAGTCTCTTTTAAAATTGTATTATTTCCCAGATTTATAAATCTCAATGAATGATTTTTTTTATCGTTTTCAACAACTATTTTAATTATTTCATTTTTTTCGTTGGTGACCACAGGACCATATTCATATTTACATTGGATTTTACTTCCGTACTTTGCGTTAAACTTATTATTACCATATTTTTCAGCATTAACAAAAATTGGTGCATCTTTAACTATGACTTAGCATTAATAAAAACAAAATAAATTTAGTGATCAATAACAAATACATACTTGAATCATTCCCATTCCTATTCTCATTCCCAAATTGGGTTGATATGGTAAAATGAATTTTTACAATAAACAATAAAGTTGGAAAGAAAATTTTCATTTTTAGCAATATTTTTGCAATGTGATGAATTACAAATACTAAAATGATCAAACAAAATGTGCTTATCCTTAACATATTTAAAATTCTATTTTTAAAAAGAATTAAATTTCAAAATTAGATTAAATATTGAATGTCCTGTTATTTTGTTAAGAAAAGAAAATTTTTTTTATATTATGAAGCAAAATAATTACTTCTAATTGAAGTATTTAATATGATATTAATTTGAAGATCTATCAATTATTGCTAATCAAAGTCTAATCAAGCTGATTCTCTTGGTAAATTTTTCCAAGAGAAGTAGTCAAAAACAGCAATCAATGAATCAATATATATATTATCTAAATATACTTATAATATACAGGTTTTAAAACCGGTTTGATTTATCCTGTGTACCAGCTCTATGTATTAAAATTTATTTTGCTTATTTAATTCAAAAAATAAAAATATTCTAAAATTACGGGTCATACTACAACACTGACCCCCAAATTTTGGAATTTTCCTGAATTTCATTATATAAAATGAAAATATTATTAAAAATTAAAATATGTCTTATTGTTTGGGATTTTGTGATTGTTTTAAAATATTACAATTAGTCTTTTTCTAGTATTTTTGTTTATTTTTAAAATTGAATTTTTTATTATCTCAAATATCCTGAATTTTGATTTTTTGATGAAAATTTTATGCAATAAAATTGTTTTGAATTCATTTCCAGAAAAAAATTATATTACTTATATTACTACTAGTAGTAGTAGTAGTTTTGACTGTAGCTGGCTAGCCAGCGAGTGTGCTGATAAGGCACACTAAGACAGCTGATGTGATTGATTGCTGCTCATCCAGCAATCATCCAGCAATCAATGCCTGCTTTAAAGCTGTTAACATTGGGGGCTTCAACTTATTCATTATTATTTTATTTATTTATTTGTTTTCTGTACCGAGCTAGAGCTCCTTCAGAATAAGTTAAAAATTAAAAAAATAAAATAAAAATGAAATAAAATAAAAATAAAATAAAAAAAAAATAAAATTAAAGTTAATAAAATGAGATAAAAAAAAAAAAGAATTAAAAAAAAGTAAATAAGCTAAATAAATGAAAATTAAGAATAAATAAAATTGGAAAAGATGGTTACATGTGGCTCATGTTTAAATAGTTCAAGTTTCAGGAAAAAAAGAAGAAATAGTAAGGTAACAATTACACAATGGAGTTGGGTAGTCAATATATCTTGCTAATCTTAATAACTAATTCATTTGGCAGCGAGTTCCATATGTTAGCGGTTCTGTTGAAAAAAAAGTTATCGCTATGATGGAGCCTCGTTATTTCTTTGTGATATTTGAGGCAGTGACCTCTCCCTTGGTTTTTTGTGTCATTAAAATTGTTGCTTTTTTCAACCGATTCTATTCCATGCATGAACTTGTATAATTGAATTAGATCACCTCTTTTTCTTCTTTCCACCAGATTTGAAATGTTCAAAGCCTTCAATCTGCTTTCATACGGTTTGTTTCTAATTGACGAAACAAATTTCGTAGCTCTGCGTTGAATCCTTTCAACATTCTCACAGTCAGACTTAAGAATTGGAGACCATACAGGCACCGCAAATTCCAAAAGAGGACGAACAAAAGTTAAATACAAAGATCTTAATAACTTACAATCAAAACGAGCGAATGACTTCCTGATGCGACCTAACATTTGATTTGCTTTGTTTGTAGCCTCTATCACTTGATTTTTCCATTTAAGATTTGTATTGAAAATAACTCGAAGATCTCTTTCGGTATCTGACGTTGCTAACTGCTTACCATTAATAAAATAAGGAAATTCTTTGTTTTTATGACCATAATGCATAACTACACATTTTGATGTGTTGAAGAGAAGTAGCCAATCTTGAGTCCACTTGAAAATTAAATCTAAATCTGATTGTAGTTTCGCGGCGCTTATTTCTAATACCGTTTGCGAGAAAATTTTAGTATCATCTGCATACAATTTCACAACATTCTCTATTCCTTTAGGTAGATCATTGATATACAAAACGAACAATAGTGGACCAATCACTGACCCTTGTGGTACACCGCTAAAAATCTCAACCCAATTCGACAAAATTTCACCTTGAATAACTCGTTGTCTTCTATTTTTTAAGAAAGCTTCAATCCATTTTATTGTCAGACCATCAAAGCCATACGCTTTCAATTTAGCTATTAGTCGTCTGTGCGGAACTGTATCAAATGCTTTCGCAAAATCTAGCAGAATCACATCAACAGGAATACTTTTGTCTAGACTCATTGAGATGAAATCTGGTGTTTCCAGAAGATTAGATGTACATGACTTTTTCTTAACAAATCCATGCTGTTCTTTAGATATAATATTATTCTTATAAAGATAGTCTTCCATTTTGGTTCTTATTATGCTTTCCATAATTTTGCAAGGGATTGAAGTTTAAGACACAGGACGATAATTGCTTGCCGTTGATTTATCACCTTTTTTATACAATGGAGTAATATTTGCTGATCTTAATTGAATTGGAAGCTGACTATTCGATAATGATTCTCTGAAAATCAAAGTTAAAGGAACAGTAAAGGCTTCTGCACAGTTTTTTAGCAATAACGGATGAAGCTTATCTACACCACATGATTTATTTTGATTCAGGTCTTGTAATGTTTTGAAAACCATTTCATAACTAATGTCATTTGGCTCAATGTCAATATATTCTGACCAGTTTTCATTAAATTCAACTTCAAAAGGAGCAAGCTCGCCATCTTGTTCAATAACAAAAACATCTTGAAAACATTTATTAAGAAGATTTGATATCTCTTTCGGTTCTTGCGTTAATTCATTGTTTGACTTTTTTAGTGCTTTGATAGATTCTTTGACTACTTGTTGATCATTTAGGTATTCGTACAATATTTTTGGATTCTTCTTAGCTTTTTCAACTAAATTCTGTTCATAAGTTAGTCTGGCTCTTTTTATTTCTGATTAGACTAATTTACAGATACGCTTGTAATCACTATATAGATTCATATCCTTCCAGTTAGATGCACAGTTCCTATATCTAAGATTCTTTTTATCTCTAATTAAGACCTTGAGTTCATTTTTTATCCAAGGTTTTGAGATACTTTTCTTTTTAGAGTCATCCGTCACTGGAATGAATCGATTACTAGCTTCGCTGACATAGAAAATTAACTCATTGTACATTTCCTGAATATTTAAATTCTCAAATAGGTGCACCCAATCAATATTTGATAGAAAATGAGAAATTTTTCCAAAGTCAGATTTATTATAAATAAATTTTTTACAGGTATATGATTCCTTACTAACCTTGTTTTTGAGAACAAAATTGAAAAAGATAACCAGATGTCCTTTATTAATGTTGCCAAGAACAAATTTTGTATCGATTGCATACACACTGCCCGGCTGAGTCGTGAAAATCAAATCCAAAGCGTTGACAGCTTTTTCGTTTGACATTTGAAAAGTTGGGATATTAACATGCTGATATAGAAAAGTATCGCTTAGTGTCTCTCTGAATTTATGTTCAAGTCCATTTTCGTATAAGATTTCTGACACACAGCCATTTGACCAGATGATTGATGTAAAGTTAAAGTCACCCATTATTAGAAGATCCTTATAACCTCTCTCGTCCACATAGTCTTTAGCTTGTTTGAAGACTAAATCGAAATCGTTCATATCAACAAAATCGTTTGGCCTATAAAGACAGCCAACTAAATATTTTTCACAGCTAAAATAAACTTCTACCCAAATTTGTTCTATTTTACTTAAATTAAAACCTGCATGATTTAATTCAAATGAGTCGATTTTTTCATCAATGTAGTGACATACACCACCGCCTCTGCGTCCAGCACTTCTGTACTTTCTGTACAAATTGTATATTTTAACGTTCGTAATTGAGATGCTCTTGAACCAAGTCTCACTAACTGCTACAATTTGTGGGCTATATGTTTCAATAACAACACTGAATTCATCTAGTTTATTGTCCAAAGAAGTAGCATTTAAATACATACATTTTAAAGATTCGAGACTATCTACACGTGATGGCGCTTCTGATGAACGATTATTGCTTCTTGAATTTGACGATCTGATTTCCACGGATGCCATATCGAAAGGGCGAGTCTTGTGAAAGACCATTATTTGCTTCTTTTCTTTGTTTTCTCAATTCATAGTCTAAAGCTCTTTCGGTTTCAGTCAAATCTGGACTAAGATAAACAGATTTGAAAATATTTGAATCTCTCAACTTTTTCGCTGCTAGTAGTAGTGGATTTCAGTTTGCTTCTTCTTTGAGTTCTACTAGAATTGGTCCTGGTTTACTTTGGTCTTTAGATCTCAAACGTCTCGAATACGCTGGCTTGATATCACTTTTTCCAATAGTGGATAGAATTTCATTGATTTTTGCTTCATCTTCTGCTTTCTTGTCTGCTAAAATCTCTTTCTTTGATTCTGGCACACCATAAATAATCACATTTTTTTTTCTTCTATTTCTTTCATTCATTTCGCTAATGGTTGCATTTTCTTCAGCTATCTGATCCGCTGGTTTTTTAGCATTTTTTGTTCCTTGTTTTACCGTTTGAATCCACTTGCTACTGTTGTTGGATGAGTTTGCTGTTTTATTTGCTGCTGACAATTCAGTTTTCAGTTTATTTATTTCAATGTCTTTCTCTTTCTTCTAGAAGTTTCACATGATCTGAAAGCTCCAGGATGAATTTCGAAATATTACCACACCATTCATTCAAAGTTTTCGAGTGCCCAGATACGACACCTTGTCCAAACGTTGGCCAGTTTGTTTCAAGCAAAAAATTTGAGTCCATTTGACAAAACTGCGTGCTTTTTATTTTGGTTCACTTGTGCTTTTCCTTTCCTGACTTTTGGCTTACGTGTGCTTTTTTTTATTTTTCTTTTCTTAAATTACCAAATAATTTTAATCATCTGATATTCTTTTAAAATATATATATCAATCAATTACTGGTATTTTATGAAAGCATAAGCGTTATAAATTTCGATTTAATAATTCATTTTCATATGAAAAATAAATTACTAAAAAGACTGATTAATTTGCATTCTAAAAAAAGTTCAAATTTTCTGGAAAATTAAATTGGTCACCGTATCGAAAAATTAAAAAAAAATCGAATTGATCAAAATTAAACTTATTAATTTTGTTGACGGAAAGATACAGTATCGTCTAAGCCCAACGCCTACAATAACCTAGAAAAACTCTTCGAGATCGATCTTTTTTTTAAATAATTTAATATTAAAGAAATAATTTTATATCCAAGAAGTTATTTTGTTTGCAAGAAGTAATTTTGTTTCATAAAAGTATTTTTAGAAAAGAGAGATTTTTTGGTGATAAAAAAGTAAAATAAGTGCTAAAAAGAATTTAAAGCAAAAAATATTGGATTTTTAAAATTTATAATATAGGGTAGATTATTTAAAAGTTTTTGTAAATTTATGATTTTATTAGGAGTTCTATTAAAATGAGTAAAATTAAAATGGTCACCGTATCTAAAAATTAACAAAAACATTTTAATTGATCAAAATTAAACCTATTAATTTTGTTGACGGAAAGATAAACTATCGTCTAAGCCCAACACCTACAATAACCTAGAAAATAAATTTTCGAATTAATTATTCAAAGCATTTCCATTTTTTGAAATTGTTCCAGATAGTTTGAAAAAGTTGACAAATTATAAAAATAAAGGAAAGAAAATAAACTAGAAACTCTAAAAACCAAGAACAAAAATGATCAAATCATTGAAATGATAAAAAATTTAAAAAAAAATTAAAAAAAAATATTGAATCAAAGAAAAATAATTATTGTATGTGAGAAAAATAAAAATATTTTAGAAACAAAATATGAATTAAAAATAAAAAAAAAGATCAGAGATTTGACAAAAAATCTCCAAGGAAATGTGAGTTAAACTAAGAAAATTTTAAATTTTTTATAAAGGATTTTTTAAAAACTAAAACCCAGAAACTAGGGGAAATACAAAACTTAACTTAAAAATGAGCAATGAACCGATAGACGAGAAGCCGAAATCAAGAGTAAAAGAACTAGTGAGTAGAATCAACTCAATGAGCGAAACGAGCACAGAAGGGAAATTTTTTAGACCAAAAGGAATTAAAAATAGTAAAGTAAATTGGATAAAAGATGAAGAAAAAATTTCGATAATTCAGGCTAGAAATCATAAGGATGATTTGAGTAAATTTGACAAAATTCCATTTAAAAATATTCAACTAGGAAAAGTTGATGAAAAGCAAAATTTTTTCAATTTTCGTTTTAACATCCACATGCCTAAAAATCAAAAAAATAATAAGTTTTCTCAGCTGAAAAAAATTGAACTCACTCTTGAGGAAAAAGAGAAAATTGGACAAACAAACGAAACTGCTTCAGTTTCCGAAGATTCCGTATCCAAATCAAGTCTAACAACAGACTCCAATACAAGCATGACAGATTTGGATGAATCAATTAAAAACAGATACAGTAATATCAGCAAAGAAGGTAATGAAAAAAAAAGAAGTTCAATTGATTTACAAGATGACCAGCAGACTGTCATAGAATTACCATCAGGGCTTGATGGTGATTCAGATAATGAGCAAATTGATGATTATTATTCCAGTGATTTTTTTAACAAAAGAAATAAACAAGAAGTCGATGAAAAAACTCTAGCAGATGAGAAAGAGACCGAGACTGTAATAACAACTTATAATATGAGTCAAGTAATAGAGCAAAAAGCATCAATCTTGATAACAGACTCATCTAGTTCAGACAGTTGCGTTGAGTCCAAGGATCCAAACATAAAAATTAAAAAGGGCCGATCACCAGCAAAACGAGAATTTAATAAAAAATCATCTCCTGAATATCAGGGAATAAATTTCCAACCTTTGCAAAGTCAATTGATTGATGAATCTCCTCAAGAAAAGGAATTTTTTTATCCGTCAAGGAATGAATCTATGGAAAAAACACCTAGTGAATATCAAGGAAAAAATTTTCAACTTGATGATTTTCAAGAAAAGGAATCATTTTATCCTTCAGGATATAAAATTGATAAAAGTTCATCCGATGAACTTCCTGGATCATATTTCCAACCTTTGCAAAGTCAATTGATAGATGAATCTCAAGAAAAGGAATCATTTAATCCTTCAGGATATGAAAATGATAAAAATTCATCCGATGAACTTCCTGGATCATATTTCCAACCTTTGCAAAGTCAATTGATAGATGAATCTCAAGAAAAGGAATCATTTAATCCTTCAGGATATGAAAATGATAAAAATTCATCCGATGAACTTCCTGGATCATATTATCAGCCTATGAAAAGTCAATTGATAGATGAATCTCAAGAAAACGAGTATATATATGAATCTGAGTCATCAAATCAATTTGAAAGATATGAACAGTTATCCCAAAAGTTTGATAAGAACGGAAAGATTTTTTATGAAATTATATGTCCTGAATATGAAAATAAAGATAAAGAAGTGCATGAGCAAACAGAATTTTTAACATCTGAACAGCGAGATGAAAAAGAAGAAGAAGATAAAAAAATTTTCTTCTTGTCTCATGTTGACACTTCAAATGCTAAGGGTAAACTTGAAAATTTTGAATATCTTAAGGAAGAAGATAATTATGTTAAATTTTGTCCTAATGATGATGATCCAAGACCAACACCAAAAGTGACAATTAATCTTTTTAAAGATGTAAACTCTGTTGACAAGCGATGTTCAAATATTCAAGAACAAGATAACGATGATTCTGCAACAAGTATAATTGACATTCCGAAAATAATGTCACATTTTTATGATGCATCAAGAAATGAGGCTAGTTGGAGTGCAGATAAAAATTGGACTTTTTTGGACGACACAAATAAAAATGTTTGTTTAACTGAATGTTTTAAGTCAAATATAACAGCAATAAAAAATGGATCAAAAAAATTTGTTCTTTTTTGTTCAGAAATTTTTGATGCTGATCAATCTAGGATTTGTTTTGAACAAGTTTTTGAATATGTTTCGGTAAAATTTAAAGATTCAGATTCGCATGAAGACATAAGCAAAAAAACAAGGAAAAAAATTGATCACTTGGATTCATTAACAGAAAACAATATGAACATATTTCATCCCATTGAATATGCCAAAGAAAATCTAATTGAACGAAAAAGTTCAAATTTTTTGCGCAATCATTTGCTTCCTGGTGTCAGAAGAGACATTCTTTTGGGGTTTGAGGACGATCAAAATACTGATAAAATTAATTGGATGTTTCAAAATTGTCTTTTGACCAATTTACTGAGCAAAACATTAGCTCAAAACAAGCAAAAATTGTTTATTATTTTGGTAAAAGCCAAAGAAAAGTGTCTTCGCTTTGATCAAATACTCAGAAAATCCAAGCTACCATGTGACATATATGATCGCAAAGATTTTCAGCACAATAATGAATCTCGTGTTGTGACACACTTGTCTTTTACTGGACTTTCAAGTGAGCAAGAATCCAAAAAAGGAAGCCAACAATATTTTTCTGTATCTGATAGACAAAAATATCAACAAATCGATGACAAATCTGTCAAAAAGACCAAACAGCTCTCAGATTTATCAATTGATGTTTTGGAAAATGTCAATATTGAACCAAGAAGCCAGAGTCATGCTGAAAATAATCAAATTACAAAAAAGTCATCGCCAGACTATAATAGTTTTAACCAAAGCATTGCATCAAGTATTACAGATACCAGTCCGAGTGATAATTTTCCAAATTCGTACGAATACGATGCCACTTATGAAGAGGATGATCTTTTTGACAATTTTATCACCCAAAAACCTAGTTCTACACCTTTTTCTGAATCAAGACAAAAAGATTTGTATTCCTTTCAAATGCATATATCATCTAGTTCGGATTCGGATAAAAAAGTTCCGTCATCATTTGAAAGTAAACTGGATCAGAACAGAAATAAAATTGACATTATAAAATCAAATCAAGATCGAGCAATCATTGAAAGCACTGAAGAATCGAAGGAGTTAAAAAGCCCTTTGAGTCCAAGAAGATTTCAATTTATAGATAAACGATGTGAAAAATCAACACCCACTAATCTATTGTCTCGGGAACAGCTACAAAAACAAAAAAAATATTCAGCAGTTCTTGAACAATCAGAGAAAATTCAAAATTTGAAAAAAATGATCCAGTCAATTCACCATCGTACTAAAAACTTTTGAGTTTTTTAATTTTTTAAAAATGAATAAATTGTTACAAAAATTTCAATTTTTTTTAGCATCTTTTTTAGCATTTTTTGACAAAATTTCTTAATGTAAAATTTTTTGTCAACATTTTTTGTGCCATTTTTTTTATCTAGAGAATTTTAGAAAGATTATACAATATAATATAGAGTATACAATATATTTCTGCCATAATTTGCACTTTCTCATTATTCGATTATCAGGCAGGATAATACTGTTCCATTGGTTATCAATTTGGTAGATGAATAACTGGCTTTAAAATTAATCTTCAGTGGTTCTTTCTGAGATTAAGCCACCATCCATTAAAATTTGTAATTGATTTCTAGTTAAACTGTATCATTTTTTAAAATATCATACTTTAGTCTTTTGATTTCAATATTTAATGACTATTTTTTTTTATTTTAAAAGGAATTTAAATAATACACATTTTATATAATCTTAATCGTTCATATCCAATTTTTGACAAAATTTCTTTATGTTAGATATTGTGTCACAATTTACACTTTATTTTTAGTTTAGAGAATTTAAAAAAAAATGCAAACGAAATTAATTTTTAAATAATCAAATTAGTACCTTGTTTTTAAAAATTAAAATTAAATTCATGTTATTTAGTGTATTAATTATTTTATCAAAGATTTCGTTTTTAATTATTATTTAGATTGATAAATAAAAAACCTTATCATCTTTTGAATTTTTCTGCATGTTATTCAAAAGTGTATTTTTAAATTGGCTTTTATTTCAAAAGAAGATTATGCAATTAGAATCAAAAGTATATTAACTATTTAGTTATTGAATAATCAAAAAGGTATAATATTAAATGACGTCGACATAACAAGGCAACGTTATGAAAATAAACAATTGCTAGGGAAACAAAAAGTTTTTTTTCAAAAGTTTATTATAATTTTATTAACTAGAAAGTCATCTCTTTTTAGCTTTGGCATGAATTTAATTCTATGAAAGTTTTTCTCTCTTAAAATTATTTTCTGTAAAACTAGTTGCTTTGATGTGGTTTCATCCAATTCCAATTATGGCTGTTTATTGGAATAAATAAAAAGTTGCATGCCAATATTTGATTCAAATATTAGCAAAAAAGTTCATTCAAAAATTTATTCAAAAAATGTATTATTGTTAAATTTTGTGCAACTTATTTTACCTGTTTTTTTCTTAACTTTCGATATTTATAGCCGATTGATTTTGAATATTACCAATTGACCGAAAATTCAATTTTTGTTTTAATTTTCGTCATAATATTGATAACTTATTTAATTTATCATTTATTTTTACTAGTAATAGACAACAAAAATGAATTGTTTAAAATTAAAATTTTAAATTTTTTCTTCTTAAAGCACAATAATCAAGAATACAAATTTAACAGACAAATAGACAAATTTAAATTTAAAATTTAAATTTCTTGTCTCGATTCATAAAATCGCTATTGTGCTTTTGTGAACAAAATTAGATAATTATTTTAGATTAAAAATTATTTTAAAATTTCCTTGACAACACTTAAATTAAGAATTTATATTTTATATTTTCAAAATACCTTAAAATAATAAGACCGTTTTCATATTAAATGTCGCTAACCCGTATTAAAATTTTTCACAGATTTCAAAATTTATCTCATAATATCTTGAAAACTAGAATTTTCAAAAATTTTAATCCTCATCATTCCAATGTAGAAAGAAAAAAAGGAAATTCGGACACTTATTTTTTTAACATTTTGAAATTAACTATTTATTTTAAGGTAAATGAGTTTAGTTTTTTAACAAAAATTCATTAAAATCAAGATCTTAAAAAATATAAATTATAAACTAATGATTATTTTTGTAACCAAATTTCATTTTTTCAAAAATTTTTAGGTCCTTTAGAATTATAATTTAAAATGTATAGTAGTCGTAGACCGGTTGTTAAAAGCGATAGTGATAGTGATGTGGAATCACGGTACAGATCGTCATTTTCAAAAGAGGGCTCTAAATCTTACAATTATCCTTCATCAGCTAGAAATTCTGTTTCTCGTGATTTAAGAGATGTTCGAGATCCTAGAGATTCTCGAGAATTAAGGCCAGTAAGAGATACTAGAGAAAGAGACAATGACCGATATGAAAGCAGCAATCGATATAATAGTTACAGGTCTGCATCCAACAAATTTCAAAGTGACAGCGACGATGATAAACCAAGTAGTCGATATGGTGTTAGTTCTAGAAGAACAACAAGACGTAGCAGTGACAGTGAAGACAGTGATGATAAAAATGACAGATTCCGTCGTACTATGACCAGTTCAAAATCTTCTCGTCCAGTGACTTCCACTCGACGTAAAGCTGAAGATTTTGATTCTTATGAAAACTCAAACGTTGGTGTTTTTTTTTATGTATTTTTAATTAATTTAAAAAAATTTTGTTTAGCAAAAATTAAAAGAAATGATACAGTATGATAAGAATTTATGTGAACAATTAGATGATATATATGATTCAAAATTAGCTAAAGAAAAAAAAATTGAACAACTAAAGGAAGATATTCATCGGGACACCTTAAAGTAATCAAATTTTTTAAGAGTGGAATTTTCTGTATTATTAATTAAATGTTGAGCTCTTTCAACTGTAGATATTACTCAATTTTTACCATGATTAGAAACAGACATTTTTTTCATGAGCCTTAAGCGGCTCTTATTGTTTTACCTTTAAAACTTTCTTTTTATAGGGAGGAAAATTTGAGAAAGAAATTAAGTGAACTTAGAATGAATAAAAAGCTCCTACAATCAAAACTGGTGAGTAATTTTTAAATTGATTCAAAATCAAAAGTCAATATTTTTTTTATTTTAATCTAATTTTTTTTATTAAAGGATGAGTACAAATAAAGAAACTATGCATTTTTTCTTCTTCTTTTTTTTATATTTTTCAGTTAATTTGAATAAACCTGTTTGATTTAATAATTTATTTTATTAGTTACTGATTTTAAAATCTAAGTGAAATCAAAATAACGATAATTTATTTAAAGAATTGTTTATTTTCCCATATTAAATAGATTATTTCCATAGTTTATATTTATTTTATTTCTAGAACGATTCGTAATTCTTGATCTTTTTTGATTCTGTGATAAATTTCGATTAGTTGGACTACTAGTTTCCACAGAACTTAATTGATTCGAATTTGCTTCAAATATTGAATTAGCGTGAAGTTTGGCTGAATGCTTCAATTTTTCTGACATAATTATGTGCTGCAAATTTCTATTTCCCAATGTAGATACTCTCATGAGTCCAAGAACACCATTTCCTTTTAATCCTGGTGGAATACGAAAGCATTGAATACATAGTACATTAATCTGACAAAATTTTATCAATTTAAATTAAATTACATTTTTTATTGAATTTTTACCAAAAAAATAAATATCAGTTTCATTTTTGTCTTTTGGTCATGAGTAGTCACCATCAAAAAAAATTATTTTTAAATTACTTTTTAAGGAATTAGTTGCTGATTCTCAATTAAAATATATTATTAATATAAGCAAAGCTATAGACATAACAAAAGTGCTACTTTTGTCTTCTAAAATGAATTGAAAGCTAGAATTTTTTTTAAATTATATTCAAAAAACCAAAATTTAAAAATTCGATAAAAACTAAAACAATGGGTAGAAAAACAATAACTTAAATAAGGAAAAAATAAATAATTGTAATCATCTATGTTTCTTTCATCCCATTCTATTCATTCCCATATTCATACCCATACCAGGATTTGATCCCATACCCATACCCATACCCATAGGGTTTCCCATGCTCATACCCATACCCATCTGATTTCCCATGCCCATGCCCATACCCATACCCATTTGATTTCCCATTCCAAAACCACCACCCATGTTATTAACGCCCATTCGATTTCCGATTTGTCCCAGTTTATTCATTAAACGTGAACCATATCCATTAGCGTTTGGGTATGGTGACAATGAAGGTGCACCACTTAATGCTGAAGCAGTTCTGCTAATACCAGCTGGAGCAGATGGGTTCGATGAATGCGGCATACCTGTCATAGAGGCTGTCATTCTATTGTTCATATTCATACCAGCCATTCCGAATCCTGTCTGCTGCATCATTGGATTCATTCCTTGATTTACGCCACCCATAGCAGGGTTCATTCCGAAGCCAAATGATTGTCTTCCAGCACCTGAAAAGCCCGGTAGACAACTGATATAACTAACACATATTAACTTGATTTAAGTTCTTTGAAATTAATAAATTTTCCAATTAGTTGAAAGCTTACTAAAATGCCTGTAAATTTAATCATGGTAGTTGAATTTTTATAAAATCTAAAATTTAAATAATAATTTTTAATCAATAATGTCTAAGCCTTTTTTGCTTAGTTTTATATCCAATGCTTTATAAAAATAAAAGCTTGGTTTATTTTGTTAGAAACCTTTTATTCTTTTTGAATACTTATTCTGAATTATTTGAATACTACATTTAGTTCAAAAGATTTTTTGTTAAACTAAAAAATCTTTGATTCAGTTGATAAAGTTAAGATTGCAAATTAAATTTACTACTTGCAATTAATGTATTTTATTTTGAGTTAAGCTTATAGACAATTTTAAAGACTTTTTTCAATTCATTTAAATTTAGAATTTAATAAAGAATTAATTTTGTTTTGTGCTTTTATCATTTTTGTCGAAGCTAAATTTTATGAATTAAAATGACTACAATTTTTAAGTAAAAATTCATTAAAATTTAACATTTTCCATTTCAAAAAGTAGATCAGCGCTTTTGGTCAAAAAAATAATCGAACTTTATGTGAAAGATTATAGTTTTAGAATTATTTGTGCAATTTTTCTTGATGCTATCAGAAATAAATCAAATAAAACTTTTTAAAAAAATTGATAATTTTAATTATTACTCAAAGAGTAGTGAAAGAATGAAACAAGCAATCCAAGAGGTGAACAATTCAAAAAAAGATAATTAATTTAAGATTAAGTATATCTTACGTAATTTTCCGAATTTAGTGAGATGTCATTAAATTTTTTAGTGACATGTCACTGTATAATTTAAACAAATCTAATAGATTTAATAGAATATTTTACATGTTATAACAGCTTGTCACTAAAATAAAGTACTCTTTTTTAAAGACATATCGCTCAATTCGGATAATTACGTTATTAAAAATTTTTGGGTTAAGAATCAGTCAAAAAATAGATTAAAATTTTTTTTTAAATTAATTTTCATTTATTTTTATTGATCAAAAGAAAAATTAAAATTAAATTTTAAAAATTTGTTCTTCTTCAGAAAAAATACTCTCTTTTCACAAATTTTCCTTTTTTGATTTTTTTTTGAAAAATGATCCGAGAAAGTTTATTTTCTAACAAATAAAATGAGATAATCTACTAAATTGAAGTTGAAAAGATTTTGTACGTTTTTCAACAAAGGAAGATTATAATGATGACGATTTTTAGGTAAGAAATTAAAAATGTCAAGATAAGATTTTCAAATATGCCATATTATTTATTTTTTACGGAATTTTTTTTAATCTCTATTTAGACTTAATTAATTATACAATTAAACTAATTAGAAAAATAAAATTATTTGTCCTTTTTCTAACCTAGTGGATAATTTTGGGTTTTTATACTTTGATCCTTTGCTTGCATGACTAACAAACAAGCAGTTCTGCTATTAAAATATCTAAATTATTTTTATCACCAAAATAAAATATAGAATTATATTTAGGAAATTTGTTAAATTATTTCTACTTGGAAGATTTTAATAAAAATATTTTTTCTAACTTTATGTTATCAGCTTTTTAATAAAATTTAATTAAAGATCTAATTTAAACACTAAAATTTCCATCAGAAATTAATATTTTATCTTTGTTTTTTCATTGTCAAAAAGTTGTTTATCAATTAAGTGAGAAAAAAAAATATGTTGCTTAATAATTTTATTCTTTAATCAACAAAATTAAATAAAATTTTAAAAATAAATAAAAATTGTTAAAATCAATCTTCAAATCTATAATGAATAAAACATTAATTTTATGAGAAAAATAATTTTTTGTTCTCTTTTTACAAATTTACATACAACTAAAAAAATAAATATAGTGAATTTTAACTTTTATAAAAATTTGCTTGATAATTCAACAAATTAGATTGAAATTGCATTTGCTGATTGTGCAGCTGATTAAAATACTGGAAGAAAAATTGGAATTGATTTGGATAGATTGACCAAGGATTAATAGCTGCATTGTTCAAACAAGACTTGTCTTCGGTTGCTTTGTCTTCATTTATCAATGAAGATATACTAAAACTAACATTCTTGGGACTTAAAGACTTGGGACTTGTAGTTTTGTGATGCTCAATTTTTTTCGAATTCTCCATGTCATCAATACTATCCTCGTAGTCTTGAATTTCAGAATTTTCATTTTGATTTATTGACAAGTTGGGCGATGAATGCATGGACTTTGGTGACGAACTTGACGAAATTGTTGATGAAGTAGAAGAATTAATTCTGTACTTGGTATTTATTTGAGCTACCAATTTTTCATTAGCTTGTCTGGCCTCTGCAATAAACGCTTCCCTGTTAAAGTTGGCTGAGTTGAACATTTCTGGATCTGGAACAGCACCTGAATTGAACGCATAAGCTGGATTTGCACTTGTGTGTACCACATTTGGATGAACCTTTGCCAGATGCTCTTTGATGGAACTGTGATGCATGCAACTGTAGTTACAGCTTTTACAGTGGTAAGGCTTGATTCTGGTATGGACTCGGAGGTGAACTTTCAAATTGGATTTGCTGGTAAATAGCTTTTTGCATTCAGAACATTCCCACATGGAAGTTTTCATATGAAATGTTTCTACATGTTGGCGCAAATTTGCCGCATTGGCAAATCCAGAGTTGCACAGTTCACAATTAAAAGCAAGTCGGTCGTCGTGGCAGGAATGCTTTATTTTTTTGACATTTGGTTGAGCCAAATTTTCATCAGCTGAGGTGTCCAGCGGTCTTTTATGGCGTTGTTGATTTGGGTGCGAGTTATTGATCATGGAAAAGTTTAGTGTAGATATTAGTGGTGATGATTGATACATATTAGTTTTGATAAATATTTTTGATAAGAATTATCTAACTTATATTCAATTTTTAGAGCGAAATTTGGTGTCTAATCAATTAGTGTCCTAGAACTAAATTAGAAATCAATTTCTTTGTTGCTTGATTTTTTTGTTGAATAAGTCAACTAACTAGTATAAGACGTATATATAGTCAAGTGGAGTGACGGACTTCAAAAGAGCTTTTGATTCAGGTAAAAGTTTTTTTTGTTGTCGTGAATTGTGATCAGCTATTAATTAATTAGTTAGAGATTCACGAATTTTGATTTGTTGAGTATTTTTTTAACAACTTTCAAGCGAGACAAAAAAAAGAGTTAATTAATTTTTTTTTGGTTAAGCCGGTAATTTATCAATTAGATATTATTATCTTTTGCAATGAGAACCTGAAACGACCACGAATAAACATTCAGATTAGTTCAAGTGAACTTATGATAAACATTCGGCTTTACAGGTAAACTTCTAAAGGCGTCAATACGATAAGAGTTGAATATTTTTCATAATCACTTGAGTAGTTTATTGGTTACAAAATTCAAAAAAGCGAAAATATAATTAGTTTTATCGATGTCTTCGATTTATCTTTAGTAAATTTTTTGAGATTTAGAAAAAATTTTTTATCGTTTCATGTTGTAATCACTCTGTATCTTTTAATAAAGCGGAATAGATAATTTTTTATTAATTTTTCATCTTCCAAGTTTTTTTATTTATTTCTTTATTAATCTCACTTTTTGAGGCTAGTCTCACTCAAGGAATTGACAACTAATTTGTTGATTGAATAAAATTTATTAAAAAGATATCAACATTAGTTAATTTTCTATGGATTAAAAGTTAAAATTTTAAATTTTTGACTCAAAAAAATAAAACAAAATTACTTTAAATTTTCAACATCAAGGAATTTAAAAAAAAAATTTACTGTAATACTTTAAGTTAATTTTAATTTGAATTCAAATCTTAGAGAATTTACAGACTTACATGAAAGGAATAGAATTATAAAAAATTAAATCTAAAAACTAGATAATAAGGTTCGTGTTTATTAACCAAAGATTATTTTTAATGCAACATTAAAAATTAAACTTTAACATTTTTTTATTCTATTAAATTTATTTTATGATTTAATTTATTCTATTCTGTTATGACAATTATATGATATAAAAATATTAAAATAAAAATTATCAAAGTTTTTAAAAAAAATTAGGAATTTATTTACAGCAATGATATGAGAAGTTTTTCGGAGAAAATTATGTAATTCTATTTTAAATTCACGAAGTTATAAGTAAAAATTTAAATTTTACGTTATTTTACGTAAAATTACTTTTGTAAAATGACAAAGTAAAATGTTTTGATTAAATTTCATTTTTCAAATTTGATCAAAACATTTTAAAATACGTAATTTAATTTAATTACAGTATTTCATATTTTTGTAACATTTCAAAGCTTTATTTTAAAATTCTTGAAATAGGATTGTAAGCTGCATCAAATTTGAAAAATTAAATTTGATCATAAATTGTACTTTTCAAAGTAAAATGACTAATATGATTAAATGATTAAATTTTAAGGCCAGCTATTGGATTCCTTTGATTCCTTGATTGCATTTAAAATTAAATTTAAATTAAAAAAGTTAAAATGATATTATCTATTGTTTTTTACATTTAAAATAAATAAACCGTATTTCGCTGAATATAAGCGGGTACCGGAGGAACGAAAAAATCAAAAGAGACGCTTATATTCGAGCAAAAAATAATTTTTTTATTTTTTCGAATATAGACGGCCCGCTTATATTCAAAACCCGCTTATATACAGCGAAATACGGTATATAGATTATTTGCATTTCTTTTATTAATCTAATTTCCGTTAAATATACACAAAATATTTAGCCAAATTCATCTAAAATAATATTTTGAAATATAATATAAACTTTTTCTTCTTTTTTGAATATTACGATAGATTTATTAGAATTAGGCTTATTTTTTTACAAAAATTTATTTTCATTTTTAATAATATAAATAAAAAGTTTTAACATAAAACTTATATTTGGTTGTTTAATAAGTTTTTTCGTTTTTTTCTAGGCTTTTTTTTTCCTAATGCTTTTAATCTATTCCAAACGGTGCCATTTGTTACAGACATCTCTTTAGCGAGCTGTCTAGTCGACCGCCTCGGGTCTTCCTCAAGCAGCTCTTGCAAATACGCGTCATCAGCTTCGACGGTTCTCCCAACGCGTTCTTTGTCATTGAGGTCGAAATCTCCAGCTTTGAATCGAGCAAACCAATTTTGACAAGTTCGAACAGTCAGAGCGTCGTCGCCATATACCAAACAAATCGATTTGGTAGCCTCTGTCGCATTTTTTCCTTCGTTAAACTTGGATAACATGCAATGGCGGATATGCATTTTTTTGTCATACATTTTTATTTAGTTAATTATTTAGAAATTTAAAAAGCAAACATTAAATCTTATATATCATTTGAAAGAACAAGAGTTGCTCTTTCAAATGATGTACAACATTGCATAAAAAAGTTTAATCTTTGATGAGATTTTTTCATTTAAAAATCGACGAAAAAACTTATTAAACAACCTAATATTAAAATTCTATATTTGAGTTTTAGTTATTTACTGATTTGCATAGATCAAGTAAAATTTAATTTTTTTTCATGGCGCCTATGAGTTGCTAATAATAATAATAATAATAAATAATAATAATAATAAATTAGTGAATCTATCTTTTTGTGCAGATGTGTAAAAAGTTCCATTAACAATTAAAAAATAAGGGCAGTCAAATTTTGTATGTTTGTTTCCAATTCCTGGAAATTTAAAAATTATTTTCAATAGTCTTATCTCTTAAAAAGATTTCATTTAAAACAGCTAGATTTTTCAATTAAATTTATCATTCGTTTAAAATTACACGTTTTAAAAATTAAGATTCATTGTAATAAAATTAAACTTTCAATTTTTTTAGTGTATCTAGCGAATTTATATTTTATTAAAGACGATCAAGGTTTTTTTTGGATTAGAATATTTAAAAATTATTAGGGCAAAAAAATAGCGCCACTTTTCTGATAGATGAGCAGCATTGCTAGATTCTTCAAAAAGTTGATCTTAATACTTGGTCTTTGTTAGCAAATAAATTTCTAAATTTTAAGATTAAAAATAAAACAGTTGGTTTATATTTTATTTCACTATTTTTTAAAAAATGTTTTACCAAGCTTCCACTGTTTGGATTAGAGCCAAAGCTTGTATTTTTTAAAGTTTTGTACTAAAATATATTTATTAATAATTAAGATTTGATTTAACAATAATAAATCTAAAACTCATCTAAAATAAAAATAACAGCAGAAACAAACAGAGAGAGAAAGAGAGAGAGAGAGATGAAAAATAGTTTGGCAACAAAAAAACAAACAAATAACTAGAACATGGAAATGTAGTTGAACAAAAACAAGATACAAAAAAATAATGCATTGGTCTTTTTTTTTAAACAAGTATAAAAATGTTACCATTCATAACTTCATCAAAATATTTGGCAACTTAGACAATCTCTCTCATAACATTTTTTTTAAGCAGGATTTTTAAATTTTCAAAAAGTTGCGCTTACTAAAAAAATCTGATTCAGGCAACTAGATGAGTACAAGAACAAAAGCACATTTAAGACCAGTATGATAAAGAGTGAGAGAGAAAGAGAGAGAAAAAAAACTCACAAAATGAAGAGGGTACTATTCTTTCTAATGAGTACAAAACGCTCGCCAACATTTTAAAATCAATTAAATTAATTAACTATTTGCTTAAAATAAATAGGAAAAAATTGCCAAAATATTACAAAACCTGCTTTAGAGAATAAGGCGAGCTTGAAAATTAAACTGGACAGCAACAAAAAAAAATTTATAAATAACAGAGACCTTAAAAAGCCACCAAAAAAAAGAGGTTCTGTGCCCATAAGTTGGTGGTATTGGGTGGCTTTTTTTGTAAATTGATTTTGGTTTATCTTGAGCCAAATCGGCGACCACCAACTCGCTGTCCGGTTGGTATTGGCACATAGTTATCATTTCTTCTGTCCATTCTGTATCCATTGTTTTGGTATCCACCTGTTCGCTGGCCTGATTGCACACGCTGTCCATTTGTGTTTGTCCATCTCATTTGATTGTTTGAATTGTTTGATTGACGGTACTGGTGCTGGCCCGAGTTGTTTCTCGGGTAGTTTTTGGCATAGCCGCCAGAGTTTCTGTATTGATAGTTTTGACGTGGAGTGTAGTTTAGGTTTCTGTTCTGCAAGCCAAATGTTTCGCTGTTCAATTTTCTCTCTTCTTTCCAATTTTTGCTTCTGATCATTGACTTTTCGTTGGCCTCACACGAAATACGGTCGAAAAATGAAATGTTTTTGTCATAGAAGTTCTTGTTCTCTTCGCTCATGTGCTCGCCTTGTGGCTGGGTCTGGCTGTCCAGGGCGGACTGAATGCTCTTTTTCATGATCAAATGCTGCTCGTCCTGCAAGTTCATCGACTGGGACTGGTTCAGCGAGGTGTCATTGTTGTTGGTGTCATTTTTGCCAGTGCCTATTTTGAGCTTGTCGAATTCTTTTTCGATTTCTTGTTCGAATCTGGCGTTGGCTTGCTCAAAGTCAAACTCGCCCTCGAACTTAAGTGGCTGACCATTTGGCAGCGGTGTCTGAGCACTGCGTGCCATTGGTGGACGTCTTTGTTGACGTGGTGACACATTTTGTCCTTAAAATAAAAAAATATTAGCTCATGTGTTCCAAATAGCAAAATCTATGCTTCATTCTCCGAACAAAATTAATTAGTAGAACTTAAAATGTTAGAAAAAAATAACAGAAAAAAATAAATTGTTAAAAAATCAAAAGGTTAGAGACTGGGTGACATGACAGAGGCATTACTTCGCGTGTTTTGAGTGAACGAAGCGTTGCTGTGCTGCTTGCGGGTGTTGTTTCTGGACTCGGAGAGCTTTCTTTGCTTGGTGGCCGAGTTGACTGGTTGTCTTCTTTTTTGGCTCTTTTCTGGCGTGGGCCTCATGAAATTTTGGTGCACTGGCTTCTGGTTGCTGTTGTTCATCGATTGATTCAGACTGGAGTTAACTGTTCAAATCACGGATTAGTCAAGTTGTATTTTTTTTTTTTTTTTTAAGAAAGAAGCAATTGAAGCATAGAAACAGGGGCCCTAAGTTGGACAGAAAAAAAATGTCAACTTACGCGAAGCGTATTGTTGGCTGCGTTCTTGCATTGGTTGTCTTTGGCGTCTGTAGCCATTTTGTTGTTGGGGCAAATTTTTTGCACGTTGCTGATGCTGCTGCTGATTTTGATAGCCATTGTTGCGCTGATTTTGGTAGCCATTGTTGCGTTGGCTTTGGTAGCCGTTGTTTTGTTGCATGCGTTGATTGTTATCTCTGTAGTCGTTTTGCTGGTGACGCTGTGAGCCAACGGTTCTCTGTTGCTGCTGTTGCTGCTGTTGGCTGGCCGAGTTTTGTCTGTCGCTGTCGACTTGCACACTGCTGTCCTGGGTTGGAGAGCGTCTCTCGGCTGACTGGGTGGCCGCTTGCGCTGTTTGCTGAGCTTGGACTGTGCCAGTGGGGCCGATGGGCTGAGCGGGCGCTGACGGCATGCTAGTGGCAGTCGAACTGGGCAGATTGGTCATGGACGCCTGGCTTGGCGCTGATGATTGTTGGGTGCTGTTTGGAAAGACCGGGCCTGATGATGTGGTCACAATGGCCGGGTCTTGCATTAGGCCGGACGGCAATTGGTTGGGTTGCTTGGCGGCCGGGTACGGCTCGCAAACATGCAAGTCCTCGATGTCGCTTCCACGGAAAATTATGTACTCGAATACTTCATCACGTGGTGGGACCGGGCGGTCTGTTGGACGGTCCTCAGTACCAAATGAACGGACTTAAATACATGAAGTTAGTATGCTTTTTTTTTTTAGGAAAATAATTTAAAAGCTTGGTTACCTTTGGCCAATGCGACAGTTGATTCATTGGTGTCAATGGTGTACAAAATGCCCTCGTAGCGAATTTTGGCTTTGGATACCAGGCTAATTTTGCTTCCTAGATACGGAGTAGTTGCCATTTCTTATCAATTATTTAACTCAATAAATAAAAATCTAAATTGGACACAAGTTTTTTTTTAGTTTTTTTTGAACATTGGCTTTAGACAAGCTTAAGCTTTGTAAAATTGATGAAAGAGAAAACTTTTTTTTTTTCAAATCAAAAATGACTCTTAGTTAAAGATCGGCTTTTATAATTTTATATGTCAAAAAAACTATTCTCAATCCTTAGTTAAAGCTTTTTTTCTTGTTGCCAACTATCGGGACTTGTTTCAATTCATATACAAAAGCACACGATCTAAAAAAGCTACCCTTGAAAACGAAATAACAATGCTTCTAGTTGGCTTAAGCTATTCAGCTGTTCAAGAGACTTGCAAGCCAAAACACTTGCCAAAGGATTGCAGTTTTCTCTCGCCAAGCTTGCTTTCAAACGATTTCGTCATTGCTTGCAAGAACCATTTTTTTTTCGTTTTTTTTTTTGAAATTTTAATATTGCTTAATAATTGCGAACATAAAAAATGTAACGAGAGAAAGCAAATTTTAGCATGCTTGCAACAATAGAGCCCGATTCTGGATTAGAAGCGTGCAAATATTCTGCTCTTCTTCATCTCTTCTCTTTTCTGCACTCGAATAATTCTAAATCCTGAAAATATGGTGAACACTTTTTGAAATCGAATTGCAAAATTTAGCTCAATAGCTGACTAAGAACATGTCTTGACTTGATTAGTTAATAGAATGGCAAGCACAAATTTGCGCAGATTTTTCATTCAGTTCTCGTACAATGGATCTCGCTTTAGGTACCTAAACTAATCACCCAGTAAAGCAATGAGTTATTTTTTTTGGCTTTTAGTGGCGTGGCAAAGCAATTGAACAGTGTTCACACTGTTCATAATGTAATCTTTGAAAATCTGAAAGAGTCTTGTGGCGAAAATATTCAGCTAAAATCTAATATTTGTATATCGAGTCGAACTGATGCTGGAGTTCACGCTCTGTCTAATACAGCTCACTTTGATCTTGAGACACATGAACCAACTTGCTCTGATGGCATCTGCGCTCACATTAAAAATAAATTGAACAATAATTTTATTCAGCATAAAAATAATATTAGGTAATTTATTACAACAAAAAAAATTTAAAATGAAAATCTCAGAACCCAAAAAAAGTCTGATAAATTTTTACAAAAAAAATTTTTGATTTTATTTGACCTTAAAATTGATTTGAAATTAAAATTAAGAATTCTTGATTGTCGAGAAGTTGGTCGCAATTTTGTATCTAGACATGCCAAGTCGAGAACGTACTTGTACAGATTGGCCTATTTGAAAAATGGACCATATTATTGGGACCAAGTAGAGACAGTGAAAAAAATTGACAGATTGCTAAAAAATAGCCACAATCGATCAATGCCATATTTGTATCCATTTAGCAACTATTTGAGTATTTTTGATTCTAATTGTGTTACTGAGCTAAAGTAAATAACTTTAATATATTGAGAAAAAAAAATTAATTTGGAATTTTAGTGAGCCTATTGATAAAGATTTGTTCTTTGAAGCAATTAAATTATTTAATGGTCATCACAATTTTAGTGCATTTACTACCAAGCAAGGACGAGTTGAAATGATAGCCAAAAACAAAAATCCACAAAAATTAGTTGATATAAGTAAGACATTTTTTGTACTTTTTAAATGAAATCTCATTTATTTTATTATTATTTAAGAATTAAAATCAATTAATAATCAATTTATGTCAAGTTATTTAAACAAATATCATGAAAATTATGAAATTTTCGAACTAGAAATAAAAAGCACGTCATTTTTGTACAAAATGATCCGCAAAATGGTTGGTGCTGCCAGTGATGCTGCAAAAGGTATCATACCAATCGAGCAAATTAGCAACATGTTAACTGAGCCTGAAAACTACTACGACCAAAAATTAACTTCTGTAATGAAACCAAATGGCCTTTATTTAAAATGTGTTGAATATGATCCTAGTGATTTTTTATTAGAATAAAGATGTCACTTTATATATTTATTTTTTGTTCATTTATTAGTTAATTTTTGTCAATTTTATAATTTTTAAAAAGTAGCAAAAAAGAACTTTATTTAAAATTTAATTTTAATTATTTTTAAATGAAATTCTAATATATTGAGCCAAAAAATAAATTTTTTTTATCATTGCACAAATAAGTTTTGTGAATTTCAAAAAACAAATTGAACAAAAATCCTTTATTTTTTGATTTATTAAAATTAAATAAAAAAAAGAATATTTGAAAAAATACTGCAACATAGTGCAACATACTTTGTTGCACCTTTTAAACCTAAAATAAAATTTTTATTTTTTTGTTAGTAAATATGATATTTTTGGATGTTTGAGCTGTAAATTTACCAAAAAAAAGTTTTATTTGAAATATAAAAAACTTTTTATTCCATTCTTGAGTGACTCAAATTGTGAATCGAATGGAATGGTTTATATAATTTAATGTAAAAAATGTAAATTATTTTATATAGGTGAATCATCTAGAAAAGCCAAAATAAGAATATTAGATCATTTATATTCAATTAGGAAATTTAAAAAGGATATTAGAAAATCTCTAAGTAATTTTAATTCATGTTCAGAAGTATCTATTCACTTTAATAAAATAAATCATGTTGAAGATGATTTTTCATTCTATATAGTTAAATCTGACCTGAAACAAGACATTATTCGAAAATCAACTGAAACTGGCCTTATAAACCTCTTCTTAAAATTTGATATACCTATTATGAACAAAAAAATTCCTAAAATTGAAAATATAAAAACTTTAAGTTTTCATAAAAAAACTTATTCATCTTTAATTTTTGTTAACTTTGATTTTTTGAATTGTATAAAAAATTATTCTCAATTTAAATATTAAATTTCAATTATGAAAATTCGACATTAATTTTACATTAATTTCAAAATCTATTTTTTGTATATTAAAAAATTTTTTTCTAATTATTTATTTTTCTAATATATTAATAATAATTTGAGAAGCAATTATTTCTATTATATAAAATATTCCTCTTTATCTTTTTATTTTTTATTTCTTTTATTAAATTGTATTCTTTATTTCAGTCTTTAAACCTGAAGAAGGCCATTTGGTCGAAACGCGTCGTGACAAATTCATTATTTTTTATTCGATAGTTTTTTAAAATAAATATTTAAAAAAAAATAATCGTTTTTTGTAATTATTTATATATATATCTATTTAAATCTTATTGATTCTTAATTTTTTGTCCTTGTTTAGATGATTAAAAATTATTTTGATTGTGTATAGTGCAACAAAGTATGTTTCACTATTTTGCAGTATTTTTTCTTATACTTTATTAACTTTAATTTTAATTTATTAAAAAATCAAGAATTTTGTTCAATTTGTATTTGAAATTCACAATACCCACAAATCAATCATTTATAAAATACAAGCAGCATTATAGCTCATATTCTCTTATTTACAAAAAATTTTCACAAACCGAGAAAAAGTTCTAAGACTTTGCTATTTTAAAATTGTTTGTAAAACATAATTTCCATTGTTAAATAACATTTTTTGTTTGTTTATAAGAATTCAGTATATAGAGACAACGCATTGCAGTGGTTATTGAGAAACATCAGATTAGATAAATTTGAAGGTGAATACTGCCACAGTCTCGCTAATTTTGATATAGAAGATTTTGGTGACTTTTGTGTTCCACTGAATTTGAAAGTAGGCAATCTTGAGCAACAGCTAAAGAATGCAAACGATCAAAATAAAGTTAAACTTAAAGATTTGATACCCAAGAGGAAAATAACACAAGATGAATCTTTGGAGAAACTTGTTCGAGTGCTTCCACGCAGTAAAATTGGCCTTCAGGGTGTCTATCACTTTGTTTCAAAAAATTGGCAACAGATATTTAATCCAGAGCAAATCAAGCACCACAGACATGATAGGCAAAGCGATTTTCAAAGCGGCATATTTAGTCTCGGACTCATTGCCTCACATCATACAGTCCGTGACGTTGTCAACCGTGCAAATGAACTTAAATCACAATTCTCAAGTTACTTCGAACAAGGATTATTCTTTATCAGGGAATTGTGGAGCTTAAGAACCGGGACACATTCAAGAAGATACAGAAAAGCAGTCAAAAAATTAACACAAGAAAGCCAGTTACCTCCTCCGATCGATCCAGAGCTCAGAAAAATCCTCAAAAAAGATGACGTATGGGTGTACAAAGGCACAATAATCGTCGTCCCAAAACACCGACTTTATTGCTACACTATTACGCCAAATGATCTAGACAGACTTGAAAAGCTCATTAAAGGATTCTGCAACGCAAGATTCTATCCCCATCAGGCATTCAACTTCAATGAAGAAGAGACCACAAAATTCTATCAAGCAATAATTTCTTATCAGGACGTGTGTAAAGAAGCATTCCAGAAATGTAATAATCAGACAGCTCAGAAGATATGCCGAGCACTTGATTTAATATATCACATTGAATTTGCACGCATATCTAGTGACATTAGTAAAAATGCTTACAATTTACAATTAGAAAAGTATTCTAAAGAGAACTTAGATGAAGTTTTAGATCGTTCAAGAATACAATCAATTATAGAAAACTTACCTTTAAATACGCGTCTTGAAGTATTGTCTCAGTGGTAAGCTTTACCAGAACCAGATCTGGATTATTTTGGAGCAATGGAAAGACAACGCAAATTATATAAAGAAATGCAAGCACGTAATAGTCATAATTTTGATGAGGAGGTATTTTCTGATATTCTAAAATTTCACAAATGGTTTATGATTGTCACATTTCATAAACTACATGGTTTTTATCCTGGACATATATTAGCAGTAGCTGAGTTCAAAGAATGGCATAGACTTTATAAACAAAATAGACCTTGGTGTGTAAATTTCAGACAGGTTGATGACATATGCTTTGCTGGAGAATTTTTATGGGTAGAACGATCAGCTGATGTGTCAGATTTAGTTCAAGATAAATCTATGTGTCCACGTAATGTAGAACATTTGAAAAATGGTTTTCAAGTAAATGATGTTCCGATTGAAGACAAGAATCAATTGATGGAATGGATAACTAGATCAGAAATGCCAAATAAACCAGATTTACAAGAAAATATGGATTGTGATCGGTATGATGTTATAGCAGAAGATGAATCTAATGCTAAGAAACCTCATGGTAGATGGTATTTTGAAGCTGCAACTGACGCAAGACTAATTCAAACCAATTATGAAGAAAGTGTTGCATTTTACTGTAAACATTTTCCGGGTAGCTGTAATGGTATCACTGACGAATATAAACTTGAAAAAATTAGAAAAATAACAATACATAGATAGAACGAGTAAAAAAAATCTAAGAAATCTTTTCATTTCTTTTAATATTGATAAATTTTCACCTGCTTTACAACTCAGGATTCATCAAGAACTTGATAAACAGTGGGCAGATGCTTTTGGAAAACAGCATTTGGAACAAGCTAGTTTATTATTTTCTAAAGGAAACATTCATTACCTTAAAGGATCTATACATCATGCCATGCCAAAAATGGGAGCCAATTTTGAAGGGTTTGCAGGCAGAAAACTGACATGTTTTCATTGTGCAGTTTTGGGTTATATTGTTAGAATTCTGAATGAAAGAGGTCTAATACATGCAGTAAATGGTTTTGTATGTTTATTAGATGATGGATTTCTGAGGGTTAATGTAGCATCTGAGAATTATGATAGAGATTGTCAAGCTATTTTATCAATAATTGATAAAATTTACAGTAAAAGCTCTTTAACGATATCATGGGATAAAACATATACTTCAGAGTTCAGTTTTATTTTTCTTAATAACATAAGATATCAAGGTAAAGAAATACCAATGGGACTTAAAGCTGTAATGAAAATAACTTCAAAATCTGATGCAATTGTGCCATCAATGTTAGATGAATTAAAAATGGCAGAATCGACATCAAGAGATGCAGTAGCTTCAGGTGCTCCTTTAGTACTAGTTTATTGCCTATACACATGGTATATTACAGATATTGTAAGAAAATGGGGACGTAGATCATATGATGTTAAATTCACATCAAAAGCACCATTTCAAACATTTCTGCCTTTATCATATGGAGGACTAGGAATGGCAACAGGTTTACATCTTTCTGCATCAATTCCTGCAGGGAAATCAGAAGATCAATTGAGTGCACTTTATGTTATGGGAACAGTATCACCAGTACTACAACCTTCTATAAACAGTGCCCTTAATGTGCAACTTATTATTAAAACACCTAAAGAAATAGCTAAAGATCCTTCTTATATAAAAACTATCAAAATAAGTTTGAAAAATACAAGAGTCCTAAGAGTTATCGAAAGAAATTTAGAATCTGTGGTTAAAAATCTGCTACTAAGTTCAATTCTTAGTTATGTAAAAGCAAATGATTCTACATATGCTGAACAAGCTATCACAGCTGGAAATGTATGGCCAAAGGAATTGTTAGATTCTTTGAAGAGGATGGAACCATCATATGCAATTGAACAATTTACTCTAAAGTTTACAAAATCTTCAACTGCAGAAAGAATTTGTCCAAAGAAATCTTTGAGAAATTGTAGCCATAAAAATGTAACAGAAGCTCAATTAGTTTGTGGTATTTTTTTTGATAGAGTTTAAAAATCTCTTTTTATTATTTGTAGTTTAGCAATTAGCTACGATACTTTTAATAAATTAAAAAAACTGCAAAAATTTAAAAAATTTTAATATTACTCATTCTTGTCCTAAAATTAAAAAAAAATCATAAAATTAAAATTTACCAATGAAAAATTCAGACTTATCAAAATTTAAAAAAAAGTATTTTTCTAAGTCTTTTCTTTTGCTTGTATATTTGAAGTTGACAATAATTATACTCTGATGTTAATTATAAAACTTTTTTCAAGAAATAAAAATTCGCATTCGCTGCTTTTATTAAATTTTATTTTTGAATATGCGACCATTAAGAAAATAAAATAAATAAAGATGAAGAAGATATATAAACTATTTTTAAATTTAAAGATAAGTCTCTTGACTCAACTTTGATTTTATGACTCATGAACAACACTGAAATGAGAGAATGAAGAACAAAAGAAATAAAAAATTAAAAAAAGCATATAATATATTGAATAAAAAGTTAAAAATAATAAATCATTATATTATATTGTAGCAAGAACTATCTTTTCGTTTACGACCTGCTATTGATCTGTTAACAAAATATTTTGATATGTAAACCTGGAAAATTAATTTTTTGATAAACACAAGGATCAATTATTTTGATTTGAATGATGGAAAACTATGTCATATATGTAATATGTTAGAGTAAGAAAACAACAAGTTTTTCAGGTCAATTTTGTAACTAAATTCTTGAATTGAGATCCAGTCTAAATTTTGCCTCATTTAAATTATTTAAAACCATTTATTTTTTTTCTCTTTTTTATTTGTTTTTTCACATTTTCTTATGTTTTTATATACCTCACTCCCACTGAAATAACTTAAAATTAAAAAATAAAATAAAGATTTATGATTATAATAATTATTATTTGAACACAAATTGTAACCAATTAATTTGAATAATCTTTTATAAACCTCTTTTTTAATTATGAAAATTAATTTGATTAAATAAATTTAAATTTCAAAATAATTTATTCCAGAAAATTTAAAATATTAATATAGCTGATCGCAGAGATAAAATATTTTTTGAAAATCTTTTATTCATTTGATAGTACAGAGTATAAATTTTCAACACTTTCTGAACTAGACTCTTCTTTTAATTCGGAAGATACTTCATTTTCCATTAAAATTTTATTGATCTTTTTTGAGGTAGTTGGATAATCATCATCATCTGTTTCTTGACTATCTTCACTGGATTCGATTAATTCTGCTATCAAACTTCGCTTTTGTTTAGCTAATGTCTCAACTTCAGCTGTAACTTCATCTAACTTTTTAGTTTCTGGGTGCTCTTCCCATAATTGTTTATTTTTTGAAAAATTTTTCGGTTTTAAACTTAAACATATGGCACCATCTAAAGTCATCCTCAAAAGCTCATTAGCTGCCCTGAACACATCTGGTCGTGATGCTTTCGCGGTAAAATATCCTCTTTTAATAGCCCATGCTAAAAATATAAAACTTAAACTTAGAAAAATTAAAAAAATTAATTTTTACCTTCACATATATCAAGCGGACTCCAATCACTGTTTTTTTGTGAATCTGTTTCACTTGGATGTTTTAAATTAAAAATTTCGATTAGAGGAATTCTTTCGGCAATGTATCTAATTGCACTATAAGGCTCTTGTAGTTGAGAAATTGGATAAATACCTGCAATTATCTTAAATAATAATTTTTGGATAAAAAATAAAAATTTCAAACAAAATGGCTACTTGAAGCGGCTTGCAGACTAGAGAAGGGAAAACAAGTCCTGGACAGTCGCAGAGACGAACATTTTTGGTCAGAAATATGGTCTGTAAATGTTTTGTGTGACCTGGTGTTCTACTTACGCTGACTACTTTGCGACCATTTAATGAATTTAAGAGAGAACTTTTTCCAACATTTGGAAACCCTTTACAATAAAAAATAAAATTTGTTTAAATATTTTTTTTTTCATCAAAATGTATTGAAATTTTTCATTTTTTTACCGCAACATCCAATTGTAACAAAACCATGTTCGTATTTAACACGTGGAACTTCACCAAAATAAAGACTATCCATAATCTCAACTTCATTTTCAGATATATTCATTTTTCCGATTGCTTCAAAGGGTTCAGAGATGGTAGACTTTTTACACAATTCTTCTGTCATTTTTGACCAACTACTCAAGTCCACCTGATTTTTCACAATCTGTTTTACACATTCGTATAGTTGTCTATGAGCTTTAGCTGTATTTATCTCAGCTGCTAGTGCTTTGACTTCTAGTTCATACTCTTGGTTAATATCTTTACTTGATTCTCCACTTTTTCTCACTTTTTTTCGTTTATGTTTTATTTGTTTTGCCGAAGAAAATAAGACAACATGCAAATTCGGAAACTTAGACTCAAAATAATTCTTCCAAGCAATAACTACCGAACTAGGTACCAGATCAATTTTATTTAATATAAGAATTATATCTTTTTTTAAAATATCTGTAGAGTATTCATAGAATTTTGGAGAAAAATGAAGTGGTGAATATCGAACATCGACTATTATGAGAATAATGTCACTGATTTCAGTCACTCTCCATAATTGACGCCAAGTTTCAAGATTCATTTCAAAATAGCTAAGCTCTTGATCTTGATAATTATCAAAAATGTTGTCTAAATACTCCTTTAAAAGAATTTTTTAAAAAAACAAATATTAAAAACTGTCAAAATTTAAGTACTGAGATGTATTTTTTTTCCTGCTGGTCAAGTTGTTCTTTGGTCATGTCATAAGACCATTTTGGACGAATTGGTATATCTAAAGGACTAGATTGATTATAAACATCTTCTATGTCTACTTCTAAGTCTGATTCGCTTTTTATCGTCAGTTGTTTTGATGCTTCAGCCTTGCGACGCTTTATTTCTTCAGGAGATTCTTTCACAAATAGAAGTTTAAATTTATTTCTGCTATTTTCCTGCTGAGAATCGCCAATTTCTGGATTAATCAAGTGTCTAATGGGTCTTCTAACATTTAGATTAGTCGTTTGGGTTTCAAAATCTGGCTCTATATCCGAAGAAGAAGTGTCTAGATCTTCAGAATTAGTTAAATTAAATAATGATCACTTTTATTTTATTTTTACCTTTATTTCTTTTCCGTTCTCGTTTTGTTATTAGCTGCTGTTTTTTTTGTTTGGAACTAAATGGTTTTCTTCTTCTGTTTAGTGGCATTTTATTGCGCCGATAATTTTAAGTTAAATTTCAAAAATATCTCTAAAAAGTACTTTTTTATTTAAATATGTCAAAACTAAGTCATAATTTATAAATTCACTTTTTCTTTAACAAGTAATAAACAAAATTTAATAATGAATATTTATTTATTTTTAATTTAACTTTTAATCAAGAGACGAATAATGTTTCAATAAGTTGAATCAATAAGATCTTATTCAGAAATAATTAAATAAAATTTTATTTCATTCTAAAATGATAACTCTGCTTATTAATTTTCTAATTTAAACTTATATTCATATCTGAAAACACAATTAATGTAAAAAAATGTAATACATTTATTTTTAACATCTATTACATAATTTATTTATAATTATTTAAACAACATGAGACTAAGGTATCAAAATATTAATTTCAAAAATTTCAAAAAATTGTAACTCAAGCCACCAATTCATGTTAGTTTTGGCTTGAATTTTTCAAGTTTCTTTAACCATCATTTGACTGATTTATTTTAATTCAACTAAAAATAAAACAAAAAACACGCTTTGAGAATATATTAAACAAACATTTGCAAAGATTCAGAAGAACCTAGTTTTAATTAAATGAAAATGAGAAAAATTTTTTGTTTTATGGCCAAAAATAAAATTTTAGTCAAATGTTTTAAAAAATTTTCAAGTATTTTAAAATATTTTATTTAAAAATGATAAGAAAGAAAGAGAATTACATTTACTTCAATATTATGAGTGTCTAACATGAAATGAAAGCGTTAAAACTCGTGTTTAAAAATTTTTTTTAATTGCAAAATTTACATTTTTCAATTTTTCGAAATTTAAATTTTTTAATAAAAGAACCAAAAATTTTAAAAAAATTTGAACAATTGTGTCAAATTCACAATTCCGAACGAGTTGTTCTTCAATTTTTTATGTACATGTTCCTTCAATTGATTTAAAGCCTTCTCTAGCTCTTTATTATTTCTTATCAAATTAGTTACATCAATCAGATCGTCTTTGAAGCAATTTTTATATGCCTCATAGTCGAAAATAAACTTAAAGAATTTCATTTGATAGTACAAATCAGAGTGAGAAAATTCCATACAAGTTGCATATCGTTCGCATTCTACACATTGAGGCTTTCCATGAAAGTATTTACAAGAAATTCTCTTTGTCCTAAATGAACACATTGGATCTTCACATACCAGCCATCCTTGATAATACTGCCGTATAAATTTTCCCAATTGTAAAGTTATTAAATTTTTGATGTAAGCTAATTTTGACAATGGTTTAAAAGTACATGCCGGATTCGCACATGACTCCAGAATGCATTTTATTTTTGAACTTGATGTCTTTTTAGTATCTGATATTATAATGGAAGTTCCTTCCAGTTTAATGTCATCATCATCATCAGCCTCCATTTTAACATCAGCGGGCTCCTGTTTTATACCATCATTTGATTTTACAAACGAACTAGTCCAGTTTGATTCGGTTTTACACTCGGGACATATAAACCTAAATGGCAAGCAATTCGAATACTTTTCTAGTTCGTTCATAAAATTTTCTATTTTTTTCTGCTGCTTGGACAATTGTGGTATGGCAATTGTAGAGCCTGAGTTTGATGCTGAATTTTTGTGTCTAAATCCATTTGGATCTAGACCTAGAGATTGAGCAATTTGATAAGCATCAATGCCTTCAATTGGCTCACATAAACGCGTCACTACCGGATGTACTTGTTGAGTCAGATAGTATTTAGTGTCTAATTTTAAATTGTCTGAATTTCTAAACAATTCACTTTTGGAATAAGATCGTTGAGTGGAAGAATTTTGGGTTCCATCTTCGCAGACTATGTAAGACACTACATCTCCAGATTTGTACTTTTTGCTGTTGTTTGAGTCTTTGTTGTGCCTTAAAGCGACCAATGCATGAGGTTGATGATTAGCATCACTATAATCTTCAGGGTTTCGATTTAATTGCTAAAAAAATATCTTAATAGAAGAAATTTTTTTAAATTGATGATACCTTTGAAATCTCAAACAAGCTCAGATCATATGAATTATTTTTTATTCTCTCACCCGTTTCGGTCAAAATTTTGTTGATATTCGACAAGACTTGATCAAACTGGTTGCCTGATAGAATTTCACCAATAACTTTTTCTCCGATTTGTTTTGCCAAAAGACACCAATCTCTACGAACAACATCTAAGCCTTTAATTTCTTGTTGACATTGTAAGCTCATATCTTTCGGATTTCGGCCAACAATTGTCAAAGCAGCATATTTTTTTTTTCTCAATAAAAGTAAACATTTATAAACCCCGTCGATATCAATTTCTAAGTGTCGATACAATTTATTTACTTCAGATTTTATCTTTTTTAAAATAATTTAAATAATTGTACAAATAATTTAAATTATTTAAAATTTTTTAATCTACCATGTTTCCTAGCTTGATTACTTGATCGTAATCAGTCAAATTAGTATTTATCATTATTGAATCTGTGTCACCATAAATCACTTCGATTTTTTTCTAAATTTTTAATAGAAATATATCTTATATTCTTATATTTAAAAAAAAAATTACATTTTCTACAAGTTCTTTGGTTTTCATTAAGATGTTACGACCATTTTTAGTAATTAAAGCAGCTAGTGGTTTGCAATAGAATCTTGAGTTTTCAAAACCTAAACAACCATAAACACTATTTGCAGTTAATTTCAATGCCTTTTGTCTAATATCGTACTAAAATAAGAAAATTGATTAAATTTATGAATACCATATACAAAGACTCGAAAGAGTTATTTTTTTTTTGCTAGTTTAAAAATTCAAACAATTTAAATTCATGAAGTGTTAACTAAATAAAAAAGGCATTATGTTAACATTTTATAATGAACCAATTAATAATTAAATTATAAATCCTGATTATTTTTGAAAATTTAATTATTTATTTAAAGCCATAATTTAAATTGGTAAAAAAAAAAATATGATTTAAAAGGCTTTATGTGTACAAAAAAGTATTAATAAATTCTTTAAATAATAAAAAAAACTTTAAAATTAAAAATTGATTAGGATCAATTATTTTATTTCGCACTATTTTAGTAAGTAATTTATTATTGGCTACAAATTGGAAAATGGAAAATGAAAAATTTTTAAATTAATTTAATCTAATATTAAAATTAAAAGTAAAAAGTAGCAAAAAAATACATAAAAAGTAGCAAATTTAATTATTATGTTGAAAAAAAATATTTTTATAGCAAAAATAAAAACAAAAAAAATTCATCCTTAAGCAAAAAAAACTTCATTAATTTTTATTTTTTTTTGATCGGCCTCTTTGGCTTTAGCGGAGGTTTTGAAACAATTTATGTACTTGATCAATATTTTCTACGAACAGCGAAGCTGTTTAATTAGTTTTAGGCTTTAAAATATAAAGCCTTTTCTCACATAATGAACATTTAAAAAACTCTTTGTCTCTTTTTTTATGACTTTTGTTTTTCTTTTGCCCCATGAGTATCCTTCGAAATTTTCAGCTTATTTTAGTGTCAAATAATTTAACTTTTCAACTCATTATTTTTGCTAATATTTAAATATATTTGCTATTAACAGATTAATTAAACAACTTCATAATTTTTTTTACTACTGTTATTTTTTTCTACTAAATAATATTTATTTTTACTACTTGATTCATTAAATTTGCTACTCGATTAAATAGCAACCATTCATTATTTGGTGTCTATTCCCTGGTTTGATAGTATAAGGTCCTTTTTTTTCATACGATTAAAGATGAGAGTCAAATTAAGAAGCTTTGAAAAAAATTATACCAAAAAACTTCAGAAGCTCGTCACCACTTGTATCTTTAAATTTGGTTTTTTAATTAATAATATTAATAAACACAAACTTAAAATTTTAATTATTTTGATTTTTTAATCCCATTCACTTTTTCATAATAATACTTTTAAAATAAATAAATTGCAAAATTATTACATGCCAGCTTAAAGTTACTTAGTAAATTCATGACTATTAAATAACATAGCATAATAATTAAAATTTAAAAATCATTGTATATTCTTTTTGGTAAATAAAAACAGAAACAAATTATATCCCAAAATAAATATTAGATAATTTCATTGAAAAGATTTTTATTTTTGATAACTTATAGAAGCTTAAAAAATAAAGATTAATGAGAATTTTCATTTAAGATAGCCAAGGTAAATTAAAAAAAAATCCTGAATTTGTATTGAAAAATAATTAAAACAATTATCGTATCTTTTTCTTCATACAAAAAAATTTTCAAATATTTGTTTATTTCTTATAATAACATAATACCTTTATAATTAATTCAATAGATTTTATACAAATCTTTTTGACACAAATCTTAAAGATAATTTTAATAAAGCTCAAATTATAATTAAAATGCCAAATTAATCCATATTGTTCAAATTTCCTAAAAATTTGTATCAAAATAAGATTATTTAAAAATCAATTTAAAAATTGATATTCTTCATTCGTAGATGATATTTACCTGCATTTTAAGGTCAGGACTTAGATTTTTTTCCTGCATCAACTGTTTTACTTGACGTCTTGAGTCAACCAATTTACGAATTTCCATTGGTAAAATACCTTGTTTTTCGTCCAGTGCAGGTACTTTAATAAAATTTTCCAAATATTCATCAATATCAGTTTCAGCTAGCTCATTTGTTGGTCGACTAATAGTAGTGAAACAAATATTAAACTCTTGAATAATACTAGGATAAAGTGAATTAAAATCAAGCAAGAGAATGAATTTGTCATAAAAGCCAATTTTTGGGTCCAAAACCAAGCCACCTTGGTAGCTATTCGAGTTAGTATTGTGTGTATTTTTAGGCTCAACCTTTTCCAACTTGACCAAAGTTGTGTTATTAGTTGACGATGGCATATCCTCATCGTCTTCCAGAGCCATTTTAGAAAGCATTTCATCTTCCATTTCCTCTTGTGTTTGATTCATGCTCATCTCAATCTTAGCCACACTTTTATTAACCACAGATTTGGCAGGCTTTGTATTTTGCCTAGCACTTTTAGCATATCCAGAATACTTTTCAGGCAGAATAAAATCTTTGTCATTAAAAGCATGCAATAGCAGATACTCGTTGCGCTCCGAGCGACCACCTGTCAGTGTTCTGGACAGCACATTACCAGCAATGCATGTTATTTGATATGCCAATTGCAAACACTGCAAATCATTAAATATATTGAGTATATAGGTGGCATCCATCATTGCCAATTGTAAAAACTTAATCAACAATTGAGAATTAGCATAAAAGGCAGCCACGTTTTTTTCCTCTTCATAGTCCCTTTCTAAAATACCACTCTTGTCCTTTTTGTACAACACATGACTAACAAGCTCATTTAGGTCAAAACTTTTGCATTTGGAAAGCAATTCTTTGGCACTTATCATTATATCACAGAGCAATCTTCCGGAAAAAACTGTCTGTATGCGTTGCTGAATGGCCAAATTGTTGGCTGTTGAGTTGTGAGTGCCACGTTTGAAATGACCAGGCAAATTGGGCATTGTAGAGCGCTTGAGACGGCCAAGTCTGGACCAATGGGGCACTTTATTGACCATGCATCGATTTAAGATAATATCCAAATTTGTTCCAAACAAGTCATGACCAACAATAATGTCCACATCTAGGGCTTGAATTTTGCACAGCAAAAACGCCAGCAGGGCTCTCTCTGAACCACATTGTTCTATTCTAAATTTTTGCAGGTTCAACTTGACCACATTTTGAAAATCATACGGAAATATGACATGTGATGGCTTGGTAATAGCACAAAAGTATGAATCGTAGATGGCAGTTTTTTGTGTTTTCATCGATGAAGGAATTGTAGGCTTTTCTAGATAGAATTTTTGGCATATTAAGCCACAGGCTGAGACAATTTCGTGCTCATGTGTTTTATGATTTAGAGTGGTTCTCAAGACTAGAGTTAATATGGTCAAAGGTGGTGTTGGAGGAAGAGGAATATTCGGATTTTCTAAAGATACAGTTTCGTGATAGACAGAAATATTTCTGAAATTTTCAATTATATATTCTAGTTTGCACCAACTTAGCATTGAGCCAGAACCAGCTTCTGAATCTCGTCTTTTTGCATTCGCTACCTCCAACCAGCTAGGACCTTTTATTTTTAGATCGATGAGCAAATGTTCCAAATAGGGCGTATTAGCACCGAAAATACAAGAAAAGTATTCGCCCTGGATGTCAACAGGCAATTGGCGATTGTTGTGCTGATCTTGGAAGTACTCTACCTGCAAATATTCCGATTCATAGGGAATTTCTTCGTCCAACTTGTTGCCCCCTCGTCTATCAAAAGCATAATTTTTTTTCACAACATTAATTCTATACGAAGAAATGCGGTTTTTTTCTAGCAAAAACTCTATTTCTTGGCGAACTTGGTCCATAGTGACCGCTTCAGAACCACTGCCTCTTTTGAACTTTCTCGGCAAGACATGGACACATTTGGGAATATTTTTCACAATGCAACAAACACTTACAAATGTCAAACAATTGTCACCAGTCTGAGACTCGTTCTGAACTTTTGTAATTGGCATTTTACCAAACATGTACACAGTGCCAGTGTGACTGTACACATCTTCAAAAGCATCGAGCCAATAGAAAAGCATTCGACTGGTGCTTGATTGATTTTTCATTAATGTTTTGAGATCAAAGTCATCCAAGGCATTTGATTCTTGTTTAATTGGTAAATTTAGATGGTGAGCAAGATTGGAATTGTTAGCATCCAGAGATAACTGAGATAATCGTTCAGCATTTTGTTCTTCTACACTTGTCTTTTCCTGTTTGATATTTAAATTGTCTGCGGAAATGATAGATGAATTAAATTCAATGGGTTCAGATTTGACAGGAAGAACATTTTCTTTGGTTTCTGTTTTTTTGGGCTCATTAATTACCTTGATATCACTATCACACGAGTCTGTTTCCAAAAGCTGCTGAACCAAAGTGTCGTCGAGTTCAATTTTTTTTGAGCATCGCTTTTCTTCGTTTCTATTTGAAGCGCTTGGACTCAATTTTCGTTTGAAAGCTGGACTAAGGCTTATGCCAGTGTTTACAATGGAAGAAAATGGAACATTTGATCGGCTGGGCGTATGCGTACCTTTCAGCTTGGGGGTTCTGGTACTTTTTTTGCTCAATTCCTGCATTATTTCGTTAGCAAGATCATCGTCGTTTTCCATCATGGATGATTCGCTTTTTTTTTCCGGTTTTGATTTTGAGGATGCCGATGCTCTAAAAAAAGCGTTTCTTATATCATTTTTTGGATCAGGTTCATCTTCGGCTATATTTGATAATTTGTCTTTGGTAATATTTTTTCTTGAATGCTTTTTGGCTTTTTGGTCATGGTCATCATTTTTGTGGCGATTTTTTGAGCTTTTTTTTCCTGAATAGTCGCCTTCATAGTAATCGTCGTCGTATTCTTCAACATAATCGTAAATTTCTTCTTCTTCCTCTTCGTCATCTTCAACCTTAAAATTGATTAAATAAAAATTTTAAAGTCGATAGAGCATTTTCTTTACTTTTTCGCCTTGACGGGCTTTTTTAAGTTTTTCTAAAGCACTTAATTTTTTGTCATTAAGTTTTTTATTTCGATTTCTGGGCGTATCTGAGTCTAAAAGGCCAAAAATTTGAAATTACTTTTTACTTGGATTAAATTTTTTTCCAAGTCTTACCCACGTCCATCATTTATCAGCTATTTATCTGAGATAAAATTTTTGCTTAACTTTTAACATTAATTAATTCTGCGTGTAACATATATGAAGATTTTAAATTTAAACAAATACGCTTAGAGTCATTCATTTCAAATATTCATTTCAGTTTCTAAATACAAAACTGATTTTTTTGAATAATTTTTTGTTGTTAAAAATTTTGAATTTTTGAATTTGTCTTGAAAAAGAATTATTTATTGGTTAAATTTAATATTTTTTTGTTATAAATAAAAGTAAGCATTTTTTAACAACTTGATTAGAATTTTTTGAATTCGAAATTATCATGTTCTAAATTAAGATTTTTTCAAACTAAAATAAAAAAAATATGAAGCTATTTTATGCAAATGATCCTTATTTTGTACTATATAAGAGACAGTTTTTTTTAATAATTAAATTAATACTTTCATACTTTTAACAAAATGGTTCATGATATCAAAACATTTTTTTTATAATAAGCATTTGAAGTAAAATAGATAGCGTCAAATTTATATTTTAATAATATTTATTTAAAATGGAAATCATTTCCAATCAAAAAAAAAATAATTGGCTAAATCAAATGTTGCTTATTTTTTAAACAATGAATATGATATTCTTGGTTTATTTAACCTCCTTTCTAAGTCAATTTATGTAGTAGCCAAAAAAGATGCTCTTGTAAGTCAGGTTCAGTAATTTATTTGAAGATTTTCAAGGGGTTTTCCAATTTATTATTTTTATATTTAAAAATAAATTATTATATTTTTTAATTACCTGGTTTCCCTCTTTCGTAAAACCATCATTGAAATTTACTTATTTTATAATCTTACAAAGTAATTCAATAACTTAAATATTAGAAAAAAATCAATTAGTATTTTTGGCAACTTGAAGCTCATGATCATGATCAAATGATCAAAATTTAATAGATTATAATCTTAATAAAAATGATCTAATTAGCTTTTTTTAGCATTTTTTAAATTAAACATAAGATGTTTATTATTTTAATTGAAAAAAAAAATCTTTTTTTACTGATTGATTTTAAATTGATTTTTCTAAAAATCTTTTTGGAAAAGTTTAAAGACAAATTTAAAATCCATATTAAGGTATCCAAATTATGAGTTTAAATGATATTTTGATACTAATAAAAATATATTAAGTCGAAAAAAAGTTAATTTTTGTCCTTCAAATTTCAAAATATTGATTAAGATTTTAATTTACTTTAGATAAAAATTCATATAATTTTCTATCTAAGCATAGATTAAACAAATCATGTTTAATAAAGTTTAGTAATTTTTAATTAAAAAATTTAGAAAAAAAAATTTTATTTAGATCAAAAGCTAAAAATTTTGTTTTGAAATTTTAATTTGATCATGAACTTCAATTTGCCAGTATTTTTCTACTAATTTAAAAAAAAATTGCTTTCAAAATATTTAACTTTATTTAATCAAATTTCTGGGTTTAAATATTTTAAGTGAAATTGAAAAAATGATGCATGCTTAACATAGAATGTATTTTTTAACTTATTTTTTAACCAAAAAAGAAGCCCTTTCAATTCAAATTTTATTTAATAAAAAAAAAGTTAAAATAAGATAGAGAAGCAGAGCTTTAAGTATGCGAGTAACGAGCCGTTATCTATTAACAAATGTGTTGAAACATTGATGGGCTAAGTTCAATAATGCGAGAAAAAATTTTTTATTTGACTTAAAATTTTTTATTTTTTAAAAAGTCTTGTGTCGTGCCATGTACTTATTAAGGCGGCTTTACGAATTTTTTGGCGTAATTAAGGCTTCCATTTTTATTTCAAACTTTGAAATGACTTTTTTCGGAAAAAAAATTTCAATTCAAGGTAAAAGACTGTTTTTTTTTTTAATTTTAAGTCAAGATAATATACTTTTTTTTAAGAAAAAAAATTTCAAGTCAGATCAAATGACTTGACTTTAAAATGACTTTTTGTTCATCCTATAGCAGTGATTTTTCGTATATCTCTCTTGACGGGTAAACTACCACTGTTATGGAAGCAAGCAAATGTTACTCCTCTCCATAAAAAAGGCAATAAATTATTAGCAAGTAATTATCGGCCAGTGTCTCTAACGTGCATTTTATGTAAGATACTTGAAAGTTTAATTAAGGATAAAATGATGGAACACTTAATGAAGCACAATTTATTATCGACTTCACAACATGGTTTCATGCCACATAAATCGTGTACAACGAATTTGTTTGAAACAATTGATTATATCACCCTAGCAATGTCAAATGGTTTTCCGGTAGACATTGTTTATACGGATTTTTCTAAAGCTTTCGACAGGGTGTCACACAGACTGTTGTTATACAAGCTGAGGGCATATGGGTTTATAAATTGTATCTTAAACTGGATTGCTGACTTTCTTTCAAATAGAGAGCAACGAGTTGTTATGGGTAAGGCTGTGTCCGAGTGGCTTATGGTAACAAGTGGAGTTCCACAAGGATCGGTGTTGGGTCCGATACTTTTTGTGATTTTTATAAACGATCTTTCATATGAGCTGATCAACAAAAACGAAAATTATGCAGACGATACAAAAGTTATGACGAAAATAAGTGATCTTAATGACAACATGACGCTTCAAAGAGACATTGATTATATTTCTAGTTGGTCAATGACATGGTCTATCGATTTAAACATTGAAAAATGTAAAGTAATGCATATTGGAAGAAATAATCAAAATTTCGAATACACGATTTTCAATAAAAATGGTACTCGGTTCATGTCAAAGTATGTTTTGGAGAAAGATTTAGGTATTTATGTTCAAAACGACTTAAAATGGACAAACCAAGTGAATTTTTGTACTGCCCGTGGGAATCGTATTCTGGGCATGTTAGCTAAAAGTTTTACCACGTTAAACATTGTAACATTAAGGTTGTTGTATACTTCACTTGTGAGGCCTCATCTTGAGTTCGCTGTTAGTTCGTGGTGTCCTTACTTAAAGAAAGATATATTAGCGCTAGAAAAGGTTCAAAAGAGAGCAACAAGACTAGTTTCGTCAATAAAGAGATTTGAATACGAGACAAGACTCAAGTTACTTAATCTCACAAATTTAGAAACTAGACGTACTAGGGGTGATCTTATTCAAATGTTCAAGATAGTAAATGGTTTTGAACAAGTGGATTTATGTAACGATATTTTCAAGGCAAATAATCGAAGTTATAATTTAAGAAGGCATTCAAAGTGTATTGTCAAAGAGAATGTAAAAAATTGTATGCAACGCTATTTCTTCTTAACAAACCGCGTAGTGAATGAATGGAACTCTTTACCTCAAGTCGTAATTAATGCAACGTCTATAAATAGTTTTAAGGCTAGATTGGATGAATGGTTATCAAACAATGTAAAGATATAGCTTAAGTTACTGCCATGGCTCTATAGAGCTTAACCCGTCAGGGTCGCAGTATAAATTATTACTACTACCAATACTACCTAATGCTAGAGTGTAAGGATAAACAAGTAAACTATTATGAGATTTTTCCAAAAAAAAGGCTCTTAACCAAAAAAGAAGCCTTTTCAATTCAAATTTTATTTAAAAAAAAAAAAAGTTAAAATATTATTTTCAGATTTATTTGCTATTTATGAAAAAAAACATGTAGTTGTTTCTCATTTCTATAATTTTTAATTCGTTTAGTCGTTTAAAAATAAAATTTTTAATCTACTTGAAAAGAGACTTTTCATTTATTCTGAATCAATTTTTAAGAGCATTTTTTCAAATGTAATTTGATATTTTGTGGCAAATGTTTCTTAACAATTTTCCTAAAAATTAAAAAATTATGTATTTTTTGGTCGACAATACTAACTGTTTTTGTAAAACAATTTTTATCTTAATATCAAATCAACAAATTTTAGATAGATAAATAAAAAAGGCAGTTCGAAACAGCTGCAAATATTTGCTGATGTGTCTCTAAAAATCAACAAATAAATTTGATGCATTAAAATGTACATATGGAAATACGTAAAATCAGAACTGAGCAATGAAGAAGTCATAGATTACAAGGAAAGTGAAATAAATCAAAAAAGAGAAAATGTTTATCTATTTCTTCGGTTGCCTTTGTCACTTGAAAAATTTATGCTCTATGGATTTTTGCAGTGCGCTGATAGTTTTCTATACATTAGCACTCTACTGCCATTGCGTATTTTTACTTTTTTGCTAAATACCTTAAAGAATCCACTTAAATTGTAAGTTAACATTTTAAAACTATTAATACCTAAACCACTTTATTAAGCTGGAAAAGAGATATTCAACCATCGAGACTAATAGATTTGACAAAATTCTTTTTAATTTTAGTGTGTTACTTTTTGCTTACGTTCATCGACACATCAATGGTTTATCACATAATACGCGGACAAGCGATCATTAAACTTTACATTTTTTTTAACATGCTGGAAGTTTGTGAGATTATTATTATTCTAATAAACTTTTTTGAAAAAAAAAATTTCAATTAAGAAATTTCATAAATTAGGTAGCTGATCGGTTGTTGTCAACAATTGGTCAAGATGTAATGGATGCCATGTATTGTACAGTCACCGAGCCAAGACGATCTTATCTGCTCACTGTCCGGCACATATTCATTGCTCTAATCTATATGTGTAAGTAAAATTAATTATTTTGCTTATTAAAAAATAATTTAATTATCTAAGTCTGTCATTCAATTGTTTTTCTATGTTTGAGCACCACTCTGAACGTTGCATTCAATTCACACAATAATGCTCTTTTAACTATAATGATGTCAAATAATGTGATTTTTTAATTTTTAGAAAGAGAGTTAATTTTTAAGAAAAACTTTAAAGTTTGTAGAGTTGAAAGGAAGTGTTTTCAAAAAATTTGACAAGAACAATGTTTTTCAGATGTCATGTAGTGATGTAAAAGAACGATTTCAATATTTGATTTTGCTTTTGACTGTGCTTATTAGAAATATGGCTGAATTTGAATGGCAAATAGGTTTTTGTTTATTAAATTGAAAATTTTCTATCTAAAAAATAATTTTAAGAACAACTTTTTGAATTTTTTCCAATAATGTGCACCATATTTGTTTTCGAATTTTTTATCGATTGGGTTAAGCATGCATTTGTTCTTAAATTTAATGACATACCTACTGAAGTAAAATCTAATAAAAAAGAAAACAAACTCAAAGACTGGTTAAATAATTTATTATCTAGGTATTTAAAGATTTTAAATTAAGCCTTGCTTACGAAATGCTTGAGTCAAGAAAAAAAAGAGTAAAAATAAATAAAATTTTTTATTAATGATAGTTTTTAATTTTAAAAGGAACATTTTGATTTCCAAAGTCATTCATACGGTTTTATTCCTATCCCACTATTTTGTCTTTTGTTTAGAGTTGTCACACAATCAATAAAATTGAACAATAATTTGTCTTACATAAACATTGCCCTCGGATTTGTCGGGTAAATATTTATTAAAGGTAAAAATGATGCTAGATAATTTAACAATTTAAAATTTAAGTTTAATTTTGATAAAAATTTTGAATCAAGTGATTCTTGATGGACTTTCATATAAATACTTAATAGAAGAAAAAAAAGTAGCCAAAGAGAGAAAAACGGATGCAGTAATCGAATATGGAGAAAAGGAAATGGTCCAAGAAAATCCGGAAACAAGACAAACAAAAGCAAGAAAGCTTATTCTTACTTCGAATTGTCCGATAAAAAGACTCATTGTTTATTCTAATACCACAAGAATATTAATCAAGCGTCCAAAGAGCTTAAAAAAAAAATCCAAATGATTTTTCTCAAATTTTTATTTTAAAAAATTCAATCTTAATAATAAAAAAAGTCAAATTTTTATTAAACTTTTTCAAAATATATTCGATAACTTTGCATAAATTTACATAACACTGGCTGAAATATTTTAAGAATCAGGCTGTAAGAATTGAACCTTGAGATCGTGGATATTCGACTGGTGTCTCTATAGCTTCTCTACAATTTACTGAGCTATATATAAAAACTGGTTTGTACATTTTTCCTAAAATAACATCAAAAAAAAATCCTTTAAATTTAATTTTAGATTTTGATTAAATTTACTTTTTTCGATTAGTGATGAAATGCCCATTAGAATTGTAATAATAGTAGCTCCCGTTAAAATAACTCTTAAAAGATTATTTTAATTAATTTTTAATCAATGAATTTTATTTAATTACCCCAAAAAAATAAATATAATAAAAACTAGATTTTTTAGTGTTAATTGAACTGGCAGGACTGTACTCCATGCTTTGTACTCGGGAGGGTTGCAACAAATTTCGAACTGCGTTTTTGGCTCTGCACAGCAAATTAATTCATCATAACATCTTTATTTAAAAATTAATTTATTTGATTAAACTGAGGTGAATTATATGTTAGGTAAATAACATTAAATATTCCCACACATTTTTAGCAGTTTTGGACTGATGATTCGATATTTTCATTAATTTATAGAATTATAGAAATTAATTAAATTATAGAAAAAATTTAAAAAATTAAAATTGGCAAAAGAAAAGCGTTCATTTTTCAAAATGCTTAATTTTTTATTTAAAAGCTACATTTTTTTTTAATTAAAAAAAATGTTGAATGAATGAAATTCTGGTAGGAAAAAAAAATTACAAAAAATATTAAAAAAATTAAAAAAAATTTAAATACTTACATTTTGAATTCATTTTTTTCTGTAATTGAGTTGAAATAAGAACAATTTTTGAAACTAAATGTTCGGCAGTCAGAAAACTTTAATTTTTAAGAAAAATGAAATAAAAAAATTGAATTTTAAAAAAGATAATTTTTCAATAATTCTTTAAGAAATTATCTCAATAGAAACATTGTAATTTAAAAAAAATACCTTTAAATTTGTTATCAAAAAAATTATTGTTATTAAAATTGTTCGCATACTTCTCGATCAAAGCAAATTAGTTTTTTGTACAGTTTTCGAGAGCTTTTTGTGTTCGAATTTAGGAAATTAGTCGAACGACTTATTATTTTTAAATATTCTTAAAAAATTTATTTTCCTGAAAAATCCAAATAAAATTTATTGACTTTACTCAAAAATAATTTTTTCAAAAAAATATACTTAAAATATTAATTAATCTCTAACTAGTAACAAAATTAAAAAGTATTCTTCCTTAATTTAGACAGAAAAATCGAGCTGATTTGTCATGCAAAGAAAATCTTTTGAGATTTAAAATTTTATTGATTATTCAAAAAAAATCAAATCGCATTTATTTGAGTTAATTACTTTAAAATGATTATTTAAAGAGTAATAAAAGCATATTTTTTAATCATTATGAAAGCTTTTAATGAATTTTAGCTGCCTGATTTAAATTGTTGCGAATAGTATTCAAGATGAAAAGAAATGATTGATTAAATCAATATTTGAGCTCGGTTGAAGTGTGTAAAAGAAATTCCTTCAAATCCTTATTCAGAATAATTAATTCCTTAGTTTAAAATTGCACTAGGTAAGACTAAATATGCTGTTGAAATCTTAAATATTCATCTATTTTGTAAATAATTTAAATAATTTATCATTAAGAATTTTCAATAAAATAAGTTTACTTAAGCCATGAATAATACTGTGAAAAAGTGAGCAATCATGCAAATAAGAATTTAAAAATTCGAAGCAAAACTCGATATCTTTATAATAATTTTAATGTAAATTCTTAGCTTACAGCTAAAATTTGTGGAATCATGTGAAATAAATTACTTACTAAATTTTTTTTAATTTTAAAAAGTATCTTAAAATTGTTTGCTTAATCGATTTGAACCTTAAAAAAATTCTTAAAATAAATTCTAGATAACTGAATTTTTTTAATTAAAATTATATTCAACTAAATAATGAAATTCAAATAAAATAAAATTGTTTGCATGGTTTGTGTTTGACAAACGGATTTTGCGAAATTAAAAGATTGTCACCAAATTTTCTTTTGCCTGATTAAATAATCAATAGAAACGGCTTCATATAACTTAAGCTTGATAAATATTTTAATAAATATTCTCACTCTGTTTAGTAATTTAATAAAAGCCAAGCTGATAAGTTCAGGATATTAATATATTTTGCCTCAATTCCTAAATCAATTAAGAAATATTTTTATCTAACTGACTTTTTAAATAGAGTTCCCAGAAGACACGCATATCAGAAAATTATGAAAGTCTCAGAAAGTTTTTCGAGTCAATTTTATGCTTAAAAAAGGCTTAATTCTTAATTCATGTCGAGAGAGGAAAAATTTTAAATTTTTAAATCAATTTCGTCGATTTCTATGAATTTAATGAAATTCTCTAATAGTTACATTTTATTTAATTGACTTAATTTACTTTAAAAAAAAATAAGTTTATTTTTGATTTAGGAAAAAAGCTTGTAATTTGACATTTTAATTTTGCTCAAACAAAAAAACGTTTATTTAGATTTCTTAATTTTTTCTGTTTAAGCTTTACTCAATTGTCTTTATTCTCACTGATAAAAGCTTTAGAAAATCGTCTTTCTCTTATTTAATAAATAAATGAGAGAAGCATTTTAAGTATATAAATTTGCAATTCTTTATATTTATGAAGCGAATATCGACTTAAATTAATTAACTCCAAATTTGGAAAAAATATTTTCTAAAATCTAAAAACTTGCAGAAAGTTGAGACCTTAATTTGGATTTAAAATCCAAAAAGATTTTTTTAGTATTTCATTAAGTTAAATTTCATTTTAATTCTTAATATTTTGAATGTTATGATAGCTAAGTGGTAAGCGCGATGATCAAAACTATTTAAATATAGTAGAGGTTACGATTCCCGCTGATGATAAATAAATTTAAAGCGTTAGTTGGAAAATGATGATCGGCATAGTTCATCTGATAAACAATGATCGTTAATGCTTAGCATTTAGTCTTTCGCTCCTATCTGATCCAAAAACGCTTTAAATATTTTTCATAATTAATTTTAAAACAAAATTTCATTTTTTTTAAATAAAAATATTCGATGTTGTTTTACAATCTCATAGGAATTCTTTGTGATTTTAAAATTACATTGAATCATGAAAAATTAAAATAAAACTATTCATGTAAAAAGTAATTTAGTTAGGTAAAAATTTAATTTTTAAATTGAAGACGGAAATTTTGAAATTAAGCAAAAATTATGAAAATAATTTTTTTTGACGCTCATTCTTCATTATCAAAATTCACATTTTTTTATTTAAATAATTGAGTGTGATTACGAATTCAAATGCTGGAAATTTTTTTCTTTTATCACATTGGACTCAAATGGTAAGCATGAGTCAAATTGGAAATCAATGGAAAATATTTATGGCAATTATTATTCCCTATGAAAATTATCTTCCACCACAAATATTTAAAAAAAGTGTCCCATACCTTGATGCCAGCAAAGCAATTGACATTAATTTCGAATAGAGATTTTTTATGAATGCAGTTCAGCTTAGTTTGATTATCTTTCTTTTCTATTTTGATCATTCTTAAGTGATAGAGATAGAAAGTAAGGTGCTTTTAATGAATAGTTGGAGATAATATCATTCATATTTTCTAAAAAAGGTAAAATAATGATCCAGTTATTTATTAAAATAAGAATCGCTTCATGTAAAAAAAAATTTAAATAATATAGAGATACATTAAATCATTTTATGACCCATCTTGAACCTTCTAAAGCAAAGAAGCAGCATGTAGACAGCAAAAATGTTTGAAATCCAAACTAAAGTACAATTAAAATTGCCAAGCTTTGATCAATTGATTTCTATCTGGACTTAAATAAAAAAATTTGAAAGATTATTGATTGTAAATCAATGGTGAGATTGTAAATTTTGTAAAAACCTTTTTAACTAAAAGGGGAGATCGTGGTAAAGATATATCAGGCTATATATGAATGACAAGAAGAGAAATCTTAGACTGAACTACATTATACTGACTGAATTTTATCTTATATTATTTATTTGTATATTATTTGATTAGATTAAAGATCGTCTGGGATAAGTATAACTGAATATTTGAGTGATCAGGATCAAACTATGAAATAGTTCTCTTAAGTTAAACATTTACATTAAAATTCATTAAAATATAAAGAACAATTAGACTTTTTTACTAAATATAAAAATTTTGCAAATATTAAAACTAAAAAAAAAAATTGCACTTATAAACTAAAAAAGAAAAAATTCTAAGAAGTGGCTCCATAATTTTTTAGGAAATTCAATTTTCTGCACTTTGGTACCATAAACTTAATTCTTGGATTAGGCCTTGTAATTGATCATTAGAGGATATAAAAAGAACTCTGAAAAATTAAAAAAATGGCAACCATAAGAAATTTAGGGAAATGGATCCAGAAAAAAATCAAGACAACAACAAGTTTTAAATCTAAATATTGAAAATTAAGCGGCTTTAGTTGGGAGTCTTGACCACCTAAGCAGGGGCATTCTAAAATTAATATTCCAATTTTTTCTATGACAACAAAATGTGCTAAAAAAAGAGATATATATTTTCTTAAAGTCAAATTCTTAGAAATCAAATTATACTCAAAACTTGCATTTGGTCCAATTGTAGATGAACTAAAAAAAAACGCTGTAATTCAAGGCTTAATATAATAAAATATCTCTCAAATAAAAAATGGGGTCTAAAACCAAAAACATTAGGTAATCTTTACAAATTCTTAATGGGATCGATCTTGGATTATTCTTATCATTGTTTAAATTCATTCTCAGGAACTAACATCAAAAAAGTACAAGTCAGCAGTATGAAACCCCCTCTAATATTATACACCAAGAGGCCTTCAATAAACTAAATTTATTAACAGTTTCAAATCGACTTTTTGAGTTGGTAGGAGATATGTCAGGGCAGGATTGAGTAATTATGTTTCACTGGTCGTCAGACTGGTGGAAGAATATAGAGAAGGTTTCGAATCAAGATATATCTTTTTTTTCTTTGTATTTAAATTATATTTTATCTTATTTAAAATAATTTTAATTTTTTATTTAATTTTTTTATATTTTTATTCTGAAGGAGCATTAACTCGGTTTCATACTTTATTTAATCAAGAATTTAGCTATACATGTGAGTTTGAATTTATACTAACACCTATTCTCAATACTTAAAAGATATTAGCTTTAATTGAATGACTGATTTTTATAAAATAGAAAAAATCTTCGAAAAATAATTTTGAAATAAAAGTGCTCAAATTGGGAACCGTTTTCAATTCATAAATCGGATTCTTATCGAAAAAACATAGAAAATAATTATACTAACATCGGGAATTTTTTAAAGGATAATAAATTTTCTAATTGTAATACGCAAAGATAAAAATAAGATTTAAATGCACCATAACTCTGCCGTAAGCCGGTCCCCCAAGCCGAGGATGAGAAAAGAGGAGGCTGGTGGCAGCCACACAATGTGGTCTTCTACGAGTCCCAAGAAGAGCTATATTACAGGTACATAGATCTATGGGTCTTTGCCCTAGTCTTGTCGTATGAGGGTGCCGCTGGTTTTGACCAACATCCAGTATAGAATCTTAGCAGAGCAAGAATTTGTTTTTTTGCTGACCCTCTTTGGAAAGCCGTAACTTTGGAAGCACTAAAGTTAAGGCATTCTTTCTTTTTAAATTGAGAATGTCGCTTGGTTTGTGGTTCCAAGCTAGTCTAAATAGTTGCCGAGTTCGCAGTCTTTTATGACTCGGATGAGTGGCGCTGTTTATGATGAACGTCCCACGTGCTTCTTAGGGGAAGGCGCCGTCATAACTATGCCGTTTGCCGGTCCCAAGCCCGGATGGAAAAATAGGAGGGTGACTTATCTTTTTAGAGAATATCATGTTAATTAAATTTTTTTTCTTTTTTTTAAATTTTTATAATTTTTGAAAACATAATACTAAAATCCAAATCTAAAATATACGATTTTTTTAGTAAAGCCTAATAATATAAAAAAAAGAATATTGATATTATCCCTAGTTAAATTTTATTAATTTACAAAAATTTAAATAATATATATTAACTTATTTACTCAACTATTTTGCACCAAAACCCCATGTTGCAGTTTACACAGTTTTACGGAATTAACAAAATAATTTTACACTCTAAAATTACAACAATGCCTGTTAAATAATTTTTGATGCTTTTTATTAATTAAGTTTTAAATTTTTAAACCGTCAATTTTCAGAAATAAATATTCCCTTTAATATTAACTTTTAAGCTTTTTTAAATTCGCTTAAGAAATTCTCCAAATTATTTATTCATTTGTTTTCTTACCGAGATAAAGCTATTTTAGAATTCTACTACAACAACATCTACTAAATCTATTGTTAAAATTTAACAATCATATGAATTTCACTTAAAGAATTACCTCAGTAATCAATTTAATTGAATTTAATTTAAAATAATAATTAAGGCTGAGCCTAATATAGAATTTATTCATCGGACCGAATAATTTGCAAAACACTGTGCTGAATTAAAGATCCAAGACGATTTTAAAAACGAGGTTTTAAACTAAATTTCTATACTTCATAAAAAAAATTTATTTTTTGCTTAATAACAGGACTTATTAAAACAAATTACTTCCTTATAAAATTTATTTTTTAATTTGTCGTATCCCTATTATTCTGAGAATAATATGCAAATGGTATAAAAAAACGGGAATAATTTTATATTTATGGGGTTTCTTTTCTTATGTCATCATAGAATTGGGGGTGACTAGTTTCAAAATTATTAGTAAGAAAAAGGATTAAAATCGATATTATAGCCTGTGCAATCACAAGTATCCAAAATTCGAAATGACCTAAATGAAAATTTCGTAGTATCCTGTCATCCAAGGAATTTTTTTTACAGTCATTACAATAATAAATCAAAAAAAGATTCAGTCAATTAGCAAAAAATAAAAATTGCCAAAAAATGAAAAAAAAAATTTTAATTTAAATTTACATTTATTTATTAAAATATGATTTTAATTAAAAAAATTCATTTTTTTTGAATTTTTGTAATTTAGTTTTTTTAAGGCAAAATTTCAACATATCGGAAAATTTCCTTAATTTTAAAAATAACAAAAATAATATTTTAAAAATTTAAAAGACACCAATGCTTAATCACCGTAATATTCTAAGATTTGATTGTAATAAACATAATTTTTGATCGCATTTTTTTGATTAAGTTTTTTGAAATAATTGAAAATTTTGACTTTTTTATTCTTCGATTTACCAAAATAATTAAAGTCTAAATAGATGCCTTCATCTTCATCGCTTTCGACCGAGTCACAGCCACTATTAAAAGGAAGCAGTTGATTATAGTAATTTTCGTTTGCATGGTTGACATTATTGTTGCTGTTAAAATAACAATTCAAGTGATTGGCATCCAAATAAATGCACTGATTCAAGTTTTGAAAACTCAAATTTTTCATTTTATCTGATTTTTTTGAATTTGCAGATTTTCCCATTTTTATCAAATAAACTGGCTGATGATAATGAGGCTTCGAGTTGGTTGTTTTGGGAACAAGATTTTTTGTAAATATATTTGGTAATGCGTTCATTCCAAATTTTGAACGTAATTAATTCTAAAAAAAATTCAAACCACCTACTTTAATTTTATTAATAAAATTTTTAACTTAAAATTATGAGGCATATTTGTTTTCTAAATATATTTGATTGAAATAAACATTTAAATTTCTTTAAAAAATAGACTTAAATATAAATTCTATGAGTTTAATTTTTTATCTTAAAATTTATTACTCCCCATAGACAAAAATGTCTGTATCAAATCAAGTCTATATTGTGTAATGAAATTTTCAAATTAACCATACAATACAGACTATTGTTACAATTAGTCTCTATGATTTAGAGCCTTAAATGAAATGGTTCTCTTTTGACCATTAAGAGATACAATTTTTATTTTATCATTTAAAAAATTGTAGCCAAATTAACTCTGGTAATCAATTAGGGAAAATTTAGTTTTGATAACCATTCTAATTGTAATGAATTGTTTTGGGCCTTAAAGGAAATTCCGAAAATATGTCACTTCAAATTATGTAATTGATTTTCACTTTCCTTATCGTAGAATTCTAAGAAGTTTTAATTAAAATTGAGTCAAATTAAGTCTCGACCAGCCTACAGCTATTATTTAGCGAAATTTTAATTAATTCAAAATTGCTTACACTTTGTTACTTAATACCTTTTTAAAATTTTCAAATATCTTGAGCTATATTTGGTAAAAGTTTCAAGATTTAAATCTAATTTGGACTATAGACCAGGTTTAATCAAGCAAAAAATAACTTAAATAGATTAATTATTATTTTTTGTTAAGATGGGTGTTAAAAGTTTTAGCTTGAAAATAATTTTCGCTTGTATGATTTTGCCTATTTTATTGCTTATGTCTTATTGTTAAACTTCAGCTAATAAGCTTCAAGTGGGTTCTAGGGCCTATCAATGGATAATAAAGAAATCAATCATTTTGGAAAACTATCAATATTATTAAAACCTACTTGTTAAATTTTATGCTCTTGGAAAATTCTTTTAAAAAGCAAAACTTATATATTTTTTTTGTTTCAACTAAACTTTGTCTAATTTTATAACTTGACTTTATAAAAGCAAATTGAAATTTAAAATTCTTTAACTTTTTTTGATAATTGATCAATGAATTGATTTATTTTTATATATTAGATATTTTTTGAAAATAAAGTTAATTTGAAAGCTTTTTTTTATTTTTTCTTATAGAAATTGTTGTTGTTCTTTATACTCATTAGAAAGCAATATTTATAAAACTTGTAAACTATGAATTAAATAGCTCATTAAAAACAAAGATTTTAAAAGCATAAAATTTCAAATTTTCAAAATAAAGTTCAAACTAACTAAAAATTTTAATAAAAACATTGAAACAGTCTATTAAAAGTCTATTTATCAAAAATATATATTAAAGTCCGACAAGCTACACCATTAAAAATAAAAAGATAAAATATGATTAATATTAATATTTTATTAAATAGAACTTTATTGAAGACTTGAAGCCATACAAAGCCCTAAACTTCAATTTACTGCAGAAATCATGGTCTATTAATTAGTAGAAAAAAATTATCATTAGTTGCTATCAAAATAGGTGCAAGGGAATATACAAAAATAAACAAATCAATGAAGAATTAATAATTTAAAACAAAAAAAAAGGTTATGCATAGCATAAGATTTTATTAAATTTTAATTAAAAACAAAACTATCCATTGAATCCGAATCTAGAATAGAAAAAGTTTGTTGATTTGTATCCAGAACAGGTGTTTCAGTAATTAATTCGAAAAAATTGGAAGCTGGGCGAATTTGGGTCGGAACAGTATTCAATTGAGTGCCATTTACCAATGCACTTTCATCTGAATCAATATCAGCACTATCAAAAGAGGAAAAGTCCGGTGTTGCTATAATAACTGGTGTTAAATTTGGCTGATCAATAATCAGAAATGAGGGTAGCGTGGAAATTTGGTCAATCATAGTTGGCAACGTTGTTGACTCAATTTCAAACGGAGGGCTCAAAATCATACTTTGATCAGGGGTTATAAAAGATACATCAATAGTCTCGAATTGAGTCGCTTGTCTTTTAAACCCCCTGGGAAGAGCATTTAAATTTAAAATTTGAAAAGAAATAATTAACACGTAAATTTTAACTTTCATCTTAAGATTGAATCTAAAATCATGTAAATTAGTCTTTATATGAATAAATCTCAGGTTTATTTTGGGATATGGGACAAGGTATAATTAAAAAATCTGGGTAAACAAAAAAATTTTGTAAAAAATTTTATTCCAGATAAATTTATCTCAAAAAATAATTTGATTTTCGTTGTAATCAACATTCATATCCATTAGTAAAATCAAGGACATCATAATCATGCCAACAATAATCATTGCCATTAGGAACGTCAAATCAGAGCTCACTAGTAAATTCAATGCCCAATAAATCAGCATTCTTAAAAGATATATGTTTACAAAAAAAAGGCGCTTGGAAATCTAATTACTTACTTTTAAGGTTTTGAAATAAGTTTACAATAGAGTATTTATGAAACACATTTTTGGTAGCTTTTATTTGACTTATGGAGGTCACCAAAAGGGATAAATTTAGTGCTAAAAATTCAAAGATAAATTTAAAGACATCAAAGTAGATCAAAAAATTTAATGAATTATAGAACAATTGATGATTGCATTGTACATTGAAATTTTTTTCAAAAATAAATATTTGACCAGATTGGTTAAAATGAAGTCTATAGAACCCAATTATGAATACATGATAAATTTTTAAAATACTTAGCTAAAATTATACAAAAACTAAAAAAAATACAAAATTACTAAATAATTTTTTAAGCCAAAATAGTCTTTTCAAAAAACCAAACTTAGTGTATTTTTTTGGAGACAAATTTTAATGAACAATGAGGGTTTCCATGCCAACCTAATACGAATAAGGCCATTTAGATAAATGTTAACATTTGACCATAAAGTTAACTTAGAATTTTTAAATGCTCGGGTTTGAATTTAAAATTTTTTTAATGACACAGTTTTGAAAATTTTCTTTTGAAAAAAAATTCAAATTGTAAAAATATGAAAAGGGCAGATTTAGCAGGCCAATTCCTTTCTAATCAAACAAATCAGCAAACGATAGATAATATAATTAAATTAAGAAATAGCGTTGAAGAGAAGAGAAAGCTGCTGGATAAAATTTACCTTGAGGCTGCAGGAGGAGATGAAAATTCAGAAAATAAACCAAATGAATTCGGCGTTACAATGCTCAAAAAAGTACACTTTGAATCTATCGATGCCACTGAAGAACCTAAAGTCGAGAAAAAATTTAACAGCACATTCACGATACCCAAAGTCGCTCAGCAAAAGGAAAACAACTCTTTCAAATCTAAATGTAGTGAAAAAACTAAAAAAAAAGCTTTTGTGAGTCAAAATGAAAAAAGCGATGCACCCAGAACACAAAAATCGCCAAAGACTGCATCGAAACCAGTTCAACGCCAAGTCTATACTTTTCATCAAAAAAAAATTATTGAAAAGGAAAAAAAGGTAAAATTTGACGCTGATTTGAAAGAAATACGAGAAAAAATAATAGTCAGAAAATTTGCATACATTTGGCTACGCAAACATTTAAACAAAAATAAATTTTTGTCCAAACAAAAATGCATTCTTCCATCTGAAGCCCAGTAAAATAATATTTTTTTTTTTATTAAAATTTTTATATATTTTAAATTTAGAGATTATTATGAAAAAAGAACTGTGAAAAATTTACTCAAGCGATGGCATACTGAAGTGAGATTTGAGAGAAATGAATGGAGACTTAATGTGAAAGCTGAATGTCACCACAAGTATATTAGTTACTAATTTAAATTATACAAAATTAGATTTTATTTTTTATAAGCTATGTTTTGTACAATAAAATGTGGATTCAATGGAAAGAGTTTTTAACGATCAACATCTATGAAAAAAACATCTCATATAAGGCTGATACTCATTGTAAGTTACTTTATTTTTTTTTGAATAAAACTTTAATCAAAATATAATTTTATGACTGAATCTAGCGATTTTCATTAAAATAATAAAATTTGAATAAAAAATAATGCTGAAAGGATTTTGGAAAATTTAGACAAAAATTTAATGATAACATAGTTAATAGTTAAATTGTGATTTTATTCAATCAATTTTGTTTTTAATTGATTTTTATTAGACAATCACATATTGAAAAAAAAATGTTTAATTCAATGGCTTCAATTTCGTAAGAAATCACTAAAGACACGACTAAATTTAACTTTAATTGAAGAAAAAAGAAATTTTGAGATAAAACAGTAATTTTTATGAATTTAATTAAATTTTATGATTAATTTTTATTTTAAAAAGGCAAATATTTGTAATTTGGCTCTCTAGATTTAAAGATAAAAAACGACTAGGTAATTTTGCGGAAATAGCACAAAGACACAATCAGTTAGTCATTCTATCAAAAGTATTCCTAATATTTCATTTAATTTTTATTTTAAATTAAAGATTAATTTAGTGCTATTCGCTCTGGTACTTTAAATTTGCCCATGAAAAAGAAGATAGACGCCAAATTAGAAAAGCGGAAAATTTTCATAGGGATTATTTACTGCGGAAATATTTAACCTTTGTTAAAATGTACACTTTATACCGAAGAAAGAAAAATATTCAAAAGAAAAAATTGAATGAGTACGCAGAGTCCCAATTGGTCTACAAAATTTTCCAAACTTGGCATCAAAAATATCAATTAAGACTCAAGGTTAATTTACTTGAGGAGGAAATAACTTGTTTTTCAGAAACATATCTTAAATACCGAGTTTTAAAATATATGCAAAAAGGTAAATTTAAATTAATATTTTTAATTTTTTTCAATTTCCTAAATAAATTTCTTAGAATTCAATTACAGGGTAATATTGAGAATAAAAGAAACAAAAGCTATTAAATTCTATAACAAACGACTAAAACTAAAAGCCTTTAACGCGATAAAACAAAATTTAATTGTGACCAAAAATGAATTATTCACAGTTCAAAAAGCGGAAAAATTCGACTCTTTTTGGTGCAAAAAAATTATATTTTATAAATGGCTTGATCGATTAGAAGACAAAAAAGAAATAAAATCTATGCATCTAGTGTTCAAAGCGAGAAAACACTACGAGTCTTATCTTTTAAGTACTGGTTTAAAGACATGGAAATATTTTATCAAACAAAAAAAGAAACTTGATGTAAATTATTAACATTTTTAAAATTCGTGATATTTATTTTTTATCAAAAGGCTAAAGAAAAAAGAGCCATCGATTTCCATAATTCGAAAACATTATTGAAGTTTTTTGGAAAAATAAAAACCTATGTTGAAGTGACACAGCATAAACGAGAAAATCATCGTTTGGCTGAAGAATTTTACAAGTTGACATTTATTTTAAATTAATTATCTTTTTTTTCAATTAAATTAATTTAGAACTAATACACATGGTAAATATTTTGAAAAATGGTATCAAAAATACGACCAAACAATCGAGTTTCAAATGAATCTACGAATCGTAAGTTTCGTATTTTTTTGTATTCTAGTTTAAAGATCAAATTATTTTAAGGATAATATGAAAATTTAGTTGAATATTTATATTTAGGTTAGCCTAGGGTTATAATAGCTAAAAAAAATATATTTGTTTTGTATCAATTTTAGGCATATAATTAAAATAATTCTTTGTTAAATTGTTTGACCACATTAGATTAAAATTTATTTTTATGCTAAATATTAAACAAAATACAAGTGTTAGTTAACTTTTTCCATAATAATCAACTTGTGTATTAATGTTTTTTTGATCGTGAATTTTTATTTATTAATAAAATTCATAGTCGGATAAATTGATTAATGTTAAAAGAAAAATACATTTTTAGAGTTTTAGATAAGTTATTTAATAATCTAATAGGAAGATAAATTCAAAAATTTAATTTATAACAATTTACATAGTTCAAATATATAAATAAAAAATATTGAAAACATTCTTCAAAATTTAAGATTTTTAAAAGAAATATTTAAACTTTGAAACTAAAATTTTAAGTAAAATTAACCTACGGTCTTTAAAATTAATTCCTTGTTGAAAAATCCAAAATAAACATAGAAAAATATAATTTTATAATTCCAAAAATTTTAATTAAATTTAGAAATAAAAATATTTCAGGCTCCAATCCCAGAAAAGAGCTATTTTTAGAAAAGAGATTAATGAATTTCATTTTTTTCTGAATATTTCTAAAAATATTTTATAAGCCACAATTTTTTTATTTCAGGCCGTTTTGCATCACGAGTCTTCACTTCATTCAAAAATTTTCAACATCTGGTCACATAATTATCATCTAAAGCTAAGAGAAGAGCTTAATGAAGTAAAATTTGTGAAAATATAATAACTTTTAATTTAAAATTTGTCAAGAACCGTGCAGATTTTTGGAACCGGAAGTATTTGCTTAAAAAATATCTAAACATATGGATACAATTAAATAGGGAAACGAAAATAGAGTTTATTAACGAAAAAAAAGCTGTGACGCATGATTTCAAACGTGCGTGTACTCCTGTCTTCCTTTTATGGAAAAAAGTAAGTTATTTCCTGCCATCTTATCCAGAATATTTATTTTGTTTTAAAGTTTATTGAGCAAAAAAGATTTTTTATTTATAAATGTAATTTAGCAGACAACTTTTACAAAATTAAACTTGAAAAAAAAATTGTTGAAATTTGGAGGCTTCGAAGCATTCATTTCAAAAGGATAAATCAAATTGTTGATGCAAAATTTGAACAAAAGCAGCTAGAAAAGTGCAGGTTGCTGTTTCAATTATGGAGAGATGGTGTAAAAGAGAAAAAAATCGAAAAAAGAAATGAAGAAATCGCCATTACTTTTTATCTTAAGCATTTGATGATAAAAATAATTTACGAATGGCGCGATTTCTGTATCCACAAGGCTTTAAAGCGATTCAACGACCAAAATTTAATTGAAAAATTTGTCAACATTAGATCTAAATTGACCAAGGGTAAAATATTTGCTCTTTGGAAAGAAAAATGCTCCCAGCTTATTTCAGAAGAATGCAAAGAACAGATTGCTGTTAATTTCTATAATCGAAGATCAAAAGAGAAATATCTTTCAGCATGGAAAGTTTACCACAAATTTTACATCCGAAAAAAATTGCTTAACAATCAAGCCAAGTGGTTCTTGGAAATGAGACTCAAGTCAGATGTATTTTACAAATGGACTGCCAAATATGAGCATGAATGGGCTAATAGAGACAAAAATGAAAAAGCCTTGTTGCTCTGGTCAATTAACATTCAAAAAAATTGCTTTATTGCTTGGCAAAATTGGATACAACATAAGAAAATGAAGCGAGAACGGTATCAACAAGCATTGGAAATGCGTCAATTGGATATAATTAAAGAGTGCTCCAGAAAATTTTTACAATTTTCAATGGATAGTAAAATCAGACGTCTTAAAGCTAATCGAATCCTAAAAGAAAAATATTTACTTAACTCGGTTGAGTTAGAAACAAAATATTTTAATATTTGGCTTAATAAATGTAAATTTAAATCAATGCCGAGAAGAGAAGATAAAAAAATTTCTAGAATAAAAAATGCTTTGTCTGAAGTTAAGTCAAAAAAATCAGCTATTTTAGAGGATATTAGTTTGGATAAAAAAGAAAATTTATCCGGTCCAGCAACTTTATTCAAAAATTTAGACTCAAAGACAAAAACAAGACCAGCACCACGTAAACCATCTTTTATTGAATCTATTGATTACTCCAAAGGAAACCAAGAAGCAGAAAAAATAGTTGAAACAGTTGAAATTAATAATGAATTAATTTTGGAACAGCATCTTAATGTTCCAAAAGAAGTGATTGTAAATCCGGTTTTGTTACCACCAAGTGCTTTTTTGAATCCTAAATTAAATTCTTCCAATGAGTCAGCATATTCGGAAAATCAAATTAGCAATGAGCTTAAAAATGACTTAAAATCTTCTAGCATGTCAACTATTTGTAATACTGAGGTCTATAAAGAAATTAATTTTGGAAAGATTAAAACAAATTTGAACTTGACTAATTCGTCATCAACTTCCAGCTTGAATAGCGATGCTAAAAAAATACCTTTTAAAGACAACGAATTGATTAGTCTAAAAAAAAGATTAGAGGCCTTGTCTCTGAAGTCAGACAAATTAAAGTATTTTTTTTTACTTAAAAAATTAAACAAAAAATATGATTTTTTTAAAGACGACTAAGAGAGCAAGAAAAATTGTTATTAAACTGTATCAAATCTAATGAAATAAACCAAACTAGCATGTGTGAGACAATTTATCAAGAGAAAGAACAAGTAAGAAAAAATATTTATTCAAATTATAAATCGACTAAAATTCAATTAAAAAGGTTCAAGCTGAGATTCGAGAAATAAGCAGATTTATTAAAATCGAAAAGCCGGTCGTCAATGAATTGCTTAAAAAACACAAATTGACCTAAAAATTTGCTTTTTAAAATCAGAAACTTGATTTGGCCTGGATTTGTGTCATAATTTTCACAAATTAGATTAATTTTTATTTTTTTAATCGGATTTTAAAATTAATACAATCAACAAATTTTTATTTAAGAATTTTAATAAATTTTTTGATCAAATAGCAATTTTAATTAAAATAAAAATGTAAATAAAATAAGAACATTTAAATAAAAGATGGAAAGTAATAGATTTTTAAGAATTGAAAAATTAAATAAAGATAGAAGGAACTAAATATTCTATAAGAATCAAAGTTGTTCAAAATTAAAAAAAGTCTTCAAAAAATTTTTTACTGGTTATTTGAGGTTAAGAATAATTTTATCTATGTTTTTATTTGAATTTATGATAATCTACATTTTTTAAATCTATATTAAATCTTTTAATTTCAAAAAAAATTAAAAATAAATAAAATAACTTTACTTTGACTTTATGACTTTTGAACAACTCTGATAAATACCCAATCAAAAGCTGATCGATATTCATCCATCAGTCTTTCAACTAATGCAACGGAATGACTCAGTCTTCCCCTAGCAAAACTCTTACTCAAATCAATAAATCGAATCTAGACTGTTGGCTATTAAAAACCCCTTTTGTATTTAATGTTTGGGTAATATACCTTTTCAGAGAATGAGATAAGACAGGATAAAATATAGTCTAAAATTGACTCAATTAAAGGCTTATAAAGATTTCCTGCAAGTTTTTTTAGTATTTATAGAAGAATTATTAGTAGTAATTAAATAGTGTGACCTAATCGGATCGAGCTTTTGTAGGCTTTAAAAGTAAATAATTCTTCAAAATGTAACTAACACTCAAAAACTGATACATAAAATTCTTCTATTTTGTTTCAGTTTCCTTTTTACTTCATAATATCATTTAACTACTCTTTTTTTTATTCGAAAATGCTTCAACAAATTAAGCTTTAATTGAAAATTTTCTTTTTTATAATCAAACTTTAAAAAAGGTTAAAATTCAAATTTTAGCTCGAAAATTTTTAATCATTTACAATAAATTAATTAAAATGAAAATTAAAATCTTTTTTTATTTTTTAAACTCGAAAAAGTTTTCATTTTTCTTTTAAAAAGTCACTGGTTTAATTTTTTGAATTTCAATTAAACTGTTAGGAATTGCATGGTCAGTGTTTTATTTTATAAGATACGACAATTATTTACCCTAAGTCAGCCCAAAGCTAAAACCTTATTCTGCATGATATTTTAAAATAATCTTTCCCAGGACAAAATTAATTTTAAGTTCTTTTCTTATAAAAGAGGTAATCTAGTAACAGATCAAGTAAATAGAGATAATGAATCTGAAACTGATCAAAATTCTGAATCAAGTTCTTTTATTCAACCTTTAAATGATGATATCGATAGAGTGGAATATTTGGAATTGAGAATTAATAAACAATGTGAAAAATGCTTCTAGAGGGACAGTTAGAAGTGAAGAAAAATTTAAGTAGAATTAATGATACGCTATTCTTAAACTTTATCTTTTTGCTGATAATTAAGCTGATTTTGTGACCAGTGTGGTTTTCAAAATTATCTATAATCTTTTGACAATTAAATTTATTAAAATTAAATTTTTTGCTTAAAGGTAAATTTGTTGCTAGAACTTTAATTAATTTATTAGAATTTTAACCATTAAAAGACATAAATCATAAAATTCATTAATTCCCAAAATTAAATACAAAAAAAAATATTGTAAAAATGAAATATGCAAAATATGATGGATAAAGCTTTGATGAATTATTTTCCAGATTAAGAACATTTGCAAACGGAGCCATTGTTCCATTATTTGGATTACAATTTATCTTCATCAATTGGCAGAGCAATGGATAAACATCAACATTATTTATGCTATTAATTTTCATATTTTTTTTGAAATCAGGTCCTCTAGCCAAAAATATTGCTCTCATTGCTTCTAGTTCACTGTCGAAACCATGATTTCCTTTTAATGTTTGCCTTCTAGTGTTCATCACATAGCCCTCATCAGCTATGGCAACTATGGGAGCTATTCTATTACTCTTTTGAAAGTGAAGTTCTTTTGGTATATTTTCTTTGTAAAAAACTCTCAAATTGGCAACTTTGGACAGTGCATCAAATATCACAGGTTTCTAATAAATAAATAAAAAATTAGAATTAAGAGAATAAAAGTATTTTTTATTTTTTGCTTACATCTTGCTCATTATTTGGATAAATATTGGAAACTATTCCAAAAATAGACCTATTTGAATTTATCAAGTTTTTATCTACATGATCATAAACAAATATTGTCTCGTTTTTCATGTCAGCCATTCCATGATCACTTACAATTACAATATTTAATTTATCAGCAATACCCGCTTGCTCCAAAAGTTCTATTAAATATCCAATTATCCAATCTATGTCTCTGATCTTTTATAATTTAAAATGAATTATTGAAAATGTGTTTTTTAATTTGAAAAATTTTGAAAATAATTTACAGCATCTCTGTATTCTTGTGAGTCAGCTCCATAAGAATGTCCAGTGTGGTCAGGCTCATTGAAATAAAGAGTAACAAAATCCATTTCAAATTTTGTGAACCAGTTGACAACTTCTTCACATCGTTGTTTGAATAAAAATGTATTTGAATAGCTCAAAAAATTATCAGGATTTCTGGTCCACACTTCTGAACCAGGCCAGAAAAAGGAAGAGGTTTTTAAGCCCTTTTTCAAGATTTTAAAGTTGGCATCTTCAAAATTAGATCTAAATTACTTGATTTTTAGCTGTTAACCATATTGGATCTGTTTTGTTCCACCATCTAGGTTGCAATGAATCTTGATCACTTAAAAATCTGACAATTCTGTCTGCCTTAGGATCATAGTATGAATTTCCGACTATGCCGTGACTTTCCATGTATAAACCAGTTACGATTGTATAATGATTTGGAAAAGTCAATGTTGGAAATGCTGGCTGCATAAAATCAGCTTTGACACCTACGTCTACAAATTTTTTTTTTAGAAAAGAATCTGGTTTTTCTACCAAAAACTGGTCTAATGAAGAAGCCCTTAGGCCATCAAGTGATATTAAAAGAGTAGGTGTTCGCTTTTCTTTTAAGTCAACAGGAGTGCTATATACTTTCTGGGAATAAAATAAAATACAGATTAATATTACAATTAATTTCATCTTATTTTTAATTTTTTAACAGAAAATTATTAATTTTTATTTTAAATTGATTTTCAAATTTATAAACCCTTTTACCAATTTAATTAGTGAATTTTTCGTGATCAACAATCTTTTATTTACATTTTGATAAAACTTCATAATTTGATCTCTTCTCAGTCATTCGTCTTGATAGTTTTATAGAATGCTAGATAAGATATTTATACAACGATATATTTATGATTTTTAGCTAATTAAGATAAAACTTATTTTTTAAAATATAATTCAAGAAACTTTTTGAATCAAAGTCCTAAAGTGATTTCAATTCCTAAAAAGATTTTAACATATAATTTAAATTTCTTTGATTTAAAGAAGAAAAGCTTAAAATGATATTCATTTTTTCTACTTTAAAAAAACACTTTTCTAAACTGGATTTTTGAATGTCAAAACTTGAATTATTCAGAGCCAAAAAATTGTTCCTTGTTTTAATATTGAATATTGAATAATTTTAATAAAAAACGATTTTTTATGTCTTAATAAATTGATTAAAAAATTCATTTTGCTTACTGTAATTTAATATAATTAGGCTCTAAGGCTAAAGGATGGACTTCTTTTGAAGGAAAAAATGATTATTAAGTAAGCTAATATTTCTTGGTGCGACATTCTGTAAAGAATGAATAATGATTTGAATACAATACCCAAGACTGCACCGATCTAATTTTTTATTTTTTTTAACTAAAATAATTATAAAGAAAAAAGAGTACAGCGAAACCTATTCTCAATTAATTAATTAATTTATTTAATTGAATTACCCTCCTTTAAGGAAAAGTGAAATTAAAAAGTTATAAAAAGTTATAAAAAAAAAATTAAAATAAAAAATGATTAAAAATTAATTCACAGCTTTCACGAAGCAATAAAATCTTTGTAGGTACAATATTTTGGTTCTATATTAACTTTATTTAAAACTTAAGCATTTAGAATGCGATACGCAACAGTTAAACGTATAAATCAAGAGTTAAAACAAACTTTCAGAGTTTATTAACCATTTTATCTGTATGTTTTGATTTTCGAAATTAATAGAATTAAAAAAAAAATATATTCATTAACTTGATACTGATGCTCTTTACAATAATTAATTAATTAAATTTAATGTATAATTATTTTTATCAATATCAAAAAAAGATAACACACTGGTAATTTGATAAATAAAAATTTATTACAATTTATTTGTTTAAAAAATAATCTTAAAAAAATCTAAAAAATCAAAAAATTCGATTTAAGAGCGTTTTTAAATGGGACCAAGGAACCATTATTGGGGTGACAATTAACTTTGACTAATTCACATAAAAGCGGATAAACATCAACATTTTTCAAACCACTTATTTGGACATTTGATCTAAAACTTGGACCTCTTGCCATAAAAATAGCTCTCATTGATTCCAAGTTATTATCGAAACCATGATTTCCTTTTAATGTTTGTCTTCTAGTGTTCATCACATAGCCCTCGTCAGCTATGACAACTATGGGAGCTATTCTATTACTGTTTTGAAAGTGAAGTTCTTTTGGTATATTTTCTTTGTAAAAAACTCTCAAATTGGCAACTTTGGACAGCGCATCAAATATCACGGGTTTCTAATAAATAAATGAAAAATTAGAATTAAGAGAATAAAAGTATTTTTTTTGTTGCTTACATCTTGCTCATTATTTGGATAAATATTGGAAACTATTCCAAAAATAGACCTGGTTGAATTAATCAAGTTTTTATCTACATAATCATAAACAAATATTGTTTCGTTTTTCATGTCAGCCATTCCATGATCACTTACAATTAGAATATTGATAATTTTATCTAAATTAGATTTTTTAAGCTCGTCAATTAAATAACCAATTGTTTCATCAAGTTTTTTTATCTTTCAAAAGAAAAATAGAATTTCAATTTAATTGATTGAAAAATTGTACAGCTTCATAATATTCCTCAGAATCAGGTCCATATCCATGACCAGAGTGATCTGGTTCATCAAAGTATAAAGTTCCAAAATCTATATCAAATTTTTTAAACCAGCTGACAATTTGATCGCATCGCGATTTCCATTCAATATCGCCGTCATATTTAAGAAAAAAATCCGGATGCCTTTGCCAAACTTCAGAACCGGCCCAAAAAAATGAAGCTGTTTTAAGACCCTTTTTTAAAAAGTAATGAAAAAATTCTCTTTTTATTTTTTTTAAATCAACTTGATTTTTTGCGCTAAGCCAAATTGGCTCTGTTTGATTCCACCACTTAATGTTAGTCTTTTCCAGGTAGCTTCCTCCTATAAAGTTAAGCTTTTGGTCGTAAACACTATCATAGACTGTGTTTGCAGTAACACCATGATTCTCCATATACAGTCCAGTTACTAATGTATAATGGTTTGGAAAAGTTAATGTTGGGAATGAAGGCTGCATATAATCAGCTTTGACACCAATATTAACAAATTCTGTCTTAAAGTTGGAATTTGGATTTTCTTTTAGAAATTTATCCAATTTGTCTGCACGGAAACCGTCCAAAGAAATCATTAGAAGAGGATTTTGCTTGACATTTTTTAGAGGAATCAAGCTAATTTCGTTTATTAAAAATAGCAAAAACAAAATTAAAAATTTTTTCATTTTGGTTTATTTTTCAAATGAAATTTTGTTTTTCACTTTATATTTTTTTTAATGTTTTTTATCATTAAATAACTAAATTATCAGTATGCTTCAAGCATGATCAAAATTTGTTTATCTAAATTATTTTTAAATAAAAAAATTGACTTTTCTCTGAATTTTATTTCAGCTAAACTACACGTGAAAGACACTAAATTTGATTATCAAATAAGATGCTTTTTTATTTGTTTAATTATTTAATCAAATATTTTTATCTATTAAGTAATTAAAAAATTAAAAAAATTTGTTCAATACAAAATAAACATTATTATTTCCTTTATTTACTCTTGAGTCTTTTCCGAACTTTTAATCTGATTTTTGTTATACAAATTGGTTAGTTCAGCTATCCATTCGCTCAAATTGAAAGCTTTATTCTTTATCTAAAAAAAATGTAATCTAAATTTATTTACAAAAATGACTATTTTTACTATAAAATTTTTGATATCCGCGTCATCATATCCACTTAGTGAAATTAATTTTATTAAAGACTGGTCACATAGCGGATAGTGCTTTGGCAAAAGAATAGTTGCCATTTTGGATGACTTTGAATTTATCAAAATAGTCAAAACCTGAGAGCCTTCAATCCAATCTATGGCAAATCTTAATTTATTTATTTTTTTATAAGTTATCTTAAATTAAAAGAAAATTACTGTTTTTTGGCATCTTCAATTTCTTGCTTGCTCATTATGAAGCATAACAGTTGTAAATAACAATCAGCCATAATTTGAAAATCTTCCAATTCATTCAAAACTAAACATCCTTTAGAAACATTTCCGTTCATTTTTCTTCTTTTCTTTAAAAATATTAAAATAACTATTAAAAAAAGAAAAAAAAATATTACTTTAAAAATTGAACGGTATTTGTCCAAGAGCTGTTGAGATAGATGCGATTTTTTGGTTTTGGAGGTAAGCGGATTATTTTCCGAATATATCTCAAAGTCAAGAACATCATCGATTAGATTTATAAAAGCAATATTGAACCATTGTGAGCCAAAATCATTAGGCATCTCAAGGACCTTAATTCCAAACATTAGCTCAAATATACGGTATTTTAACAAAAAGTAATCTTCATTATTTTCAGAAATTTTGGAATATTTTTCGAAGCAATTAATTAAAATTGTTTCAGCTCGTTTAATTTGATCAATAATTTTGTGATCGTTTTTTATTATATTCAATTGAAATTCGTGAGTTTGATGTTTTAATAGTTGACTCCTTGATTCCACTAGAGATTGATTTATTTTTTTTTTCTTTTAAAAAAAGCTTTAAAAATTGTTAATCAAATAGTTTGAATAAAAACCATTTCAATCGTTTCTTTTAATTTTTCAAGTTCTTTGGAAATTTTCGAATTTTCTTCGATAAGATTTTCGAAATAAACTTCGTATTTATTAGTAAATATATTTGATACTGTATTAATTTTTTCATCATCTATTAATTATTAAAATAAATTTCAATTTTAGAAAGATTATTATTCAAATTACATTTTTCATTTAAATTAAATGCTTCGTCTATGTCTCTTTTCAATTGAACCATCTGGTTAAATAATTCATTTAACTCTGAATTTTAAAATAATAAAATTTTAATTTATGATTTTTATTTTGAAAATATACCTTCTAGGTTTTGATGGAATTGTTCGGATTTATCCTGATCATTTATAGATGAAAATAAATTAATGTCTTTTTTAGTTTGTAGAATTTCAGCCTTAAATTATCTAATTTATTTGAATAAATGATTACAAAATTTTCACTTACGCTAAAGGAATTAAGTTGTCGATAAGATAAATCCATTTATTTCTTTAAATCAAAAAATTGACCCAAAATTTAAAAAAAAATTTGATGTCTAATAAAAACTGTAATTGATTTAGAAATTATTGCAGAAATTAATTTGACAAAAAACTTTTTGAATTCATTTAAGTTTCCATTAAAAAAAATATCGTTTTAAACTATTTGAACAAAAATATTGCAAATTTTTAAATTCTAATTTTTTGTAAATACAAATGTGGTAAAAACTGTCTTTTATTTCAAACTCAATATCAACTTTAAAAATTTTCATCTACCCTAAATTTTGAATTTAATAAAAAGTATAAAATGCAATATAATAATCAATTGCATTTTATCTAAAATAAATAATCAGAAACAACCTAATAATTTTCACGAAAAAAAAGTATTGTTATTTACTCTTAGATTGACATTTTAAAAAATCTCTTAATTAGTTTTTACCTTTAAAATTTAGATAAAAATAAATTTAAGAAAAGTTTTCAATTTAAATTTTTTTATCATGCGACTAATTTGTATAAAGTGAAAAAAAAGCTAAAAAATTAAAATAAAATGAATTTCTATTTTATTTATTTAATTTTTTTGATTTTTTTTACGAGTTGTGTATTTAATGCACCAACAGCTTCTTCAAAAAGAACACCAACTTTACTCATTTCCATCGATGGCTTAAGAGCATCATCATTTGACCGTTTTTTAGCCGAAAATCCACATTCTTTTTTAAAAAAACAATTTGTTAATGTTGGCATAAAATCGAAATATATGAAGCCATCATTTACTACGTTAACTTTTCCAAATCATTTCACAATAGTTACAGGACTATATATAGAGAGCCATGGGATAATTGGCAATTCTCTTTACGATCCAGACATGGATGAAAAAGTAAATTTTCTAGGAGGAAATAATTCTTTAGAGACAAAGTGGTGGAACAGTGCTGAACCAATATGGTTAACTGCTAAAAATCAAGTATTTAAAAAATAAATAATAATGAATATTTAATAATATAATAAAGGGACTGAAAACTGCATCATTTTTTTGGCCTGGTTCTCAAGTTTGGTCGAGACATCCAGATTTTTTTCTAACTTATACTGAATCATATTCTTTTGAGCAACGATGTGAAGAAGTTGTCAACTGGTTCACAAAATTTGAAATGGATTTTGTTACTCTTTATTTCAATGAGCCTGACCACACTGGACATTCCTATGGAGCTGACTCACAAGAATACAGAGATGCTGTAAATTATTTTCAAAATTTTTCAAATTAAAAAACACATTTTCAATAATTCATTTTAAATTATAAAAGATCAGAGACATAGATTGGATAATTGGATATTTAATAGAACTTTTGGAGCAAGCGGGTATTGCTGATAAATTAAATATTGTAATTGTAAGTGATCATGGAATGGCTGACATGAAAAACGAGACAATATTTGTTTATGATCATGTAGATAAAAACTTGATAAATTCAAATAGGTCTATTTTTGGAATAGTTTCCAATATTTATCCAAATAATGAGCAAGATGTAAGCAAAAAATAAAAAATACTTTTATTCTCTTAATTCTATTTTTTTGTATTTATTAGAAACCAGTGATATTTGATGCACTGTCCAAAGTTGCCAATTTGAGAGTTTTTTACAAAGAAAATATACCAAAAGAACTTCACTTTCAAAACAGTAATAGAATAGCTCCCATAGTTGCCATAGCTGACGAGGGCTATGTGATGAACACTAGAAGGCAAACATTAAAAGGAAATCATGGTTTCGACAGTGAACTAGAAGCAATGAGAGCAATATTTTTGGCTAGAGGACCTGATTTCAAAAAAAATATGAAAATTAATAGCATAAATAATGTTGATGTTTATCCATTGCTCTGCCAATTGATGAAGATAAATTGTAATCCAAATAATGGAACAATGGCTCCGTTTGCAAATGTTCTTAATCTGGAAAATAATTCATCAAAGCTTTATCCATCATATTTTGCATATTTCATTTTTACAATATTTTTTTTTGTATTTAATTTTGGGAATTAATGAATTTTTTGATTTTTGTCAATTAATGGTTAAAATTCTAATAAATTAATTAAAGTTCTAACAACAAATTTACCTTTAAGCAAAAAATTTAATTTTAATAGATTTAATTGTCAAAAGATTATAGATAATTTTGAAAACCACACTGGTCACAAAATCAGCTTAATTATCAGCAAAAAGATAAAGTTTAAGAATAGCGTATCATTAATTCTACTTAAATTTTTTAACTGCCCCTCTAGAAGCTTTTTTCACATTGATTATTAATTCTCAATTCCAAATATTCCACTCTATCGATATCATCATTTAAAGGTTGAATAAAAGAACTTGATTCAGAATTTTGATCAGTTTCAGATTCTGTTACAACAAAATTTGTTCCAGGGTCTAAATCTAAACTATCTCAGCATCTCTTTTACTTGATCTAATACTAAATTACCTTTTTTATAAAAAAAGAACTTAAAATTAATTTTGTCCTTAAAATTATTTTTTATAAAATCTAGATTTTTTTTTAAAGTTTAAGTCAATCTATTAGAATTTAATTTTATATATCTATCGAAAGATATATTTTATCCACGTTTCATGAACAAACTCTCCTTTGTCCGCTTAATTTTAATTTTTCTAAATAAAATTGTTTTCTCTTTTTTTTCTTTTTATATTTTTTCTTTAGATTAAAATTTTTAAAATGAAACGGCTTTAGAAATTTATTTACCTTCATAATAACCTTAAGATAAGTAAATCTTTTGGCAATCAAGACATTTTTAAATGCTTGTTTTTATTTAAATGTTGCAGTTAAAAAATTTTAAATATTAATTTTTATGATTTTTCAGTAATATCTTGGTACAAAGATTAATTTTTATTTAAATAGAAATAATGCTATCAATTAACTCACATGTTGATATTATTTTTCCCTAAGATGATATAATTTTTTTTTGATAAAAGTCTATTTCTTTAACTTTTCTCTGAATAAGCGATGAAATTAAGTGTAGCAATAAATAAAAGCTCTGAATGACTTGGATTTATTTATTAGATAAGAAATATTTAATCAATTTTAAGAATTTTAATTTATATTAAATAAATACAGGATAAAGTTATTCAGATAAATTATAATTAAACTATAGCAAAATTTTTCCTGGAGCTAGATAAAATATCTTGTATGTTATTTTGAAAAATTAATTTATTTTCATGAAAGTATATTTTTATTATATTGATTGTAGCAAATCGAAAATTTTAATTTGGCTGAATATTTAAGGATAATTACCAAGGTCTTGATAAAATAAGCTTTAATTAATCTTTTAATATTTCCCGATAAGTACATGATAATGAATATTAATGTTTTTTATCTAATTGTATTTTTTTACAAAAAAGATATCGTATTTATTGATAGAGCAGTTAATTCAGTACAAAAGTTTAAATTCAAATCTTAAAATTAGCTCAAAAACCAAAAAAATAATGAACATATTTTAATTTAAGATAAGAGATGATTAAATTTATTTTGGAAACAAATTCAATTCAGTGAAGAAGTGTTTTAATTTTTAATTTATTTTTATTTTGTTTCTTTTTTAATTTTTTAATGTTTTTTTAAATACTCTCTAAGAAATACTTACTTTTAAATTTTGATGAGCAGTTATATTCTTTTAAATAAAATTTAAATCTTGCATGCTAACATAAATTTGTTGTAAAGAAAAAATTTAGATGAATAGCTTAATGAAAATTGTATTTTTGTTTGCAATAAATGCATGTTTACTCAATGCTAAGTCAAATCCACTTCTTTTGATATCGATGGATGGATTCCAAGCGGCGAAATTACATCAATTTATGAATGAAAATCCTAGTTCAAATTTTACCCAATTTTATAATAAAAGTCTAGGAGCAGATTATATGAATCCGTCTGAACCTTCAATAACTTTTCCTAATCATTTAACATTAGTAACTGGTAAATATAAAAAATATACTTTTAAATAAATTTATCATTTTTAAAATTTAGGTCTATACCCTGAATCCCACGGTAAGTTAATTTAAGTAATGCTTGCCTAATATTAATTTAGAAATTCAAAGGCATAATCAATAATATGATCTATGATCCTAAATATGATCAAAAAGTAAAGCTAGCACAATCCCAGGATCTTAAATGGTGGAATTTGTCGGAACCGATTTGGTATACAGCCAAAAAACAAGTTTATCTCTAAACTAAACAAATTAATTTTTCTATTTGAGTTTACTATTCAAAAAGGGTTTAAAAACGGGCTCTTCCTTTTGGATATCTAACAATGTTTGGCCAAGGCAACCAGGTAAAATTTTCAAATTAAATGATGTGTTAATTTTGAAAGTGGTTTAATTTTAGATGTTTTTCTTAGTTATAATCCAAATTATGACTCATTTGATCGAGTTGATGAAATTATTAACTGGTATAGAAAATTTGATTTGGACTTTTTATGTGTGTATTTTGATGAGCCCGATTCCACGGGACATAAGTTTGGGCCTGATAGTAAAGAATACATGGAAAAAGTAAATTTAAAATAAAAATTATCAAGTTTATATATTTTTAATAGATTGGCTATATGGATTCTGTTTTTGGATATTTATTGAAAAGACTTGATGAAATCGGTCTTTTTCAAAAACTAAATATAATTCTGGTCAGTGATCACGGAATGGCAAACTTTGCCCCAAATCACAATGTCTTTATTAAAGACTATGTAAATACTGATTTAATTGATATGGATAAAAGTGTATTTCATGTTGTTTCAAACATTTTCCCAAAATCTGATGATAAAGTAGACCTTTTTTAAATGGATATTTAATAATTTTTAATAATTTTCCTAAAGCTAAATGAACTGTATGAACAAATGAAAAAATTGCCTAATATGAAATCATATAAAAAATCAGAAATACCTAAGGAGCTGAACTATTCTAAAAGTGACCGCATCGGTATTCGCTGATATTTTTGATAGAATTAAAATTAAACCCTTGGAAATTTTAGGTGACATTGTTTCATTTTCTAATGAAGGATATAGGTTGATGGATCAGGTTTATACAGATAATAACCGTGGTGCTCATGGATATGCATCCAATTTGACTTCAATGAGAGCAATTTTCATGGGTACTTATCTTAATCAAAAAAAATAATATTAATAATAATTTTAAAAGCTCATGGTCCCAATATTAAACAAGGACGTATTGAAGGTTTTATAAACGTAAATGTTTACCCATTAATGTGTACATTGATGAATATAAATTGCAATCCAAATAATGGAAGCATCGAAATTTTTGAGCCTTTTATTGAAAAGAATAACACAAATAACAAAAATGAAAGCAAACTTTATGTAATTTTGGCTTTTTTGATGGCAAAATTAAAAATATTCTAGCTGAATGATTTTTTATCAAATTAATGAATTTTTTTAGTCGAATTTAGATTCATTCTTGAATCAATTTTTTAAAGAATAAAATTATTTACTAGCAAAATTTTTTTTTTAATTATCTTTAATAAAATAAAGACATAAATGTTGGTTTGTTAGTTTCTAAGCAATCACAAAAATTTGAAATTATATTTAAAATGTTATTCTAATTTTTTCGTAATATAAATGCATGTATGATCTGTTAAACAAAATATTTTTGATTTCATTAAAATGACGGAAAATAATAAAATAGTTGAGTCTTCAAATCACGACATACATTCATTTGAAGTATCTGAGTTAACTACTTCAAGATACATCAATCCATACCGTTTACAGTTTAGGCACAATTCTCAAAAGCGAGTCTGGGATGGTATCATATCATTTCCATCGGTATCATGTATTTTGTATCATACGGTGCGTCAATCAGTTATTCTTGTTCGCCAATTTCGCCCGGTAGTTTATGTCAATCAGCTTCTAGAAAGCCAAACATCTAACCAAAATGACGAAACCAAAGTTTTCAATAAGATTAATGGAATAGATTGGTCAAAAGCCCATCCAAATGAAGCTTTTACTTATGAATTATGTGCTGGTATATGTGACAAAAACAAGTCTTTAGAAGAAACAATAAAGGAAGAAATAGTGGAAGAATGTGGGTTCGATGTAGATATCAAAAATATTCACAAAGTTCGTTCATTCAGAGTAGGTGTCGGTCTAATCGGTTGTTTGCATACAATATTTTACGCAGAAGTTGATGAATCGATGAAAATAGGATCAGGTGGCGGAAATCAGTACGAAGGTGAATTCATTGACTTATATGAAATTCACAAGGACTCGATAAGAGAATTTTTAGATGATGAAAGCAAGCAAAAACCTCCGGGTTTATTGTATGGCCTAATGTGGTTTTTATATGAGAGACAAAACTTTTTAAAATCAAAAAAATAGAAAAATTAGATTTTTTAGGAGCTTTTCACTTATTTTTAAATAATTCTTTATTAAATTTTATTTCTTTTAAATAATAAATTATATTGAATAAAATTTTTTATTTGATAATTATTATAGAGAAAAAATAAATATGAAATGGTTTTAATACTTAAATGTTAATGAAAATTTATTAAGTAACATGTTTTGAAGTTAGTATGCTGTTATGTTGATATTTTGTGTTTATCTAAAAATTAAAAATTTTGAACAAAAATTTAGTACTCATTTTATAATTCCCTAATATATAGATAAATAATATGGTCGATTCTTATTTTACCAATTTGGATCATTGGTTGATAATAATTTTAATTTTAGATATGTTTTTAAGTTTTTATTCAAATCAAGTTTTTTACACAAAATTTTAAAATTTAGTATTTGGTAAAATAATGGAAAGAATTGTGAGAGATGAACTTTTAGTTTTTATAGTTGAAAATAAATTAATAAGCGAAAAACAGCATGGGTTTATGCCAAACAAATCATGCAACACAAACTTATTAGAATTTATTGATATGGTTACTTGTGAGATAGAAAAAGTTACTATATTGATGTTGTGTATACTGATTTTTCCAAGGCCTTTGATAAAGTGTCACATAAAAAAATTAGCCAAGTTAAAAGCTTATGGTATAGTTAGTGAGCCTCTTGAGTGGATAAATCATTTCTAATAGGCAGAAAACAGAAAATTGTCCTTGGCAACATATCGTCAGAGATGGTTGAAGTTACAAGTGGAGTTCCTCAAGAGTCGGTTCCCGGACTTATTTTATTTGTTTTGTATATAAACGATCTGCTAGATAATATTCGAAGCCCACGCCTGGGTTATGCAGATGATCTTAAAATTATTGGAGTCATAAATAACAAGGCTGAGAAGATGTCAAAGCAATTACGGGAAGATTTAGACATATTGAATGAATGGTCAAATAGATGGTCGACGAAACTAAATGTTTTAAATTGTAAAACAATGTACATTGGAATAAAACAGAGAGAAATGGAATATACTTTATTGAATGAAGGAAAAAATGTTACTTTAATAGAAACACTGGTTGAAAAAGATCTGGGTGTATTTGTATCTAATGACCTCAAATGGAACAAGCAATGCAGGGCGGCAACGGCGAAAGAAAATAGGGTTCTTGGACAAATCAAGAACTCATTTGTATGCCTAGATCAGGATACATTGATACTTTTATACACTGGTCTCGTAAGACCACATTTTGAATACGCAGTAAGTATGTGGAGTCCTGCAACAAAATTAGTCAAATCGTTGAGGAACGTTTCATATGAGGATAGACTAAATACCTTGGGACTTACAAGTCTAGAAGATCGTAGAACTAGAGGAGACCTTATTCAAATGTACAAAATAATCAATGGCTTTGAGAAAATTAATCTAGCAAATGGTATCAATTCTGCTAAAAGTTTGGCACTAAATTTTCAAATGGGAGAATAATATGAGACTTACAAGAGAATTGACCAAACGCGGCTCATACAGATACAATTGCCTCACAAATCGAGTAGTGTCAAAATGGAATAACTTGTCACAGGACAGTGTCAGCTCTAAATCAATCAACAGTTTCAAATCAAGGATAGACAATGAAATGTTTGGCAATGGGCGTAATTAGAGAAGAAAGACTGTCAAAGCCATCCAGGGGCTAAATGCCGACAGGCGTTAGTATAGCATAGCTATACTACAGTCTCAATACTACTACTACTACTACTATTTGAAATTTAGATAAACAAAAAAATTTGTATATAATTTTAAAAATCACTCTCACTTAATCAATGGTTCACTGATATTTTCGAATCGATGAATCGATTTTTTGCTTTTGTTTGTTTGCTTATACTTGAACAATTCAGATCAGATGATACTATCATACTTACTCTTAATCTCATCTTTAAAGTTGTTTAAGGGACTTTGTAAATCCCTTAAACATTTAGTTATCTTAGTGTTACACATCTATTCTCTTTGTTGCTTTCAGTTACATAATTATGTCTCTTGACGAAAAAGACAACTTTTTATAGTCTTCGCATAGCGTTACCTCCTAAACAGTCATAATAATCTAAACTACAAATTGGCTTACAGCATGTGTAGCATGCAGTTGAATTTGAACCCATACAAGTATATACTGACCAGGAAAAATTGTTTAATAAAATTGCTTATTTTGTCTAATTTTTTGATATCAAAAATTTTTTTTAAGGAAATTTTCATTAAAAATTAAATTTTTATGATTGTAAGAAAAATTTACTAGATTATTGTTGAAAATTGAATATATTATTTGATTTAGTATTTAAACATTTTTTAATTAAATTTAATAATAATAATTTTAAATAAAATTTTAAGTTTTAAGATAATTGAATAAAGAACGAATAAAAAAAAATTTCGAATTTGAAAAAAAATTAAACTGGTTTGAATATAAAAAAAAACAAACATTAATTCCATTAAGATCAGAAAAAAATTCGAAAATTTAGTTTAAGGCTCATTTTGATTTTGAAACCGAAAGCAATGGCTTTCTTTATTTTCCTTAGATGGTTCGAAGTTATATTTAAAAAGCTCATTTTCTGAATTTTTATAATATGATACCTTTTGTCAATTTATTCTTTTTGGTAATATCAAAAATTTTGCTTCTTTCTTCATTATTTGTGAATTAAAATTTTTAATTAGGCGGTAAGAATGAGGATCGTTAAGCTTAAATAATTTTTTAATTGTATAGAAAATTTTCAATTTCTTGTTTAATATTTATTTTTCATACTTATAAATTCCAGCGAAAAAAACTAATTTTTGAACTTTAAACAACTACTTAAGTGATTTATTTTTAAATTTGTAATTTAAACTTCCAAATAAATCAAATTCGTGTTATATTAATATAGTATATTAATAAATGTATAAATTTTGAATGTTATGTATTTTTTTTTAAAGAAAATTTTCAATTTTAATTTCAATACTAAATTTTCTCTAAAATGTTAGAAATCTAAATAATTTTTCTTTTTTAATGATTTATAAATATTTTAAACAAAAATTGATCAAAATAAATGAGTTGAAGTTATTTTAAAATAAAATTTTGATATATTTATTGAATGAAAATGAAATTTACAATAAAAAAGAGCGAAAATCCAAAGAAATAATTATAAGTCAAACCAAATATACTTCACATTTATATATTTTATATATAATAGAATTTTGAATTTAAGCACTAGAGCTCAAATGAATAAAACAGAACTCAATTATTATATCGGAATCGATTTGTGATAAACAAAAATACCAAAAAAAAAAACAAATTAGCTAAAAATTCTGCCCAATAAATACTTCATGAGAATAGTATTTAGTCAATTATTCAAATATGGCAATATTAAAATTTAAATGACTCTAAAATCATCATGTTCATCTTAGACCATTTATTGCCATTACAAAACAATAAATTAACTTAAATTTAAACTTATTGAAAAGAAGTCGCCTTGGTGCTCTCAGATTTCTATCCGATAAGGTAGGATTTATTTTTGGCCATAAATCGGCCTAGCTCGTCCCAAAAAGACAAAAGTCTAGCTCGATCCAAGTGTCTCTTGTGCGGGTCCAATTCCACATTGCACACTGACCATTTGGCTATATTTGGATCTGATGCCGAACCTGTCATTTTTAAGTGAAAAGCTTTTATTTTTTGAAATATTTCCAACGGATTTCCATTGCCAATAGGCCAGTCTTTGAATTGCCATTGCTTTCCGTGGACAAAAACGGCCACAACTCTGTCCCTAAACAAAATAAATTAATATTTTTAATTTTAATTTTTCTTTAAATATAAAAATTTTTTTAAATTTTTTAATCAATTTTTTTTGGCATATGTCTAATAAATGCACTTAAGGCAAAAAATTATGTGAACTAAAAATTATGGACAAATGATGTTTTGGTACCGCTTTTCTAAATAAAAACACCACTAATTTAAAAAAAGCGCTTTTTTAATATAAACACCACTATTTTAATAAATAAACCGCTTTTATAATAAAAAATTGCAGTGCCCTGGTTGTGTGGTAGGTCAAAGGGGTCTGAGACGAAGCCATGGTTTAGGGTTCGGGTAAGCAGAAGGCTAGGGTCTTTTTATTAAATTAGTCTTAACTTCAATTTAGGGGTTTATTTTTATTAAAATTAGAAGGGTTTTTATTAAAATTAGCGGTGATGAAAACTATGGGCCAAAATTATGTGAACCCTCTCCAACAATAGTGCACAAAAAAGTGTGAACTGAAAATTATATGATCTTTTCAGTGCACATATTTTTGTTTATGTTAAGACCTATGTCTTGACATGTCTCTACTTATTATTTAATCTTGTATTAACTGCAGCTGAAGCACATGTTCTAGCTACTATATAAACCACTACCTCTTTTGTTATAACTTTGGATTCCATTTAAATAAACTTTAACTAAATTTAATTGATTTATTTATTTCTTGGCTTAAATCCCTAAAGTCCAAACCGAGACTTTACATTTGGTGCCCAACGGGAGGATTCTGCTATATATTTTAGTAGGATCCATTGAAGAGAACAAAAACACGTGTTGCGACACGAGGAAAGTAAATAATTCATTATGAGTGGAAAATTCGAAAAAATGCTGAGGCAAAGAATATCGAATTAATCGGATATCTTTTCCGACCAGAATCAACTCAAAACCAAACCAATCCGATACCACACCCAAACGATTTAACAAATCAGAGTATTTTGTCCATTTTGGCTGGGAAGGTAGAGTACCAATTCTTACAGAACTGGCAATTAAACCAATCGGTTTTTCTTGTTAATTCGATTGTGGTTTTAGTCTTCATACTAATAGGGAACAAGTGGTTTAATGGTTATGGATTAAGAAACACGTGGACTCGTATCCGTTTGCCAAATAGTTGGTTTATCATATCAAAAACACAACATCCATTGTCAGTACTTCATGTACCTACATACATGGAGAGTAATTTCTCTCAACAAGATGATATGTTGAAAAAAGATTTCTCAAAACAGACACAACAAAAAACTCAGTAACCGAAAATGGAGTATAACTCCGACAAAAAACCACTAGATGTGTACACACAGATGCTAAGAATGACTGCGGTCATCAGTATCTCAATAGTGGTTGCATTAATAGTTTGGGTTTTTAGTAAATGGTCGCGATACGCTTTGTCAGCGATAATTGTTCCACCTAACAAACTGTCTACAAGAATACAAACCCAATACCTATCGTTAAATAAAAAAAGACCATACACACCAATAAGATTTAGCCAGCAGAAGCATTTTAAAAGCAACGCAATCAAACACAATGATAAAATGCAATTTGCCCTCAGACAATCAAAACAGAAAAAAAAAAAAAAATTAAAGGAGAGTTTACTCAGAAGAACCTTAAACCAAAGAAAGATATAATTATCCAGAAGAGCCTTTGAAATGTTTATACATTAGTTATCTTTTTTTTTATGGTTAAATAGTAGTTCAATCATTGCTTCAGAGGCTAATTGCCTTTTTATTATTAAGGGGAAGGTATGTTAAGACCTATGTCTTGACATGTCTCTACTTATTATTTAATCTTGTATTAACTGCAGCTGAAGCACATGTTCTAGCTACTATATAAACCACTACCTCTTTTGTTATAACTTTGGATTCCATTTAAATAAACTTTAACTAAATTTAATTGATTTATTTATTTCTTGGCTTAAATCCCTAAAGTCCAAACTGAGACTTTACATTTACATAATTTATTCGAAAAAAAAAACAATTTGGTTATTTTCAGTAATTTGGATCAGGACAAAATTTTTTGAATAGAAAACTTTTAAATTTAGACATAAAATTATTTCCAATGCAATGCAGAGTAATGTTCCTCTGTCCTGTTATATTATTTTATTTATTTATTAACTTTTATTGAGACAGCTCCAACTTGGAGTAATTTAATAAAAAGAAATAAATAAAATATAAAAACTAGGTATTTATATTGTTCGTATAAAAAATAAAATTCAATATGAATAGCTGAGTAAAAATATATGAAAATTGACTTAAAGTTAAAATAAAAGCCTTAAGAAGCTTTACAATCTCTAAACGAATTGTAAAATAAATTCAAAGGAGTCAAAAGTGGGATTTTGAGTGAGTTGTGTACCGTAATTCCGTGTTGGGGGACGCGTGCATTAATACCCAAAGTCATATGTGAAGTGCATGCACAGACATTAACCCCTTCCATGTTAAAAAAATACTATTAAAGGTTCGACGCACTACATGTGCAACTTTGGGTATTAACGTGTGATACTAGTAAAAAAACCAAGTTTAAATGTCGAGTTAATAATCAAAAAATCTTTTTTAGAGCAACACTTTAATTTGAAATTTTCTGAAATATTAAAAAAATAATTTTGCATATTTCAACTTTTAGTGCGACCATTCAAACAAAATTATGAAAATGTTTTTTAATATTAAAAATTATTTTAAAACTACAACTGGAGTAATATCAACTCTATTCAAGTTTAAACTTTGAAGAGGTCGACGCATAACTTCCTCATTCTGGTTTGAAATTATCTATGAAATATCGTATGATTTTTTAAATCTTTAAAAAAAAAGCTGCATCTATAACTAGATAAGCACAAAAAAAATAATTTTTAATATTAAAAAACATTTTCATAATTTTGTTTGAATGGTCGCACTAAAAGTTGAAATATGCAAAATTATTTTTTTAATATTTCAGAAAATTTCAAATTAAAGTGTTGCTCTAAAAAAGATTTTTTGATTATTAACTCGACATTTAAACTTGGTTTTTTTACTAGTATCACACGTTAATACCCAAAGTTGCACATGTAGTGCGTCGAACCTTTAATAGTATTTTTTTAACATGGAAGGGGTTAATGTCTGTGCATGCACTTCACATATGACTTTGGGTATTAATGCACGCGTCCCCCAACACGGAATTACGGTAGTCAAAAAGGTGAAGAAAAATATTGCTTGAATGAGTAGAATCTAAAAATATATATTTGTCGGAATCACAAAAAAAATTAAAAAAACAGATTATTTATTTAATTATTTCAATTTATTAATTATACATTTATTATTAAACATTCTATGCTAAATAAAAAGGTAAACTCTGCAATATCAAAATGCTCGTTGCTGAGTGCACATAATCGAAATTTTTCCATTTTAAGCGGATAAGTTTTTACAGACATTTGCTGATTTTACCATATGATTTAACAAAGTATGTTAAATCAAAAAATTTATCCCTGCATTTAAACTTTTGACCAAATACAATTTATTAAATAGTTTATGTTTTATTTGATCATTTTGAGCATAAAACATTGATCATAAACTTCAAGTTGCCTTATTTTTTTGTCTAAAATGAAAAATAATTATTGCAATTTAGAAAAAAAACTAGCATTTTAAATTAGACTTTTCTGTCTCTCTTTTTCATCGTTTTTAATTTTCTTTTTATTTTATCTTATTTTATTCAACTTTTATTTTATTCTATTTATGTTACTCAAGTTTATTTTAATTCTTTTTAAATATTTTTATTGATGAGCTTGAAAAATGCCAAGTATAAAATAATGCATCGGCAAAAATAATAAATGCAAAAAAAGAGAAGCACCTGGTAATTATGACAACTGCAGATAGAAAGAACAAGACACAGGTGGATGCAGCTGTTAACAAGGCTTGTTGGATTCTAGGTAGAATAAGGAAGACATTCAAATACTATAACATACACTTGTTCAAGAAACTATACCCAACATTTGTAATGCCACATCTAATAAATTAAGAATTTGCATCAGCAGCATGAAATAACATGTCTGCGAGCGAGGATGCCGAGTTAGAACTTAGCGCTACAAAGATGGTGGAAGAATTAAAAGGAAAAAAATTATTGTGAACGATTAAGGATTTTGGGGATTACGGACCTGGAAAGTAGGCATAAAAGAGGGGATTTAATACAAATATACAATTTAGTCAATGTACCAGAGGAGGTGGATATATGGTTAAAGAGGGGAAATATGTCACACAAATTCTAGTTAGTTAGAGAAATCTGAAAGGAAAGCATGGGGATAAATAGAACTGCCACCACCTGGAATTTACTACCATCCACGGAAGTGAACGCCGAGTCGGTGAACAGTATTAAGGACTGCTCTTCACAACTGCATGAAAGCAGGCAAAGTCAGATAAGGCAACAGCTGATATAGTGCAGCCTTATAAACTCCACTCCGCACATCCATAAGCATGTGTTACAGCTGCCACTACTACTACTACTACTACTACTACTACATTATGATGAAGCATTAGCTCGATACAGATAACAAAATAATTAAAATAAATAATTTTTTGTCTAAAAATTTTCGACCTCATAGTTCACCGATTAACTTTTAGGAAAGTGCACATGATTTTCAGTTCACCATATGCCATTAAATTTTTTTTAAATAAAATTGTTTTAATATTAAATTTTTTTAAAATTAAATTTTTTTTTAATAAATTTTTTAACATTAATTTTTTTAATAGTTAATTTTTTTTCAAATAAAATTTTTTAAAATAAATAATCTACTTACCAGTCGAACGATTGCATTTTTTGAACATTATCAATTACTTTATATTGTATCATGGATCCGTCTTCTTTACGGTGCATGATAATTTCGCAGTCTTTGGGTGCCAAATTTTGAGCTGACTTTTTTTTCTCCTCTGTGGAAACGTACTTAAGATCTTGTAAAATATCGTGGCAATTTGTGATTGTAATCAGTGAAGTTGGTATATTTGGAACAATTATAATAGGCTTTGAGCTGGTTCGCTTTTGACTCTGGTTCGAAGGTGACTTGTAACCGGTGCGCGACTGAGAGCTTTGCGACACCACAGTGCTATTTTTTTGGCTCAATTGTGTTTGAGTAAGAAGCCGCTGCGAGTCTAGGCCGCCACTGGGCGCCGAATTCGGAGTAGGAACTAGACCCAAGGCACCAATACTAGGCTGATAAGTTAATTTAGTATCAATACTAAAACCGCCTGTTTCATCTTTGGCAGCATATCTCTCTTGATCGAACCTATTGTAGCCGAGTTGGCGTGATTTTTGCGATTGCTGAACTGGCTGGGAACCATTGGTCGGCGCAGCAGCTAGACCACCTTCTGTACCACCTTCTTCTTTGGCTTTGATCAGCTGCAAAAAAGCATTTATGTCTTTTTCGAAATGCTTTCCGCTTGACTGCAGCACAGAAAATCTGTCTTTGGACACTATTTCCCTTTTTCTAATTTCTTTCATGATCGCTTCGCTTTCGTCACCGGCGCCTAGAGCTGACGCGTAGGCGATCGAAGAGAGACCATAGTCGGCGCCCAGAGCCCTGTCCGAGCTTGCTCTACCAATCAATAATTCGTCATCTAACTCGACCGCACTGGACACTTGTTTGCGCTGCTGAGCTTTTTTTTTTGCTTTTATGGCTGCTATTTTTTCGATGGTCAATTGTTCCGACAAATTGGTCAAATTTTCTGTTATTGGCCGCTGGGACAAGGACGAGTCGAGTTTTTTGGATATTCTTCCGATAATTTGCTCTTGGGTCAAGTTTGGAGCAAAGGAAGAGCCTTCTTCGGAGTCGAGCTTGGCCTGCTTCGAGACCATGTCCGCATCGGTGAGTTTGTCATCGAAGTTTGAGGCCATGGCTCGTTTGAGCGCTGAAGATGAGTTGGTTGTTGCCAAGGTTTGGGATATTGATGATGATGTTTTGACATAGGGTGATGGACGTTGCATGGCAATTTCAATTGGTGCATTTTTGTCTATACTTGAAGTTGTGTCAATTTCTCCGTCCAGGTAACTTAGAAGTTCACGTCTGTCTGGACGTGACACAACGTTTATGTTGCGGGTCTTCAATTTGGAAAGTTGAAAAAATTTATTTTTATTTAGAAGAAAAAAATGTTCTTACACTCGCACTTTTGACATACAGTGGGTGCTGAAGGTCCCGGTTCTTGATTAAAAAAGCAAGACATTCAAGGGTATAGTAGTCTTTTTGTCGGTCTTTTCCGTTTGTTCTGAAAAAAATTGAGGTGATAGAAAAAGAAAAAGATTGTTAGATTTTATTTACCCGTAGATAAGATATTTTGTTTTGACATTTTTTGGATAGAAAAAATCTCCGAATATTATTTTATCATCTTCTTCATGGAATTCTTTTTTCGATTTAACAAAATCTCTTAGCAAGCTCAAGGAGTCCGACATTTTTTGTTGTTGAAAAAATCTAAAAAATTAAACACTTTAAAGAAAATTGGTGAAAAAATATCATGCTGGCTGAGTGGCTCGGGGCAGTTTTTTTGGTATGAATTTCTTTTCAGAATTCGCTATGTTTGGATTAATTTATTTGGTCTTAGAATAATTTTTTTTTTCAAAATTTGTTGCAAAAATTATTCGAAATTTTGCACATTTTTTTTTTTGTTAAGCTGTTTACAAAGAGTTGATTTTTTCTGCAGAATAATTTTGTTGGTGTTATGAGAAAATTTTAGTCTTGTGAAATTTTATTCAATACTGTTGGTAACATGAAACATAATAAAATATTTATATTGTCAGATCAAATTTTTAATTATTCATTTTGACATTATGATTAATAAAAATTTGAATTTAATTTGAATTATTTGAATTTGAAAATTAGATCTCAAAAAATAAAAATTCAGCTACTTTGATTTACGGGAAAGAAAAATTATCGTGAATAGTTTTAAATTTAGAAAAAGGAGATTAAAATGGAAAAATTTATTTTTAAAATTTGTATTTTTTTTAAAAAAGATTGATGAAGTAAAATTTTTCCCAAATCTCATAATCTTTTTCTAAATTTTATGCTTGAAATAATTTTAAAATTGAAAAATATGATGATAGCATTATATTAAAAATAAATGTATCTTCACAGAAGATTACTGCTCAAGGTTAAAGCATATGGTATCACCGGTAGCATTTATCGTTGGATAGAAGCTTTCCTGAAAAAAAGGAGACAAAAAGTGGTTGTTGAAAATGGAACATCCGAATGGGTAAATGTCACAAGTGGCGTACCACAAGGTTCGGCATTGGGGTATTTGTTTTTTATCATTTATATAAATGATCTCCCAAATGTTGTTAAAAATTTGTTTAAGCTTTATGCAGATGACAGTGAAGTTCTGAGCACGGTTGAAAATGCTGATAAAATCGGCAATTTGAAGTTTATGATCAATTTTTGAAATCAAACTAAAACTATTAAATCAATTTTTATTTCTTAATAGAAATAATGCAGAGATACATTTTTGAATTTAACATAATTTTTTAAATAAAAATAAATAAATAAACTCTGCAATATCAAAATGCACATTGCAGAATGCACGCCATCTAAATAATACTATTTTAAGTAGATAATTTTTTCAGACTTTTTGCAGATTTTACCTTAAGATTTAACAAAGTATGTTAAAACCAAAAATGTACCTCTGCACTAATTATATTTAATAATTAAAATTTATTTAATATTTTTAGTTTGATTTGATCATTTTGAGCATCAAAAAATGATCATAAACTTCAACTTTCTATAAAATCAACGATTTGCAGAATGATCTAGACAAAATGAACGTGATCTAGGTGTTTTTGTTGAGCCAAATATGAAATGGAAAAATCAAACGCAGGTATGCGTCATGTATGATTGGAATGCTTTACAAAACTGATTTGACACGTGGATTTTACGTAAATTTATGAAAATTTACGTAAATTTTCTTTGGCCAAAAAATGGAAAAAAATGACCGAATTTTTGTAAATTTTTTTTGAGTGAAAATCTACCAAAATTAACAAAAATTCGGCCATTTTTAGGCCAAAGTAAATTTTCGTAAAATATCGAAAAATTTCGTGAAATTGAGGAATTTTACGAACGTAAATTTTCTTAGATTTAACTTATTTTACGTAAATTTACGTAAAATCCACGTTTCAAATCAGTACTGTATAATATATCTGAAAGTCGAGATGATGTTGTGTGGAAAACTCTTTATGGCTTAAATTAGGCCTCAACCAGCTTACATTGGAACCGACCAAATGCAGCCGAATCAATAATGCTTGAGAAAGTGCAAAAAAGAGCAAAAAAAATACTTATCGCCAGGATAAACTTAAACTACTGCGATCGATTTAAGCGTATGGGTCTAACTACATTAGAATTAAGGCTTAAAAGAGGTGACTTGATTCAAATTTACAAAACAAGTAATAATATTGAACAGGTAAATTGGTACCAAAAACCATTATTAAAGAATGTAACTCACAATGCCACAATGCCACTCAAAGCGAGTGAGATCTCAAAGCTTCACTTCGCGTGAATTAAATGACTTACACTCGTCGGTTAGTGTCAGAATGCATTTTTTCACTAACAGAGTGCCAGTAATGTGGAATCAACTGCCTAGTGAAGTGATCGATTCAATAAGTTTAAATGTGTTCAAATCAAGATTGGACTATTTGTTGGGAAGTGAAGAAAACAAGAAGAAGCTTGGCTAAATTATTAAAAACACTTGGGTAGCATTCTTTTATATAAAGATAATGTTACTTTTTGGTTTATTTTATTTTACTTTATTTTCTCTGTCAATCTGTAGTGTAAAAGTTTTAAGATATAGGAAAGGTTTATAATAATTTTTATACGGATTGTAAGATTATGATGTTATGGCATAGATACATCATAATATTAATCAGGCTGCTATAGCTGGAACTTCGTCTAGTACCAAATTCTCTGCTTGTGGGTAACTCCACGCAGCATTCTACTAAAACTACTACTACTATCTTTCTTAAAATGTTTTAATATTAAAATCAGTTTTCAAAACTTTAATAATAATTCTTTTTCTGCCAATTTGTTATAGGAAATTTCTAATTATATCAGTAATGCATAAGCAATAATTTTCTTTTTATTTAGAAAAATTACCTGGTTCTTATTTCGAATTCAATTTTAAGACCAATAATGTATTTATTTGTTATTTTTTAAAATAAACCAAAGGTCTTATTTTTTTTTAAAATTTACATGATAAAACTAATTTGTGTATGTCTCTATGCAGTTTTTATGTTGATTTAATAAAAATCAATAGTCCAAAATGAGTTCAAGCTAAAATAATTATTATAAAAAGCCTTCTCAAAAAAAAATTGAAATAAATTTTTTATATTCAGAAAATGTGTTTATAATACTAATTATAATACTTGAAGTATTCGTTTGTTTAAAATAAAAATCATATCATATAAAATCAGTTTCAAATATGGTTTTCTTAAAATTATTGTTTATTTTTATATTTTAGTATAGTAATTAGACCCTTTGTGTTTCTCAGAGATATTATTCAATACAGTAACTTTGTCAGCCACATTTAAATATTTGATTCGTATTAAATTGAAAGACGAATTTTTAATTTTTGAATTAAATTCGTAAGTACAAGATGATTTAATTAAAATATATTTGAAAAATTTATAATAAATTTTTTTTGGAATTTTTTTAAATCAAGATAAGAGTATTTCTGTTATCAAACAATTCTCTGAATTTAACCTGTTGTTAATTTTTACTTCTCAAATAATTTTATTTCAAATAAAAGCATATTTTGTTAAAAAATGATAAGAGGAAAAATTCAAAGCTAGAAGTAATAAAAATTTAGCTTTTATAAAATGTAACTAATTTTAAGATTAAGTTTGTTTTTAAATAAATTTTATCTTTAATTTTTAATTTTCACCTTTGAGATGGTGTTAAGTATTAATTTTTTTAGGTCGTTAATCTACTGAAATTTTTATTTTTTTCTTATTTCTACGCATCAAATTTTAAACTATCTATAATATTTTAAATGATCCTCTAGAGAGAGAAATTAAGAGTCAAATTTTTTAAAATAGTCGTTTTTTAAGAAAATTAAAAGCTTTAAACATTCATAATTAGTTCAAAGAAATTTCGAATACATCAATCATAGTTAAACATAAAAAGCCTAAATTCAATTCTAATTTATTTAAAAAAGATTGAAGTTTCTCAATGCAAGAATTATAAATATTTAAAATACCAATTTTTATTTTTCTTATTTTTTTTCAAATGAAAAGCACCTGTATTAAAAACGTGAATAATTTGATTTTTTGAAAAGGAATTTACCTCTCGCTTATTTAAGCAATATGATCCCCATAATTTTAAAATTCTTTGTCAAATATAAGTCTTTTTTGTTATTAACTGAATCGATTTTTTTTTAATTTTGAAGCATTAAATTCTTAATAAAAAGGTTTTAAGAATAAATTTCTCGAAATTTCATTCCGTAAGCTATTTACTTTTTTGCCATCTTTTCCATTTAAATATTTTTAGGCGTTTTGAAATCTTTTTTTAATTAAATAATGTATTCCAATGGTTTAAAATAAAATTAATTTTAAATAAGATTCAATCAGGGTATAAAAAATTACATCAACAAAATTTTATGCAAGCTTTACTGGTCATAGAAGTTTTTTTTTCTTTAAAATTTCTTTTTATTTAAAATTTGTGTGGAATATTTTGAAAGACGCGTTAAGTTAAATTTGCTTTATTTTAGTTATACGTGTTAATTTTTGAAAAATAAAACAGTATATGATATTAAACAAATTTTAATCATATTTTAATGCACTTTTTCTATCAAACTATGTGAATTGTTTATTGACATTTCTCGAGGGTTCGCTATAGTGATCAAATATGCGATAGACTTAAACTTAAAAAACAATCGATTTGGTGCCCAATTGACTTTATCTACATTCCTTTAATCAAACCATCTTGAACAGATGAGACACACAGCACATAAATACTAATAATTAACATAAAATACTAATTTCATTTAATTTTATTTTTTAAGAAATATCTAGAAATATATTAAAAGATATAATTTTTCCTATGATTGAATAATTAAAATGGATGCTTTTGTAACAAATGAATTAGCATCTAAGAAACTTAGTGATCCGTTGCAGAACGATGCTGAGCACTTTAATTTTGACGACCTTTTACTCGATGACTGGTCGAGTATGTCACCTGAATCAATAAATTCAATTGAAACTAGCATTCAACCATTGAACAACTCCGACCACGATTCTGATTCTGGCCTGGGCATATATTCATCGTCCAATTCACCAAAAATGTTTCCTACTGACAATTTTGTGATGCCTAATCCGGACAACTTTAATTTTGATATCAATCAGCCATTAAGTAAGTGCTTTTTTATGATCGAACTAAATTTTTTTTTAAACTTTAAGTCTTTATAAAAAATTTTTTTCTCATAAATCTTGTAGGTCAATTTCTTTGACAATATATTTGAAAAATGTTTTTTAAATGATTATTAAATTATTAAACGGGTGTTCAATAAAGAATGCTCAAAATATAGACAATTAAAAAAACATGTTCTTATTGTCCGAATTTCACTAAATTTTGTTCAAGTATTTAATAGACTATAGCAATAAAATAAATAAAAGAATGGTTTGTGTTTTAGTTAACAAAAATTAAAAAAAAAAAGTTATTTTTTAATTCATCAAAACATTACATTTTGAAATTTAGTGATAGTTGCGAATTTTATTCTCAACATTAATGTTATATTGATTTAAAAATTATTTTATTTATTTAAATTATATTAAATTGTTGTTAAATAATTTTTTTTTTCTATTGTATCTGGCAATTAATTAAGCAGGTCATCAGAATAAAAATTTAAAACAGAAACCGAAACAAAAAATAAAAGGTTTCTACAATTTTCATTCGAAACTATGACTCGGATCATGACTATATAAATTATTCTCTATCTATTATCTTATTATTTGAAAAAACAAAATAAAAAAATGCTCCAGATTTAGTATCAAAAATTTTTCATTTGTTTTATTTTAAATTTGCAAATATTCAAGATACGATTTTAAATTTATGCTTTAATTTTGAATTTAATTTAAGTCTGAAATAATTTAATTGTATGACTTGCTTGTATAGCAAAAATATAAAAAATTCTGACTGAAATGAAATTAGAAATTCTCGAAGCTAGGTGTTCCATGATTTATTATAAGAAAAAGGCGGTGGTGAAGTTTGGAGCAAAAACTGTAGCAAAATATGTTCTATTAAATTAAACACCAGTTTTATTTCAATTTATAGCAATTATTTTAAAAATAAATGTTATACATTTTTAGATATAATTTGGTAAACGTAAATAAAAGCAAAAAAAATTTAATTTCTTTAAATTTAAAAAGATAGATTGAATATTGATTTAAAAAGTACTAATTGTTAAATTTTTTTTAAATTTTATGTTAAAATATTTTAGATTTTTCAAAATTTTAATTTAACTTTTAAATTCAAAAAATAGCTAAAATAGTTTGAGACTAAAATTTCTCTTTTTTGGATTAGTTATAAAAATAAAGAATTATTTACTTTTTATCATATCTGCCGAAAGGAAAGTCTAATACATCTAAAACTTTTGAATTTAATTAATTAATTATTTAGCTTTAAAAATTATGTTTTCAATGAATTTCTCAATGATTCTAATTCTACATGATATGTGATCACTTCGTAGTAGATTATTCGCTAAAAAATACTTAACTAAGTTTTTTTAATTAATTAGACCTAAAGCAAATAAAAAAAAAATGATATATTTATGGTTAAACTTTTTTTGCATTTACTATATTTCTTACTCTAGAGCTAAAAATTTTCAAAAATCCTTAAAATCCCATTTTTTAGACTTTTCTTTATTGGAAATTATATGGTATTTTGAATTTCAATTTGAAATTTACAAAACCAAATTATATTTCTTCTTTAACTTCCTTCAAGTTCGAGTACTCTTCTTTTTCACAATAGTATACTATTGATAAAAATTACGAGTATCTAGATTTGGTTAATTTGCTGGCCATATTTTTAGATACAAAGTAAATTGGATAAACTTAAATAACTTTTGAACTACATGTCACTAAAAATTGATTAAGGGTTCATTTTAAATTTTTTTTTTTTGCTTTTTAAAATAAAGTATTATGCATGTTTATTCTCTTGAAAATAATTAGAGAACATTAGTGATTTACAGGCAAACATATTCTGGGTGCTGTTTTTATTTTAGTAAATCATGGAAAAACTAGATTTTTTAATTTTCTTAATTGTTAAAGCCTATTAAATATTTGTACAGAATATGGTGAAATTTGCTCAATAAGAACAAATTATTTTACTTGTCAATATTTTGAACTAGAAATTTGGAAAAAAATTTTGTTCCATTTTTCCAAAAAAAATTATTTAACTTGTATTGTAGAGTAATGAGAAGATCCATTTTCACATTTTTTCGACTATTAGATTCTCTCAAAAAATTAATCTCTAAAAAATAAATAAAATAAATTTGTAACTTTTATTGTCTCTTTTTGTTATTTTTGATAAATTGCTACATTTTGCTCTATAAAGATCAATCTTTGAACAGTGATCCAAATAATTATATTAATATGGAAGTTCCATCTTCAAATTTTTGCCTTACCGATTCATACATGTCTAGTTTGAATGATATACTTATCGAAAATAATCAACTAATGGAAAATGCTGATAATGATTTAAGTGTATTTGTGGACAATGGTGAAAGCGAAGATGATGCAGAAAAACTTTTAGATAATATTGAATTAATGCTCAAATCATTGCAAAATCAAGATGATCTCGAAAAAAATAGCACTAAAATTCAAGAACAAAAAAATCTAATCAAAGCTATTAGACATCGGAAGAAAAAAAATTCGATACAAACTGATGGTCAACAGAATTTAAAGACTTCATTTAAGAAAATATCACCAAAAGCGCCAGTCAGTCAGAAACCAATTTTGCCAAAAAATCAATCTCAAGATAATACACCTCAGACAATTATCTTAAATGAATCAAATAACTGTGGTGATTTTTTCTTATTGAATCCTCAAAATCAACAAAATAAGCCACAGGTAGTAAATGTTTTAAAACCAGCTTCTCAGTCCCAGCCGATTACAGTATTAAATACACTATCAACCATGAATTCAATGCCATTAATAATTACAAATACAAGTGGCAATTCAGGACCAAATTTTTTACCAAATACCATAATTATTGATTCAAATAATTCACAAAATATTCCAAATGCAAAACGTTTAAAAGTTGAAACTGGATCAAGCAATGCATCACCAAATCGGCAGACAATTCAATTAACAAAACCAAGTCATGAGTCAGTTGTTTTAAATTCTCCGATATCAAGTCAAAATTTCATGCCAAACAACCATGATGTAGATCCTGACATCTTAAAAAAACAATCACGTATGATCAAAAATAGAGAGTCAGCTTGTTTAAGTCGAAAAAGAAAAAAAGAGGTTGGTTAAATAATAAATTTTTAAATTTTAGAATAATTTAAATATGTTATTCTTTGGCAGTATTTACAAACCTTGGAGAGTTGTTTAAGAGAAGAAAAAGAGAGAAATGAAAAATTAAAAAGTGAAAACGAAGAACTAAAAAACAAAGTCAAATGCTTAGAAGAAGAGGTAAATATTTTAAATATCGCTCTTAAAAGAATCAACTTGTATGACATAGAAACAAAAACATGAAATTAAAATAAAGAATTGAAATTATAAAATAAAATAAATATAATAAGTGAAAATGTAAAAAAAGAATTTTATTTTAATCTTGATATTTTAATTTTCAAAAAATAAATATGAAATTAATTATTTTAAAAATTCACAATACTGATTGAGATTTTTTATTAAAACATACCCGATATGTTAATATAATGATATTAAAGTTATTTTTTTGAAACTTTAAATTTAGGTATTGAAAAATTCACTAACAAATTGTTTGTTTACGAAAATTTCGCACAAAATTTATTTAACATCTATTAAATTATTTTTTAATTAAAAAATATAATTGTGAAAAAAAAATTTAATTTAAAAATGAAACAAAATTATTTTCACATTTACAATCTTATTAATTAAAATTTATAATTTAGAAAGTCTAAAAAAATTTATATCCTAAAATTGTTTCTTCCTAAGAATAATCTATTGAAGCTGCAAAAATCTCCACCACAGCCGACACAAATCAAACTATGCACAGCGATTCCAAATTTAAAAACAGTGAAGACTTTTTCGATAAAAAGTCCATTTCAAACTGTCAAAACGATCAACACAAATTTGACAACTTCAGCCTCAAAAAGACCATTTGTTCTCTTAGCCGTATTTTTTATATTTGGTCTGAATATATTCAATTTTATGTAATTATAAAAATAAATAAATTTTTATCTCAATTCAATTAATTTTGATTTTTCAGGGACTTAATGCAACAAGATGGAAGCAATAATCCATTACAGCTCTATTCTTATAATCAAAATAAAGATTTAAAGGGACTATATGAGAACGAAGATTCTAGAGTAGTGGCTTTGTCAGCTATCAACCCAAAAGACGGAGCACTTGTTGATTCATCAGCTCTTAAGCAGATACATTCTCGTAAACTTTTGTCTGAATCTGACTACCCAGTAGAAGAAGTATCGGACAATTTCAAATCTCTAAAAAACAGAACTAATAAATTTAATTCCACTCGTCCTGATAAAAACAATACTGAGAATATTGAACTAGTTCTTATAAATGGTACTTGGCACTTAATTGACTTGAATATTTGTTACCAAAAGCTCAATTCGGGGTTTAATGTGACCCATGTCAAAAAGTAATAATTTATTGATTAAATGATAAAAATTAATTCAAATTTTTTTAAAGAATAAACAATGCCATAAGTGGTTTATATGAACGCCATTCAAATATTTATCAAAAAGCCCCACAACCAAATCAAAGTCGCTTTACCTCTTCATTGCTTAGAAATTTAAAAAACAAACGCCAAGAAATACCAAATGTTAGGAGAAAAGACTTGTATTCAAATAGAAAAACTCAAGAAAAACAAGAGTATCCATTATCAGTTTATGATACACAATATACCAAATATGAGAGTTTTACTCGGTCCATTCGACAAAAAAATGATACTTTTTATTACATTTCATTTAGACGAGTAAGTTTAATTAAACTTAAGTTAAAAAAAATTCTATCTTTTTTTGTTAAAGGATCATGTGATGCTTCCTGCTTTGATTCATAACAAGACAGAGAGACCAAAGATATCATTGCTTTTGCCAGCATTGTTGACCAATAATTTGAATAGCTCAGGCGACAAAGAATCAAACAGACAAATGTCATTCATGAAAATTGATTGCGAAGTGACCGATGCCAGATTATTCAATATGAATTTAGACGACATCCCTTGGGATTATATTAAAATTATACACCAAGACTACGTGAATTCACGTGATCAAGCAGAGCATGATTCTGGAAGAAATACTTTTAATTTTTAAGATTTCTTTAAAGGAATCTCGTATAAATTCTTTCTAAATTTTTATTATTTGTATAAATAAATGGGCTAAAGCAATTTAGGAGGAGTGGCTGGATAAATTTTGGTAACTGATAGTAATCACAAATGGTTTGTGTTTTAGTAAACAAAAAATTAAAAAAAAATATTTTTAAGATTTTTTAATTCATCAAAGCATTATAGTTTAATTTTTAAAACTTAGTGATAATTGCGAATTTTATTCGCAACATTAATTTTATACTGATTCAAAAAATAATTTTATTCATTTAAATTATAAATTGTTGTTAAATAAATTTTTTAAATTTCTTTTTATTGTATCTGGCAATTAATTTAGCTGGTCATTAGAATACGAATAAAAATTTAAAACAGAAATGAAAAAAAAATATAAATAAAAGGTTTCAAAAATTTTCAGCAAAAAATATGACTCTGATCATGGCTATACTGAATTAAATTATTCTTTATCTATTATCTTAATATTTGAAAACACAAAATAAAAAAATGCTCCAGATTTAGTATCAAAAATTTTTCATTTGTTTTATTTAAAATTTGCAAATATTCAAGATACGATTTTAAATTTATGCTTTAATTTTGAATTTAATTTAATAACTTGCTAGTATACCAAAAAAAAAAAATCTTACTAAAATGAAATTAGAAACTCTTAAAACTATCTTTACAAGAAGCCTTTAGTTTAATTGCATTTTAATCAATTATAGTATATTTGTTCTATAAAGTTAGGTATAAAAATCAAGAATGACCAAAAAATTACATTAAAATATAATAAAATCAATTTTCTGAGTATTACAGCTACTAAAATTTTTATTTTTAAATAAAGGCAGCATAAAATCGTTGTAAACAAGGGGTATTTTAGATGAAATATTATGTTGATTTTCACAGCTCAAAATTTATTTACACAGCTATCTTCAATTGTTTTTTGTGATAGTCCTTGTGTTTCTAAAATATAATTAGTCAAAATAAAAAAGTAATCATTTGGTCCTACAGTAATGGCCATTTACACAGCATTTTCCTGAACGTTCATGAGCGAACATGTTCATAATTTTTCAAGAATTTTGCTAATTTTTAAGTCAAAAATTAGATATTTTATAAAGCATTCAAGGATGTTACGATAACTGTGTTTCATGTAAAATCTGGAAAAATTACGGAAAATTACGTTAAAAATTAAAATCAGCATTGAAATAATCGAATTTTATAGATTTTAGAGAATTTTTTATTTTTTTTAAATTTATCTCAAATTAATAAATATTTCGCAATAATTTTATTATTTTCATTTATTTTTTTATTCAAGGAGCAATTTAAATAATTAAAATTTCTCAACAATCGATTTTTTCTTTTGGGATTTTAATTATTAAAATTACGTTAAATTACGTAAATTTACCAAAGATTGGGCTAACTTACATTAAATACAGTTATCGTGGCACCATTCTATTTAATTTTACTTAAAAGATATTCTGAAATATTTAAAAAAGTTATTTTTTAAAATGTGTTTCACACGCCTTACTTGTCTCGGTCAAGAATTTCTGAAGACTTTTCCCCTGTTTATTACAGATTCCAAAGTTTACTTAAATGCTTTGGACATTTTTTTTTTGCTGCAAATTGTTAAATGAACGCCCGATACTTTCTTTACTTTTCAAAAAAAGGATGGACAAAATAAAATCATCAAAAGACCAAGAATATTTATTACAGCAGTGAGTTGTTATGAGGACGAGATTAATTTACAGTAAAAAAAATGTCCAAAAAATTAAAGTAAATTATGGAATTTTTAATATACAGGAGAAAAGTCTTCACGAATGCTTGACCGAGGAATTAAAGCGTGAGAAACACAATATTAAAAAAAAATTTTAAAACAAATTCACGGGAAAATTGAAGTTCATTATCAAATTTAAATTTAAAATCAAAAGTTTTAGTTTTTGATTTTAAAAAAAGGACATTTTTTTTCAATTTTTTAATTAAAAATTACTAAACTTTTATTAATCTTTTATTTACTAATCTTTTATTTTATTAATCATTATTTGTTTAATCTATGCTAAGAAAGAAAGTTATATGAATTTTTATCTAAAGTAAATTAAAGTCTTAATCAATATTTTGAAATTTTGCAAGACAAAATTTAACTTTGTTTCGCCGTAATATATTTTTATTAGTATTAAAATATCATTTAAAGCCATAATTTGATACCAAAATATGGATTTTAAATTTGTCTTTAAACTTTTCAAATATAGATTTAAAAAAAATCAATTAGAAAAAAAAAGTTTTGTTTTTTTCAATTAAAATAATAAACATCTTATGTTTAATTAAAAAAATATTAAAAAAAGATAAATTGAACATTTTTATTAAGATTATAATCAATTGAATTTAGATCATTTGATCATGATCATGAACTTCAAGTTGTCAATTTCACGTTATCTTTTGAATCAAATTAAATTGATAATTTTATTTTTCTTATAAAAAATAGTTTTATTTATTTTACATACTTTCAATTTTTAATAAAACCTTTTTTAATAATAGATCTTATTAAGCAACCATTTAAATTATTTCTGATTTTATTGTTTAAAATTGACACTTTTAAACAGCTGAATCAGTTAAATTCAGCCTGAGAGTCAAACAGAATTTGTACGAAGATGTCACCTTGTTAATTTATAACCCAAATTGTTATTAGACAATATCCATCTTGTTTGATAGATGACATATAATTAATTTTTGTTTCAAGATTAGTCATAAACTCAGAAATGAACAATTTAGATGCAAATAATAAAACAGCAGCTTTTCATATCTATGCTGATTTAAGCGAGGGTAAATTAAAATTTTAAAATTTAAAAAATACATAATTGTATTTTTTCTTTAAAGTTAAAAACTACGGAAAACTGATTGCAAAATTTTGCGAACAAAATAAATACATAAGTTTTGAATCTGAAACAAATACAAAAGAAGCCGAGATAATATTACCGATAGATGAGAATGATCCAAAATTTTGTATTGATTTAATCAAAAACATAGTAAAAAAACATAACGAAAGTAATCCAGATAAACTAGGAATAATAAAGTATTCACTTTTCTTTTTGATTTAAAACTGGTAAGTAATTAAATTTTTTAAAAAGAATCAAACTAGGAATAGTTTCGGTGGATTTTACCACAATTTATTATGACTTTACATTTGACATGCAGAGTCCATTTTCAAATGATCAGTTATTGAAGACTATTCAAATATAATCTTCCAAAATATATCAAAAAAAATATATTTTTTTTAAATTTATTTACATTAATAAAGCTTATGAATTTTTAGAACGGAAAAAGTTTTTTTAATATTGCGCTAAATAAAAAAATTAAATCTTTACAAATTTAGTTGATAAAACCATCTTCTTCAATCGAATAAAAAAATTATAGGTTTATTATTACTATTAGAAAGAAAGAAAAAATTAGACAAAAATTTTTATCAAATCTGTTCGAAATATTTGATTTTTGTTTTTCTATTTTGGACCCTGGTTGATAAGCCTCTTCTTCTCTATTTGTTTGATTTATTTCCACATTGTTTTTTTTTGCTTCGTTTAGAGTAGAATTAAGGATCAATTTACCTTGAAAATTTACATTTATTAAGGGCTGTATATGGTTAAAAAATAATAAAATAAACTTACCAAATTTGTTCAAATTATTACACCCAAACCAAAAGTCCTTGTTAAGACGAGGATAAGGCGGAAACGCATCTTCTTCGACTTTAAATGCCAAATCGTTAAATCTATAATATTTATCATTGTTAAAAAAATAAGTTATTCCATTTATCCACAAAAAAGCACTGGTTATTTTTGATGGTAGTCCACGCCAAACATACAAACTTTTAGGATATCCTGGTTCGACTGAACCAGATTCAAAGTCAAATCGCCAATACTTATGGCCTTCTATAAAATAGACTCTACGATTACCACTCCAAACAAAGCTAGCATCTATTCTTCCATCGAATCCATTTTTTGAATTGAGGCCTCTAAAACTGTCCGAAATCAGCCGCGGATAGCCAGGATCCAATTCGTAAAGTTTACTAGAACGCCAATAAAGATTACTTTTGAAAAAATAAGTCATACCGTTTTCAGGAACGTACAAAACAGAGTCTAATTTTGAAGGTAAATTCATGTAAGTTAGACCATTTTTGCCTTTAAAAACGTAATTAATTTTTTTGGGGTAACTGTAATCAATTTTAAAATTTGAGTCTATTTTATAAACTAGTGAGTCTTTGAAAATATATGTATATCCATCAGAAAGGACTGTAATTGCATCAAATTTACCATCCAAACAAAGGCTAATGGTCGATGACGGGTCAAAATATTCTGGTTTATTAACTTTATTTAAAAAATGTGGCCTAGTCACCATTGATGATTCAGTAATTGATGTTTTTGCTTTTCCAGATATTTTTTTTAAAAATTTTGTTGTTTTCGGTTTTATTGATGGAAAGTACTTTGATAGATCAAAATTTAATTCATTCTTGTAAACATTTGGCATGTTATTCCTGAAATTTGGAATTATTTTTGGTTGTTTTTTTGGTTTTTTGTTTGGACCGTACAACATTTCGATTCCGGTGAGATCATCCGAATGGAGTCTGAAATCTGTTGTGTAGCCTCTGTAAATATGCAAACAAAATTAATTTTTGAAATTTAAAAATTGCTCAAATTTAACTAAATTTCCAAATTATATAATAGAATATAAAATAAAAATATAAGGATTAATATTTAAATCTTTATTTTAAGATTAGATTTACAAGAGTTTTTTATTTGGTTATTGATCGTTAATATTTAAATTTTATTTTAGATTAACTTATCCATGGTTAAAGATCAAACTCGATAAACCCAAAAATAATTTTGCTCTCAAATCGAGGCAAGATTTATTTGATTTATTAATTAAATTAGCTATGCGAAGTTTAGCAAAAGTATATTTAATTTATAACAACTTAAAGCCTTTAAGTTGAAAACGGTTTTTAAGTCTTTTTGTCTTTTTTTCAATTTTTATTTCAAATATTATTAAATGCAACTATTACATTATGTTATACTAACAACAAAATTAAAAATATAATTTATAGCATAATTTTTTTGTTAAATAAATGTTCTTTAGATACAAAATAAATTAAATATTACCATACTTTAAAAAAAGCTAAAATTAAAAAATTGCTCGATACTTTTATTTAATTCTTTTATAGAATTATCTAAAACTTTAAACTAAATTTTATTCGTACTTTTGAATCGAATTACTAAAAAAAAAATTCTTTCATACTTAATGCATGAAATCAGATGATTTTATTCAATTACAATTTAAAAAAGCTTTATTATATTAATTTAAAAGCTAAAAAGAAAGAAATTAACTGCCTGAGTCTAACTATTTTCATTAATAAAAAATTGGAGATATTAACCAAAAATAAAATTTAGCTTTTAATTTACAATTTTTTTGTCTAAAAAACGAAAAGTTAATGGCAAGAGTATTTGGTTTTTTCCGATTCTGAATGAATCTTAAATTTTTCTTAAAATCCAAATTCGTTTTTCACCATAATTAATTTGTTTCCTTTAAAAAAATATGCTTTTTAAGCTTTTAATTTGATATTTTTGAATCCTTAAAAATTGGAAATTGCATAGAAATTTAACCAATCAATAACTCATATAATCATTTTATTAAGCAATTATTTTTTGGCTTCAAACAAAAAAATTTGAACACTTTCAAGAATCATTCCATCATGCATATTTAATAAAGATAACATTTTACCTAAAAAACGGTGCCATTATTGCATCAAAATTTTCTGAATGTTCTAAACCAAGAGCATGTCCAAACTCATGAACAGCCACTTGATAAAGATTGACTCCATTTGTAGAATTTTTTGTCCAAAATTCATCAGCATCAAAATGTGTACTACCACCAAATTCAGGAAAATAAGCATGGCCTGCAAAAAAACCCACTTTAAATAAAAAAAAAATATTTTTCTGGAAAATTTACCTAGAATCATTCCACTTCCATCAAATGGCTCACTATCACCATGATATCCGCTTTCAAATCTTATCTCAATATCAACATTAGTCTTCGATTTATTTCTATCAGATTCAGCTAAAATAAGTTTAGAAATGCTTTTATTTCCAATTTCATCCACTAGCTCAAATTCAAGATTTGAATTTACGCTCCATAAGTCAAAGGCACGTTTTAGCTCATCATTAATGTCTCTCTTAGACATTAAACCGTATGCCGGGTACTTGGTAATCTTAAATAGTATATTAGACTTTGGCCATTTGCTGCCCTGAAGTGCATATCTTCTATTACGATTTTTTTGATCGTCACCGAGTTTATCTGGATGTCCACATCTTGGAGTTGTCATCATTTTTTTGGTATCCTCATCTATAACTCCTGTCTGATTTAATCCGGCAAATTTTTGAAATTTCTTAATAGCTGTTGTGACAATTGGGTTAGTGGAATTTTCACTGGGCAGCATTATCAAATTGGAACTTTTTTTAGATGTAGTTGTGTCCAAATAGCCGAATCTATTCAAATACCACAATGGATCAACATCACTTGAGTTTCTAATCAAGCTACTATTGGCTTCTGGCAAGCTCCAAATTAAAGATTCACTCATTAAAATTAACCAAATTAATAAAAAAAACTTCATTTTTTTCTTCAAAATAAAATTGTTATTTAGCTGAACAACACTGTTTTGGTACGGTCAGCAAATGCAAATATCAGCGTCTAATCCGAAAACAATTTGTTATGCAACGTGAAATTGGTCGGAAAGGGTCAGAAATCAAAAAATGATGTTGATAAAAATGTTGATAAAATAACCCAACAAACTATGAATATATTATTGAAGATTTTGAAATTTAATTTAAGTATTTGCTTGTTTCATTAAAGTCTATATTAGCACTAATATAAGTTAATGATTAGTAAATTTCAATAATGGATCAAATAATCACAAGATTTAGTTAAATAAGTCAAAAATTAACTCAAAATGGTCATTAAGAGCTTGGTTAACCGACAACGATTTGTAAACCAAAGATCTAATGTTAGAATTTGGATGGATTAAAACAAATTTGTTTGTCTAACAAACAGATTCAAGAAAAGATGAAGCCTTTAGACGCCTTTATCATTTGGATAAACAATCTAATGTTGTCAAAAATTTGTGATGTGCTTAGACCAAATTTAGTTATTAAAATGATAGTTCATGTTGAGTCCATTTCCACATGTTCTTTTGAAAATTTATATTTTACAAATAAAATTTTAATAGTTGCTTTAAATTAAAAAAATTCTTTAGTTAATTTACAGAAAATTCGGTTATTTATTAAATGGCTTTTTGTTATGTAAATTTTAAAGGATTTCAAAAGAAAAAACTCTCAATAACCAAAATATTCGCTAAAATTAACTCATACTTAACAAATTATCTAATTCAATAATCAAAATATCTAACTCTGTAAAAAAAAAAAAAACAGAATTTTGAGCAAGCTTTATCGTAAACAAATTATTTTAATTAGTAACAAAATAAATGATTTTATATCAAATTGACATTTTTAGTATCAATTTTTTTTTAAACATTTAATGCTCTTTTTTTACTTTTATCCTTGATTAAGAAGTAAGCAAGCAAGTCAGAGTTCGAAGCAACACTCAAGAAATTCAAAAAAAAGCTTAAGCAAGAAATCTTGGGTAGATTTTGAAGATTTTAAAGAACTTTCTAAAAAAATTTGGATTGTTGAGCTTAATAAACAAAGTTGGTTAAAAAGTTGCTGTACCTGCTATTCATTTTCCAAAGAAGTAATTTGTAAACACATCATTTTTTTTGCAATTCGTTTTAATTTATGTAATGTACCAATTCAAGCTAAAAAATATTCCTTTACATTCCAAAATAAAAAGAGGTCGTATTACAAAAGCAAAAGAAGCTTTGGTGCGACAATAATTTTTTTTTGCTTTATATAATTTTTTATATGATTTTTTTTATTTTGTTAAAAAATAAATTTTTTTGTCTCAAACTCATTTTTTTTGTTACACAGTTAGCCACTAATTTAAAAAAAAAATATATTTTTTTTGTCTTATTAATAATCTATTTTGTTATTTTTATAATTTTTTTTGTTACACAAGTTAGCTTTTTTTATATGCAATAAATCCTAGCCCAAAATATTTAGACTTTTGTTGTAATTTAGAAATTTTTGCTAATTAAAATCGTTATTTTTAATAAGAATAAAATTTGAAACCTAGAAAATTGATTTTCTTTTTAAACTCTGAAATAATGTTTAAATTATCTTTTTTTTCTTATGATAGATATTTAAATGTGTTTCCATAATATTAACAAATATTTAGTCATTAAAAAAGAAATTTTTTTTATTTGAACCTGATGTCTAAAAGATTTCTTTTATCAATAGTTTTAAAAATAAGTAGATTAATTTTTAGTTCAATATTTTTGAAAATAAACACCTCAAACAGATTGATTTTCGACTTTTTTTAAATATTAACATTGACAAATTTTTTTAAATGAAATGGTTAAATGTTTTGAAGACCGATCGCTTTCTCTTTTGGCTTATAACATTTTTTTCTTTTCTATTTCCTTGAAAATATTGATTTAAATTATGAAATAGAAAAATGGCAAAAAATTTCATGACAAGTAAACCAATACTGGAAAAAAAGTCTTTCATTAAATACATAGCTGTACGTTTCCTTGATTAAATAAAAACTTATATCAGAGTATTTGAGAAAAGCATTTGACAGAATCTAGCTTGAAGCAAAATGCAAGATTTAATAAATAATTATTTCAATAGATTGATCAAATAAAATAATTTTTTCTCTTTTTCAGAAAACTTTAAAACTAAAACTCTATTGTTGCCAGTTTTTTTATTTAACTTAAATAATTAATTTTTTTTTAAATTCGTTTCAAATCGGAACACAAGTTTTTAAGAGGATTTGGCATTAAAGAATTTTTAATAGTCATGGAAGTTCGTCTAAAAAACAGCTTGTCTACGTAATTTGCTCTTTTTTTTAGCTAATACTTGATTTAAAATTTATTTCTAAATATTTACCTTTATGTTTATGAGCATTAGCAAGAATTAACGATTAATTTGTAAAAAATGAAGAACTTTTTTGTTTGTTGAATTTAATTTAGATTCTTTAAAATGGGAAACAAACCAAGTACCAAAGAAATAAATAAGATACTTTTTGATGATGATTTGGAAAAGCCTGATATTTATCGGTTAATAGGCAAAAAAGGTGATGGCGAATTGGTAGAACTTGCCATCTTGGCACAAAGAACAAAAGATTTTTCACGTTTAGATGATTTCATTAGTACTGAGTGTAAAAAGTTTTTGATTAATTCTGGAAAAGGAGAAAATGTAAGAAAAATTAATATTGAGGTCTTTTATTTTCATTTATGTAAATACAGATACCGTTGGAAGAAATCAATAAATTCAGATTCAAATATGAGATTGTACCGACCAAACCTAAGAGCAAATTAGATCTTTTGTGTAAGAGAAAAAAAATTGAAGGTAAAAGACTTTAATTTATATTTATTTTGAATAAATAATTATATTTTTAAAGAGTTCCAAGTTGAATTCCAAACAAAATTTGTATGCTTTGATTTAAATGAGCGTGGTTATAATGGTGAAACATTACTTCATTTATGCTTATCCAACAACTCATTTATTCATGATCTGATAGCAAAGAGATTGATTAAATTTTTCCCTAATATGGTTAAAGATTTCTGCATAGGAGATGAACATTTTGGTACTAAATTTTGTTTAAAAATTTTAAATACAAAACACGGTGAAAGTTTTTTCTCTTTAAAAAAGACTGAATTTGTCTAACACCAAAGATATAAAATGTTTTAAATATTTAAAAGAAAAAAATATAGCAGATCTCCTTTTTTGATTTTAGGCTATAAAATTCAACTTGTCTTTTTTTTTGAATTGAATCAAAAATTAAAAATCACTTTCTAAAAATCTTATTTTTTAAAGGAGAAACCGCACTTCATATGGCAATTGTAAATGATGATCCGTTTATGATGAAAATTCTTCTTGATAATGGCTCAGATTTACACCAAAGGTGCACTGGAAAATTTTTTCTACCAGATGATCAGAAAGAGAGTAGACAAAATTTTTTGCTTAATGAAGTTCCTACTTTGCCTATTGAAACTAATTATAATGGTTTATCATATTTTGGAGAGTATCCCTTAAGCTTTGCTGCTGTATTGAACCATGAAGATTGCGTAAGACTCTTACTCGCAAGTGGAGCTGATCCAAACAGACAGGATTCAAATGGAAACACTGTTCTTCATTTGCTAATCATTCACAATAACTTTGTATTTAAATCGAATTTTTTTTGTTACTAATTATTTTATTAAATTTAAAGCCTTTGTTTAAACTACTAGTTGCTAACAATGCTGATCTCAGTATAAAAAATAAACAGGATTATACTCCATTAACTCTTGCTACTGAACTGTGTCGCCAAGAAGTAATTTGTTTTTTTATTTAAAATTTTGAATTAAATATTTTAATTAAGATTTTTTTCTTCATTTTGGAAACTTTACGAGAAGTTTATTGGATTTATGCCGACATTTCATGTGCAGCATACCCATTAAAGCATGTGGATACCATATCACAAAATGGAAAAATCGATACCAAAAGCGTTCTTTATTTAATTCTTGAAAAAGTTGTAATTTATTTTATAAAGAAATCTTGTAATTTATTTTTAATTTTATAGGACACTGAAGAACATTTAAAATTAATGGATGGTTGTTTAACAAGTTTGCTACAGAAAAAATGGACTACCTTTATAAAATTTAGGTAAAAAATTATCAAATTATAAAAAAAATTAATTGCTTATCATTTTAGATTTTTTGTGGAAGTTTCAATATTTGCACTGTTTTTTATTCTCAATGCTGTTGCAATATTTTTAAAAAGAGACTATTATAATGAATTGGAACTTGGTAATTATACTATTGACTCAGAAGGTAATCGCCTTGCCGATGAACATAAATGTGCCTATTTAAATCCGGTTGACAACACGCATTATGTAAAAATTTAAAATTTTTTTTAACAAAAATCCCAATTTCTTCCTTTTTTCAAAAATTAAAATTTATTTTATACGAAATTTATCCCTTTCGTTTGAGTTTTCAACTAGGATATTAATATGACTAGAGTAATTTTACGTAAATTACGACTTTTAGCGTAGAACTGTGTATTTTATCTTGAAAAAAATAACAATAAAATTCAAATCAACAAAAACAAAAAATTATTTAAAATTTTTCAAAAATTTCCGCTTTTAAAAAAATAATTTTACAAAAATTAGCACTAAAATTAGCTATTAAAATGTTGTTTTTTTTTTTTGTTAAGGAACAAAGGACAAAAATTTCAAAATATGGTTATTTTTACCATGCTCATCTAATTTAAAAAAAAATTACACAAAAGCGATTAGAAAGATTTTAACTTCTTGGTGTTTACAGAATTAAGAGTTTTATTAATGTCGAGATTTTTAAATAAGTAAAAAAAAACGAAACTATTATTTAGAATTCAAATAGATAGCCTTATTAAAATTTATTTCAAAAGGAGAAGAATCAAGTATTATTCTATTCATTTAGCGATTAGATGCATTTTATTAATAGCTGTTTCTCTAGCTTAAATTTTTGTCTAAAGCTTTTGTTGAATTAATCAACAATTTTTCAGAAATTACTGTATTTTTTTAATTTTCAATTAAGGATATTTTATTTTAATATTTAAATTCATTCTTAAATATAATTATTTTATTTTTAGCCTCGAACAATTATTGAAATAATCGTTGTATTTTATTCTATATTTTATATACTCTTGACCCTTAATGATGCTTATATAAATGGATGGAAATTATTTTTTCGCACACTGCTTAGAAATCCAACCAAAATGCTGTTTATTATCTCAATATTTTGTATTTTGGCAGTAATTCCATTTAGGTTTTCATGCAATACAGCGGTTGAAGATATTCTAATTGCTTTAGAAGTGATTTTGCTATCATTATCGTCACTGTATTACGCGAGGTAATTAAATTTTTATCTATAAATCAAAATGTTGAAAAATTAAAAAAAAGAGGATTCCGGGCTGTATGCAATTTTGTCTACAATCTACATAGAATACTTGGTTACGATATGGTTCGATTTTTTAGCATTTACTTCATTTTCATGATTTCATTTTCTCAAAGTAACATAACTAAAAAATTAATTTTAATTTTTTTATCAAATTTTTTTAGCCTTTTTTCTAATTCTTCAAAAATTAAACCCATATATGCTGAGATCCGAATTTACTAATCCTATAGAATCTATTATCGACACAATTGTTTTAACTTTGGGTGAAGTAACCGTTGCTTATGAAATTGTAGAATTTCCATCATCATATGCAATAATTGGAGCAGTAGGATTTAATAAAAATTTAAAACATTTAATTATTAAATTGTGATCTAAAAAGATATATACAATGATCTTTATGCTCTTAGGTAGTTTATTATTGGTAAATATGCTAATAGCTATGATGGACCATACTCAAGAAATTACCAATGGAAGGAAAACAGAGTGGATAAGACAATGGGGTCGACAAATTTTGGTTGTTGAACAAAACATAAATCCAAAAGAAAGACTTAAACAGCAAGTAAAATATACAAATACAATGAAATCCGGAGAAAAGGGACTTATTGTAAAATGGAAGCAAAATGAAGAAGAACGAAATGAATTTAAATCAAAAAAAGAAATTTTTCAAAAATATATTTTAAGCAATTTTTTAAAATTTGACTAATTGAAATAGCAATTTAAAAAATTTTATTTTTTTTATTCCCTATAAAATAATATAAAATATTTTTGATTAAAAAAAAAACTAATAAAAATTCTTAAAAATTTCTTTTTTTTTTGCTTTATTATTAGATTTTCTTTTTTTAAATTTTGGATCAGCTGGGATAGATAATAAAATCTATTTTTAAAAATAAAACTTAAATTTGAATCATTTTTTTCTTTTTTTTTCAAATTTCAAATTTCTCACAAAGCAAAAATGGAAGAATTCAAAGTCGAAGGTGTCATACCAGACGTAATCAATGAAAATCCGCAGCAGATTCTTCAAGTAATTAATTCATACATTTTGGATTAAAAAATAAATTTTATAAAGGTAGATTGGCCCCACTCAGGTGTAAGAGCTGAACTTGGAAATGTTGTCACTCCAACAGATGTAAAACTATTTAAATTTAAAAACTAGATTAAAAGTTTATTAAAGACAAAAAGCCAGCCTAATGTTCATTGGGATTCTGATGCGAATAGTTTTTACACACTAATAATGACCGATCCTGATGCTCCAACAAGAGCGTCTCCGAAATTTAAAGAATGGCATCATTGGATGGTGGTTAATATTCCAGGAAATAATATTTCCCAAGGTGACGAAAAGGTGGGTTATGTAGGTCCTGCTCCTCCAAAAGATAGTGGGTTGCATAGATATGTTTTGACAGTCTTTAAGCAACCAGAAAAAATGGCATTTAAAGATGTTCATACTATTACAAGTATAACTGGAAAACATCGTAACAATTTTCATACAAAGTATTTAAAAGAAAATAAACAATATTTTAATTAGTTAAAATGTTTTATTAAATTAAAGGCAGTTTGTGAAAAGTCACCATCTTGGTCCAGTAGTTGCAGCTAATTTTATTCAAGCCGAATGGGATGAACATTCCGATGTATTGCATAGAGTTTTGGCATCGAGAAGTGAATTTTAAATATTTTGGTCGCGATTTATTTTTTCAATAAAATTTAAGATTAAATTTATTTATAAAATTTCAAAAGATTAATTTATTTTTTATAAAAATTTATTATATCTTTTCGATAGAGATTTTATCAAAACTTTATCTAAGAATAGGGTTATCTCAAATAATTTTATTTTGTTGAATATTGACTTTAATCTAAATATGGCTTATCAATAAATAAAAAGTCTTGCCATATACAGTAATTAATATGAATAATTGAATTCAAAGTTTACATTTTTAAAATTTTATATCAAATAAAGAAAACGTATAGCTTAAAATGCATAATAAAAAAATTTAGCTCTAAAATATTTTTATTAGACGCTAGGAATATTGCCACATTCAGAACGGAATTCTACAAATGGTTTTTCATGATTGTACTAAAATAAATTCAAATTTTTTCGCCGCTATAAATACTTCTACTGTTAAAAGTATTTTTTAGCATTAAATTTATTTCTAAATGTTTATTATTTTGCTAATAGTCATTCAAATAATATTTTATCTTTGTTTTCATTAATGGATAATGGGCTTTTATCAATCAAATTTAAAAACAAAAAAAGTTTGTAAAATTTTTTTTCTTAATTGAAAAAGATTTTCTGTGCAAACAATAAATAAACCTGAAAACCACATGCGTCATTACCAATCCAATTAAACAAAATTTCAAATAATTTTAATATCCTAAAAAATGATAATTTAGCATTTATCAAGAATTGAATAATTTCAAATTTTTGTTTTTTTTTAATTATTATAGATTTATCAAATTTTAAAATGCTAAACGAGGATCAACTAAGAAAAGTAATTTATTCCTCTATTTTAGTTTATTAAAATAAATTTTTAATTTCTTTTAAAGTTCGACCAAGATGGCTTTTTGATTATTAAGGATTTTTTAACTAAGGAAAAGTGCCAGCAGCTTAAATCAGAGATTCATAAAGTGATAGAAACCAATAACTTTTTGGAGCAAATCAAAACAATATCTGTTTTTTTAGCAGATGAAAATTCTACCAAGGTATTTTTTGTTTTGATTGTTAGATTATTTTCTATTTTGTTGTATTAAAGGCTGCTGATGAATACTTTTTGAGCAGTGTTGATAAAATTCGGCCTTTTTTAGAAGGAAGAGCCAAGGAAATTCTGGAAAAAAATGATAAATCAGTTAAAATATTCAACAAAATCGGTCATGCTTTGCATGCATTAAATCCTGTCTTCAAAGAAACAACATTCGATAATCAAGTTAAGGAGATATTTAAATCATTTGGATACATAAAACCAATTGTTTGCCAAAGCATGTATATTTTCAAGCAGCCTTTTATTGGCGGTGAGGTAATGCCTCATCAAGACGGGAGCTATTTGTACACTGAACCATTAAAAGTAACGGGAATTTGGATCGCTTTAGAAGATTGTACAAATGAAAATGGCTGTCTGGAGTTTATACCAGGATCGCATAAAGGTTAGAATATTTTTTTTTAGATAATTTAAAACTCAACTTTTAACAAAAGGACCACTGGTCACCAGATTTATAAGAAATCCTAACGATGAAGAGTTTAATGCAGGAAAATTTTTAGTATACACTAATGGTGTACCAAAATTTTCATATGATAACAGCAAATTTATACCAGCTGAAGTAAAAGCAGGTATTTTTTAAACTTAATTGTTTGTTTTTTTTTTAAAGCTAAGATATTTGAATAAATCAGGAGATGCTATTTTAATTGATGGCTTAGTAGTGCACCGAAGTGCGCCAAATCTGTCAGCGAAGTCGAGAAATATTTATACATTTCATGTTTATGATGCTAATGGCACTGAATTTTCAAAACAAAATTGGTAATTCAAAATATGCTTTTGATTTAAATTTTTAAATTAAAAAATTAAGGATGAAGCCAAGCCCGATTTCATTTTTGGCTTTATACGAAAACTAAGAATTATTTAAAAAAAATTTATTATATTTTCATTTGTTTTTAATTTAAATTTTAAAGGCTAAGCATTTTTATCCATCACTTAAATTTTTCGAAAATTAAAATTACAATAAAAAAAATAAATAAAAACTCTTCGATATTTTTAAATATCGAATATCAAGTTAGATAGCAATATTTGTATTTCGTTTTTTATTTTTTAATTTTTTAAAATCAAATAATTTTGATAGTTCCAAATTAGAATTTATATTTAAATATTCAATGCTTAAGAAAATATTAAAGAGAAAAATTTAGCAATGTCTACTACTGAGCTTTTTAAATGTTCGTTTAGTTTAATTAGAAAATTATTTTTTTTCTTAAATTGACAAAATCTCAATAAATTAAGTAAGAAAGTGAAACTACAAAAAAAAATTTTTTGCAAAATTTTTTTTATTAATTCTCTGAAAATGAATTAATTTTATATAAATAAAATAAAATCAATAGTGGTAAAGACACATAAAATTTTCATAAAAAAACATGTTATGGATAATTCTTAATTTCTGTGTTTTCATTAAAACGCATTTAACTGATAAAATTTTTTGAACGAGAAAATTTTTTTCTAAATTATTTATAATTTTCCCAAAATACATATATCATGACAGTCTTACAATCATATAAAAAATTTTCACAACTATCAACCATTTCTCGATCGGTATTAATGAAAATATATTCAAAAAATTGTTTTTAACCTTTTAAAATCCACTCGATTTTTAATATTTAAAAAAATTTTTTTCTAATATTTTTTTTTAATTTTAAATGCTCATTTTATATTTTATTAGCTGCTTGGACAATTATTTTTAATAATTCATATTAAATTCACTTTTTTTTGTAAGTTTATATTGAGAGAAAATTTTTTTGTGCCAATTCGAAGAATTCATATTTTTTATTTATTTAATCTTCCAGAAAGTATAAATCATTCATGCGTAAATTAAAATTTCTAAATATTAAAATTTATATCATTCTAAGATAAAACTAGTCAAAAATAAATAAGCTCTTTAAAAATCAGAATTCATGAATTTTTCAAAATAATTATTTATTTATTTTTTTAATTAATTTAAATTTAATAATCAAAACTATTCTAAAATGTCTCATTTACTTCACTGATATTTGACAGACCTCCTGTAAAGTGTGAAAGTCGTCTCATAATAGGATTATCCCGTTGAATCGCATTTATCAAATCAATGTTATAAACAGTGCTGAAAATTGAATTTCGAGCCGACATTTCTTCCAATTGCTCATAGGTATAAAGCTGTAACAAATCATTTATGATGCGTCTACTTGATTTAGAGTGATATGTAATAAAAGTCTTATCTTTTAACTTCATTATTTTACGAATTTTATGAGCAGATCTAACCCAGAACAAAAGTATTACATGACTTAAAATGAACAACAGAGACAAAATACCTAGAATTACCTTATCTATTTTGTTGACTATTTCAAAATCATAAAAATTGAAAAATATGGTGCAAAATCCGTGCCATAAAAGGCAAAAAAATATGAAAACTATTGATCTAATAGAATAACTATCCAAAGATGTAAGATAATTTACCGTGGGTAAACATCGAGCACTGTAAGTCCATCTAAATGTGATACTGGTGAGCAAAAGTGTACCTGTAGTGGGAAGCCTAAAGTGGGGCTGATCAGGACGAATGGAAAAAATTGTAAAAACAGGAGCAGTGATTAGAAATATTAAAAAAAAAGCATTCCAAAAGTAGTATCCAAATCTACGAGATACTCTACACTGGAACATTATCATTGGAAATTGTATAATATTTTGAATGGATTTTCTCTTTTCATTTTTTTCCACATCTTCTTCCGGATCGTTCTTTGTATTTTCGCATACTAGAAATTCATAATTGCTTTTTATTTCAACATGTTTATATAGGTGCCTGAAAAAAAGACAAAATCAAAATATATAATGCTAAAACTTTAAAAAAAAAGAACCATATGTGTTTATCTATTGTCATGTTGCTACCAACAAGCGAAAGTTTTTCTTTGTTTTGCATCAAGACAACTTCTTTATTGGATTTAAAAGTGGTGACTATTACACTTAAGTCTTGGACATCTAGAGGAAAATATTCCAGATTAAGCTTTTCGAAAAAATGACCTTTAATTTTGCGGTATTCATATAGCCAAAATTTAAATAAAGATTTTGTCTCTTCGGGATTGATTATTATCTGCTTTCCTTGATATTCTTTCATTATTTTGTAGTGAACTGTTTGTTTTGGGTCATTAAGTGAGTTTTCAATATAAATTTTCGGATTCCAATATTTATTTGAATTGTGTATTTCCTTTTCTTCAGAGCACAGTTTGGAAGTGTCAAATTCTGAGCTCAATTTTGGTTCTTCCCATCTGCTTTCGACTAATATTTCCGCAAAAAATCTCTCGTTCACTGTGTCAATTTCTCCTATGCGCAAAAAAATCACTCGCGTTTCCACCAAACGAGGCTTTTGTTTCATGGACATTTTGTTTTAAAAATTAACTTGAATCAAATGGAACAAATTTTTTACCAACTCTCAATAGAGTTTTGATTTTCAAAAATTTTAAATATTGTTAATTTGTAAAATAATTAGCTATTTATGTCTTAGAAAATCAGTAAATTTAATGCCTCAATTGTGAAACATTTTATCAATTTAAAAAATCGACATTTAAAGAAGCTAAGTTTATACACTATGCAAGAATTCTCTTGGTCTCTTCAAAATAATCTGATAAAAGCAAATTTTTTTTTTTTAAATGTTTACACAAATATAGATTTATTTACCAAATTTATTACTTAATTTTTGGTTTGATACCAAATGCCAGGCTTCTTTATTTTTGAAAAAGCGTTTTTAACTAGATTTTTCATTTAAAACAAATTAAACAATCATTATATTTTCGAAATATTTTTATTAAACGCTGTTGATTTGTTTTGAATCTATCACAAGTCCCTCTATTTGTTTTACCTGTTTGCATAAATTTTTTAATTTTTTTAAACAAATATTTTGTTAATTAAAAATAGAGCTAGTTATTTTATGTTCTGGTATTATTTAATTCAAACTTGAATGTATAATTTTTTATAAGTGACATTGAAGGTTCATCTTTCTTTAATTATTTACAAAATGATTTGAATGAAAAAATAATAAACTTTATGGGATTAGAGAGAACATTGTGGTTTTGATTGTTCGGAAACATTGTGACGGTGGGATGGCGGAATTATTTCTTTTGGCTGTTTAAGTGAAAAGAAATCTTATTGATTTTATCGATTGATAACAAAATTAGTTAAAAATTGATAAAAATTAGTTTTATGAATTTTTTTTGTTTAGTTAAGTTGGTTTTAGCATTTTGAAGATGACACAGCAATCATCAACATCAACACTGCTTATTTTTAAGACAAAATGTAAATAATTTTAATTTTTAGATTTTAATATTTGTATATTTTCTAATAAATTTTTGCAATATTTCAGAGAAACTGAACTTACTTATGAAAATCCAAAATAAAAATTTTCTGAAATATTGTATAAAAAATATTAGAAAATATACAAATATGAAAATCTAAAAATTAAAATTATTTACATTTTGCCTATTTTAGGTTTTGTGAATTTCAAACACGAATTAAACAAAATTTCTTCATTTTTTAATAAATCAAAATTAAAGTTAATAAAAAATATAAACAAAAAAATACTGCAACATAGTGCAGCATACTTTGTTACACCTTTTTTACCTAAAATGAAATTTATTTTTTATTTTTTTTTTAGTAAATCAAATTAATAATTTATTTTAAATCTTATTGATTCTTTATTTTTTGTCATTTTTTATATGAGAAAAATTATTTCAGGTAAAAAGGTGCAACAAAGTATGTTGCGCAACGTTGCAGTAATTTTTATATTTTTTATTAACTTTAATTTTAATTGATTATAAAATGAAGAATTTATGTTCAATTTGTATTTGAAATTCACAATACCCCTTTTTTAATTAATTCTTTTTTAAAAGTCCAAAATCTGGTCTTTGAATAAAATTTCTTTGTTAAAATTGAATAATACTTTATTTTAATTTTCAAAATTAAATTTGATTTAATAAAATAAATGGATCAAATTAAAGAATTCAAATCTAAAAATTTATGTTTAAAAATTTTCCTAAAAAAAAAATAAAATTTATAAATTTGTATTCAAAATTAAATTGTTATTAAAAAATCTAGACTTCTTTTGGTAAAAGTTTTTCATTATTTTCTTTAATATCTGGCAGACTGGTTTTCAAAAGAGTTGGTCTTCTGGACATGCTGAGCTTTTTTCCGGAATTAATTGCATCGATGTAATTTATTGAGCTAAAAACTGAAAAACGCTTGGAATTATTTGCTATGTTATTATTAGGATCAATTTCATATTCTTCTGAAAGCATAGACTGATTTGACTTGGCCTGTTCATAAAGATTATCTCTTTCTCTCAAGGCTTTTCGAATGGAATTTGCCGACTTTAACCAAACAAATAAAATCACATGGCTTGATAAAAAAATTAGAATCAAAAATGTCAAAAATAATCTGTCTAATTTTTTAACAGTATCCCAATCGGAAAAATTAAGAAACACTGTGCCAAGTCCATGCCAAATCAGACAAAGAAAAATCAAAATCAAAGAATTAATTGAATATTTATCCAAAGAGGTCAGGTAATTTACAGTTGGCAAACAACGACTACTATAACTCCATCGGAAAGTAATGCTTGTTAACATAAGTGTAGCGGTAGTTGGTAGTCTAAATTGTGGCTGATCGAATCGAATCGAAAATGTTGAAAATACAGCTGAAGTAATTAAAAAAATTAAAAAGTATGCATTCCAGAAAAAATAGCCGGATCTACGAGCAGCTTTGCATTGGAAAATGATCATAGGAAACTTAATAGGCTGATTAATCGGTATCATTTCATTTTTGGTTACCATTTGATCATTAACTTTTAGCTCATCTTTTAACACTAAGTCATAATTACTTTTACACTGCACGTGTTGAAATAGATGCCTTTAAAAAATAATTAAAACAGAAAAATTTTTAATTTTACTCTTGTACTAAAAAAAAATTCTAATAAAGTATAAAAGCAATTTTTTTTTGTTAGTGAAAATTACCATATATCTTTATCTACGGTTAAATTATTGTTGATAATTGAAGGTTTTTTTCTATTGTGAACTAATGATACTTCTTTGTTGGATTTGTATGTGGTAACTATAATGCTTAAACCTTGGACATCGAGTGGAAAATATTGTAAATCTAATTTTTCAAAAAAGTGGCCTTTAATTTTTCTGTATTCGTAGAGCCAGAATTTGGCAAATAATTTAGATTGTGTTGAATCGAGCTCATTTTGGTCATTATTGGTTTCTTTGAGTTCTTTTTTAGCTTTGTAAAAAACAGTTTGTTTAGGATCATTAAGAGAATTTTCAACATAAATTTTCGGATTCCAGTATTTTGTAGGATTTGAAAGTTCTTTGTCTTCTTCGCCAATTGATGAGTTTAACTCGGAATCAAATTCTACGCTGAGTTTAGAATCTTCCCATCTACTTTCGATCAAAATTTCGGCGAAAAATTTTTCGTTCAGTGTATCAATGTCACCGATGCGCAAAAAAATTATCCGAATTTCGACTTCTCTTACTTTGTTTGATGAAACTGAAGCTGTTTTTTTTTGATTTTTTGTTAGATTCATTTTTAATTATTTCTTAAAATTTTGATTTTAATAAAGGTTTGCATAAAAAGATTTTATTTAAAATAGTACAGCATAATAAGAAGAGAACTTTTTTTTTAATATCAAGAACGTTGTTATTAAAATTTTCTTTTTAACTGCTTTTAAATTTTAATTCACTGTGGATCATTTAGATTTTTTAAAAAATTTAAATTTTATTATTTTTCTTTTTTTAAATCGTTATCAAAATATGGTTCAAATTTATTGAATTAAATAATTTCATGACTTGGTATATAATAAATTGGAATTTAAACGCACATTACTATGTAAAAGCATGATATTAAAAAAATTATTTAGCATTCTTTGAATAGTAATTCAAATCAGATAAATTTTTTTTACTAAGTCCTGAATCTATCAATATTTGTAAATTATCTTATATTTCAATGTTTAAAAAAATTACATTACCAAAAATATGTTCCTAATTAAAATTCGAGAAAATTCTGCAGTGATTAATAATTCCGAATGAAACAGGATCGAACTCACAAGCTTGATTTTCTCTTAATTAATTTAAAATATTCTTCTTACTCCAATAGTTGCTGTTCGCATTAATCCCGAATCCTTGAACAAAAAAGCGTATGAAACATTTTAAAAATTATGCAAATGATCTATAGATCAGATAATTTTGTAAGTTTAGATATCTGAGTTTCAGTTTTAGCATTTTATTTTAAAGTTTTTCTGCTTTTTATATTTAATTGAATTTAAATATTTCAAAAATATTTTTTATCAAAAAGAACAGTTGACCATATAAAATAATATTTAAAAAAACTATGGACTGATAATTTTTTTTAAAGATAAAGCTGTAGTTTAATCAAATTGATTGTTATTTGAAGGATAAACTTAATTAAAAATTAGGAATATTAATAAAAAAACTAAAATTTGAACAAAAATGTTGAGTTGTTTTCATAATCTGATATTTATCAAAGCAGTGAAATTTATCAAAGTGAAAAATTATTGTTTTTTTTTAATCTAAAACTGTTAACATCATTTTTACTTCTATTTCTTAATAATCATCGTTTATCAAATGATTTATTAAAATGAATTAGCTTCTTAAAAAATACTTTTTTTATACAGGTTAAATTGTAACTCCAAAGCACAAGTTTGATTTAATTTTTCAAATATAATTTTTTCATTTATTAATTTGTATATTAAGAAAAGTTATTAAGTTGACTAATCATAATAACAATTAACATTTATTAAAAAAATATGTGGGGAACCTAGAATGTTACTCAGAATGGAAGTCCTTCTTTTAAGTACATTAAGTAAAAAGGACTAAATAAAAATTAAATTTTTTTATAAATGAAAAGTTCATTTTTAATTATTTGATTATTTTTAATCTTAAAGTGGCTAATCGTAGCAGAAAATAGTACTAAATTTGGTTTTAAGGATAAAAATTTTAATTAGATTAATTCCTTATTTTTCACGTAATTCATACAAAGCCTAGTTTTTACTAACTAAAGGTATTTTTAAATGCGACCTTTAAAAAAAAATTGGAGGAGATTTAAGATGTCTTTTTTTTACAGAATAAATATTATATCAAAAAAAAAACAATCAATAAAAACTGTCGAGATTTTTCTTTTTTCTATTCAATCAAGTAATTCATCAAAAAAAAATATTTCCGTAAAAATGTGAAAATATTTTTAGATCAAAAATATTGATATTGTTTTAAACATAGTTTCAAAGTATAAAATAAATTGAATTTATTTACCAAGCTTTTAAATTAAAAAAGTAAAATTATTATTTATCATTTTAAATTAATTACTTTACTTAAATAATTAAAGAAAGAAATCGGATATCGAGCACCCGATAATGTTGAATTTTATCAACAATCATTTTATAATAAATATAATTAAGTTTTTACATTGATTATTTTGGTACAGAAACATCACATCAAGTATTGACAGTTAATTGAAAATCATAAAATATTAAACTACATTCTTTAATCATATTTTTGATACCTAATCAAGATAAATATTTAAAGTTTCAAATAATCTCACATTATTCAGTCAAATTTAGATAAGTAATTTCATTTAATAAATTTTTGAAGCTGGATTAAAAAAATTTTGTCTAACATAAGTCAGAAATTTGATTAATATGTTAAAATGATTGGTCTTAAACGAGTGAACATTTTAAACTGACTGCTTGAACACAAGAAAAAGAAATCTAGATAGATAATGTTAGAAAATGTAACATTATAGAAATTCTCTAAGCATTTTAGTTATATAAAAGTTATATTTCTGAGAAGAATTTTATTCTAATCTTAGAGTCGTCGATTAAACTTAAACAATGAAATAAATCATTCAATGATTTATTTTTAATAGGTATTTTATTATAAAAGTTTAATTATACTTTGTTAACTCTTCGTTATTTCATTTAGAAATCCAATCTAAATCAACCCTATATATGGTGAAATTTAAAAATTTAGACGACTAACTATAAAAAATTCAATTTCAAGATTAATTAAGATATATCAGTAGTTTTTTATTTCTAAATTCTCTTTTTAAATTTTTAAAAATTATGATAAATAAATAAATCAATTCAAGTATCAGAATTCAATAATTTAAAGTTTAAAAATATATATTTATGTTTCATCTAAGCTTGTGAATTAACTTTTTACAAAATCTAAGTTTTTCTCATGTTTTCTAATTTTTAGTACTTGAAAAGTTTATAAATTTGTAAAAACCTGAAGCTAAAGCTAAGATTTTAATTTTATAGTAAAAACAAATAGAAAAAACGCAGTCTAACAAAATTAATCTAATCGTTTTTGATGTAAATGGGAAATTTAAAGCAGCAAATTAGTTTATTAAGATGTCATAGTTTTTGATAAAGTACTTTTAGCTGGGAATTATACTAACGAAATCTTTTGTTTTTTCTATTAAAATTAAATTAATTAATAATGTTTTTCTAGATGATATACGCATTTATTAGTGTTTTTCTAGACTAATATAAATGCAATAAATTTATTTAAAAAAGTTTTGAAAAAAGAGGAATCCATTAAGTAAATTTTGATATCATTTATATTGGAAAAATCTAGGTATCTTTTTTCAAATTTTTTTTTATTTTTCTTTAAAGGATATTCTGGCAGTTTATTTTTTCAAATCAAAATTTTCAATATTAATATGAATCAAAAAAATTAAAAAATGTTAAAATTTTAAAATTTACATAATTTCATTAAATTTATTTATTTAACTGAACCTTTAAGCAATATTTATTTATGATGTTAGTTACAATAAAAGTGAATTGAGAATTAAAAAATGAAAAAGACTTTTTTAAATCTATAAATTCTTTGTTTTAAATAGACGTCCCGATGAAATCTCAGATTGATATGCTCAGCTGTATAAAAATTTAGTATATTCCAGGTCTTAACAAAAATTGTTTAAAACTTTAATCTTTAATTATTCAAATTAAGTCGTATAAAAGTTATAAACTAATGATTTTGAAATTGGAGAAAGAAAATATTTAAATTAAAATTTTATACTATTATATAAATTTACGAGTTTATGATAATGATTTCAAGCTGTAACAAGCTAGTTAGAATTTGAGAAGAAGTTATTTTTTATTAACGGCAAACTTTCTACGGTTTAAAAAGATTAAAATAATTTTAATTGAGATTTAAAACTAATAATTTTCTTTGAAAAACATGCTTTCATTAGATAACGATTTTTACAGTATTATAAACCATTCATCAATAAATGTAAATAAACATTATTTAATGTTATAATCAATCTAAATAAAATAAAAAGTCTGAGTTAAATTGTGGAAAATTTAGATCAGAATATGCACACCAATTTTAATCTAAAATAAAAAGTCGATGAAAAAATTATTTTTATTCATGTTAAGCAAACAATTTATTATTATTTAATTTAAACAATAAAAATTAATTTTTTTGCTAGTTTTGTCAGTTTTTTTAGTTGCATATTTTAGTTTACCTTTTCCTGTCTTAAGGTTATTTAAAATAAAATAGCAACTAAAATAAATCAATTAAGATTGTTGTTTAATTTGAAAATTGAAAATTTATTTTAGCATTTTCAAAAGTTAAACTTTCAAGATTTTTAAGATAATTTATTTAAATTAGAAATTTTTTAGCGTGAGAATTTTAAATTAAATGCTGAGAAAAACATTAAAATTGAGAATAAGTTTCAAATATTAGACACGGATTAAATAAATTTAAAAAATCTCAAAATAATTATTTTTAAATTTACATAATATTGAAAAACTATTTCCTCAAGTTGAAATCAGACATAGCGCTTCAAACTGCAGCTACCAGGATTTACTTGTTTATCTTACTTTTTTAAACTTGAGCTTACTAAAAAAAAAACGTGCCATTCAGAATGTTTTTATGTTGTTGTACAAATTACTAGTGTTGATTCCAGGTTTTTCAACTAAATAGTAATTTGAATTACACATTTTTATTTAAAGCAGTATTTTAAGTTAAATGAAGCCTTAGTTTAGTTTATTCATAGATTTGAATGAAACGAAACGAATTATCTAACAATTCTATTTGATTAGCAAAGCATTCTAAATTGAATTTAATAGCTTTAAAAGCGTCTGATGAAGTCTAAAAAACTGATTCCAAAGCTTAGCTAGCAGGTTTATTTGACACTCTGAAGATAAATTTTTTATTTTTTAACTATAGATAAAATTCAAAGAGCAATGAGATTACGAATATGCTTAAAAAGTAAAACCGGTATTTAACCGATACCAACTACATTATTTACCAAAAACAGACTCGTATTTTTTAATTCAAAATATTTATATAATGCTCGCATAAATATCCCCCAAAAAACACAAAAAAAATGAGGAACATTATAAGTTATTTATTAGAACTGGCCAATTTTTGCTTCAAATATGTCATATCGAGTCATGGTGCAGCCAAAATCATTTTAACTACCTACTTATGTGTATGCTTTTTTAAACTAGCTTCAACTTCAAATAAAAGTAAGCTTTAGAAATTTTTGCCACCAATTTAAATTACTTATAATTATTTTTTTTAAATACTTAAATAATTCAATACTTATAAGAATTCACATTTTTAGGATTTATTCAAAATTAATAATTTCAAATATTTAAATTTACCTTGCCTCATTATTTTTTATTAATTTTTTAACAAAAAATAATTTTTTATTTTAAAAAAGGCTCTGAACTTAACTCAATAGAATTAATTAATACCAAACAAACACCAAATTTACAAGATAATCATTCTAGCGACTATCAGAACTCAAATGATGCCCATATTGGATACACAGGCTTAAATTCATTTTACATTTACGCATTTGATCTTAGTTTTAAGTTTAACTTAATACTTAATCCAAACGGAATATTTTTATCACCAGATTTATGGTTAAATCAACAGATTACTGGAAAAGACAATGTTTCCACCAATTCCAATTCGCCTTATTCAGATTGCCTTTTCAATGGACACGTTGACAATCAGATAGAGTCTCTTTTGTGTTTAAATCTTTGTCATAAAGACCGAATTGTAAGATTTTTTTAAATTTTCTTCTACGATTTTTGTTTATTATTTTTTTAAGAGTGGGAGTTTTACAATTAATGATGAAGAGTATTTTTTGGAACCGATTGAAGAATTCGACTCAAAATCTTATGAATTATATGAATTTTCATTTGTTGATTTTGAAAAAGGTTCAAAATTTACTGAGACTCATATTCTTTTTAAGAAAATAGCAAATGAAACAAAAAATCAAAAAACATATGAATCTAGTGCCACCGAAGGTATAAAGCATTTTTTTTTAAATGGATAATTAAACTCAGAATTTTAAATTTATCTATTTTGACGGATCTTGAATTAATTTAGAAATTCAATTCAAATGTACCTTTTAATTCGTTTCATAAGCAACATATATGCAGATAAAAATTTAATTTAAAAAATATGACATTCTGAAAAAATGAATGCTAGAATAGATAAAAATTCAGTATTTAAAACTTTTATGATCTATTCGTTCAATTAATCACAAAATTCAGAAGTAAAAAATCATTTTTTATTTTATTTTGAGTGCGCAAAATTCACTCGAATCCACTATGGTCTAGTTGCTTTAGTTAATTTTCTTGAAATGTCAATGTACCAAGTGTTTTAAAGACTTTATCAAAAAATATTCTGATTTTTTATTTAATTTATAATCAATCATCTAGAGAGAAAAGCATATTAAATTTATTTATTTATATTCAAAGCTATTATAAATAAATAAATTTTATCTTTTTTTATTTCCATTTTTAATTCCGAATTGCATTTTTGAGTGAATATAAAATAAGAATAAAATTTTTATTTAAGTCATTCAATCAGCCAAGAAAAAATTAGATGATATTCACAAGCGACAAAAGAGAGAGAGCAACTTCTTTCTCGACTTGGTCGATCGAAGGGTATTTTTGGAACTTTTGGTGGTTGTGGACCGTCAAATGTATGATTTCTATGGCGAAAACCTCAACAATCACATAATAACTCTTTTGTTCATGACCACACAACTATACCAGCACCCGACTTTGATTAATCCGATCAGAGTTTACATTAGTGATATAATCTATGAACATGAAATTGATGAGCCGAGCTACCGCGAAGAAACAGTAGGCTGTCAATGTATGCTTCGATTTTTCTTATTTTTTTTTTTAGCTTAAAAAACTTGGAAATGAATGGGAGGCAGAAAAACTTCTATCTAAATTTTGCAGATGGCAGTATAATTACAGAAAATGGAAAAATATCAACCAACAAATCGACGTTGCTATTCTTATAACAAAGTATTTTTAAAAAATTTATTGAATTAAAAGATAATTTAATTTTAAAAAAGACGAGACATTTGTAAATCTAAAGATGTTTGTGAGACCCTCGGAATAGCTAGATTGAACCAGGTATGTGTGCCTTACCAGAATTGTGCGGTAATTGAAGATTCCGGACTTAACACGGCTTATACCATTGCTCACGAAATTGGTCATTTGTAAGAACTTAATTTCTTAAAGGCTGAAAATGAAAAAATTTTTTAGATTGGGAATGAAACATGTAGACGAAGAACGATGCAAAAATTTAAACAATTCTGCTACCCAAATGATGGCTGCTATGCTTGACTTGACAAAAAAAACCCAAGTATGGTCAAATTGTAGTGTTATAGAACTGAATGATTTTTTAAGGTAAACAAAAACAATTATTCTAGATTTAAATTATGAAGTTAATAATTTTAGAGCCGGTGATGGCGAGTGTTTATTCAATATTCCAACCTATTCAAAAAGCATTTTAAATAGCAGCTTAAACTTTGAAAATACTTTAGAACAATTCGATGATAAAATGATCAAAAATGCTAGATATCCCGGCTACAATAATTATTACAGCCTAAAGAATCAATGCCAACAAATTTTTGGAATTAAAAGTGATAAATGTGATCATAATCCGGTAAGATAAATATTTTAATTATTTAAGAACTTAACTTTATTTTAAAATTAGGAAGAAGATTGTAAAATCCTCTGGTGTAAAGCAGATTCACCCAAATCTAACGCATATCAATGCGTTACCACAAATACAAAATGGGCTGATGGTACTCCTTGTAGAACTAGAGGCGTATATGTAAATATATTTTTTTTTAGCTTTTTTTTATATTTTTTTTGACAGGCTATTTTGAATTATTTAAATTTTTTTATAGAATGGCGATGTATGCTTGAATGGTGAATGTGTTAACCCGAAAAATAAAAAAAATAACCCAGTAGACGGAGGCTTTAGCGAGTGGAGCGAATTTACAAGTTGTTCACGCAGTTGTGGTGGTGGAGTCCGGAAAAGATATCGAACTTGTGACAACCCTGAGTAATTAATTAAAAAAAAATTTCAAAAATAAAATAATTAGACGATTTAAAAGACCGAAAAATGGTGGCAAATATTGTGTTGGAAAACGAGTTTGGTATGAGTCATGCAATACTCATGTAGAAATTTAGAAAAATAATCTAAAAAATTTTTATCTAATTTTTTTTTGAAGAACTGTGAGCTCAAGGAAGTTGATTTCCGCGATGAACAGTGTAGAGTATCTGCAAAAAAAACCAGCAACGTAAAATTAGCTGATCAAATGGGATTTAGCATTACTAATGCAAATTTAGAATGGAAAGCATATTATTCATCAGGTATAAATTTGCAAATTAAATATTTGTTTAATTTTAGTAATTTTTCAAATAGATCCAAGAAGAAAGTGTTTACTTTTTTGTCATATTGAAGAAAAATCTACGTTTGCTTTGCTAAGTCCCATAGTAATTGATGGAACAAAGTGTAGTTTAGATTCTCATGATATTTGTGTCAATGGACATTGTTTGGTAAATTTTTTTTTAAATTAATTTATTAAATAAAATTCTTGTTCAAAATTTTTTTCATTAAGCCTGGCGGATGTGATAATATTTTGTATTCAAATAAATCAGAGGATAAATGCGGAATTTGTGGCGGAGAGAACAAATCATGTGACGAAAAGCTCTTTGAAGTTAAATCACCTAATAAATTTGGTATTACTTTTTGTTTTTAGATAAAAAACTAGTCACGCGTAATAATTTTATCCTAAAGGTTATAATTTTTTGGCCACATTACCACCCAAAACTACAAGTATCTACATACACCGGTACAAAGAAAGTGATGACTTGGGCTGTCTTTGTAATTAGATTAAAAGAAAAAAAATCTTTTAAAAAGAATAAAATATTTTTTTAAAAAGCTATAAGATCTCATAACAAAGCTTTGCTAAATGGACATTATGTTATATCCAAGACATCTACAACAATTGACTTTGAAGGAAAATTAATTGATTATATTGTAAATGAAACAGTTGAGATTATTCAATCTAGAGGAAATTTCAGTCAAGATTTAATAGTTTCAGTAATTAAATCAAGCTTTTATAATCAATTTGATTTTGAATTTTTTTTAAAGTTTTTAAGTAGTAGCAAAATATTCGAGAACAAAATCAGCTTTAAATATTTTGTGCCAAAACCAGAAAAAGAGGAAAAAATTGAAAGTGCCAATTACTGGAAGTCCTATGCTTCTAATTATGGCCAACAACATAATCTCGTAAGGTCAGATAGCTATGTAACAGATATGGTAGAGAGTGATTGTGATAAAATTTGTAATGGTCGAAAAAAAATTAGTTTTAAACAATGTACGGGGCATTTTTGTAAAGAACAAGAGCGCTTTGAGTCTTGTAATACACATTGTTTTTTAAAGTGAGTTTTTTTTTCTAAAAATTTGACTAGGAAAAAAATTTTAAATAAAAAAAAAAGTTTAACTTATTATTCAGTTGGATGTACGGCTTTTAATGGTGTATGCGGGCAAGGATGGGAAAACCTGAGGATGCAATGCATGCTTAGCTATGAAAACAGTGATTCCAAATTTCCAATCGACTTGGGCTATTGTGACCAAAAAGACAAAATAATGGTGTCTTCTTTGAAGAAAGAATGCTTCATCCCTTGTGAAAATTACGAATGGAGAACTTTGGATGTTCAAGTAAATTTAGAAAATAAATTTAGATTTTTTTTTATCTTTTTATTTAAAGTGTAATTGTGAGGATGGCTTTAAAAAGCCCAATTTTATTTGTTATGAAAAAAAATTTGCTCGAATAGTAAGCCCTATAAATTGTGTAAATGTTGCCAAGCCGGAAACATCTAAGTTGGAAAAATGTGATAAAAAGTGCTACGAATGGCGTGCTTCGGATTGGTATGATTGCTCGAAAACCTGTGGTGGTGGTGAACGCAAACGAAATCTTTACTGTGTTTTCAACAAATCACATATTGTATCTCGTTATTTATGTGATTCGGAAAAAATGCCAAATGAATTCGAGGGCTGTAATATGCACAATTGTCCATTTTGGTTGCCAGGTTCATGGAATGAATGCATTGGAACATGTGAGAAGGGAAAGCGGAACAGAACTTTGTATTGTATGTATCAGGACAAAAAAGTAGATGAATCTTCATGTGTTAATTCGGCACGACCACAGGAAGAAGAAGAGTGTGAGTTAGCTGAATGTTTTAAATGGAAAACTAATGATTGGTCTGAATGCTCGGCAACCTGTGGTGTTGGATACCAAACACGTCCAATTACTTGTCAAATGTTAAGAAAAGCAAGCAACCGCTTCAGTGACAATCAATGGCATTTTAGAATAAGTTCAGATGTATTGACCATGGAAAATGCTGATGACTCAAAATGTGATTCGAGTATCAAGCCGCTTGACCGACAAGATTGTTTTTCTCATTTACCATGTCCTGAATGGCGCATAACCAAGTGGTCATATTGTAACTGTAATTCTGGTTTACGAAAAAGATTTGTGTATTGTTCTTCAAATATTCAATCTGAATGTCCGATCAAGGAAAAACCAGCTTCTTTTGAAAATTGTACATGTTCTGGTTTTTGGAAAGTGTCAAGATGGTCCGAGGTAAAAATTTTACTTTTAAATCAAGAATTTTATTCTATAAAATACTTTTTTTAACTATGCTTCTCTTATTGTGTAAAATCTTGAATTTATTTGATTTCACAATAGAGAGTAGCGTGGTGAAATTAAGTTAATTTCAACTTTCGTTTAATTTTTAAAAAAATCGTCCACAAAAATAATTAGTTTAGTTTCTCAATAGTTTCTCACATGTTTAATGATATCTAGATTTGATTTTTAAAGAATTTGTTCATCACAGCATAATCATATTAAGAAATATGGTGCTAGGTCTTGGCATATTTATTAATGATTAATAAAAATATATGAATTCGGATATCCATAGTTTATTTATCCATCATCAGACTGTTTAAATGTTTAATTAAGTATTTAATTAAATATTTAAAAACTTTATTGTTGATATACATGGATCTAAGGCATTGTGAATTTTGGTACAAAAAACAAAAACAAAATATTAGAAATGCTTAAGTTCTGAAGGACCAAAACATGCTTTGTAAATTTTAGCAGCTGATACATTCTTTGTACCACCAAAATACTGATTCTGCAAAACTCTGCAATAAATCTGCAAAATTGAGAAAATTGTGAATTTGGGATATTTTATTATATTAAAAATCCAACTCAACCTTAAGTGGTGGTACAGTTGCTACATCAAAAGGATGTATCAGTTGCTACAATTTCAGAACTTAAGCTTTGGCATTTTCAATATTTTGTTTTTATTTTTTGTACCAAAATTCACAATGCCTCGATCTGAATGATTTTTTTTTCTAAAAAATATACAATTTTTACTCAATCTTAAGAAACAGCCAGGAAATTTAAAATATTTCATTAATTTTTTTTTGATAGAAAATTTTCAAAAAAATCAAAAAATTTAAGTGAAATATTTTGTTAAAAATAATTATGAAAATGGCTGGCAATTTTCAAAAGACAATTTAACTATAAGTTTCAATTATTGATTTATAAATATCTAAATTAAAAAAGTTTTTTGTTTTCCTTTTTCTTTTGCAAAATATCACTCATCTCATTTAAAAAAATATTCAAGTGCGAAAATAGCTAGCAAATTTCTAAGACTTAAAACGATTTTTGAAATTAAAAAACATAACTTTGAGTAAATGCTTCAAAGAATAAAAAGCTTTATGAAGTCAATATTAAAGAATATTTAACTCTGGAAATTTCCATAAAAAATCCTTAGCATTAATAATTTCTAATTCAAGTTTTAAATTAAATTTTGAAAGAATCGCGATAATTTCAAACTTTTTAGAATAAATAATGGTGATCAAAAACAATTACAAATTTTTTTAAATTAAAAAATAACTTATTTTAAAAAGAGTCGAAATTCTATTATCTATCTAGACCTAAAAATAATGATTCAATCCATTAATAAGCCAATTTACTGCAAAATATATTTGTCTTTTTTTTGGGGTTAAGAGACTTAAGCCAGAAATGCAAAATATCATAAAATATTGTAAAACCAATTAGTTCTTTAATTTTTCTTAAATAATTTTTTATTTTTCTTTACGAAACAAAGTTTAATTCTAGATTATATTTTAATGCTATTTCGAGGCCAGATTTTGCTTTTCTCAATATAAAAATAAGATGTATGAAAAAAAATTATAAATCTTTTTGAATTTTTTCCTGAGTATTAGAGGATACTTAAATTAAAATTAAGATTTTTAATTTTTTTAAAATTATTAGATAGTTTTATCTTATTTTTTAGATTTTTCAATTAATTTTAGTCAATAACTTTCATATAAAAATTTTAAGTTCGTCTGAAAAGAAAAACTAGATCCATTCTGAAAGGATTCTTCAAATTATTTGATTTAAAATAAAAAATAAAAATGTTAACATACTTGATTTTTTCCTGGTTTCTCGTTATTTCGTTTACTTATTATTTAATCAGTGACTTCGAAATCAACAAGCATGTGATCTTGTTCACACTTGTCAACTTAAAAATAAAATCCTCAGTAGATCATTGAAATTAACTTGGAAAAACTTATTTTACTATATTTAAAAATCATTTTAATATTCTCATAAATTGGTCTCCGTATTATATTTACATGATTGTAATTTCTGACTTCTAAATGCTGAAGAACCTATGAACAGATAGCAATAATATTCTGCTCTGATAAAAAATACATTTTATTCCCATCAATAATCAAAATATGTTGACCATGTATTTAACTTTTTTTCCAAACAAAAGGCTTTTCTAAACACTTTGATAATAAACCATTTTGCTTCAAACATGATGTCACATAAACAGTTATTTCAGATTCATCCATACACCATGGCATATACAAAATACCTTTAAACTTGTCGACTAAAAATATTTATATTTAATCTCCATCTTTCTATTTAATCTATTGCAACAATTGAGTACAGTGAACTTAGTTTTCTGATTGTTTCCAAATGGTTATTATTGCCTTTTTTCTCCATGTATGTAAAAATTTTGCCACTATTCAGATTAGCTGAAAATCCAGCCTCGTCTTCATAACAGCAAAGCCTAGTTAATGATTTCTAATTTTTTTTATTTGTCAAAACAATGTTAATTGCTTACTTGGTAAAGGAAGTTGCACATTGTGTCTTCGAAACAATCAATTAAATTTTATTTTATTGCCAAGTTTGGCAAAGCGCCTTTTTAGTCTTTTTTAATTAAATACTATTTAATTTTAAAAAGTTTGATTTATATTAAATTTTTATTAGTATTAAAACTATTTTCAAAAAATTTAGCAATATCTTGAATTATTCTTTTATCGATTATGGAAGGGATTCTAAAACTTTCAACTAATTATATTTTTTTATTAATAATATCAATAAAAAATATCAATTAGAAATTAGTATATCAAATGGAGTTAGGGTTAATTAAATTAAAATAAATCAGTTAAATTTTTTGTAATTTATAATTCAATAAATTAGATTTTCATTAAAAAATCAGAATTTTTGTCACTTCAATATTAGTCTTTTGTGCAAAAATTTTCTAATAAAACAAACAATTTCAAAAATTATTATTTTATGCTATGTTTTAAGTTCAAGAAATTCAAAACTTAAGTGCTATCTGAATTTCTAATTTTTGACTTTAAATTCGTAAACAACGTCCTTTGAAATCCTAAATTTCATTTATTTTTGGTAGGCTAAAAAAAAAATTCTATGCCCAGGGGCCTAAAAATAACCAGCACTTCAAAAAGTTGTAGTTATTACAGATCCAAGTATTCAATGACAAAATTAAAATATTTTTTAAAAAAATATAAATTCTGAACGAGCATAAAATTTTCTACACTCTGGTAAAAGTTTTATTAAAAAAGGGTGCTAATTAAGTTAATTTTTTTCTTACTAACAAAATTGTTGTTAAGAATCAGAATCGTGAACTAATTTTTTAATAAGATTGAATATTTTAGTAAACTAAATCTTACCATAAAAAGTTAAAAAATTAAAATCAAAACGATTAAAATTAAAAATTAATTCTAAGTGTTCGGGTGGATGTAATTTTGGATGGGAGCACAGAAACGTCACATGTGTTGATAGACAAGGTCAAGTTTTAAATCCATTGGAATGCTTAAATAGAAGTAAGCCGAAGAATAGAAGACGTTGTTTTGATTGTAGTGGCGAATGGAGACCATTAGAATGGAATGAAGTAAAAATTTGCCAAATCAAATCGAAATTTTAAAGAATATTTTAAGTGCTCAACCACATGTGGCAAAGGAATTCAAATTAGAAACATTGAATGCTTTTCTCCTGATAGTGGATCACTTTTACCCATCTACAAGTGTGATACTAGATTAAAACCAATTCAACAAAGAACTTGTATTGTTAAAAATTGTACTGGACAAGACTATGAATGGAAGATCGTCTCAATACGACCGGTATTAAATTAAATTTTTAATATATTGACATAACAATTAGGAATTAACAATAAATTCTAAAATACATTAAAATTTTATTAAATTTAATTAAATTCAATAGCCATTAAAATTTAATAAAATTTAATAAAAAATATTTTTATTTTAAGTGCCCAGTAACTTGTGGGTATGGTTGGCGATTTAGATCCATAGAATGTCGGACAAGTGATGGACATTTTTCTGATAAATGCAGAAATGAAGACCGACCCGACTACTATGAGAAATGTGATGTCGGTCCATGTCCAAGCTGGGAATATGGCCACTGGTCGGCATGTTCGACCCGATGTGGAAACGGCATTAGAGAGAGACTTGTAGCATGCAGATTTCAAAATGGAACTATTCTTGATGACGACAAATGTGATCAAAGACAAAAGCCAATTAATAAAACTAGTTGTAGTGGAGATTTTTGTGCAAATTGGATTTCTGGAAATTGGTCAGATGTAAGCTAAGAAATTAAAATAAAATAAAAAAAAATTAAATTTTTTAAAAGTGTGAATTGGAAACATGTAGTAGAATTAGAAAAGTTTTTTGCGCATTTGAAAACGGGTCAATTCTTCCTGATGAAAATTGTAATCTAAAGGAAAAACCTGAAAATTTGATACAATGTCCGAGTTGGATCACATGCAATCGCTTCCAAAGCAGTATGCTAAAAAGTGTAATGACCACATCACTGGGAATCTTACATTATTCAGAATATTCAAAGTGTTCCACGAAATGTGGTCTTGGCTACAGAACTAGAAGTGTCTCTTGTAGATCTATAACCAATGATTCAATTGAATTACCTATGAAATTCTGCGATTCGGCACGAATTGAGAGATTACAGATTGACTGTCAACTAGCCATGTGCAACTACAAACTCATTGAATCATGGGGAAAAGTAAATTTAATTTTGGTTTAATTGGCCAGAAATATACAAAAATTTTAGTGTTCAGCAAAATGTGGCCAGGATGGAATTGAACAATTAGAGAAAAAATGCTTTGAAACTATTACCAAGTCCTATGTGAATTTGTCGCATTGTGAAACAAACATGACTGATTCAATAACAGAGCGAAAATGCTATAAACCCTGTACCAGACATGCTGAACCATCTTACGAATGGAGAATAAGTTCTTGGAAAGCTGTAAGTAAAAAATTAACAATTTTTTTTTTTTAAATCAAAAATTTAATAAAATATTAGTGCACTGCAAAATGCGGATTCGGGCAAAAAAATCGCTTGGTTAAATGTTGGAGTTTGACTGAAAGCAAAGTGACTGATGACTCAAATTGTATTCTTAGATACAAACCAGTGGATAGTTTGCCTTGTATCAATATATCTTGTGGTTATGGATGGTTCGTTTCTGAATGGTCAAGTGTAATATAAATTTATAGAAAATACTAATTAGAATCTAACTTTAGTAAATTAAATTAAGTGTTCAAAAAATTGCTCTGAAGGAGTCAAAACTCGCGAAGTTATTTGCATGAAAATCTCGATCGAAGGCTTAATTTTAAAAACAACTTCAATCCGGTGTAATCAAGAAGAAAAGCCTACGTCTACCATGCCATGTAACTTTGGCGAGTGTGATAGCGAATATTTCTGGAAAACTGGACCATGGTCAAAAGTGAGCTTTCCAAAAAAATTAGTCTATTTTTTTTAAATTTACTCATGTTAAAACATTAAGTGTTCACCAAGCTGCAATATTGGACAACAATCTAGACAAATTTATTGTTATCATAAAAATGACAAAATCGAGCATGATTATTCCAAGTGTAAACAAGACTCTATGCCAATTAGACATCAATTTTGTTTCACCAATTGTAATATAATCATTTTTTATTTAAAAATTAAAAAATTAAATTTTAAAAGGCTACGTTAACTCTTGCAAAGAATTGAAGCAAAAATTTAACTTAGACCAAGATAACGATTATTATTTGAATATAAGTAACAGCATTGTACAAATATATTGTAAAGATATGCATACATCAGAGCCTAAGGAATTTATTACTCTTAAGTCGGGTGAATCTCGTAACTTCGCCGAAATCTATGACAAAAAGTAAATTAAAAAAAATTTTAATTTATTTATTTTATTTTTAAAAGGCTTATTCATCCGACTAAATGTCGCTATGGGCCTCGTTACGGTGCAGACTGTTCTTTCTGTGAATCTGAAACTGTTGAAAATCATGGCATTACACTGTTTTCGAAAGTGAGACTAAACATATCTAGTTTGAGCATTATTGGAGACGATTTCAGCTTTACAAATGTGCTTTATGGGAATCTAGTACCTTTTGGCAATTCGGGAGACTGCTATAGTTTAGTGCCAGAGTGTCAGCAAGGCAGACTTAACATTGATCTTAGAGGAACTAATTTTGTGTTAGATCCAAGTACCAAGTGGATAAATTACGGTGAGAAACCAAATCAAAAAATCTATTTTTCAAAAGTATATTTTTATTATGTTAAAATTTTCCATTCATTTTCCATTTTAAGGATAATTCCATAATTTACGGAACATGTGGAGGATTTTGTGGTTTTTGTAAACCTGACCCCAGTACCGGAATTAAACTTCTTATTGTCGAAGACTAGAATAAGCAAATGAATTAGACATTTTAGTTTAAATATCTTCTAAAGACGGTTTGTCGTATAATTTATTAAATCATCTTTTAAGTTTATATTTTTTGAAATCGGTATTGACTTAAAGGACACAAGATCTTATTTAGTTTATTTCAATCGATCTTGTTTAAAAATTTTACTTTTTTTTGTTCTTCATAGAAGTGTTCGAGTTTTATAAAGGTGTATTTTAATTGTTTTTATTAGAATAGTTATTTTAATGTGATAATAAAATTTTAATTAATTAGCAATTCATTTTTAGAATAGAACTTGAAATTAAAAAAAAAACAGAAAAAAATCATGTTTTTTAAATTAATTTTGAAAATTTTTTAATAAATTTCTGCTTTTATTTTTTTTTTGTCGAATTTCGAAATTTCTTATATATTTTATATTTAATCTAGAAAAATTCTTTGATAATAAATAAATATTCCTAAAATTACCTAATATTTGATAAATACGGAAAAAATTAGTGCACAAACTATAGCTATTTACTTTTCTTTGCATTAAATATTTAATATCTTTATTTATTACAATCTATAATAAAAACGAATTTGAAAATAAAATTATAAAATTGAGCATTAATACACAAATAAAAATAAAATTTCATTATTTACCGTAATACCAATTAATTGTTTGAAATTGATGATTTATAAATTGCAGTTCGTACAATTTTTTTTCTATAACATCAAGACAATTTAATGAAGAAAAAAGTTAAAAATTAATTTCTTATTAAAAACTCATTATTTTAATTTTAAATCGTTTAAAGGATAAAAAGCTTGTTTCGTTTTTAAATTTTTTCTCATCATATTGAAATGAAAATTTGTTAGTTAGAATTTCAGAGATTTACAAAATCAAATCAGTATTTTATTGAATAATTTGGAAACACATATATTTAGAGATAAATTTTAAAATTGTATTTTCACTTTCAACTTTCTGTCAAATAAATAATTAATATTCTAAAATAAGAAATTCATTTAAAAAAAACTCTGATCAATTATAGTTTATAAAAAATTATTCATTTAATTGAAATTTAAATTTGAATCAAACTTTGAAAGAAAATTTACCCACAACGATTCAAAATTAATTAAGATTTAAATTTTTCTCAACTTTATTGAAATTACAATTATTTGAATTTAATTTTGAATTTTTTTTAAATCAATTTGATCATAAAAATTTTGGTTAAATGTCTTTTAAATTTTATTAAAAAATAATATAAAATACGGATTTTATTTTACAAAAATAACTAAATTTTAAATTAACAAACAAATGAGAAATACATTCTAAATTACTAAATTTCTAAAATGATGTCTAAAAACGGCTTTTAGATTTTTTATTGTCTAATTCGAGCTCTTTTTTCTTTTTTTTTCTATTCTTTTTCAATTTTGATAATTTGCAGCAGCACTTGCAAAACGTTCTTCCGAGACTATTACAACAACAGCAATACATACAAAAACAAGTCACTATAATGAACATAATACCAACTATAATTGCCAAAAATGCATAAATCCAGAATTTGGTACCGAAAAGCTTTTCGAATACATCACCTAGTGAACTAATGCCTTCAAATAGTGGAAAAATAGAAGCAAGACTGAATAGTGATGTTGGAGACGCAGTCGTATCCAAACCATTTAACAATTGTCTATTTTTAAGTAGATTTAATAAACTTGGTTGCGTGGAAGTGGTAGTTAATTGATAGTTCTTATTGTGAATATTTCCATTTTGGATAAAACCTGAATTGAGCAAACTTTGATATATGTTGTTATTTAAAAATTCTTGATGTAGCAATTGTCTTTGTATTTGCTCTTGTTGACGCTTGATAACTTCCAATGGATTTTCGGTAGTGGTCGAGAGAAGCCCATTCAATAAAGCCGAATCTGACATTATCTGAAAGAAAAAAGAGATTTAAAGTCTAGATAAAAATGGAAATTTTTGCTTTGATTTTTTGAAATATTTGAAATCGAAGTTTTTGATCTGAAAGAAAATTTTGATGTAAATAAAGATAAAAGTTTAATATAATCCAGAGACTTGTTTTTCTCCCAAAACTGTAGTACAAATGTATCGATCCATAAACATGCTACAGATACAATTCATACGGCTATTAAAATGACAAAATTTCCAAAGTCGTTTTCGAAACAATATTTATCTTCATTCTGGGCTAATTAGGCTAATTGTTAATGTCTTCATATTCTTAATATTAGAATGATGTTTCAAAGAAGGTGTTTATTTTTTTGGTACAAAATTCTTTTAATTACAGCCAATTTTTTATTATTTAAAAACAATTCGGATTATCTCTAATAGACCGAAGAATTTTTATTTTTTTTAATATTGTTAAGAATTGTGAAACCCTTTTAATAAATATATTTAAACTGGTCGATGCAAAATCGCTCAAGCGTTTCATTACAAAAAATTACAAAAATATACAATATAGACAAAAATTATGCGTAGACATTTAAACATTAAATGACTAACGATGGCTCGAAGTTATGCCACAATTTCAAACATTAATAACTTAAATCGCTTGATACATTAACAATCAAAGCTCAAAACTTTTCTGCACCCAAGGATACACAATGTCTAACTCGTATTTTATATGTTTTTTCAATAAAATAAATTTTTAAAAGCAAATCTCTACTTTTTTAAAAATAAATATTAATTTACTAAAAAAAAAATTACACTGGATTTGTGTTATTGACAGGTTTGAACAAAAATGAACTTAATTAAAAAAATGAAATGAAGTTTAGATTTTTTAAAATTTGAAGCATATTTACAGAAAATAGGACCATGCAAAAAACCTCATTAAGAAGGTAATTAAGCGTGATAATGAGCTTGAATTCTTTTCCTTGAATACTATAATTCTTAAATTGGCTTTTATCTTTCGAATATTTTCCAAACTCTAATGACCTCGTTTCGGATTTAACAAAATTTAATGTCTCATTTAACACCCTCTTTTTATGTTCCAAGCATTTACACTGTTTAAAAAATAGTTTATCTTTTGCTCTTGGGTTAGTTAAAACCATTTCAAAATGATATATTACAAGTCTTACATTGTTTTGGTTCGAGACTTGATAAATCAATTTACTCATTTATTAACCATTATTTTTTTTTAAATCAGATTAAATTATCTAGAGTCTTCGTGGTAAAAACAATAGAAATATTTAATAGTTAAAGTAAGACATCATCCATTAGAAACATTGCTATGCTATGATTAGAAACAATTAATTCCAATTAAAAATTGGTGATTTATTGCTAAATTTTTAGAATATTTTTCGATTTTAAGCCAAAATTAAATATTTTCGAACTAATATTTCTAAAATAGATTATGAATGGCTCAAGGGTAAATCGTAAACAGAGACTTTTTCTCTTTAATAAAAATCCATCTTTTGTTTGAATAAAAAAAATTTAAACATTTATTATTAACTCAAAACTTATCTGTTTTGTTTAATGGTACAAATACAATTAAAAAAAAAACAATGAAAATTTTTACTAAAATTTTTTTTTTATTTCAAAAATCTCAATATAATAACTTTGAAATAAAGGTGAAATTTAATATTTATAAAGTTTTGAAAAAAAAACATTTTACATCAGACTGAAGGTTATTAGCTAAAAAATAAAAAAACATGTCTAAATTGTTAGCTTAAATAATATTTAAATTCGACGCAGAGAATTTTTAATTTAAAATCGTCTCGACGCATCCAACATGCAATGAAGCATTTAATCATCATCATCATTATCATTTGGATACATTGACCATTTTAAAGACATGTCTTATGTGAAAAAAATAAATTTATTTTTCAACCCAAATAATTGTCTTGTCCATTTGCGATAACCATTCATGTTAGTAATTAAATAATACGCTTCAAAGAAACAAATTATTGGAATTTTACACCTTGTCTACAAATTAGCTCTTTCATAATCTATATCTAATCACCTTGTAATTTTAAAATTTTACAAAAAATTTAACTCAATTACAAATTTAGGATAAATTTTCATTTGACCAAATATCAATTAATTTGGAAAAAGCAAGGAATTGTATTATTTACAGTGGGCTTTTAGTAGTTAGAAATTAGACAGCTTTTATCTAAATATTCTCTGGTTTTATTTCAAAATTTATGGATAAATAAAAATATTATCATTAGAGTTTTTATTTTTTAAGTGCATATTTTAAAAAAGAAAGCTAAGAAGACATTTAACTATTTACAGAACAGATACACGACTTTTATTGAATTTATTTAGCTGAGGTCAATTCTAGCAATTAAATAAAAAAAATTAAAAAGCTAAAAAGAAATGACGACGATTCGAATTTTGGAACGAAGAACAAAAAAATTTTAAATTTTAAAATAAATTTTTTATTCAGGTTTAAAAATAAAAAAAAAGATAAATAAAATAAACAAGATATTTTATTTAAAGAAAGTTTTTTTTATTAGCTGGTACTTTTAGAAAAACAAATTTTAGACCTTAACTAAAAAAATTTAATTTGAATTTTTTGTTTTTATTTCAAAATTCACAACCGAAAAGATAAAATATTTATTTTAATCAATCAGGCTTCTGCAAATACTCTGAAATTTTCTGAAAAATGCAATATTTTTTTTTCTTTAATTTAGAATAAAAATATGATATAACAAAAAAGATATCGGCTAATACAATTCACAGTTATTATTATTATTATTTATTTCAAAAATTACGCCAGATTTGGTGATGGTAAAAAATATTAAATTAAATTAATTACTAGTTTACTATCTTGTTCTATAGTTATTTTTCGATTTTTTGATTAAAATAATTTTTAAACAAAATATTAAGTTAAAAAATAAAATAACAAATTTTTAGAAATAAATTTATTTTAGAGATAAATAAAAAAATTAAAATAATAAAAATAAATTGGTAAAAAGTAATAAATTGAATATTTTTGAATATTTTGAATCAATTAAAAAACATGGTTTATTAAGGGTCTTTAACCATTCCATTCAGACTTGAAAATGGCAATGATATAGCTGTGATTGAATCTTTCCTTTGGCAGAACGTGAAAGGCTCATTAATGTGTGAGTAATTCAATAAAAATCTTCTATTAAATGAAAAATTGACAAAAAGAACAATTTTACTCATAAATTTACTTATTTACATTTTTTTAATTCTAATCATTGCCATAATTGGCTTAAATTGAAAAAAAAATAATAGTAAAAGAAAAAAAAAATAATGGACCAAAAAGACATCAATAAGATTTGAGATTCTGTAATGTTTCATTGTAATTTAATTTTAACTTTAAATTTTGTTTTTAACGATTTTAATTTGATTTATTTAAAAAAGAAACTAAGTATTTTACTAAAGGTGAAAAAGTGCAACATAGAGTGTTACACTATTTTGAAATTTTTTATCCCTTATTGTAATTTTTCATTTAAAGAAATATTTTGTTTAATTTGTTCACAATAGTTTCATGAAATTAAGTACAAAAAAACTGAAAAAATGATAAAAAATTGAATAAATTTTTTAATAGATTCTAAATGAGTTCTGTGAATGCAACATACATAGTTGCATCATAAATAGTTTTCTAATGATGTGTAAAATCAATGCAAATTGCATTTCGCTAGAATAAATTGAAATTTAATTTCTGAAATTTAATTGCAGAGTTCAAAAGATTTTAACAATTGATTTTGAACTTAAAGAAAAAAATTTATTCAATTTTTATCATTTTGTTCAGTTCTTTTGTACCGAATTTCACAAGGCCTACTTAAAAAGAATCTATTTACAAATGCATAGTAATGATGAATTGAAAATAAAAATCGCTTTCATAAATAAAATTTTATTAAATATCAAGATAAATTTCATTTGAGTAATATAACAACAATATTTCGACTATAAGATTTTTATTTTCTAAACCATTTCTAAAAATTAGAAATATTTATTTCTCTGATCGTTTTTTCAGAATACTTATCCAAAAATCTCTTAAATAATTTAACCATTTGTACCAAAAAAACTCATTAAGCTGAAAGTTAATCAAATGAATATTAACATCCCCATTTTGCTTATTAAAATTGACCAGGAGGCCTTTTTTTATTCGATGGCTTTTTCTTAATTCCTCATATCTTGGATCGCTCAGAAATGCTCCAATATACGCTGATATCTGGACTGGCATATCGTACAAATCTTTTATGTCCGGTTTACTTTTTTCACTACACTTCCAGTCAATCAAACACAACTCATCCTTATAATAAGCCAAACAGTCAATTCGTCCATGATAAAACAAATTCGAGTGCTGTACAGGAGCCTCCGTTAACAAAATACTTCCTATATTTTCAAAAATAAGATCAAGTGCCTTCAAATTTTCGTTATATATAATTGTAGGTTTATTCAACAAACGATTTTCAATGTATGAGTGAAATTTGTGTCCTTCTTCTTTAATTTGTTGTGAATAAATATTGAATCCTTCCAGACCCATGGCTTGTGCTTTATCTAGCTTCCAATTTAATAGATTTTCACTTAATGGATATGCTAATCGAATGACATTCGAAACTGATGGCATTAATTTATCCGAATAAATATCTTTAGATTCATGTAACAATTTGGCATCTAAAAGTTGGATCTCTGTTGATGAGTACATATTTTTGTTTTCAAGTACCATCTGTTTTGGTAAAAATGGAACTTTATTCAAATTTCTGATTAAAAATTTTTCATCTATAGGATGATTGTTTAAAAATCTGATGTATTTGTCCACTTTTGATTTTCTCTCATTAAATTCTTGTTTTTCCAATAAAGATCTGAGCTCGATCAGTTCTTCTTTGATTGAATTTTGTTCATTACTATCATGGACCACATTTGATGTCTTGGATTTGATCGTTCCAAGAATTTGCATAGCTTTATCATCCAATTTAAATTCTTTGCTTGACATTTCTTCTATTTTTTGATTTTGTACCTCAGATGAAATTTGTTCTTCTTTACTAATTACTGAATTTACTTCCTCAGTATTTTCTTTTTGACTTTTTCTTGCCTTTATACTCTTTTTTTTCTCCTGTTTCTTCATCTTTTCGGCATCTCTTCTCTCTTTTTTGACCATGTATTCGAACTTTTTTAGATCATAAGATGAATGAGCTCGTTTAGGTTCATTTAAATAAAATTCATGTTTTTTGTGTAAATGCTCGTTCAGAGGATATCCACAGAAATCAACCGGATCCAAGTATTTTTCCATCAATTTATTTTCTCTCTCAAAATATTTTCCACTATCATTACATTCAGTAGTGTCATCTTCATTTAAAAGCTTTTTTTTTAATAAAAAACTTTGAAGATAAAAATCTTTAGGTCCTTTAAAAGTAGATGTTATGATTAATTTGTATTAATTTTAATAGAGTTTTGTATTACCTATGTATTTTTTACTGGGATGTGTATTAGCAGTATCATTTTCAGTTGCCAAAATGACTTTTTTTTCTGAGTAAAGATTCGATTTAATAAAAAATATTTGAGGATTTTTCAAAATTGAATATTTTTTCAGCATTTTTTATTTTAAAAATTTATAAATTAAAGTTGGATATTTGAATTAAATTTTTAGCATTAATATTTTTTATTTTAACAAAAATGCTTAAAAGCCCGGGTGGCCGAGTGGTTAAGGCGTTGGACTTAAGATCCAATTCACGAATGTGAGCATGGGTTCGATCCCCATCCCTGGCAGTATTTTTTAAATATTTTTTTTCTATTCAAAAATTTATCTCTAAATAATTTGCGATAATTCTAAAAATGAATTAAATTTTTGTTACTAATTTTTAATTAAAATTCAGGATATCTTCCAGGATAAATATCCTCTAAATTTTATTTGATAACTTAGCAATCAACAAATTCAATTATTTCGATTTGCGTCATAAAATTTGTATAAATATAATTTAAATATTTCTTGAAGTATTTTTTGTTTTGTTTATACCTTAAGAATAAAATTTCATATTTCAAAGAATTTTTTAGGTGTTAATTTATATTTTACATTTATTACAAAAATTTTAAAAAATGTTGAATTAAAAATAAGATGTGAATTAACTGAAAATTTGATGTTGTGATTAAAGAATTTGATATAATAAATCCATCACGGAAATAAAGCTGGTCCATTTTTGGTCTACACTTAAGTCTATCAAATATATTTGGCATTCCTTTCATTTTTTTATCAAACTCTCTTTCCATTGTAGCGCCTTCAAAGTAGCTTGAACCGTAATCTATGAATGGAAATTCGTAATTTTCTTTACAAATGCATTTATAAGATGATAGATAAAATCCACTCTCTAATTCTGGAACATTTTGCTCTTGGCACTTAATTTAAATTTAAAAATAAAATTTTTAAACTATCAAAAATATCATTACAATTGTTGTTTCTTGGTCACACTTATGAATATTTTGAAACATGTTGCGTTGATTCGAAGTTTCACATGGATTAATCTTCCACCACTTTAAATCAGAACCAACTACTACGGACACAAAACCTCTAAAATTAAGGATAATAAATAATTTTTTTTCGTCATTAACATTTAATTTACACTGGTTCTTTTTTGATTGTTGTAATTATCGGAACACTAAACAACATCCTTAAGGTAGTTTTGGTTTTCATATATCTTTTCTGGCAGTCAAAATAGGGTCCGAACCAAACTCCAGCTGAAGCCGCATCATAGTATTTTGGAGATATTTCCACATTACCATTAAGACCATCAAAACTTTTTCTAATATTCATTTCGATTCCAAATCGATCGAATTTGAACTTTTCTCCAAACAGACCATTATCAAAAGGTCCAGCTGATTCAAAGTACTGCTTTTCTTCCTCAGTCGAATAAGGACCACCAAATTTTGTTTTACCAGAAAATCTAAATTTTTTAATTGAGTCCATATACCATGATTTTTTGATGTGAGAATCATCATTTGATCTGTTCAATATCAATTCAATGTCTGAACGAATGGCACTTAGTCCAAACGAAAGAGTATTTTGAATGGAGAAAAATTTTTGTATCTCAAATTCGCTTCCATTAAAAAATACATTTACTTCCTGAATGGGATAATTGGATATTAAAGTGGACACTAATTCACCAACTATTATTGACTCATCCAATTGAGGATCTGGTTTAAGGCCATCTACATTTTTCAAATGGCCAAAATCAGTTTGAGAATTTACAGATGATGTGCTGAATGGAGAGTGCAGCTGAAGATAAGATGATAAAACATGAGCTATTCGCAGTGCTTGGGCCATTTGCGGCTTGAAAACTTGATTGGCATGATTTCTTTACGAAAAAATAATTATTTTTTTTTATTTTATTTTTTCTTTCTTTACCTTAAATTAATCGTAAAACGTTCATCATCATCATTAAGAAATACAACATCCTGGAAAGACAAAGAGCCACATCTTCGATCAAAAAGATCTTGATCAATAAAAATTGAATCTCTCAGTTTTTCAAAATTATTTCTACGATCAACAAATCTTTTTGATCGTTTTGATTGAATTTTTTTCTCTGATTCATTGTTGACAAAATGTATGTCTCTTTTAAAAATGTGATTAAAAGAAGATAATTCTTGAGTATAAGCTTGATTTTTGACAAAATTCCGACTGATCCAATTTGGATACTGGAGAAGACCATCACTTTTGTCACAAAGAGGACTAGTGTTTGGTCTGTTGGGAAGTTCTAATCCTTTGTATGGACCCTGAATGTTAAATGGATAAGCAAATCCGCTCATACATTCGCATTCATATCCACCTGGTTTGAGGCCAAAGTAAGGCAATGGCAAACAATTGGAGGGGGTATCACATAATGAAGTGCTTGCGAACGCATTTAATAATCGGTCTCCCGGACACTGGTCAATGTCAGCTTCTTCATAATTTAAAACCAACTCAGTCAAACCGACAAATCTATGGATGTCGCTGGAATAGAAATGTTTGTTCTTATATTGAAAATCATTATCGGCCCAGATTGGAGCTTTGACTGCTACCATCCAATGTGAAGGATCAACGCACCAAAAATATGGTGAAGTCCAAGTGGCAGCTTCTTCTTGCTTTACTCCATTAAACCTATAAAAGCTTTCTTCTGGCTTGATACGAAAAACATATCTAGAATAAAAATATTATATTTTTTTTTTAATTTTAATTTAATTATTTATTCAATACTCTTGTCGATTTCCAAGAAAATAGCTTTCGTTTTTCCACCAAACGTTGGCATATCTATAACTATCAATATATGAAATGTCTTTATAATTAAATGGATTTTCGGCAGCTGATTGCTTAACTTCTTGAAAACTGTTGTCTGATATGGTTTCTATGTACCATTGATTAAAATTATATGGTAAATTTCTGTCTGGTACATTTTTTAAATTTTTTCTGTGGCTATCAATTAGCGGATCCCAATCGTAGATCGGAATTTTATTTTGATTTGTCAAAACGTACGGGGAATATTCTTCCAGATTAGTTACTTTTGAAATGCTTTTATCAGTAAATTTTTCATTTGGAAATTGGTTGTTTTCAATATTATTTGAAGTAGGTGATATGGGAAGCCTATTTTTATCGTTGCTGAATTGAAATTGCTGATTTTGATGCGAATTTTTCCAATTTCCAGCATATTCATAAGTGTTGTTTAATAAGTATCTTTGCCTATCGTAAATATATACTGGCAAAAATCCGTGGCCTGTGTAATCATTCGAATAATCACCAGTCCCAAAATCAATTACACGAACTAGTTTTGGATCACTTGGTTTTGGTTGTCTAAATATTTTAAATATATATTAAGATTTACCAAAAAAAAATAATTTAGAATATTTATTTAACTAATTTTTATTTTTTTTTTTAAATATATTTATTCTATCAGCTTAAATAATACTCATTTTCTTTTCCTTATTTGAATTTATTTAAATAAAAAAATATTAAAAATTTAAAAAATTCTTTTATTTAAAGGAAAATTTGATATAATTAAAAAATTTTCTATTTTTATTTAAATTCTAAATGAAAAAAATATATAAACGGTATACACGATTTTAATATTAATTTTTCTTTTTTTTTAGTTATTTAATTTAATCTAAAATTTCATTTTTTTTTCAAAGTTAAAATTAAAGCATGATTTATTAAGAATTGCAAACCAATAAATATAAATTTATTACTATTTTCTTTATTTTAATAGTAAATTAAATTACTCTCATGAAAATTTAATTTAAACCAGCATAATATTTAATATTTTATTTTTTGAGTTCAAAATTATTATTAATTACAAATAGAGAAAATAATCAATTCACTTAGATAAAGAAATAAAAAAAGTGTTGCTTAAAAACGTCATCCGCATGTCAATTTGGAGTTAACAATTAAATTTTAATGCTAAATATGAACAAATCAAGTATAAATGAATGATTCATTTAAGACATTTGATTTTTGTATCTAAATCGGACTTTGTATGAGCTGAATCATTTTGAGTATTAACAAAATTTTTTGAGAATTTTTAAATAAACTGTTTAAAATAAAGAATTTTTTAATTTTTCCTAATGAAAAAAATTAGACTAAAGTTTATCTTAAAAAATTAAATTTGAGTACGCAACTAATTTTAATAGATCTGGCAACTTAAAAAAAATTTAAAATTTTTCTTACGATGCATATATTGCGAAAGGTTTATCAAATTTTTGAAATGTTCCATGGTTCCACCAGTTTACTTTAAAGACCTCATTGCTTTCAAAAGGCATTTTTATTGACTTGAAAATTTTTTGACTATTAAAACCAATTGTTTGCATTGAATGAAGTTGCGCAGCTGCTGTCAAATACATATACAACCAACCTGGAAATATTATTAGAAAAAAAATAATTTTTGGCACTAAAATTTATTTGTAGGTCCATACCTGCAGGAAAATGAGCATTGTCATTTTGAAGCATATAGCTCATAAACAATGAATTTCTAAATACCTCAAATTGTGACCAAACGAAAATATACTGATGATCTTTTGGTGGGTACCAATGTTTATAATTTCTTAATTCGTAAGACGGATTAAAATACTTTTGCTTTAGGATTGTTTTAGGCAACGGGATGTTGTTACAATTATTTTGTTCATGCTTAATTGTGTTAAGGTGTTCGTACAGGTTTTTGAATAGATTTGCGCCATAGGATTCCGCATCGGCATAATCGTATAGATTATTAAACTGTGATGAGAATGGTGAATAGCGAACACTATCAGTTGAAGTTACAAATTTAAACAAAAATTTAAATAAAACTATTAAAAATATTTGATGCAATTCTCTCATTTTAGACTAGGTTAATTAATGTGTCTGGGTCTATCATTATAAAGCTTGATTTTTTTGAGAGGGTTGTGTGTTGAAATATTATAATTGTACCGAAATTGTGTCAAAAGTGGGACTACGATATTTGAGATATTTTACGTTAGTTGCAATCGAGACATTGTTTGCTAGGCTCTAAAAAATAAATAAAAACAATTTAAACAGGTAACCTATTATCTTTAAGTCTTATTGAACTAGATTTGACAAATTATTTAGGTGAATTGATTAAAATGTATGTCATAAATTGGAAATGCTCCGAAGCCGTTTGATGATAAATAAATTTCAATCTAGCAGTGACCTTAACAAACAACAACAACAAAAAAATTTCTATAGATGACTCAAAAATTCTAAAATTTTTTCAAAATTAAAAAAAAATCAAAGCTTTTCTTTAATTTCTATGTGACTTTTATAATTGACCTAAATAATTTTAATTCAAAATTAAGTTTAATATCATTTAATTGCGACCAAAAGCATCTAGATTCATTTTAATTTTAAAAATGATGTTAATTAAAAAAAAAATTGAATAGGATTTTGTAGCCATAAATAAAAATAAAATTGAAATTATTTGAACAAAATTTAAAACAAAGCTTTTTTAAAATTTACTTTTCTTAATTTAGAAAATTTTTAACTTTTTTAGAAAATGCACCGTAAATATTTGTTCTCTAACGCCGCACTAAAAGCCTAGAAACTTGGTTTTGGTGACAAAAAAATTGAATTTTCAAGGATTAAGATATTAAAAATGAATCAATGATCAAGAAAGCAACTAAATGCAAAAATTATCAATTTTTATTTGGGAATAAGTCGAAAAAACTTTTTTTTTTGAGGCACCATACACAAGTTCCTGGGGTTAAATTGTGGAATTAAACAAATATTTAGGAAAGATATTTATCAGTATTTAAAAACAAAACTACTAATAAATATTAAATAATTTTTGAATTTTTATTTACAAATTTATTTTAAGTAGATTTTATTTAATCCGATAACAAATAAGATGAACCGGATATTTAAAACCAAGGGAAATAAAAATTTCGCCCATTTATCTAAGGATTAACATTTAATTTACAAGTTGTATATTTTGAGAATTAAAAAAAAATAAACTCGAAAATCTCCTGAACACTTTTTGAATTTTTTTAAATTTAAAAAATGAATTTTTTTAAATTTTTTTAAATATAAAGAACGCCTTATAAAGTTAAAAATTACTACGCTTGAAGGAAGAAGAATAAGAGGAGATTTGATTGAACAATTTAAAATTGAAATAAACTCTGATAAGGTTAAATGGCATTTCATTTCATTTTGGTTCAATGGTCCTTGGTTCAAATATCTAAGAATTATAAATCAAGAAGTAAAAGTTATGCGTTTTAAAAAAGCTTGTCAGAAATGGCTTTACATGATTGAACCAATTTAGAAATCGAGTAGTGAGTAAAGAGATGTGAATGATAATCCTAATAAGCATGACTGATAATCATCTTTATCCTATAACTTTATTTTATTATATTATTACATCATTTAATGGTTTTTTGAATTTTAAATACAAATTGAATAAAAATCCTTCATTTTTTGATTTATTAAAATTAAATTTAATAAAAAAATTTAGGAAAAAATATTGCAACATATTTTGTTGCATCTTTTTTACCTGAAATAAAATTTTTATTTTTTTTTTAATTAACCAAGTCAGTATAATAAAAATAATAATAATAATAATAAAAAGCTACAGCAAGCGTGCTTGCGGAGATGGCTTACTCGTAAGCCATCTATGGTAGCTAATTGCGCAAAAATCGAGAGATAAATTAAGGAACTACAATGAAAGTAACAGAGACGAAACTGAGGTACAAGACGAATACGAGAGATTATAAAGATTAATGTGATAAAGTAGATTAAAGTAATTCAAAAAATTAGTCATGAATAAGAAATAAATAAAAATAAATTAAATAATGGTTCAATAGTATAAAAAACAAAGAGATGAGTAATTACATAAATAGGTACAATTTATTGATTAATTTTTTACAGAAAATAAAGTTACAAATTTGAAATAAAGATAGGAAAGCGTTCCACTCGTTGATGACCCTGCTGGTGAAGAAGTTTGCTTGCTGCTGACATTTGGTCGTGACTTGGCCAGAAAGTCTGCTCCTGTGTCCCCTAAAATTACCAGATGGTCCTGCTTGCGAGAGAGAGTTGCAGTGTTCCATAGGTTTCATCCAGCATACAGCGTTGAATCCGCGGTAGAATTTGAACAGTTGGACCATGTCTCCTCTCACACGGCGCTCCTGAAGTGTCGTGAGTCCTAATACAGCGAGGTGATCAGCATAGCTCCAATTCTTGTATCTGCTCACTAGCTTGGTGGCCCTTCGTTGCACAGATTCGAGGATTTTGATGTCCTTTTTGCTGTGAGGAGACCAGACTGCTGCAGCGTACTCAAGGTGGGGTCTGACAAAGGCACAGTAGAGGATCCTGCACGTATCGATGGTCCAGTACCTGAATGTTCTCTTTAGCTGTCCGAGGATGGCGGTAGCCTTGTTATCCTGGATTCTAATGTGGGTGGAGAATTTCAGGTTACGTGAGAGGGTGACTCCGAGGTCTTTTTCGGTTTCGACATATTTCAGGGTGCTGCTTCCTCTGGAATCACCCATGACAAGTTCCTAATTGATTTGATTACCGTTGGTTCTGCTGAAGTCCATCACCTTACATTTGTATCCTATTCGTATAGTATCCTATTTAAATCTTATTGATTCTTTATTTTTTGTCATTTTTTATATGAGAAAAATTATTTTTGGTAAAAAAGGTGCGACAAAGTATGTTGCAGTATTTTTTCCCACATTTTTTATTTAATTTAATATTAATAAATCAAAAAAATGAAGGATTTTTGTTCAATTTTTATTTAAAATTCACAATACCTCATTTAATTTTATTTTAGTTTTCAATTTTATAAATCAGAAAAAGCTTAATCCCGACAAAATAATCTTTTTACTCGGAATTTATGCTATTCTAACTTTTATTTCTACAATTTAATTCTATAATTTTAGAAAATTTGTAATTTTCTGATAAAAAGAGGATATATTTGACGGCTTTATATGCTTCTACCGTATTTAAAATAAGCTATTTAGAGTTGACACATGGGTAAAATATATTTTATTTAGATGAAATTACGTTTTGTTATTAAAAGATAAATATAATTTTAATAATAAATTTATTAATAAAGAATTTTTAAAGTTTTTTACACTGGTTGAATACATAGACTTTTAAAAATTGATTAAAAAATTGACTAAATGGATTTAGATGTCAAAATAGATACTATTATAGGGAAAATGAAATTATTTTTTGTTTATAATATGATTAACAGTGACAAAAATGACGGACAAATTTGACCAAAGAAGTAAAAAAAACACCCAAAATTTGCTCTTGAATGGTGATCTAAATGAGTGTTTAAATTGATAATTTTTTCTAAATACTCTAATCGCTTCTTTTCGACCAAAATAGACCAAACAGCTTGGTATTATATATTGAATTGCAACACCGGCGTAGCTGCCAGTTACACCGACAAGCAGCTGAAGATCGTGAGTAATTAGCGAAACTAAAAGTGGTGGGATCAAAGTAATCAATGGTAGACCAAAAGACGTGAAATAATTCCTATTGTGAGCATCATGTGGATTTTTTTTGGATATAAAATAATAAAGGCTTTTCAAATTGTTTCTCAGAGTTATACCAATGATGGGAAAGCTGGCACTAATGGTGAACACGGGAAATAGTGAAAGATAATAATCAATGACTACCAAAAATATTCCTTGGCCATCTCTGTCTTGGTTATCTGGCAAAAAATTCAAAGTGTAAAAATCATCTAATTTGTCACCAAATGCAAAAACTCCAGTGAATGAGAGCAATATGTAGAATGATAAAACACACAAATAAACACCTATGAAAACATATTTATAACTTTGTTTATTGCGCATCGGTGTTATTATTCCTGGAAGACTATGATGACACATAAAAGCATAGATACAGACCCCAAAAAAATTTGGAACATTGGTAAAATTGACATATTCAACATTTGGTTTTATGGATTTTTTCGAATTATCGTTTATTTTGATGGCAGCCAAAGCAATCATTGTTATAAAAGCAGCCCATCTCATAATAGTGGTTAATAATTGAAGTAATTTAGTCTTTTCTACATTATAAAATACTAAAATGCCAATGGTAAAATTAAATAAAAGGACATATAAGCGGTAAGCATTCATTCGGTTAATGGACGGCAAACTTGACCAACAAAGGTCGTTTTCAGTGAGAGTCTGATTGTTTTTATCTGGACGATATGTACTAGATAAAAAATTAAGCTTTTAAATTAAGTTTTGTTATCCAGTTACCAGGTTGTGTCACGGAGTGACTTTGGTACTGCTGCGTCATAAATCGCTAGATCTCCATACAAATATAGAATCATGGCAATGTAAAAAAAAAATTGACCAGCTAATTAAATAAGACTTAAAGTATTTAAAAATTTAAAAAAAAAATCAAACTTTTGCTAAAAAACACACTTGCCATTTCGGCCTTTAGTTAAGAAAAAATCATAATTAATTTTCAATTTTTTTTTCTTTTAAATTTTTAAAACTAGCCATCAAATTAAATTTGTAGTGTTGGCAATCGATTATCAATAATCGATTCAATAATCGACTAATTTTTTTTAGTCGATTATTAAATCGATTAATTTTTTTTAGTTGACTATTCAATCGACTAATTTTTTTTAGTTAACTATTTAATATATTAATTTTTTTTATTTGACTATTTAATAGAATAATTAATTTTAGTCGATTATTAAATCGACTAATTTTTTTTAGTCAACTATCAAATTCGAATTATTTTTTCTAGATGACTATAATAGTTTTAATTTATCTCGAAATTAAAAGTTAAGAAAGCAGAAAATATTATTTTTTAATAAAAAAGGTTTTTAAATTTATGGTATTTTTTTTTATTTTGTTTTAAATCTTAAATTTTAAATAAATTTAAAAACCTTTTTTATTAAAAAATAATATTTTCTGCTTTCTTAACTTTTAATTTCGAGATAAATTAAAACTATTATAGTCATCTAGAAAAAATAATTCGAATTTGATAGTTGACTAAAAAAATGATCGACTTAAAAAAATTAATCGATTAAATAATCGACTAAAAAAAATTAGTCGATTTAATAGTCGACTAATAAAAATTAGTCGATTTATTAAAAATGGTCAATCGATTAGAGTCGATTACCAAAACTATAAATTTGATAATTTAATGCAAAACCATTAAAAATTTAAAAGAAAAATTTCAGAAATTAAAAAAGTTACCATTTCATATTTTTTTCTAATCGCAAACAAATTATCTACTTCTTTTTGTTCATTCTCTGCATCTTCTGACATGCTTCTTTCAAGGTACGCAGTGCTGTCAAAATTTTCCGAGGTGTCTAATTTATATATTACGTCATTTTGAACATCAAAAGCATATCCTAAAAAAAAATTACTTAGAATTCTGCGATTATTGTATTGTATTGGGGTTGTTTGGGCTAATAAGGGACGATCTTCACTTGCAGTTTCATTCAAGGATTCATTTATCGGAACCGGACCACAGTTCTCTCCTTGATTTGGATTTCGACTCTCAGATTCATAAATAGGATTAGAACAGCCTAATGACTCAGTCTTTTTTAAACTATTTACCTTAACTTTTTAATTAAGAAAAGAAAATGTTACGAATTTTCTTAAGTTTTTAATGGCGTTCATTATGGACATAGCTTCGAACATGAAAGTAGCTGTAATGAAACTTGATCAAAAATATTAAATTGATGAATTGAGATTTTTTTTTTAGAAATTCAAACCTCATGAGATTTAAGAATATTAACAAGATTAAGCTTAAAAAAATTCCTGAATTTCCAAAAGCTTTAGGCAAAGTCAATGCTCCACTCCCAACAATCAGATTGAAAATAAATATAAACCCCATCTTTTTTTAAAGTTAAAAAAAATTTTTTGGTATGTGATTAAGGTTACGGAAAGTCCATATTGACTTGATTGAAGGTCACTACTCAAACCCGGCATTTTAAAATAAATCTAAATTATCCAAATAATTTTAGTTTTTTTTCCAAAGCTAGATTAAAATTATTGATTTTTTGTTACATAATGACGTGTTAAACGGATGGAGATTTTATTATGAATTTTTTGTCATGAGAAATTAAAATCCTACTAGACTTTATTTTTTAACTAACAAATTTAGGAAAATTGAAAATAATAGCTTAATCATGTGATGGTGATCAAAAGTTGAATTTTTTCATATTTCAAGGATTTTTAAATCACGTTGTATTAACTTAATTTTGCAACAAAATATTAACCTAAAAGTTACAAAAAGAAAAAAATAGAATTCATGAGCATGAAAATAAGCATCTAAAAATTTAATGGTTTTTGATTAGCATCTCTTTATCTAGTTAAAAATAATATAAATTTTTTCAAAAATTTCATTTGTTAGCTTTTTTCTTATTTTAATTCTTGATAATTTCTAAATTCATCAAATATGAAGCACTTAACATTAAACTAAAATCTTCAAAAAGTTCTTTATTTAATTGTTACTTTTTTATTCGTTTCTTAATTCTGAAAATTTTTAACTTATTCAATAATTGTTTCGAATCAAAATTTAATGAAAGAACATTTGAAATATTTTTTTTTTTTTTGAATTTACAAATAAATTTTTTTCCCAAACTTTTTTCTTTAATATTCTAATTAGAAATTAATTTCATTTAAAAAAGTTAATGATCAAGTTAACTGTAAATTTACCTTAGACTAATTTAACAAAGAACTGAAAGAAAAATCTATGTAAAAAATAAAATCTCTTGATAATTTATTCAATAATTAAAATATGAAAATCTTAATTTGAACGAATGATTTCAAGTTCATTTTTTTATAAATATTATACTTATACTTTATCTAGAACTACGAAAAAATAGATTTTTTAACTAGTAAATAAAACTCCTAATTGATAAATTTATGATAAGATTATTTTAAATAAAGATAATAATTAAGATGATTCGATAAATGAAACTAGATCGGCACAAAATCAATTTGTATTATTACTAACATGATTCTCTCCTTTGACATGACAAACATGATTCTCTTCTATTAGAAAAAAGATTAGTTTAAAAAAAGTACATATTTTTAGGACATTAGTTTTTGAAGACTAATTTATTTGTTTTAAAATAAACCCAAAATTTAATTATATTTAAATTAAATAAAAAATTATAAAAACGAAGAGAAAATTTTTTTTAAATTGTCCTATTTTCTAATTATAGTCGATTTAGAATGGAAAATATCGACTGTGGTGGCATAACAAGACCTTAAATCTAGATCATGGAAACCAATGCATAATTTGTCTCTGCACTCAGGTGGTTTAAAATAGTCCAAGCCACGACCAATTTTTATTATCCAGCCTGTGCTGAATCTAATTTCACGATCATGCAACGCATTATTATATTTTACTATCAACTCTGTATTTCGCTTATTTAGACTTTCTCCAATTTCCCCTAATCTACTTTCTTGCTGATTATGACTGTCTTCATCCTTGATTGTGGTCAATATAATTTTTTTAATATTTTTTGTTAATTTAACCAACATTTCACAGAATCTTAAAAAATTATGAGTCTTTTTTAAAGTTAAAAAACTATTAGATCTAAATAAAAAATCACCTGATGCCTGTTTTTGATGTAGGGGTCGTCAACTTCGGCAAAATCCAAGTTTTCGTCGCTTATGAATTTAGCAAAAATTTTTTCGTATGAATAACCGGTAGCATTCTCTTGAATATTTATTTGTTCATGATACTTTTCATCTTTATAAATAAATAACTTTACGGTATACCCTTGCACAGTATTCTGTCACAGGTTTTTACCCAAGTGACATACCTGCGGTACCATGTTATAAAGACCCTAATTCATCGACCATGTTTTATAACCCAAAATTTGGGTTTGATTCAAAGCTAAAAAAGAAAATCGAAAAAAGACCGAAATATAAAATTCTAGAACTAAAATTAATTGCAGCTATTTAGAATAAAAAATAAAAAAAATAAAATTTAAGTTATCTAAAATTATTTTTTTATATTTTAAATTTAAAATTCTAATTTTTAATGTGGCTCTAAAATTTGAAATTGATTAGTAAAAATAAAGTCTAAAACGATTCGATACTTATAAAAAATTATAAAATTTAATTAAAAAGAAATAGAAAAAATAAATCTTTGTTTTTTTTCGACTTCGTTCTGGTGATGTGATGGTTATTATCACCAAAACCAAAGTCATCTGCATCATCATCTTAGCAATTAACCCCTGAGTCGTCTGAACCATCATTTTCATTACCAGAGTTGCAAAGAAAAATATTCAGGGCAAATGAATTTAAATATTTTTAACATGGTATCGATGGTACAATCCTTAGGGAGAAAAATCAAATTTTTTTGCACTGACCACTGAGCAAAGGTATAATGAAGATTTTTTAATTCAAAGATATTCTTAAATGAATATGTAATTATCATTTATCTTACTTTCTTTGCTTTCATCGATTAGAGTTTTGATTTTCTCTGCTCGATCCATGTAGCTCTTAATTTTTTCTCGAAAAAATACCTTCTTTTTTTCATCTTGAATCGCTTCAAAAACAATTTAAAAATTAAAAAAATCAATTTTTTAATTTCTACTAAAATTTTACACTTCAATGACTCAAGTAAAATGTGAATGCCTTCTTTGTAATGAACAAAAGCTTCTTCAAACTTTTTGTCGCTATCAAATTCAATAGCTTTTTTGATCAAATGAATGCCAGCCATCTAATTCAAAATTGTTTAATTTCATTTCTTTTTCAAAATTTACACTGTTTTATTAATGTAAATTATTAACTTAATTAATTCTTTCAATTAATAATTTTTAAATAAATTTATTTAAAAAAATATATAAACTCAAATCAGATCAAAAATTGTTCAAAAAAAAAAAAAGCTTACAAAAATAATTTTAATAATCGATTTCGCTATTCTAGTTTTAAATTAAATACTAAAGTCTGTGGGGTGGTTATATCGGAAATAAGAATTTCTTGGCCATTCACTAGGCCCAACTCTGCCAACGATTTTTCCAAATTCGGTCTTGTCGCTTCCTCAATCGACTTGATCGACTGCATGTACAAAGTTCTGGATCCGGAGCCATCATTTTTGGTGGCGGTCAAAGCCGGTGAATTCATTTGAAACTCAATATTTTTGCGCAAAAATTCAATTACATGATTTAGTTTATCGGTGAACTTGAAATTAAGGCTACGTCTAAAGGTGGCATCGCGATTGCATCCCACACAATCCGGCTTTCTCTCAGCCTCAAAGATATAGCTGTAAATTCCTTCTGCTTGATTGAAAACAATGTAATTGTTAAGGTATTGTGAGCAACTAGTTGCCAATTTAAAGCATTCAGTGGCACACATCGTGGCTATGCAAGCATTTGTGCTTGCCACCGCCGGAATAATGTTTTTTATTACCCCTTGAGTAAGCCGATAAGAAACCCCTTGAATCCCGAATTCGCTTGCCCTTTCACATGCCTTGTCATAAAGCCATCTAATATGATTCGGGTCATCACCATCTATGGACACATCGCTTCCAAATGGCTTCTCCTTGTCCCAAGAAATTATCCTGGCGTATTCTATGCAATGCTCTGGTAATCGTGGCTTATTGGCAATGGTACACAATGGATATGTTACCTGCGGTGGATACAGATCAAGCGTACATTCTATGCAAGCTGTCAACCCGGGCAAAATTAATCGCGCATTTCCTTTAAAGCCTTCAGTGCCACCATCGATTAATGGAATTATGGAGCTGGTTTCCAAAGCATTGGTGTCCTCGTCGTATTCTAAAAGACTCAATAAAAGACCATTTATCCAGCGTCTTGCTACAATCGAGTCAAGACCACACACAACAATGTTAAAGGAACGATAAAATTCTGCGTCCATATCCTGGATTTTTTTGAAATGTGGCGTTACATTGCAATTAGGCACCCTTTTTCGGATGAAGTCGGCTGCAACTTGGGCTTTAGAGCGGCCTATGTCACTCGTGCGGAATAGAAATTGACGATTTAAATTTGATAGATCTATTATGTCCATGTCGATGATGTCTATGTTGGAGAATCCCATGTAAGCAAGGCTTTTAAGCAGTTCACATCCGAGGCCCCCAGCTCCCACAATTAAAATTCTTACATCAGATAATCTCTCCAAATTATCTTGTCCTGGCTCATAATCTTCCTGGGCAAACGCGCTCGAACGTTCAAGTAAATTACGAATTTGAGAATATCTGTAATTGTTGGACGGAGATAATGGAGAATGAGGAGACTCAACACCGTTATTTAAACTAGTCATTTTTAAAAAATTTTTGTTAATTGTTAACTTTTATATGTCTTATATTTTGAGATGAGTGCTTTTATAATGATTTAAAATTGGTACTAAAAAAAGAAATTACTTTAACAATTTACTCAGTTTGATTTGGGTGAAATTTAAAATAAAATTTCTTGAATTAAATTAATTTTTTGAAGCAAATAGCTTTGTTTTTTTATAAAAATTTCTTCTCAAAAATAAAAAATTAATTTTTTATAAAATAAGCGTACTTTTATTGTAAAATATATTTGATTAATTTGAATATTTGAATAAAATTATTTAATTTGCATAAAAAAACAATTTTGGACTTCATTTAAACTCATCAAATTTAATTATTTTAGAATATGAATTTAATCCATTTAATTGAATCATTTATTCATGTAAATGAAAATGGAGCAATTTTATACTGTATAAAAACTGTATAAAAATATCATCCACAGCATGGTCATAGGTTTAAGTTAAAAATTTATAATTGTCTTAAATTTTTTGAAGATATAACGTAATTATCCGATATTAATTTATATTAATTATTATTAATAATGACATGTCGTTATCACTAATAATCTGTATCCTTTTACATTTTGAAATTTTATTTATTTAATTGTTTATCTGTACAGAGCTAATGCTTCTTCGGAATAAAAAAAAATCGTTTAGAGATACCTAAATATATTAATTAAGTTAATTAATATTTACTATTTATAAGAAAGTCTATCATTTAAATTTATCCTTATTTTTTTTAGTTAATTTTTTATTCTATTTTATTTTTTATGTTCTGAAGGAGCATTAGTTCTGTACAGATAAACAATTAAATAAATGAAATTTAAAATGGTATGTTCTATTGTGTTTTATAAAAAATTATAATACAATTTTGAAAATGCATTGAAAATGTGCGATGGTTGAGATGTATTTTATTTTAGAAATATTTGGAGAAATTTTTGAAATGTCGCACTATTGAAATTAAATATAGTGTTTCAATCAAAGATAATTTAATTTTTTGATGATTTTTAAGACATTTTTTTGTTGTTGAAATTTTAATACTAATTAATCATTAATTTATTCAGATTAATTAAAAATCAAGCTCTAATTGTTAAATTACTGAGATTAAAAATTATACAATATATTTTTTAGATATTTCTTAAATGTATTACAATCAAAATTTACCTAAAAATTTTAAAATTTAATTGATAAAATTTGATTCATGAAATTTAAATTACGATTAAAGGAATATTGAGAATCAAATCGAACCAAAGTAAAATTAATCAGAGGATTAAAAATCATTTGGATATTTTAACTCGAAATTTTTTAAAAGCAATGTAATCAAGAGAACAAATTTGATGTTTTTTAAACTTTAGCTATTAGCTATTAGCTATTTTTTCGAAATTTAAGAAATATCTAAAAATAGATTGTTCAATTTTTAATCTCAGTAATTTAACAATTAGAGCTTGATTTTTAATTAATCTGAATAAATTAATGATTAATTAGTATTAAAATTTCAACAACAAAAAAATGTCTTAAAAATCATCAAAAAATTAAATTATCTTTGATTGAAACACTATATTTAATTTCAATAGTGCGACATTTCAAAAATTTCTCCAAATATTTCTAAAATAAAATATATCTCAACCATCGCACATTTTCAATGCATTTTCAAAATTATTTTTAAAAATTTTTTAAAACATAATAGAACATACCAAATGAAAAACGATACAGATAATTATTACTATTAGTTAAAAAAAATAATAAAAAAATTAGTTACAATTTTAAGTCTTTTTTGTCTAAACTAATTTTTACTTAATTTAAATTTTTACTCGTTATCTACAGTATTATATAAGTACAATGGAAAGAAAAGTTTGGTTTTAAACCTTGAGTCAACAATTTCTGCTACCCAGTTATAAACTAAATCCAGTGTTCGATATTTAACGGCATGCCATTGATTCAGAATACTCGGAATTAACGACATGTCGCTAATATCGGATAATTACGTTGAAAGAAATATTATAATGATGACTTAGAATATGGGGATGACATCATTCTTATCAGTACCTCAAAGCTTGGCCTTCAGAGACAAATACATGTGGTTGAACGTTTTGGAACAACTTTTAACCCCGAGGAGACCATGTACATGGTATTTAACTCAAAAGTTTACAGAAGACATGATATTTTCTTGCCAGAGACTCTGGCAAGAAATACACCAAATTACATCCAATTATGATAGGACATCGATATAAGACGTACTTAAGATCAATTATTTTTTTTGGACTAGAGAATTTCAACTTGGGCTTAAATGAGAAACGAATAGAAGTCAATGTCACTAGGAACATCATTAGAATACCAAAAAGATGAAAAACCACTGAGTTGCTTCGTGCACTTAAAATCGAACCAACCATTACCCGCCGCATTACTTTGTGACTTCTATGAAAGACTCAACCGAAACGGATACACCAGAGGGATCCTTAGATTCACTAAAACAATGGAAATTGCTTAAAATTTTGTATATGAAATAGACGAGCTAATAGGTTTTGCTGGGGATTAAAAAGTATTTGATATAACTTAAAATTATTGAATAAAGAAATTGAATTTTTAATCAAAAACTAAAATTTTAAAAACCTATTTTTTTTTCATTTTTTTACTAGACTTTTTTTCTCAACTTTAAAAATTTAGTTAGGGGAATCAAAAGAAATTATTTTAAATGCGCTAAATTAGAGATACATTACTTTAATTTGTATTACTTTTATTAATCATGTTTATTTTTTAATAGAATAAAAAAAAAACATTATTTTAGATTATCTAATAATAAATTTTTTTTTAATCTAATTTTTTTGGCAGGTTTTATTTGTAAATTTGTTAATGAAAAATGCTTAATATTTTTAAAATTTGGAAAATAATTTTTTATCTAATGAAAAAATTGTATGAATTGGAGTGCGAATCAGATAATGAAAGTGTAGAACGTATAAAGGTATAAGGACGAGGCTATCTGTTTTCCTAAATCCAAAAAAAGTCGAATTCGTGTATATAAGAAAGAGATCAGAACAAAACAACAAGTCTCTAAAAATTCAAAATTTTCAAAAAAGTTTTTAAGTAAAATAATTTAGATAATAAAATTTTATTGTATTAAAGAAGCATTTTTAAATTAAAAAAAATACAATGTTTACTCGTATTAATGAAAGAAAATTAGTAACTTAAAAATACTAAAATTTTTAAATATTTTATTAAGCTTTTATTTCAGTTGAGAGAATAATTAATAGAGATTATTTTGTGATTAATAAAGATTAAAAAGTTATCTAATAGTTCGTTCATACTGGACACAATTTCAGCGAATGCTGATCGAAACAAACGACCAGAATAAGTACTATACATTTAATAAGGAAAAAAACTTATGAAAAGATAGAAACTGTGGAAAAATGCGTGATTTTAAGTAAATTTAGGTAAGAAAAGATAAGAAATAGTGAGATTTTTATTTTTCAAAACAAAATGTTTTCAAATTTTGAAAAAGAATGCAATAAAAAACAAAAAAAAAATTTACTTATAATTTACGTATTTAGAAAATTACTTATATTTATGTAATCTAACGTAATTTTACGTAAAAATAACATTTTTTCATCGACTAAAAATAACGTAAGATTAGGTAAGCTTACCTAATGATTGCGTAAAATTACTTAAAATAACGTAATTTCAATTATGGGCTTTTTGTAGAAGCACTGTATAATTTTTTTTGAAATCAACCAAAATGTTTTTCAATTATTTGTAATTAGGGGACTGTGTCCGATTGAAACTGGGTATATCTTAGCTTTGAGCTCAAAATCTATAACTCTTGAGACCAAAATGCTTATTTATTAATTAATAAGTCAGAGTAAAACTTTATTCTTCTTTTATATTTGCCCTTAGGAACGCCAAGAAACTGAAAGACGTCGAGCCATTCAAGAAGACCTACGTAAATCGGACCTCACACCCTTTGAGCACGCTACGGAAAGGAAGCTTCGTGAGGAACGTAACAAGCTAAATGACACATTGGAGCAAAGTGAAACAATAGGAGGGAGGCCTGTCAAATATGGATCCGAAGCGGGCAAGCAATTCTACTGGGGTATCCGCTGGGGGTACCTCTACAAGATCGACAGAGCCACGAAGAAGATACTCGCATAGAGTGTCTTGTTCAACTCCTCTAGCCAAGCACAACCCGTCTTTCCCAAACGCCCCTTTACCTAAGCCTACATCTAATCCTACCTCAATTCCAAATAGTCCACTCATCAGATGCCTGTACACCAACGCCACATCGCTAAACAACAAATGGGACGAACTCAAGGCCAGGTTGATAATCGAGAACTACCCTCATCTACTGTTGATCACCGAAACCTGGTTCACCAGCAACTCAATCACGAACCTGGATAACTATACCCTCTTCAGCAAACACCGCAGTTATTCTTCCGGTGGCGGAGTCGCAATCTACGCTAGAGACGATATCCTTACCGTCGAAGCTAACCATATCATCAAGCCAGCCTCTTCATCAGAACAAATTTGGTGCAGCATCATCACTCCCTGTCGTGAATCGATTCTCGTCGGCTGCGTTTATAGACCACCTCACACCTCCAGAGAATCCAGCCTCGACATACTCAACTCAATTAAAGTAGCAAGCGAGCTAGTGCGTAAGAAGAAGTTCACTGGACTACTCATCACCGGGGATTTCAACTATTCTGACATCGACTGGAGCTCTTCCTACGCCGTACCCAAAAGTAAAGGAAGACAGACTAGCAATGATTTCACAGCCCTACTCCACGAGACCCATTTACACCAACATGTCACCGAACCAACACTTGGCAGCAATGTGTTGGATCTTGTTCTCAGCAACTCCCGTGACCGCATTTTCGCCGTCAAAGTAAACGCCCCGCTAGGGGGATCCGACAAGAATAACCTGCACTCCGTCCTCACCTGGGATTTCACCACCACCAGTTGCCCATTCATACCTACCGATCCTAAACCCTGCTGGAAGAACGGTAACTATGATCAACTCAGCAGCCTCCTTAACTCGGTCAACTGGCAGTCATCCCTAAGCAATCCTGTCATCGACGTCAATTATGAAGCTCTGCTTAGTGCATACAATTCAGGTGTGTCAAAGTTTGTTCCTAGCTACACTAACTCTCCTGTTTCTAAAGCCAACAAGCAAAGCCCCAAGTGGTTCAACAAGTCACTGAAGAAGCTAACCCATCTCAAGTACAAGCTATTCATATGTACTAGAATCCATCCTGGGAACTCCGACATTATGGATCAATACCGAACTGTATGCATCCAACTGAAGAAGTCCCTCAGACAAGCCCGCTTGAAATACGAGCTAAATATCATCTCACTTAGCAAACACAACCCCAAGTTGATCTACTCGTATGTGAAGAGTCAAAGAAAGCTACCCACCCAGATACGTTCGCTCATCGACCCCCAAGGCAAAACCATTACCGACATGCCAAAGATTGTGAATATGCTTAACGACCAGTTCTTCTCAGCCTTCAACCCAGTCACCCACCTTCCTGTTCCTACCATGCCTTCTAGATCCCTAGCCACCTGCCAAGTTGCCATGGAGTCTTTCTCATCGAAAAAAGTTAGACTTATTCTTAACAAACTCAATAAATACAAGTCTCAAGGTTCTGACAAACTTAATCCCTACGTTTTACGTGAATGCGCCGATGCCCTTGCCGAAGCTTTCTCCCTAATCTTCTGCCAATCCTTTAAATCCGGGAAGCTCCCCACCCACTGGAAGGAAGCGAATGTTACCCCCATCTTCAAGAAAGGTAACAGAACCGACCCAGTGAACTACAGACCTATATCCCTCACTGCGGTGCCATGCAAGATAATGGAACGCATCATCAGAGACATCATGATGGATCACCTCAACATTAACCAGCTCATCACTACTCAACAACACGGCTTCGTATACAAAAAATCATGTGAGTCGAACCTGCTTGAAACCCTCGATATCATAACCGAAGCTTCCAGCCGTGGATTCACCTCGATCATAGTCTTCCTCGATTTTGCCAAAGCCTTCGATAAAGTGTCCCACTCAGCACTGCTGTCCAAGCTAAAGTCATACGGTTTCGACGGCCTCCTCCTCGACTGGCTCTCCGATTTCCTTTCCGACAGAAAACAACGAGTAGTTATCGGCTCCAGCTCTTCAGACTGGTGCCAGGTCACGAGCGGTGTACCTCAGGGATCCGTTCTTGGTCCGTTCTACTATTCACCCTGTTCATCAACGACATGCCAAACGGAGTTCACCACCACTGCAAGCTCTTTGCCGATGACACCAAGATCATTGCCACCATCAAGAACGGCCTCGATATTGCCCAACTACAGTCCGATATAGACCTGCTCGCGACGTGGGCTAACACCTGGCACATGAGTTTCAACGTCAAGAAATGCAAATTCATGGTTTTCAAAAATAAAACTAATCACTTTTGCAAACTTACTTCTTTCAAACTCACCATGACATCAGCTGAAACCGGTTCTAGACAGACACTTGAAGAGATCAAAACGGAAAAGGACCTCGGCGTATATTTCTCTAGTGACCTGAAATGGAGAACCCACTGCCAACACTCGGCGGCCAAAGCCAACTCCATTCTTGGACAACTCCACCAGGCCTTCCATGCCTGGAATCCTCAATCCTTCAAGTCCCTGTACACTGCTTTTGTCCGACCTCACCTCGAATATGCCACCTCAGTATGGAATCCCCATAGACGAGCAGATATAAGGATCATCGAAAACATCCAAAGGAGAGCAACCAAACTAGTAGGCCGCATCAGAGACCGTAGCTACCAAGACAGGCTCGCCATCCTGAATCTAACCACCCTCGAATCACGCAGATCAAGAGGTGACCTCATCTCCCATTACAAGATCGCAAATGGACTACTTGACGTCAACTGGCTAGCCTCAACCAAACTTATGTCGTCCATCGCCTGCCACGGTCCAGCCAACGCAATCAGGGGTCACAAAAAACGCCTTTTTGTCCAACTATCCAACTGCCCGGCGCGAACAAACTTCCTAAATAACAGAGTTGCATCTACCTGGAACAACCTCGCGTCCTCGACAGTCAACGCTCCAACCCTTAACAGCTTCAAGGCCCGCCTCGACATACATCTTGCCCGCACGAACACCACCACCACCTAAACCTCAACGACCAACCATGGCCCAGTCAGTGAGACAGTGAGGCGAAGGCCTGGGCACTCGCCAAAAGCGTTTACGCTAGGAATGGGGTGGCCTTAGCTCGAAAACTCATCGTCCCACATTCCTTCTTGCCAAACGCACAACCAGTCATCATAGCGATTCAAGTTGTTTTGGATTGCTCGCAGGGTGATTCCCTGCTATGACTCAATTTATTATTATTATTGTTATTATATTTAATTCGTTCCAAAACAAAAATATTGAATAGGAGCCATGGTCCACAAACATTTCAGATCTGAATTGCATTGGAGTAGGTTAGATAAAGAGAAAGTTCGAAAGAAGGATTAGTATTAGTATAGATTAGGATAACTATTTTTGGGAACTTAGTGGACCTGATGCCAAAAAGAATTAATAAGTATTTGAAAAATAAAAGCTGATATTTTTGCAATAAGAAACATTTTTTCAACCAATTTCTTTAATTTTTCACAAAATTCTTAGAATAAGATCTTTCATGTATTTTAAAAAATTTTATTTCAATCTTAATTGTGTGTATGATTATTTGATTTTTTTAAGATAAAACAGTTATTTTTTGTTTTAAATAAGATTTTTATTTTATAAGAAATCGTCTTTTTGTATAAAAAATAATAAAATAATTTTTTTTCTAAAGTCCAGTTACTTATAGCTAGTAAGTATTTGCTGTAAATTGTTGCTACGGCTTTGTATAAGAAAAAAATCCTCTTATTCATCCGTATAGCTGAAAAAAAGGATCTAATGAAAGGTAATAAAAAAATTAATTTTATAAAAAGAAATAATTTTATTGAAAAAAATGTAAATTGATTTGATTTATTTTATTGAATACTCTTTCAAATATATCAAAAAATCAAAAATATTCCAAAAACTAAGTGATAACCCCTTATTAATAAAAAACAATCACTTTTCAATATTCGAAGTGGATTTTTTTCAGTTTAGATTTACTTAAATTTTAAAGATTATTGAAAAATGACTTCGAACGCTTTCGAAAACAGTTATCCTCAAAAGGTTTTTTAATTTTAAAATTTGTACACAATATCTAATTCAAACGAATTTTGGAACAAAATGACAAAAACCAAAATTTAAAAATCTAAATTCATAAAACTTAGTATCAGAAAAATTTTATCTCAATCTGCAATAACTCTGCAATTTAATTTTAATGATTTTCTATAAAATCAAGTGCTTTGCAGACTTTCAGAGTAATTGCTACCTTAATCTGAGTGACAACAAATTAATTTCAGTTCATGAATCTTATATAGCCATTTTAAGATTAAAATAGTTATTTCAATTTTAAATTTTTTTTGATGCTCTTTGTTCAGAAATTAAACGAAAGAATATGTCGATAATCATAATAAATTATATTGCTTAAATTTTTACGATTCTTTGATAATTCATTAATATTGAATATAATTATTCACAAGAATTTATTATTAAATTATCACTATTTTAGTAATTATTTTTTTTAAAGTTAAAATAAAAACAAATAATAAATATTCTATATTTTTTATTTTAAAATCAGCTGCTTGTTATTAATTTTTTTAAACTGTTCGAGAGTCTTGAATGGATTGATTAATTACTATAAGTCAAAGTTAAATCAATTGAATACTTAGAGCAAGTATGTTGCTTCATATAAATTATCTAATAGTTGTATCCTTTGATCCATTCAATATTTTATTAATCTATATTTAATTAGTAAAATAGATTAAGCAGTTTTAGAGTAAAACTTGAATTTAATTGAACCATTTTACTCCCAAATAAATAAAATTGATCATGAATTTTTCTTTGACCAGAAAATTTGGTTAATTAAAAAATATGAGAATAAAATTATCGATTTTTATATGTATCAGTGAATTATGATTTTTAAAATGCTATTAAGGTCTTAATTTAGTTTACAAAACTTAATTTATTACTTTTATTAAAATTTATTAATAAATCAATTAAAAATAAAAAAATTCAAATCAATAACAATAGCTTTATAAATTCAATGAACTTGAAAGTATTGGAATTTAAGTTTAGCTTATAATTATCATAGATTAGAGAAGTATTTTAAAACCTTTTTTTTTTGGTATCAAAAAATCTATTATTTTGTTTCAAATTTTGATCTAAACTTTAATTTAAATTATCTTGTAATTGGTAATTCGACGCAATTTTTTTCCGGTTAATTAAATATTTTGGTAATATAATTTTATATTATCCTACTTTTCACCAGATTATTATATGAAATAAATATCGAAAAATCTAAAGTCAATATATCTACTTGTTCCCTTTACTACAGCATCATAGTTGTTTTTTTTTAAATTTTATCACAAATTAGCTTTATTTTATGACGACAAAAAAATTCTAAAAAATATATTTTGTTTGAAAATTTATTTTTGAGATTTGAAAAATCGATGACAAAAGTTTTCATTTTCAAATAAAGTTGTAGATTTAAGAAAAAAGAAAACAAACTAAAAAAATTTATTTTCAAATTTAATGGTTTAGTAAGATATAACCAAAAACCCTACAATTTCTAGAAAAGATTTTACCTTTAATTTGTGCACCATAATCAGATTTCAAGTGAATTTCTATATTTAATAATTTTTCTTTAGTCGGCGAAGCTTGTTTGCTAAGTAATATGCCAATTTTGAATGGAAATTTTAGAAAAAAAGCGAAAACAATTGCTTTTCAAGATATAATCTCGGTAAATTAATAGTGTTAAAATAAAAAATAAATCAACTAGCTATCAGTTTTCTAATTAAAATTTATTATAAATTGAGATTAAATCTAAATTTAATACGGTTAATAATTTATCCAAACATTTAAATAAAATGGTAAGCTTTTATACTTTAATAGAAATTTCAGTGTATTGTCATTTTTTTGATTTTAAAACACAAGCTTTCAAAAGATAGTGCCGTAAATCCTTGCGATAGATATATTGTGTGGGCTTTTTCTTTTTTTCTAAATTTTTCATTTATTTCATGTTAATAAATTCCCTTTTGCCGCATACATTTAATTTGTTGATTTATGTTTTTATGCTCGATTAGGATCCGATAATTTTGTAATGACGTCCAACTAAAAGCTGAAAAATCATTTGATTACCCTTCCATTAAAATCTAAATATCAACAATTAAATGTATTTTCAATAAGTCAAAATTCTTAATTTCGATGCTGGGCTAAAATTAGGAATAATGATTATTATTTAATATACGAAAGTAAAATTTAAGATATTTGTACCGGATTAAATTTTTGAACTTGGAAAAAGAAATCAAACTGCTAAACAAAATTATATTTAGATTTAAAGTCCAACACTAAAATCTTGAATTTTTTATTTTTAAGAGTTAATTTAGATTCTATGATTTAGTTTGTAGTGTGATGTCAAAACATGATTTTCAGGTCCATATACAGCATTATAACATGAATCAGCAAATTTAGTTAGTGCGTCGATTATAAAAATAAGGGGGACTAATTAATGGGCCAAATCCTAGGTATCACGAAAAACACAATCTTGAAATTGTTGCTGATAGCTTACATCAGAATTTTAAAATTCAAATTTAAACGTTTTTTATTTTAGAAAAGAGAAATTACCAGAGTTATTATTGACTTATTTTAAATTAAATTTTTTTTTGACAAAATGATTATGTTTTAGATCACTTGGTTCTATGAATTAATTAAGAAGACCGTCCAGCAAAAAAAACTAGTTTTCATGACCAATTGTTCATGGACGATTTAAAATAAATTTTTTATTACTTATTATTCAAAATATTATTACTATTTGTTATACATTAAGAAAGTTATTTAGACCATAAACTAATTAAAAAAAGAACTAAAAAACCTTTTATTAAAGCAATTATATTAAATTTTGTAAAATTAAATTTTTATTGTATTAAGTTGACGCCCTATGCTCAAAAGAAGAATTATATAAAGTTAATGGTTCATAAGAGATGTCTTTATGATAAGTTGATCAAGAAAGACCAGAAAATTCGGATAAAATGCTTTGTGTGCATTTTAATTAATGATGTAGCAAAAAATTTATTTAGAACTTTTAAAAAAGAAGAAAGACAGGTTCATTTAAATGAAAATTTAACTCTAGAAGCATCATTAAGTATTTCGAAATTTCCGATGAATTGAGAACTGGCACATTCATAGCAGGCTTACAATAGATGGTTCAAGTGGTAATTTTTGAGGCTAAAAACATCGGTTCATAAAGCAATTCACAAAATAGATTTATAAATAAATAGAATCATATACCTTCTGATCTTTCCAGGTAAATAAAAAAATTAATTTAAGAAAAACCCAGTCAACAAATATGAATTCATTCATGAGAAACAAGAAAATTCATTATTTTGCATCAATCATCATCGGTTTTTCCTTAAATAAAAAACAATAAATAAAATTTGATGAAAAAAATCAAAAAATTGTTAATTAAAAACAAGTTAATTCTATTTAATCGCTTTTCCATCGAAAAAACTGATGAAATTGAGTTTTTTTTCTGAAATTTTAAAAAGAATTGAATATAATTTTAGAATTGACAGCTTGCTCTAAACATTTAAATGAAATCTACATGATGCACAAAGATTAACTAATTTAAAAATTCTGTTCAAACGATAAAATATTTTCTACTGATTTAAATTATTTTTTTGGCACCCACTGCTAAAAAACGCTAGTTTTTAAATTAAGAAAAATTACAATCTATGATAAAAATAAAAGATTCGCAAAGAGATAAATAATATTAATTATCGATTAGTATAACTAGGATAATTGAAAAAATAATTGGTGTCCTGATAAATATCGTATTGATTTTATTATAATTTTTGGTTAATGATGAACAATCTATTTTGTTTAACGACCCAAAAGTATTGATTAGAAAAATTCAAGCTTTCGGAATTTAGAAAAAGTCGATAAAATAAAGCAGAAGCTTTTTGTTTTTTTTTTTTTTATTTTATTTCTTTTATTTTACTTTTTTTTTTTTTTTTTTTAATTTTTTAATTTATTTTTTTATTATAAGTATGAAATATAGATATTTAGGTGCTTGGCCTTTCGCAAAAAACTCAAAGAGTTTGAGAAAGTGAGAGAAAGAAAGAGAGAGCAAAGCAAAAATTTTCAATTTGAAATTTTCGCATTCCAATTCTTATCATAATTAAATTTCGTATTTGAAATTTATGTTCTTTTGTTTTGATTTAAGTGACTCAAAACCAAGAGACTAAAAATGCCTGTACGTTCAGCTCTCTACGAATGCAAACATTCACACATTGCGATTCATCATTTAAAATTCTAATTATTTAAATGACGAAAATGAATAAACATTTTGAAAGAACAAAAGGATGTTTGCAAAAGCCAGCATATAGGCATTCATCCATTGTACCACAGGCCCACTCGCTTTCCAGGTCTTCGCCCAATTCTGCGCACCAAATTGCAAATCTAATCTAAAATTTTCCAACAATTATAATAAATTATTCTCTTTCAAAATGCATTTACTTTTTTATATAATTGCGTACTATTTTATATAATCTTCATCTAATTTTTATCCCATCACCATTCATCGGATTTGCTTCTGCTCACATGTACACTTGACTTGAAATTCGCTTCGACTAGAGACTACTATAAAGCATGGATTAAGTTAATAAGATTTTAATTTTGCGCTTTTACTCACAGCCACACTAAATGCTCTTTATTTTCTGCTCTGGCATCGGCCTAATTTTGGACAATTCTGTTTAGATTTATATATTTTTTAATTTTTTGTATCTTTTTTTTTACTTATCAAATTGAAGAAGAAGAAAGAAAAATATCAGCAGCAGCACAAGCAGCAGTACCAAAATCGAACAAGTACCATTTACCAATTACCAAATATTTGCTTTGTTTACCAAGAAAAAAAATTGTATGTTTATTGGAAATTTTCCAATTGAACTGTTGAATTCCGCAAATTGTTTTTTTTGTTCAAGTCCATTTTGTAAAAAATTAAATGAATACCAAAAACGATCATTCACACCACCATTCGCACCACCATCATCTGACCCACCACCACTCATCACACCACTCAAACGGTCTATCCGCTCTAAACGGTCTCACTCAATCCAATGGGATCATCCCCAAACTGTACAACTTGACCAACTCTAACCTGTCAAACCAGTCCATGGCCAGCTACGGCCAGCAAAGCACTATGCTCCAGAACGGCTCCTCGAACCTAAACAATCAGAACTCTTCGAGCACCTATCCATCTTTCGAAGAGGCATACTCGAACGTAAATCCCTACAACAGCATCAATACCAACAACAACACCAGCAACAATAACAATGGTTACTCAAACAAAAGCGCGCTTCAGCCCAATTGGTACGACATAGAGATTAAAGGAATGGTCAAGAACATAAGCCCTAAACTTTGGCAATGGACTCATTTGAAGTGTCTGTGGCTAAATGACAACAATTTGGTTCGCTTGCCGCCCGTAATCAGCAATCTAGTTAGTTTACAGTGCTTGGATTTGTCCAATAATAAACTAAGAACTCTGCCGGCAGAGATTGGTGACATGACAAGTCTGAGAGAACTCTATTTAAACAATAACCAGCTTCGATTGCTACCTTTTGAGCTTGGAAAATTGTTCAAATTAATTCAATTAGGTAAATAGTCTTGGTGGATTTTTAAAGAGCAAAAATTAATTTTAATATGCTACAGGTTTAAAGGGCAATCCGCTCGCAGTTGACATAATGCAAGTTTATTCCGAACCAAATGGCACCCAAAAGCTACTCATCAGTCTCTTGGATCAGCTGAATTGTAAGTATTTACATGTTTGAATTTTTTTTTCAATAAAATTTTGATCATAATGAGTATTTTTTGGGCAATACCATTTTTTTTTAATAAAAAAATTGTTTAAAAATTATTTAAAAGTATATTTATTTGTCATTTGAAAAAAATAACTAACCCAAAATGTGATTATAAAATTGAGAAAAGCAAAATTAGGAATTTATTTTGTATTTGTCTGAACACATATTTATATCACAAGAATAATAAAAGCGATTCTATTTTTATCTTCTAAGGTTTAAGTTGCATTCATTCTTAAACTAAAAATAAAAAGATCTAAGTTATAATTTAAGTTAATTTTCAACTTGCTTTTTATTACTCCAAAAATTAAAAGTAAAATAGATTATGGTGAAAAAATCATAAAATATGAATCAACTTAACTTTTTGTTTTTGTTAAAAGTTTAATTCAAAAAGAAAATATTAATTTTAATAATCGAAAAAGTACAAGCAAAAAACATTCGAAGATATTTTCCAACAAAAAACAAAAACAAACATGATGATTTTATTAATTTAAAATTAGAATAATACAAGTCCTATGAACTTGAAAAAAAATTCTAATGTTATGCGATTGATTGTTTTTAAGATTTTTATAAAATGTAATTTTTCCATTCCAATGTGAAAACATATTACCACGATTAAATTATAAAAATAAAAACTCTAATAAACGTTATCACAAATTGGAGATGAAATTTTTTTTTGCATTCCAATCTTCAAAGAAGTGTATCTGATAAGAGTCTATTTTTTTCTCTTGCTCGAATTTCGTCCTTGAGTTAGATGACAGATTATTACTCATTTTGAAGCTTTTCAGGCACAGATTTAAAAAATGTTCAATTGTTTAATTTTAAAGTTTGCCTTTGACTTTAGAAATGCTCCTTAAGTTGCTAAAAATAAAACTTTGTATTAGTTTTAAAAATCAAAGTTTTAACAATTGAGCATTTTTTTAAATCTGTGTCTAATAAGCTTCAAAATGAGTAATGATTTTGTTCTTTTTTAGGAAAAAGAAAAAATGGACTCTTATCGAATATAAAACTCCTTTAAAAGAATTTAAAAATAGAAAAACGTAAAACTTATTTAAATCATTTTTCGATTTAAATTTAGCATTTTTATTAAGAATTCAACAATTTTTTACTTTGTTAAAATACACTTGATTTAATTTAAAAATTTACTTGTGACCTAGAATTATTGAAAATGAAAAAAATTAAAATATTAATTTAAAATTAATTAAAAAAATTCATTCAATTCTCAATTAATCCTTATTTTATTATTTAAAATAAATTTTAAAATTTTTTATTTTTAGTTTTTTTCTTATTTTTCACCAATCGATTATTTTACTTGATCATATCTTAAAATTTTGGAATCAAAAAAGCAAATTGTTCCAAATCATTTTATTAAAAAAGGTTTTGCCTAACAAAATATAAAAAGAACTCTTTTAATTTTAGTAACTTGCTCGCCTCCACCAAGACGTCCATGGATGATTTTGGCGGAGCCCACCGCACCTCAAAATTCAATATTCACAACCATGTGCTATAATGTTCTTTGTGACAAATACGCTACTCGTCAATTCTATGGTTATTGTCCATCCTGGGCTCTTAGCTGGGAGCATAGGAAAAAATTAATCTTGGAAGACATAAGAAACTTCAATGCCGACATAATAGCTTTACAAGAGCTCGAAACTGAGCAATTTTATCACTATTTCTTGCCTGAATTGAAGCAATACGACTATGATGGAATTTTTTCGCCAAAATCTCGAGCCAAGACCATGTCAGAGCATGACAAAAAGCATGTAGATGGTTGTGCGATTTTTTTCAAGACATCGAAATTCCAGCTTGTCAAAAATTATTTGATTGAATTTAATCAAATTGCAATGGCCACTGCAGAGGGCTCCGAAGACATGCTGAACAGAGTGATGACCAAAGACAACATTGGTTTGGCTGCTTTGTTGGAACTTAAACAGGACGAATTGAATTCGAGTGACATTATGGCAAAAACAAAAGATCAATCGTTGAACAAACAGCTTCTTTTGGTCAGCACAGCTCATATTCACTGGGATCCTGACTACTGCGATGTCAAACTAATTCAAACCCTCATGCTGACAAATGAGTTAAAATTGATAATCGAACAAGCCACTAAAGACTTTTTGCCGCACAAAATAAGCAACCAACAAATTGATTGCTCAAGTACTATTCCAGTGCTGATATGCGCTGATTTGAATTCATTGCCCGATTCAGGTGTCATTGAATATCTGAGAACTGGCAGAATTTTGGCAAATCACATCGATTTCAAAGACTTGGGATACGAAACATGTCTACAAAAGATCAATACGTCAGACAGGCCATCTGAATTGTCGCACAATTTAAGATTTGATTGTGCCTATGAAAAAGATCTCATGCCTTATACTAATTATACGTAAGTACTTTTTTTTATTTATTTGTTTATCAAGCTTTTTCAGTTTAAAAAAAAACAATTAAAATTTAAAAGTAATTAAAATAAAAATTAGCACTAGAAAGCCCGGCGGGTCAAATTGACCCGATTTTAAAAATTTTACATTGATTTATTTTCTGAAAGAAAGAAAATTTTGAAAAAAAAAAGACTTGTTGCAACTAAAAAACTTTTTATTATTTTTTAAAAATTTCGTTAATTTCTTAATATTTTTTTATATTCATCTAGATGTTTTAATTCTTAAATTTTACAATAAAACATCCCGGCTTTCTAGTGTTAAAACGATTAAAATAAAGAAAAAAAATTAAAATAGATAAATTAAATTAAGATAAAGAGTGCATTTTTAGTTTTTTTTCAAATATTTTTTAAATTAATCTTTTTAATTAGATAAATTAAAAAATCTAGCACCTTAGAATCCATCGTAAAAAATATAAGTTAGATTACTTAATTTTATAGATAAGTCAATTATCAACGAAAACATAATGAAAAAATGTACAAAAGTTTTCTTTTTTATTAATTTTATCGGATTTCCTAAAACCCTTCAATTTTAAAATAGTTCTCTCCATTTTTTGGTCAGATTGCCATTAAACTTGTCACCTATGTATTCTATTATACAGATAAAAAATCAAATATAATAAATATATATCAAAACGAGTGCAAATAAATATATAAGTGATCGATAATTATTATTGAATATTTAAAAAATTAAAAAAGTCAAAAATTTGATTCAATGACTCAACATTTTAAGACTCCTTCACAAAATCTTTCACAATTATCACACTCTACAAGACTATCACTATATCTAATTAGTTAAGTAGTAAAGTTCAAGAAATTCAAAATTTAAGTGCTATCTGAATTTCTAATTTTTTACTTGAATTAGTAAACTACCTTCTTTGAAGCCATAACGGTAAAACCAAAAATTTGTGCAGAATTTTGTATAGTTTATCTTTAAAAAAAATGGTCATAAATTAACCCTTGAATTGCATACGATTCAAGTGAAAAAAAGCGCGGTTTTTGGCCTTTTTCCAATAAATAAAATTGACACACCCTTTTTTTTAAATTAAAAAATATACACCAGATTATAGAAAAAATTATGCTCTTTCAGAATATATATAATTTTAAAATATAGACCTCTGGGTATAGAATTTTATTTTTTGAGCCTCCCAAAAAAAATTGAAATTTAGGATTTCAAAGAATGAAGTTTATGAATTTAAAGTCAAAATTTAGAAATTCAGATAACACTTAAATGTTGAACTACTTGAACTTTGATTATTTTTATTGATCTAAAAAAATTAAAAATAATAATTGGAATATTTTTAATTTTTTTGAAAATTTGATCAACAAGCTATTGAGTGATCAAGTCACTGAAATTCATGGTCACAAAACGTACATTTAAAAGCTAAAAGAAAGTCTACTTTTATTTAAGAAAATTTTTTTGTTGCATTTATTTCTAAAATTGATTTTGACTTTAAATGATGAAAATTTTTAATTCGGAAAACTATTAATGCTAAAATTTTTTTATTTTCAATTGATAAAAAATCAAAAGGACATAAAAAAATTTATTTAAATTTGAAATTTAATTTTTGTTTAATTTTTGAAATAATATGTAAAAAAATATTTTATTGCTCAAGTAAAAAAATTAATTTTTTTTTAAGATATGACTTCAAAGGCATGATCGACTATATATTCTATTCGCGTAATTTGATGCGAACTGTAGGACTTTTAGGTCCCATGGACACGGAGTGGATAAAAGCGAACAAAATCGTAGGATTCCCGCATCCACACGTACCATCCGACCATTTACCATTGATGGTCGAGCTCGAGCTACTTAGCTCAAATTATACAAACAGTAATCAAAATAATAATTACGTGTCATCTTCGCACCATTCGTCCTCGTACAATTCGTCGCTGTCTTCGTCTAACTTGAACAGATCGAATAGCCAACATTCTCATTCAAATAGCAGCCATCATTCGGCCAATTCGCAATTGGGTCTTGGTCAAATGATACCAATTAATCCAAACGGAAACTCGACAAACTCGTTAAATAGTAGCAATAGTAATAACAATAATTTTAATAATTACATAAGAAAATAAACCATTCGTGAATCACAATCAATCAGTGCGTTAATCGTTACCTTATTGAACTAAAAAAATTTTTGTTTTTGTATCATTTTTATTTTATTTTTTTTTCGTTAAAAATAGTTTTTTGGTCGTGGAGAGGTGATCTTTATTTTTTGTCGATATTATTAAATAATAAAATTATTAAACTAAAACTAAAATTTACGTAAGCCTTCTTAGTCCTGTTTTAGTTTGTTTAGTTAAGTGTGTCGAGCTTGTTAATGACCAAAAGTGTTTTGTAAATTTTGTTTAGTAAACCACGCAGTTGTGTTAGCCGAATTAATTAGTAGTTTCGATATCAATTGGATCAATTCAATCGTTATTTTACGTTTAACGATGTATATTTTTGTATTCTTTTTGACTATTCTTTAAAAAATTTGTAGCGAATTTTATAGCGTGGACTTTTAAAAAAAAATGTTGGGCTGGTAGACCAATGGATAATGCGTTTAGCATCTTGTTTGTGATGGCATTTTTTCACTATTATAACAAAAAGCTATTTTATTTATGCTCTATGTCTATTGTTTATCATTTTATATTTTTTTTTGGTATTGATTAGTAATTTTTTTTAATTTGTTTCGATCTTTATTATTAGAATTAAAAAGTTACTTAAACTTAAATAAATAAAAATAAAGTAAAAATAAATGAAAAATATTGAATTTTTGTGTCTTCCAATTCCAATTAAAAATTTTTTGACTCTCGTCCCATGTGACTTTGAATAATTATTTAGAAATTTTTTGAATTGAATTTTAAATAGAGTTGGCCAAAAGTCAAGGTCAGAGTTTTATTTTTAAATTTGAGAATATGATTATATTGCATATAAGAATTAAAAAAAAATTATAATTTAATAAAAACTTGTTTTTATCGAAAATGAATTTAATTTTAACACTTAATAGACCGGAGGGTTATTTTCGATTCTTTTGTTACATTTTTTTGTATGAAAATAAAAATATTTTGTAACAAAAATTAATCCCATTTAAAATTTTTTGATTTTAGAGTTTATTGATATAAAATATCAAAATTTATTGAAAAATAATCAAATAAATTAAGTAAAACACGAAAACCTTCCGAATTATGGGTGCTAATCGAAATTAATCAAAATTTTTTTACAAAAAGAAACCAAAAAACAAATTTGAGCTCAAAAAAAATAATTTAAATTCAAATTTCAGACTTGGCATGGAATGTTCACCAACTCTGCTCGTAAACATAACATTTTTCAGCAGATATTTATATATCGTTTTGACAAAATATAATATAAAATAATTTTAAACTTGGACTCCAGTCCTTTGATATATTAGGTTGTTTAATAAGTTTTTTCGTTTTTTTTCTATTTTTTTCTTTTAATCTATTCCAAACGGTGCCATTTGTTACAGACATATCTTTAGCGAGCTGTCTAGTCGACCGCCTCGGGTCTTCCTCAAGCAGCTCTTGCATTATGCGTCATCAGCTTCGACGGTTCTCCCAACGCGTTCTTTGTCATTGAGGTCGAAATCTCCAGCTTTGAATCGAGCAAAACAATTTTGACAAGTGCGAACAGTCAGAGCGTCATCGCCATATACCAAACAAATCGATTTGGTAGCCTCTGTCGCATTTTTTCCTTCGCTAAACTTGAATGCAATGGCGGATATGCATTTTTTTGTCATACATTTTTATTTAGTTAATTATTTAGAAATTTAAAAAGCAAACATATAATCTTATATATCATTTGAAAGAACAAGAGTTGCTCTTTCAAATGATGTACAATATTGCATAAAAAAGTTTAATCTTTGATGAGATTTTTTCATTTAAAAATCGACGAAAAAACTTATTAAACAACCTAATATAAAAACGACTTTAAAATATTTAAGGAGATATTCTATGATTCTATTCCAAGTTTCAGTTCAATCTACAACTACCGTTTTTCCTCAAATAGAAGAAAGGTCGGTCATCAAAGGGTTTTTTTTATTCGAAAATTTTTCACTTCAAAAAAGTGACTCAAATAAAAGAAATTTATCCATTATTTTTCTTCTTTAAGAAACAGGAAAATATATGTTTTAAATGACAAGTGACTGGCGAATTTTCTTTTAATCGAGACACATTTTTTGAGAAAAATAACTCAAATAAAGGCAAATTTTTGACTCAAATACTAGCAAGTTTCTTCTATTTGTGGTTACTTCAATTCGATGAAATACGGTAATACCATTATTAAAAAGCCTAGAAATATAGCCCAATTATACAATTCCAATTTATCAAAAAAGTAAGATATTTCGACTGAATATTAATATTTTATAGCGGCTTGATTGAAGTATGGAACTGACCAGTATCGTACTTAGTTTTGACAGATTCTATCCATATTTAAATTTAACTTCAAAATAAAAACCTAAATCATTCTTAAAACCTTTTAAGGCTGATTGACTCTTTCTTTCCAGTGGCAAATATTCCATAAATAGGTTACTTTATTTGTGAAGAAGTTGTGTCAAATGGAACAAAAGTTTGATTGCTCTATGTTGGAATTTTAAAATCGCTTGATGTTTCGATTTTTGTTTTGGCTACAAACTAATGAACCATATTAAAGTACCCGGGTAGAAAATTATGCCAAGTTTTACGCGTAATTACGTTAATAAAAAAATTACGCGTTATTACTCTTTTTTAAGTCAAGTTAATGACTTAAATTTTTTTTGACAAAATTATGAAGAAATTAGATTAAATTTTTAATTTAAATTGCTTGATCAGGCCTAGTCGGCTATGTCGGCCGGCCTTATCGGCCACGTCGGCCAAGGTGTTCGGCAATGTCGGCCCTGTCATTTTTACCTTGAAAATTAAAAGAATTTATTTTAAAAATTTTATTTATTAGATTCAAAAAGTTTTAATTAATTTTGTAAACAATTCACTCTTTTTTTGAATATTTAAATAAAATTTAATTTTGCAAATTTATTTTTTTCTGTTATCAAAAATAAGTTTTCCAAAATTAATTTAAATTTTTTGAATCTAGTAAATAAAATTTTTAAAATAAATTTTTTTTAATTTTGAAGGTAAAAATTACTTGGCCGACATGGCCGAACACTTTGGCCGACTAGGCCGACTTGGCTGACATAGCCGAACACCTTGGCCGACATGGCCGACTACACCAAACGTGTCATTATCTGCCCCAAGGGAAACTAAAGCTACTTTTTCAATGAACACCAAGAAACAGCCAGCTACACCAAGCGTGTCATTATCTACGACAGGACAACTAAAGCTACTCAGTCAACGATGTCATCTATTACAATTATACCACTTGGATCGACCAACATTGATCAATCAAATAATTAATTGACTTTTTGAAAATACTTTTTTTGTATTCCTTCATATTTAAATCAAATCAAATTAAAATAAAATATTAGATCTTATTTAAAAAATACAGTATTTTATCTTCATTTTTTAATTTTTTTGCCAAATTTTTTTATCATTTTTAAGACATGTCATTAAAGGTGAGTATGTTTTTCTGAAAAAGTTAGCTTATTCATTTTTTACTGACATGTCATTATTTCAAATAGTGACATGTCACTAAATTCGGAGAATTACGTTATCTGTATTTTGAGTAAATTTTATTTTAAAGGTCGATTTAAAACTTGACTGTGACTTTTCACCAGCTATGAAATATTTTTATTAGTATAAATAATTTTTACTTGTAAGTGGAATTGAACCCCAAGTCTCGAATAACAAATGTAGCTATTTGGAAAAATTTTATAAATATTTGCACTAAATAATTTTTTTTACGTACATGAAACTCAACCAAGACGCATTGAAAAAGAAGTAACGTTTTTGCTCGAATTTCGAATCTTTTTAAAGTTATAAAACTGAAAAATTCTGAATACCAATTATAAATTAATTAATTCTGAATACCCAGATATAACGACATGTCGTTAAAATCGAGCAATTACGTTATGTTATGTATTTAAATTTTTTCTTTAAATTTAAATTTATTTTAGATCCCTGTTACTGAAGCAAGGCGCGTTGAAAGAGATTTATGTGTTTTAATTTTATATGCAATGTAAATGTAAATAATATGTTAACGAGGGTTAACAGAATTGGTAGCAGCGAATGGTTAGCTAAAGAAAAAATTCAAACTATAAATAATGAACTTTTCGAAGAGAGAAAAAAACTAGAAATCATTGACAACGACAAAAATAGTTTCGAAGAAACATTAAAGTCCAATAATGAGCAAATAAAAAAGCTAGAATCGGAAAATAGTGAACTAAGCACTAACCTAGCAAACTTAATAAAAGTTAACGACTCGATTGAATTAAAATATATTAAACTAAACGAAAATTTAATTTAGCTAAATGATTCACATAATCACTTAAAAAGTGAGAATACGAATCTAGTTAAAATTAAAATAAAATTTCAGCATGTGAATCAAAAATAAATTCATATGAAAATGAAATTTCACAAATTAAATCAAATAAGGAATCAGATGTCACAAAAATTGCTGATCTCGAATTCGAAATCAATAATTTTAAAAAATGAGAACGACAACCTTAATAAGGAAAATTTAACATTAAATATAGAAAAAATAAACTTTGTAAGGACAAAAAATAATCTAGAGGACAAAGTAGGATATTATGAGAGAAAAATAGAATTAAATAAATTGGATAAAAATGCTTTAGATCCAAATTTAGAATTTTCTTACTCCTAACCCATAAATACACCTAGTTTCTCAACAGGTAAGAAATCGTTAGGTATTGAATCTTCAAAAGAACGATCAATCTTAGATGATAAATTAACAAATAAAAGTAAACTAATACCTGATATTGATGAAAAAATTACAAGTAAAAATCCTGAAATAGGCTCTTTATATGTTAAGAATAGAGAAGAAAATAAGTTTTCCCAAATTGCGTCGCCTTACTTTAACCAGCTTCCCTTTCCTAAAACAAATAATAACATAAGCCCCTTTCAAGGAAAAGGAAATTAAAGAATTGAAGATTGGCTTTGCATAGTTGAACTTATTCTTGAAGGACATGGAGTAACACAAGACAGATCCAAAATACTTTTTGCAAGCTCATACTTAAGTGATTCTGCACTTCACGAATATCAAGCATTTACCAAAAATAGAGATAAGAATTCTATTAATTGGGTTTAGTTTAAAAACATGCTTAAAGAACGTTATAGACGTAAAGATCATGAACTTTACATGAGAGATAAGTAAAGAGGTCTTAGACAAAGTAGAGATATAGGAAATTATATCAATGACTTTAGAATAATATTAAATCAAATATCTGAAATAAGTGAATATGATCAAATTACATATTTTACTCAAGGATTATCTGAACTTACTGAAAATTACGTCAGGCTTCGTAATCCAGAATCATTACAACAGGCAATTGAATACGCTGAAGATTATAATAGGTTTAATACTTCTCGTCACCCAAAAAATGCAGATATTTTAATGATTAACAGAAAACATTTTGGAAACAAACTTTCTAAGGTAGGAAGTAAACATTATAGTTATCCTATTTATAATAAAAAAACTAATAATAGCAGATATAAAAAAAAGCTTTACTGTTAAATCTGTAGGAAAGACAACCACAACACAGATTCTTGTTACAATAATAAGAAATCAAAAATTAAACTAGATTATAAAAGAGGTAATAACCAAAAAACAAAATTTAAAAATAAGCTTAATAATGTATTACACATTAATGAATTATATAAGAGTAATGAACTACTAAGACATTTCACTTATATCAAAGGATAAAAAAATAGAAACTGTGTTTGACACGGGTGCAACTATTTCTTTAATTACCGTATTTCCTCACTTAATGTCCCCTGGAAACTAAAGAAAACACGTGTTAAAATCCTATGGGGTATTTTATGAAACTCAATATTTTTTTAATTTCTAATTTCCCTGGGAAACTATCTGAAACATGCTAAGGATATTATGTGAAACAATTATTATATTTACATATAGTATTTTATTAACATGAATTTTTTTTTAAAATAAACTATCTGTTAAATTATATCTATAAAAATTGATTTAAAACACAAAAATACAATAAATAAAAAAATGCAAGATATTAATAATCATCTTAATCAGTTTCTTCATTTGAATCAGTATCCAAATTAACGTCACTGTAATCATTATTGTTGAAAAAGCTTTAAATCTCATCTGATTGGTCATAATCTATAATCATGTCAACTTGATTTTTTCAAGAAAAGCTTGAAGCTGAGTCTGAAAATCATAAATTTTTAATGATGTAATGCCACATCGATCAAATGAGTTCCTAATAATATTTTGATCTAATTGTTCCCATATTTCACTTATCCAAAAAATTACATGTGCATAGCCAGGTGATCTTAAATTACCAGCTGAAGTAAAACTTTTCTCCGCATTTATAAGCCAATTTTGCCATTTATCATGATAGGCTTTCTTTAATGGACGCATCCAACTAACATCTGCAGGCTGCAACAAATTTGTGAATCTTTTTGGGACACAAATATGTTTGATGTAGTTCTGAGCAAGAGTATTTTTCACTTTATTTGTGCAATGACAAGGCGCTTGGTCCATGGTCAAAATTGGATTTCTCAAATCTTTGGAAGCGAGTTTAGGGATTGTTCACCTTTTTAAAACTTTATCGCTAATCACATGCTCATTAAAAGTTCCAGATTTGTGATAAACTACCACAACGTTACTTGGCGGCCCAAAATCTTTCAAAGGTTTCACTCTTGGAACTATAATCAGAGGTTTAAATTTATAGCCACTGGCAGAAGCAGCAAAGCACACATACATTCTAGTTTTTTCGTTTCCAGACGTAGTGGTTGGAACTCTTTTTGCACCAGCCTGATCGTACGTATAGTTACTGCATGAATCTAAGTATATACTGGTTTCATCCATGTTAATAATGGAACATGATTGCACGTTTCTTAACTCTAATCTACATTTATTGATGAATTCGATTACTACGTCTTTATAATTGCGTGGAAGTTCTCTTCCACTAGTTGTAATTCGCCTTAGCACAAAGTTTGATCGTTTTAAAAATCTAGAAAACCATCCATTTGATGCTTTGAAGTTTAGTGAATCTGGCTTTGCGAAATCTAAAGCCTGTTGTTTAATTGTTTTACCATCAACAATATAACCTAGTAATCTTTGTTCAATCACCCATAATTTCAAATCATTTTCCAAACTTGGATACAAAGCATTGTTATGTTCTGGAACGCTTGCTCTCGAGACTCTATTAGGCGAGGCGTAGATTTTGTCTTTGTTCGTCACCAACAGTCTTATTTGCTTATGGCTTACTTTAAACTCTTTGTGAGCTTTGTTCTTTGAATGCGTTTCGGCATATTTAATTAATTTCATTTTATAAGCCAAGCTATATCTAGCGTATTTAGTTTTTGCCATTTTGATCAATAGTATAAATTTTATGATATGTATTTCAAGCATCATGCTGTATTTTAATTTTGAGTTCAAGTTCAAAATGATGTTAAAATATATCAAGATTTTTTTATAAGAACTAGAGAAATTAATATGTTTAAAAAAATAACAGTCACTAAGAAAATAAACTGTCTCAAAATGGTTGGAAAGAGATTTTGATAATAATTCTTTTAAAAATCGCATTATAAATTTACCATGTTTTATATAATATCCCAGGGTAATTATATTTTCAAAAAATCAAAAATATCGCATAATTTGCCTGGGAAATAAAAAGGTGTTTCAATTAATTGCCCATAGGACATTAAGTGAGGAAATACGGTAGTCTAAGTGTAGCTATAAAACTAAATTTAAAAATAAATCCATCACATCAAAAGATTAACACAACCGATGGAAATACTCACAATGTTTTATGTGAAACAGACTTAATTAAAATAGAAGTTGAAGACACCGTTGCTCATTTAAATTTCGTATTAACTAATATTTTACACATTGAAATACTATTAGGATTAGATTGGTTTGAACAAAAAAAAGCCATTATTGACCCTTCTAGAAGACAGCTTTCTATACCAGGAAAAAGAATATGTCTAAACCCAAAATCTGAAGAATCAGACGATGAATATTCTAATAATTCTATTTATAGTTTTGAAGATGATGATCTAACAAACGAAATAGTCGAATTGAACTATAATGATTATCCTCCATCAAGCGATAAAAAGGAACTAAATAATCTTTTCGTAAAGAATAAGAATAATTTTTCTTTAAGTCTTAATTATCTTGGTCTATGTAAATCAGTCTCTTTTGAAATAGAAACGATTAGTGTAAAATCCAATAATGACACAACCTTTTCGCCAACCCGTAGGTTTAATTGATGAAATGAGAAAAGAAATTAAATTGATGCTAGACGCAGGTATAATTAGTCATGGTAAAACCGGTAATTGGGCTAGTCCAGCCTTTCTCATTCAGAAGAAATCTTGCTATCGTTTCGTTGTAGACTATAGAAAAGTTAATAGTATTACCAAACAATGCTTTCATCCTTTATCAAGAATTGATGACATACAAGACAAACTGTCTAAAGGTTAAATTTTCTCCCATCTTGATTTAAGAAAAGGATAATTTCAAATTCCTGTAGCAGAAAATTCAAAACATAAAACTGGATTCATAGTTCCATTTAGAATATACGAATTCAATAGAGTTTCTTTTGGCTTAAAAAATGCACCAGCTTTTTTTAGTGCATCAATGCAGTCAATATTAGGAAACCTAGAATTTGTGCAAGTATATATTGATGATATAGTGATTTTTCAGAAAATGAAGATGAGCACCTTGAACATTTTCAGATTGTTCTTGATAAGTTAAATGTAAATAATTTGAAATTCATCCAAAAAAATGTCAATGGCTACAAAAGAGTATAAAAATTTTGGACCACATTATTGACGAAACAGGTATCAAAATGGATCCTGAAAAAAATTCTGTTATTAGGGATATGAAACCACCAAAAACGGTTAAACAACTACAAACTTTCTCATGATTATCTAATTACTATAGAAAATTCATTGAATATTATTCAAAAATTACTTCACCCTTACATTCTTTGACTTCGCTTAAATATAAATGGTATTGGTCAGAGAGATGCCAAAATGCTTTTGACACATTAAAACAAAAATTAATAGAATATCCTATCCTTAGAAAAGTAGACTTTAACAATAGGTTTATCTTATACACAGACACATCAACAACTGCTTTGGACGCTATATTAGCACAAATTGACGACCAAGGTAATGAATATGTAGTAAGCTACACTTCTAGATTACTTAAACCAAATGAAAAACATTATTCTGTAACTGAACTTGAATGTTCATCTGTAATTTTTGGCTGTAAAGAATACATTAACTATTTATTTAACATCAAATTTGTAATAGTAACCGATCACTTTTCCTTAAAATGGTTATTAACACTTAAAAGCCCCAACGCTAGACTAACAAGGTGGGCGATACTTTTACAAACTTATAACTTTGAAATTATTCACAGAAAAGGTAAAATACATACAAATTTTGACCCTTTAAGTAAACCTATTCTTATAAATGAAGTCGATAATATTATTGATGAAAGTGAGGATTTATCTACTAAATATTTAAACTCATTTCAAGACCCATATCTAATGCACTTCTGAAGATATAAAAGGCATACGAAGGGATCTTCGAAAAAGCAAGTAAAAAGAATTAACAAATTAATTAAATTTTAAACATTAGAAGGAGACTTACTTAAGTATAGAAAAAATATTAAAGAAGAACACTTCAATTTGATCGTTCCAAAATTGGAGGAACAATAAGACATCATTAAAAACACTCACAATTTAGGACATTTCATAAGTGAGACAGTTTATTCCAATCTTTCGTCTAAATATTTTTGGAAATCAATGAAAAAAGAAATTGAAAATTATTTAAATAGATGCAGTATTTGTCTAAAATATGATAAAAAAGGAGTCGTAGAACATCCTGCTATTGCTTTACCTAATGTAAGTATTTTAGATCGTGTAAGTTTTGATCTTGTTTTAGGTTTTCCTGAAAATTCAAAAGGATATATCAGTTGTCGTGTAATTACCGATCATTGTTCTAAATTCCCATTTGTTTATAAAATTAAATCCAAATCAATGGATGAAATGTTTGAGAAAGTTTTAGGTTGGATTTTAATCTTTGGACTTCCAAAAGAATGGCTTTCGGACAGTGGCGAAGAATTTGTCAATGAACTATTAGATAGGTTATGTTCGACTTTCAATATTAAAAGAAGATTCACTTCTCCATACAACCCAAGAGCTAACGGTTTAACCGAACGCTTTATCCAAACATTAGTTTCTGCTTTAAGAAAACAAGCAGCAAATGATAAGGAAAATTGGGATAAGTATTTACCAATAGTTCTAATGTCCTATAGAAAAAAAATTCATAGCTCAACAAATTTTACCCCTTATGAATTATTATTCGGAAGGTTTATGAATAACTTCGATAAAATAGATTCAAATATAGCTGATGAAGAAAAATTAACTTTGTTAAGAAGGACAGCTAAAATAAAAATTTTATTAGAAACTAAATTACTCAAAACAATAGAGAACTTAAAGTCTTCCAAAATTAAGCAAATAAAAACCAAAAATAAACAAAAGAAGGTAACCTTCGATACTCTTAAAATAGATGATGGAGTTACATAAAAAACGAAAAAATACAGAATAAATTTGAACCCTCATATACAGGTCCATTTTTCATTGACAGAATTTCCTAGAACGGTAATTATTATACAATTAAAAAAATGAAAAAGGAAAAAGAATTGAAGAAAGTAACCCTAGATGGCGTTTGAAACCTGCAAAACAAGAGGTGAGTACAACTAATTCTTATATTTCAGATGACAAAAATGAACAAAAAGATGAAATATCTGAAATTGAAAAAATTCTTGATCACAAGAAAATTGGCGAGGTTTGTAGTAGTAGTAGTAGTTTATAATGCTGTGGAAGACTTGAGTCTCCAAGTAGTGGCGCACGTAGACGCCCCACTTTAACAGCCAATTGCTGATTTTTTTAAATAAGCTATTTTTAGATAACTTATTTTACATATTTTTAAATAACTTTCTTATAAAAGTATTTTAAAATCACTTGCAAGAAGAATATCTAAATTTATCAAAGTATTATTATATAAAATTTTCATCTAAGTAGCTCGATTCTATTTTTAAAAATGTTTGTATTGCTGACACTGTTTGTCACCGCATCCAGCGTGTTCCAGTTTCCTTCTGTTCGTTCAGTGAAAAAGTTGTGTCTCACTCCACAATCGCGGATCAGCTGTCGCTCGATAGCCTTATGACAAGTTCTTGTGTTCCCTGCCGGGCTTTCTAGACCGTCCGAAGCCAGCTTTTGATCCCCATTTATGAATGTCACCCGATCATGACCATGCTGAATTTTGTGTAGTTGGATGAGATCACCACGCCTGGGTCTCTCTTCTAGAGTACTCCAACCAAAGGCCTCTCTTCTCTCGACGTATGGTTTATCCTTCAGTTCTGGTACTAGTTTCGAGAATCGTCGCTGGACTTGCTCCAGGACATCTTTATCACTTCGTCGATAAGGATTCCAGGCTCCTCCAGCAAATTCGAGATGGGAGCGAACAAATGACTTAAAAAGGAGATCTACTAGCTTTAAAGAGAAGTACTTGAAAGTGAGTCTTATTCGACTTGCTACCATCGTTGCTCTTGCCGCTGCTTGCTTAGCCTGTTCGCTTGACTTAAAATCGCTGGTGATGATGATTCGGAAATCGCGAGTTGTCTTCGCTAGTGTGTGACCTCCAAGCTTATAGTCATGACGCCTGTTGTTTGCTCCAAAATGCACTACAACACACTTCTCTAAGTTGAAATTAGTTTACGATGTGTCAGACCTCACCAACAATCTCTCCAGATCCAGCTGCATCTCTATCGAATCCTGTCGCAGCTCCACTGATCTGACCAGCTTGCTATCGTCTGCGTAGAGCCTGCAAAGTGAGCTGCAGAGGTCAGGCATATGATTGATAAAGATGATGAAGAGCAGAGGTCCAAGCACTGATCCTTGTGGAACGCCGCTCGTGACTGGCACCCAATCAGAAACAACTTCACCTATCACTACACGCTGTTTGCGATCGCTCAGGAAACAGCGGATCAACTTTATGAGTAAATCGGGAAGACCATATGCTGCTAGTTTCACAAGTAGCAGTTCATGCGTAAGTTTGTCAAATGCTTTCTCAAAGTCCAGATAGATGACATCTGCCGGCTGCCTTTGACTCATGCAGTTTGTCAAGAAATCCTTTGTTACTAAAAGATTGTTAACACAAGCCTTGTGAGCCATGAAACCATGCTGTTTATCCGCGATGTTGAGGATTTTAGATAACTAATTAAATGTAAGAATTTTCAACATAAGAAAAATGAATGGAAAAAATCCACTGATATTCACGATAAACATCAAATTAATGAATATCATAATAATTTACAAAACAGGCAAAAACTTTTAAAGAAAAAAGAAAACTTTAAATTCTAACCTTTTTCTTTCTATTCTTAGTTTCTTTTCATTCTTTCATTTTCTAAATGGTCAGGCAAAAAATGACAAGTTTTACTATTGCGAATACAATTACACTAACAGAATAGCTGATTTAAATAACAATTGCAAACAGACACATTTACTGGACAAAACATATTCATTAAATAAAAATTTTAACATTTGGATACTGGCAAAGCAAAATTATGTAAGTAATGATTTTGGACATCAGTGTTTTAAAAAAAGAGTAATAAGATACATGAATACTTCATTTTTTCTGGGAAAAACGGACAATATTAACAAAGATCAATACAATTAATTCGAATTGAAAGTCTTGCAATGGTAAAATCAAAACGTTGTGAAAACAAAATAATGGAATGTTATGATAGCTATTGTATTTACAATAAAATTCTCGGTTAGAAAACAAAAAATTCACAAATTTTGCATTGTTTTTTCCAATGAAGATTTAATCACTCAAAGGGACATAAATGATTTAATGATTTTTGAATCAGATTATTTGAAATATTCAATCGAAAATGAACGTTACAACGAACATGAACATAATCTATACATATTTTGTGCATTATTCAGTAATCAACTAAACTTATTTGCCTCGGTTGATGACAAATTTCATTTAATTTTGGATTTGTTATAAACTAATTGTTTACTCCAAAAATCAACATTTGTATATACCTATTTGTCAACCAGTAAATGAAATTACTATCCGGGCATCAAACTCATGTCATGTTGATTTACCCATTTACATCAAAAATATTAAAAATAAATCAGTGCCAATGTTCTTGTCGAATAATAATTTCATTAAAAGCTTTTCAAAGGAAATCCATTGTTCCCTTGTTAACGACAAATTTAATCTACCATCACATAAATTTTCAATAGTAAGAATTGGCAACTCAATAAAAATTTTCAATATATCAAATGTAATTGTAAAGCAAATTTACATCGATCATTACAATTTGTAAACGTTAAATTTCAACCATCACAAAGAAATTATTTACGATTTTAATGCTTTAAGAAAACAAAATGAATTAGAAAATAGCGACTTGGAAGGTAATTTCTTTGTCTTACCAAACGATGATATTAGCTTTACAAATAATGCAATTAGCAATCTTATCAATTATAAAGATATTTTGCAAGACGAAATCAACAAAATTAGATATAACCTCAATATTTCATTAGAAATTAAAGTTGTAATAGTAATAATTGTTTTAATTTTCTTTTCTATAAAATATTATAATTCAATGTTAGGTAAATGTTCTACCGTTCAAAGACATAATACTCCAAACATATTGCCACTAGAGCAACTTGCAAATTTAATTATCAATAGAACATCATAGGGACTATGACTATTAACGGGGGAGATCTGTTACTATGATCTACGATCCTGAAATTCAACAACTTATCAAGTTATTTATCTTGATGTTTTAATTAAATTAAATAAATATATAGTGTCATCGTTATCACAATGACCATTGTCTACTATCTTTCTTACTTTTAATATTTTATTATCTTGATTTGTGATTGATGTTTTTTAATTATTTCTTCTACTAAAAAATGTAAAACTTTATTTCATTTATTTGTCTTATTCGAATATTTCCACAAACAATATAAAACGTTTACCTAGGCCTATTGTCGTAATTGTCATTAGTGTTATTTTATCATTTAATAAAATAAAATATAAAAAAACAACTAAACTGAGTTTTATTAACTGAACCTTATCCGAGGGTTAACAAATATAATAATATGCAAAGGAAATTAAAGAAACAGACGCAATTCGTCAACTATTTGAAACAAATGAGGTTTGGTAATCATCAAAAATGGTATGAAGTTGTACGTTTTCTTGATTCAGCAACTAATAATTGTTAAGAGTCTTTCAACAACGTTATTTAAAAAGGAAAATACACTCCACGAAAGACTTCCACTTGAAAGATTTTTGTAATTGTGCTTGGAAACAGTTTCTAAATGGTTAATTGAGTATAAACGAAATGATAAAAGATTCAACAATATTGTAACGATTGAGTTAAAACAGTAGACAATTGGTTTTTCAAATCTTTTAACTATGTGAAGCCTAAAATTGTGATACTGACCAAATATTTTATTTTAAATTTTGTTTCACAGCTCAAAATTTATATTTTTTGTATCTATTTTTTTTATTTTTACTGATAAAAATTTTAATGACCATTTAAATAAAATAATGATCATAAAAATATTTTTAATGCTTTTTTTTATTATTTTTTTACTGATCAATGATATAAAAAAACACAGAAATATTAAAATAATACTGACTATTTAGTTAGTTTCCTTTCTATAAAATAAAAATTGAATATTTCGGCGTTCAAAATGGCTTTCTGAATCATAGATTCTCATCTTTCCTTTGTTAAACCTTGTTAATTCAATTTTTTTTTCAAATAAAATAAACAAAATAATATATATAATCTTTTTATTTTAATTTTAAAAAAAATTTTAAAAATAGTAAAAAAAATATTTTCAAAAACCAAAAAATTAATTAATACATATTTTAAAAAAACAGTTCATAAAATCTGACTATACAATATTCAACTTGAATTGATCTATTTTGACTCATTTGCATTTATTTGCATGCATAGATCTTTATTTTTTTAAATTTTTATTAGTAATCAAAAAGTTGCTCAGTTTATCTTTAGATTGATCTTTAAAATTATTGAAACCCTTGAAAACAAAAGATTTAAAATTTGCATTTGAGTTGAGTGTTTCATTCACTGGATTAGGAGTCACAGATGTAACTGTACTGGCTGATGATGCCGATGAAGCTGACGAAGATGACAAAGCACTTGTGCCTTTATTCACAATCTCTCCGATCAACGAGCCAGCTGAAACTTTTACTGGAGTTTTAATTTCGGAATTGATTTCTTTTAAAGTTGGCGAAGGAGAAAGATGCGAGTTTTTTGAATTGGGTGAAGAATTTTCACTTGAATTTTCGTTCATCTCTGCTTCTATTTTGTGAATCATGGCATCCAAAGATTTAACATAATCATTTTGACCCGAAGATCCAGAATGAATTATTATTGAGTCATGGAATATTTCTTTTAGACAACTTAGACCAGGAAGAAGTGACTCTCGAGCTGATTGACGACTAATTGGTAGGGAATTTTTATCTTCTCCAGATAAAAAACACATCGATTTATAAGTATCAAATAAAAGAACACAAATTTTTATAATGTCATGTTGTTGACTTTGCAGATGAATTGAATTGTCTTTGTGGCTTGAATGGGATGATATGGATGAATTGGAAGATGAAGCTGAGACAGTGTTCAGTAATGAAAATGAAAAAAAAGCTGACTTTATTTCTGACAAGCTGAATTCATAATCGTTTTCAATTATCATGTTTTTGACGTTCATAGACAATATGGTCAGATATGGAAGAATAACTTGAAAAAAAAAAAATTTTAAATAAATTAATTTTTTTTAATTGATAAAACAAAAAAAAAACAAAAATTTTAAAAAATTTAATTTTTTTAATTAATTTAAATTTTTAAAAAATTAATTTTTTGTAATTGATAAAAATTTTAAATAAATTAATTTTTCCTGCTTACATTCTTCGCGAAATTTTGAGTTAACTTTGGTTGATATTCGTCTAAATGTTTTGAGAAGTTCAATCTGAAGCACAAACTCATCTTTAAGAATTGGATCACTCAAAAAAAATTGCAACTGAGTGTACACTCGTTCCAATATTTCCTTATTTTCACAATTTTCAATAATGCTTGTTAAAGGTGAAATGGACGAACAGCGAACCATTCTTTTAAATTTAAATAATATTTTTTCAAAATTTTTTTTTCGTTTTACTTATCAGAATCGTTGGCTAATGTGATTAAAGCTGGTAGAATACGAGTCGAAAGTAAATATTCATTGCAGTCAGTGACCAAAATCTGAAAAATAAATTTTTTAATTTTTTAATTTTTTAATTTTTAATTTACTTCAAATAATTTAGCAGTATTGCACCGGACATATAGTGAAATGTGAACAATTCCATCCCACAAAGTCGATAATAACATTTGAATAACATAATCGGCAGTTTTTGATTTTAATCTTTGGTAAAAAAATGTATTTTTCTTTTAATATTTTGTATTCTTTTACTTCATTAGCTCATAAATGGATATTACTGCATCTAGACCGCTTTGGTTTAGAGACAAAGCAAAAAATACATTTTTTAAATAAAGATTCATATTGTCTATTCTTTTTTGGAGAGGCGTTTGATCTTCGGTAGTTGGGTCTGATTTTTTGAAATTTGGCTTTGATTCAGACGAACAAATAACTTTTTCATGGGACTTTCCAGAAGGTGAAGTTTCTGACTTTAAAGCCTTCATGTCTTCTTGATCATTAAACATATTTGAACTAAGATCAAACCATCCATATAATTCTATATCAACTATTGTTGACAAAATCCCCACAAAATAGACTGGTAAAGTTGATTTGTACAAAAGAGACGATTTACTAGATAAACTTTGATCTTAAAAAATTTAGTAATTTTTATTCTTAAATTACTCTAAATCTTACCAAATACGCTTGGGTTGCTTATATCCAATTCAGAATCTGGTATATTTAGTAATTTTTCAAAAATTGGTGAAACCTTTATTGAAATCAAATTTTATTCATTATTTGATTATTAATGATCATTTAATGCTTATTTTAAAAATTTAGATTAAATAGAATTAATTTTTCATGAATTTAATGTAGGCTTCATTAAACTGAGATTTATTCAAAGTTGCCTGGGGTTTTCCTTAAAGATATTAAAATAAATAAATTCTTAAAAATGACTTATCAGATAAATAAAATATTAAACATATAGCTAAATCAATGTAATAATTAAAATGTAATGGTTTTCTAGATGTTTAAATTTTTCTAAAAATTAATTTCTAATATCATAATTTTCTTTTTGAATATTTCTCTTTTAGACGTTTCTCAGTTTGATTGAGGATATTGCTGGCTAACAACAAAAATAACAAAAATAATAGTAAAAAATAAAAGCTACAGCAGACTAAGATTTTATAAATTTTTTTATCCATTTTATTTTGGTAGAACTTCATTGTTTTTCACAGCTAGTTAATCAGATATTTTTGTTTAATTTTTTGTAAAAAAATTTTTTTAATCTTTAATTTATTTTTTAAAATTAAATATTGATGATCCTAGTTAAAATAAAGTTGATACTTGATTTTACGCAAATGTGACTAAACTTGGTTTAACAAAGAAAATTACATCTAAACGTCCTCTTTTCTCTTACTTTTTAAATTTTATTTTATATCTAATAAAAAAAAAAATTCATTAAAATAGAATAGTTTGGTAATAATTTATAAAGTCATTAATTATTTTTTAAAGAAATAAAGCTTAGTAATGGCAATACACAAGTCTTAAATTTATCTATTTTGTTGAAAAATTTATTTATTTTCTAAATCTAATAATATCAATCAGAGACGTTTTTAATGTAATTTAAAAGCTTTAGTTCTAGCAATTTTTTTTGGAAAAGTTAAAAAATATTATTAATTAATAAATTAAGTTCTTATCAGAAATTTTTTATAAGATAATTTTGTTATTTTTTTCTCTTTAAGTCAAAATTGATAAAAAATTACCTTTGATTTGATGAGTTCAAAATCGATGGAAAACAAAAGAGTGAAATTTCTAAAAATTTTGACCAAATAGGGGCACAGCTCGTCTTTGGCATCAACTTGAGCACTTATTTGAATCAATTTTCTCACAAAGTTATCAGTTATCCATTCAAAAGCATCAGACAGCTCCATGGAAGACCATGAATCCGATTCGATTAATGTTAAATATCGAGTGGTTAAACTCAAATAATCTTCCAAAATAGAATCAATTTTATACTGATCTAATTTAATATCTAACTTTTCTTTTAAGGAATGAAAGTAGGAATTTAATATTGGTAATTTTTTGTTCAAAAACTCCGCATCTTCCACTTGCTCGGAATTTCTAAAGTGAATCAACACAAATGCGAATATAAATTGAATATTTAAATTCAAAAGCTTCATATAATTTAGCGCATATTTTTCATAGTTTTTATTATCTTCATTTTTTCTACACAAATTTTTGCCATTCTGTAAATAAAACTCGACTTTTTCGATCAAATGTGTAATTAAAACATCGGAAAACTTGTTAATACTTATAGACCATAAACTCATGCTAGGCATAAAAATTTCCTCCACTTGGTCGAATACCAAATCACTCGAATCTGTCACACACATATCAAGGATTTCAATGGATTGTTGAAATTTTTGTTCATCTGAAATGTAATTAATCAATATCCCTAGACTTTTGATCGCACTAACCCTAACTGATTCGACACCTTCATGCTCAATCAATTGTTTTAATATGCTGAACATGAGGCTACTACGGATGTCGTTGTAGATATAAGGTGCCAAAATGGCACAAGCTTCGGCCACCATGATGCGTTTTTCTTCCATTTTTTCACTCAATTGCTCCCAAAATTGAGGCAAAAGAAAATTGTTCACGTAAATAGGACCAGTGTACTTGGTATATTGTATGCAAGTGTTAAGAATCATGGCTCTTTGCTGACTGTCAGGTCTTTCAATCAAATTGAATAGAAGTTCAATTAAATTTTGGTCTTTTTTGCTATTTAATCTTGAGATTTGTTCTTGTTTTACAATAGAGCTGGTCAAAATTAATGGCAAAAGCTTCAGACGGTTTTCGTTGGACACTATTTGGACAATTTTGGGCAATGAGTCAAATAAAAGTGAGAGTAGAAAATTTTCATTTGGTCTCAAATTTGACAATTCGTCCACAATACATTGATTTGATTCATTAATTGTCAAGCTGGAGTATCTGATTAGAATTTCCTTGAAAACAACAGGAATTTTTCTCTCCGAAAGTTCACTTAAATTTGACTCAAGAGAAATGGTATTTTCCTCATGGCTTCCGTTTTCGGCCGAATTTTCGACCATTTTTTTCGACTTTTCCAAATTAACTGTAAGCATGTCAATTTTTCTCAGATAGGCCTCTCTCTCAGTGTTCAAATAAATTATATCTGACTCAAATTTTGAAATTGATTTGAGCAAAAGTTCTTGTTTTTCAAGCAGAGTTTTGATTTGAATTTTTTGGGTGTCAAATGTTTCCTTGTCAAAGTTGCATTGACAACCAAAATCCTCCGTTTGAAATTCAGTATTGGTCGACTTAGCCTCAATAAGAACACATTCTGTTTGAGTAAAATTTTCAGTTTGGTCCTTTTTTATCATTTTTGGCTCAGAGTTTTTTTTCAGTTTGCTTTTGTTGACATAAAATCTATAAAGTTGGCACAGATTTGGAGGTTTAGCTCGATTAAGGCCAACAACGTCCCAATCTTCTAAATCCTGTGATTCATTTTCTTCGGCAAATGTGACCGATGTCATTTTATAGTCATTTTGTAGTAGATATTCATTGACTAAAAAGTTAATTGCATTTTTGTCATGTGGCATCAATGGTTTTGCCAAATTTGGTCTGGTTATATCGTTCAAAGAATTTTTACGCTCGTTTTCATCAATTTTCTCATTATTTTCGACTTCTATATCAAAAAGAATTTCTTTATTCAAATTTGTATTTCTAGTAAAGGGTTCCTCCATTTGAGTACTAATTTTTTCATTTTTTTCCCCAGAATTCGCATTCAAACTCGACTTGGAAATAAAACTACTGCCTTGATTTTCTTTTAATTTGGAAAAGAATTATTAATTTAAAAAAAAATATTTTTTTTTAATTGTGTAAACCTGTTGCAATTGTTAATGTGGCCCTAAGCTGACTGATAGTTTCTTTAGCCTTTCGTAATTCAAATTCTAATACAGCTATTTTGTCATCTGAATATTTATTTTGGTCATTATCGTCCGAATATCTAGTCAAATCAAGAGAGTCAAAAGTTTGTATGCTTGATGCCTTATGCAGTGGGAAAAACCCTGAACTACTAATACTTCCTGTGGTGGCTGGCTGATTTTGTGACTGCTCAAAATTAGCTGGATTTGAAAAATAATCTCGAAGCCTTGGTAATTCTCGTCCGGACTCAGCTAATTCCGTATGAAACTCAAGGGCTGTTAGGATAAAATTTTGCTTCAAAAGTACAGACGCGATTTGGTCGAAAGTTATTTTGTTTTGTCCACCCGGATTACTCAATGGGTATTGATTTGGTTCTTCATCTGGTTTAGAATCAATTTTTGACATCTGAGTTCTATTTTTTTAAGAAAAAATATAAAATAATTTATTTGATTTTAATGTATGACTATAGAATTTATTTTAGAAATCGATAACAAGCCGAACAATTTTAGCTGATTAATGATAAAATATTATAAAATTTAAATGAATAATGTAATAAATTTTATGCATTTTTTTTGAAATTTCTAATTTTATTTGAAACTTGCATTTTTAAAATAAAATTAAAAAAAAAAAGTTGTATTTTTTTAAAGTTCGAAATATATAATGTTCAAAATTCATGAATATAAATACATTTTTTTTCGAAAAAATAATTATAAGGCTTAGAAAAATCATTCGATAGAATTTCTAATTTAAATGACATTTATAATGAATTCTTATACAAATAGTTTTAATTAATATTTGAAATTTTTCAAATTTATTGTTATCATTTTGTAAACTTAACAAAAAATTTGTCATAATGTATTGTCATTTATCTGCTTATCAAACACCAAAAATAATTCTATAAATTTATTTTATTTTATCATTAAAATTTTTTTTTTTATTACTATTTAGATATTATACTGAGTATAAAAGAAATTATTAAATATTTTTCTAATTTTTGATTAAGGCTAGTATTTAAATGGGCATTTATTAATGTAATTGGGTATTTAGCAAAAAATCAATTTGGATATTAGATAAATAATCTGAGTGCTTAAAATATTGAATGAGTGTTAATTAAAATAATCAAGTATTTAAATGTTTATTTGAGGTCTAAAAAAATCAAATGAGTGTATAAAAATTCATTTAGAGTATTAATTTATTTTAGTGGTTACTTATTTAAATAAAAACAATATAAATATTCATATTAGTGATTAGAAATTTAAAACTATTACATAACAAGGAAAAGAATAATTATTACATAAATAAATTAATAAATATATTACACAAAAAAATGCTTGCGCCAGAATATTACAGCAGTCAGGAGGAAACCGATGTTGAGACGGAGAGAATAGTTCATGAATCGCAAAAGAAAAAAAGAAAAATGCTCACTTGGGAAATTATTCAAACATTCGACAACGCCGAAGATGCAGAAAAAAGTATGGGAAAGGAAGGGTCAAAATGCACCAAATATGATACAGCTATAACGATGCTAAATTTTCTTTTTTTCTCTCATCAATAAGATTATTAAATAATAATTCGATGTCTACTCATTTTTATACTGATGCAACTTACAAGCTAGTTTGGCATGGGTTCCCTATTCTAATTGTAGGAACTATTGATAAAGATGGAGTTTTCCATCCTTTTGAATTGAGAAGTAGGTTTATAATAAAAAACGGAGGATTTAGAATTTTTATTTTCAAGTGTTCGAATTTTTCTTTTATACCCAATAATAATTTTTTTACTACTCAACAATAATTTTCATGTACCCAGTTTTTATTTCTTTTGAAATAATTTTGACAAAAAATAAATACCCAAAAAATATTTATTTGTACACCCAAATAATTAATGCAAGTACCCATTTAATAATAACCCTTTGATTAATATCCGATTTCATTCCTAATAACCTAATCCTTAAATCTGTATTATAACTTAAACAAATTTCAACTATCAAAATTTTTTGTTAAAGGCAATATTTTCTTTTAGTTCATATTAATAATTTCCATTGTTTTTCGATCTACTTAAATTAAATATTATATTTTAAATCTCCAAAACTTGATTTATCTTCGTTGCAGTAATTTATTTATTTTTCTGTACCATAGCAGTAATTACTGATCTTAAAAGTATTAACGAAATGATTATTGACATATATTGTGTCTAAAAAAAATATTAAAGACACAATATGTGTCAATATTACAATATTATTGACACAATATGTATTTATGATAGATATATTTTAAATAATCTATTGAAATTATTATTAATATTGATTATTATTCACAAAAATTTAAGTCAAATCATAAAAAATTTTAAGTCATTGACTTGACTTGACTTATTACTTGTAACTTAAAAACAACTCTGGGTCTAACAAGCAATTTGAACAAGAAAATTTTTTTTTAGAAATTTGTTTTTCTATTTTATTTAAATAAAACCATTCAAAAATACAATTATTCAATTAATCAAGTTTATTTAAAAATTCTAACACTATTTTAAAAAATCTTTAAATATTTAAATCTTTAAAAAATTAATTTTTTTGTCAAATTTATTGTAACATAATTTGATTACAACACTTAATTATATTATTTTTTAATTAGTGTCCTGATAAAAAAATTAAAATATCTGATTTAAACAGTCCATGCTTCTCGACAACATTTTTTTATCCGGATAAACCTTTGAAAAAATAAATAAAATTTTAGCATTTTTATCATCAAAAATCAAATAAACCAACCTTTGCATTAAAATTTTCGAGTTTGTTAAACTTTCTCAAGTGATTTATGTTTAAATCATTTAAAACCTCAGTAGATCGTACTACGAACCCATTTTTAAAGTCTTCTTTAAAAAATCTAACATTCTCGGCTAACAAATGCTTATTCGGCTCTTGACTTATCTTAAATTCAAGCATTCTTTTAAAATAACTATAATCATCATTAAAAATCATTTTTTTAATGTGCTCATTTTCTAGTAAATTAATTTTATCTACTTCAACTCGATTCAAAAATAAATAAACCAGGTACTGGATACTAATTTTTTTTTCAATGTATAGCTTTAAAAAAAATTTGAACAATTTGAACATATCGACACTCTTGACCAGCCGATGGTCATACTTTAAATGACGTAGACGGTCCATAAATTCATTTTGATAATCATTGCTTAAATAAACACCAGTGTCAAAATCAAACGATTTATCTATGCTAGTCACGCTGTCCTGGTTTGACTTTATAACTTCTAACATTGGCAACTTGCTTAGATATCTGACAGTTATTTTTATGGGCATTTTGGTCGCTTTGTGATTTATTAAGCTCGATTTTAGTATTAGAAGAGCGTCCTCGTGGGAAATACGTGAGAAAATTTGTCCATTTACCTCAATTATTTGATCACACACCTTAGATTAAATTTTGTTAATTTTTTATTTTTAAATTTTTTAAAACTAAATTATTAAATCATTTATTAAATTTTTTTTTATTAACTTTTAATCCAACAAAGTCAGCAGATGAGTTCTTTGTTACATGAGAGATAAAAATTCCAAGCGAATTTTCAAAACCGCCTCTAATCTTGAATCCCATATCATTTTCTTCAAAACTCAATTTTAAAATTACCTCAAAAATAAAAAAAACTAGATAAAATAAAAAGATTTTGATATTAAATCTTACTCTTCTTATGAAGCGTTTTAAACTGGTCTTCGAATCTGAAGGTGGTGTTGTTTTTTGGCCGAAGGAATTTTTCCATTCATTTTTAAAATCAAAATTTGTCGAATGTTCTGAATGCTGAGATACACCTGAGTTTGAGTCCAATTTATTATTATTTTCTGGCATAAAACCACTTGCTTGCAGAACTATGCGCAAAGTGGGAGATGTGCTTAAATACTTGAAAAAAAAATTTAAATTTTTAAAATTAAGACAACAAAAAAATGTCCACTTCAATTGCTTGGTCCAGATCAATCATTTTAAATGATATGTCATTGACACTGACCAGTTCATCGCCCACTAGCATACCAAGTTTTTCAACCAAGCTGTCTGGTTCAACATACGAAATCATTATGAAAGTACCAGTAGGTCCCATGCACACATCGAAACCAAGAGATTCGTCTTCATTGGGCTCAAGATCTAGAATCCTAAATCCAGCTATCTGTATACAATTTTTTTGCTCTTCGGAAAGTTTTGGTTTATTATCCTCTGATTTCAAAGACATTTCCTCATTTTTCAAAGATTCTTTTAGCTTAATCAAATCTTTATTTAACTCTTGATTGACTTTTTCCAATGCTTTCATCGCTTCCATTTTTTCATTGCTCTCTTTTTCCAAATATGTTTTCTTCTTTTCATCAGCCTTTCGCAATGTTTTCTCCAACAAGTCCTTTGGTATCAAATCAGCAAAGATAGACTTAACATCATGCGAAAATTCCTCAGGAAAAAAGAGCTTATAGTACTCATCGTAGTGGAATCTATCTTTGACAGGTATCACTGGTCTCATGAAGAGCATGAGACTTTTTTTACGCGGTGTGTCAAACAACTCGCGACAACATCGCACCAGAGTGAACACATTGTGATCTTTTTGATACTTGAACAAGGCCTGAGTCAACTCCAATTGCTCGGTGTCCTCAAGAAGGCAATTTATGGCATTGAACAGCTTTTGGCCATGTTCTGACAGGTATTTTTTATCTTTGTTGAGTACATGTGTAATTTGGCTTGAGTTTTCAGTGTCCTTTTTGTTACCATTGGACGATGACATTCTTAAAAATAAATATGGCTCTTTTAATAATTTCTAAATTTTTAATTTGTATGTGCAATTCAGTTTATGTATATAAAGGTGTATTTTTATGAAAATATAAAAATTGATATAAAGCAAAATTTAGCTTGCTAAAACCAATAATAAAATTATACTAATCTCTTGAATGCATGGTTTAGAATTTTTAAATTAAATGAAAAATATTTTTGGTGAATAATTTACGCATAAAACCTTTTAAACTGGATGCCACTTCGAATTTGTATCTTCTAATTATTTCTTAAAAATATATATTTTAATACTAATCAAGTTTTAAGGCACTCTAACTTTTTTGATAAAAACAGAGTATCTAGTCTATCTTATAAATCACTCATCCGTCCATAAACTTGATAAATTAAAAACAATTCGATATAGTTTTAAATATTTACTGATCATGTGACCTAGTTTTATCATGAATTTTTAATTTTGGTAGAAATTTTGTTCACTTTTTGTTTAGTCAAAACCTGCACCTTAAGCTCATTTTATTCCATTCAATTCTTCTAATATTCGACTTATTACAATCTTTTTATTCAATTTAAATAGATAAGCGTTTTCCATAAATCTGTTTTAAATTCTAGAATAGAGTAGAATTTTTCAAAACTCAATTAATTCTAAAGTTAAAACTTTATAAATATTTGCTTTTTTAGTTAAGCTGAAGATTGACTATGACATAATTGAGCGATAAAAAGTATTTATTTCCATTTTGAATGCTATATTGCCTGGTTTTTAGAATCTAAAAAAAATTCTATCTTCAAATATATTTGTTTTTAACCCTTGGAAAAATTTTGTATATTTGGTAGATAAATTTGTAAAAAAGATAAAGTCAGAATATTGTCATAAATCAAGAATCAAGAAAGTATAAAAAACAATTCTTAAGTCTTTTGACCTTTTTATTTTTGACGTGATTGTAAGTTAATTTCCAAAAATAACGCCTTGAATTAATTTATTTTAAAAGTTATTACATAAGTTATTTATAGAAAGAATCTACTCCAGGCAATATTTTATTTTTGAAATCAGTTTTTTGTCAAAAAAGTAGCATTTTGTTGATTATCAATGTACCTTTGAATGGAATTTCAGAAATTAAGAGTAAAAGTAATCCTAAAATATTCGGAAAGCTTGACATTTATGCTTTTTAAAACTTAAAGCATAGCTTATCAAATAAAAAATAATAATTTATATATTTGATTAATTTTTACGGATGTATCATCTCTATTCGATTCTAAAGGTCAAAGTTTTTAAAAAAAGTTTGAAAGTGTGTCAAATTGTGAGAGTGTTTATCAAAATTTTAACATCATGAAAAAAAATATAAAAATTGAGTGATTAAATATTTGTCTTAAAATTAAAATAAAACAAATACTTACATTTAAAATTAAAAAAAAATTGTGTTCAATTTAAATTTAATAAATTATTTTTTAAAACTTAAAAATTAATTTTTAATGACTATAATTTACAAAAAATTTATAAAATACATCAACAATATATTTTTTTGTTATGATTTTACAAAATTAAAACTAAAAAATGCTTGAATTAAATTCAATTTTTAGAGAACTCCGTTAACTTTTTTTTTTATTCTTTCTGTGAATTCTATTAAAATTTATTGATAAATCATTTTTTCTGCGCAAAATAAAAATATTACCTAAAGAATTAATATCTGAAGCTAGAATCTGAAGCTAGAATTCTAACTCGATTAAAGATTTAATGCTATTTTAAATTCTAGTTTTTACAAATTAAGATAAAATTCTTCTCTCAAAAGTTTTTCTGAATTTTCAACAAAAATTACATAGATTTTCAGTAACTTATCTTTTTTTATTTTGATGCTTTTATTGTAATAATAATAAGAAATAAAGTTAGTTTTAAAGCAATATGATTCAAAATTGAAAAATTCAAAATTGTATCAAAATTAAAAATTTTGATTCCCGTTTTGAAGAAAATTTTTTCTTTAAACTAAATTTTAACTACGCTTAAAAAGGGGAAAATATTTTTTCTATATTTAAATAATTTTTAATTATTTTTTTCTTTTAATTTTTTACCCCACATTTAAACTTGAGTTCAAAAAATTAATTATCAAGAAAGTATAAAAAGAAAGCATTATTTACATTTAATAACCTTTGTTCTATCTATCGGATTTTCATTGTTAGAGGTAAACAGCTTTTTGTTTATTTAACTAACCTCCTTCAGGAGAAGTAAAAATAAAAAAAAATTGTGTTTTAATTGTGTATATAGTTAATTAACTAATTATTTGATATTGAAAAAAGATGTCGCTAAATCACACGCATTTAAATTCAATTTTCAAGAATTAACTCCGCATTTAACTAGGAAAATTAATCTTAATTATATGCTTTAAAATGACCAAAACTTCGTTTCGGATATTTCATGTACCTCTTTGTAATTGTTAAATATAAAGGGTAAAATTTATTTTTTTAATTTCATAAACTATCAGTTAAAACATAATACTCAAATTTAGCTTCGGATCAATGATAAAAAGTTTACTTTTGAAATGTTTTTTCTCAGGGAAAAACTTATTCATCAATATGTTTAATAAATTCTCGGTTCAAATTAATCATTTAAAGTAACAATTTAAAAAAGATCATTAAAAAAAATTCTAATAAATCTTTATTTTTCTCATTCGAAATCCAGTATTTAAAGTTTTTTTATTCCATCTATCGCATGTAATAAAAGATCTCCCTTAACCTCAATTTATGTTTTCTCTAATTAAAATGCGAGTCTTTTATCTTTTTGTTTACAAAATAATTTAAAAGTGTATCTGTCTAAAAAATCAGGAAAACACATCATTTATTTATATTTAAACAATTTTTTTAATTTTTTGAAAAATTTAATTTATTGAAGATAAAAAAGTTATTTGTATAAAACAGACCATATAAGTTTTAAATTAAATTTTTTTTTCAAAATATTTTATGATGATATTGATAATTTTTTAAAGTTAAAATTGATAGATTTTTAAGATTGTTTGTTTAATTAAAAGGCTATTTAATAATCTTGAGTAAAAATTATTAATATTATTATTATTTATTCAACATACACAACATTGGCGATGAAAAAAAAAGTTTGAAAATAAAAAAATAAAATAAATTATTTCGTAGTTTTATTTCCGTTAAACGTTTCTAGTATTGACTCAAATTTATACTCTTAAATTAAATTATTGCCCAAATTTCTTGGGTCAAACATTGTCTCATCGAAATTAAAAAGTAAAATTAAATGAAAATAAAAATTTTGAATATTTGAAAATAATAAGAATTAATTTTATAACAAATGATTAAAATTGTTCAAAAAAAAAAATAATAGACAGGTTTCACAAATTTTAAAAATTAAAATATAATAATAATAATAATAATAATAAATTGAGTCATAGCAGGGAATCACCCTGCGAGCAATCCAAAACAACTTGAATCGCTATGATGACTGGCTGTGCGTTTGGCAAGAAGGAATGTGGGACGATGAGTTTTCGAGCTAAGGCCACCCCATTCCTAGCGTAAACGCTTTTGGGGAGTGCCCAGGCCTTCGCCTCACCGTCTCACTGACTGGGCCATGGTTGGTCGTTGAGGTTTAGGTGGTGGTGGTGTTCGTGCGGGCAAGATGTATGTCGAGGCGGGCCTTGAAGCTGTTAAGGGTTGGAGCGTTGACTGTCGAGGACGCGAGGTTGTTCCAGGTAGATGCAACTCTGTTATTTAGGAAGTTTGTTCGCGCCGGGCAGTTGGATAGTTGGACAAAAAGGCGTTTTTTGTGACCCCTGATTGCGTTGGCTGGACCGTGGCAGGCGATGGACGACATAAGTTTGGTTGAGGCTAGCCAGTTGACGTCAAGTAGTCCATTTGCGATCTTGTAATGGGAGATGAGGTCACCTCTTGATCTGCGTGATTCGAGGGTGGTTAGATTCAGGATGGCGAGCCTGTCTTGGTAGCTACGGTCTCTGATGCGGCCTACTAGTTTGGTTGCTCTCCTTTGGATGTTTTCGATGATCCTTATATCTGCTCGTCTATGGGGATTCCATACTGAGGTGGCATATTCGAGGTGAGGTCGGACAAAAGCAGTGTACAGGGACTTGAAGGATTGAGGATTCCAGGCATGAAAGGCCTGGCGGAGTTGTCCAAGAATGGAGTTGGCTTTGGCCGCCGAGTGTTGGCAGTGGGTTCTCCATTTCAGGTCACTAGAGAAATATACGCCGAGGTCCTTTTCCGTTTTGATCTCTTCAAGTGTCTGTCTAGAACCGGTTTCAGCTGATGTCATGGTGAGTTTGAAAGAAGTGCAAAAGTGATTAGTTTTATTTTTGAAAACCATGAATTTGCATTTCTTGACGTTGAAACTCATGTGCCAGGTGTTAGCCCACGTCGCGAGCAGGTCTATATCGGACTGTAGTTGGGCAATATCCAGGCCGTTCTTGATGGTGGCAATGATCTTGGTGTCATCGGCAAAGAGCTTGCAGTGGTGGTGAACTCCGTTTGGCATGTCGTTGATGAACAGGGTGAATAGTAGAGGACCAAGAACGGATCCCTGAGGTACACCGCTCGTGACCTGGCACCAGTCTGAAGAGCTGGAGCCGATAACTACTCGTTGTTTTCTGTCGGAAAGGAAATCGGAGAGCCAGTCGAGGAGGAGGCCGTCGAAACCGTATGACTTTAGCTTGGACAGCAGTGCTGAGTGGGACACTTTATCGAAGGCTTTGGCAAAATCGAGGAAGACTATGATCGAGGTGAATCCACGGCTGGAAGCTTCGGTTATGATATCGAGGGTTTCAAGCAGGTTCGACTCACATGACTTTTTGTATACGAAGCCGTGTTGTTGAGTAGTGATGAGCTGGTTAATGTTGAGGTGATCCATCATGATGTCTCTGATGATGCGTTCCATTATCTTGCATGGCACCGCAGTGAGGGATATAGGTCTGTAGTTCACTGGGTCGGTTCTGTTACCTTTCTTGAAGATGGGGGTAACATTCGCTTCCTTCCAGTGGGTGGGGAGCTTCCCGGATTTAAAGGATTGGCAGAAGATTAGGGAGAAAGCTTCGGCAAGGGCATCGGCGCATTCACGTAAAACGTAGGGATTAAGTTTGTCAGAACCTTGAGACTTGTATTTATTGAGTTTGTTAAGAATAAGTCTAACTTTTTTCGATGAGAAAGACTCCATGGCAACTTGGCAGGTGGCTAGGGATCTAGAAGGCATGGTAGGAACAGGAAGGTGGGTGACTGGGTTGAAGGCTTAGAAGAACTGGTCGTTAAGCATATTCACAATCTTTGGCATGTCGGTAATGGTTTTGCCTTGGGGGTCGATGAGCGAACGTATCTGGGTGGGTAGCTTTCTTTGACTCTTCACATACGAGTAGATCAACTTGGGGTTGTGTTTGCTAAGTGAGATGATATTTAGCTCGTATTTCAAGCGGGCTTGTCTGAGGGACTTCTTCAGTTGGAGGCATACAGTTCGGTATTGATCCTTAATGTCGGAGTTCCCAGGATGGATTCTAGTACATATGAATAGCTTGTACTTGAGATGGGTTAGCTTATTCAGTGACTTGTTGAACCACTTGGGGCTTTGCTTGTTGGCTTTAGAAACAGGAGAGTTAGTGTAGCTAGGAACAAACTTTGACACACCTGAATTGTATGCACTAAGCAGAGCTTCATAATTGACGTCGATGACAGGATTGCTTAGGGATGACTGCCAGTTGACCGAGTTAAGGAGGCTGCTGAGTTGATCATAGTTACCGTTCTTCCAGCAGGGTTTAGGATCGGTAGGTATGAATGGGCAACTGGTGGTGGTGAAATCCCAGGTGAGGACGGAGTGCAGGTTATTCTTGTCGTATCCCCCTAGCGGGGCGTTTACTTTGACGGCGAAAATGCGGTCACGGGAGTTGCTGAGAACAAGATCCAACACATTGCTGCCAAGTGTTGGTTCGGTGACATGTTGGTGTAAATGGGTCTCGTGAAGTAGGGCTGTGAAATCATTGCTAGTCTGTCTTCCTTTACTTTTGGGTACGGCGTAGGAAGAGCTCCAGTCGATGTCAGAATAGTTGAAATCCCCGGTGATTAAATTTAATTAAATTTAAAATTAAATTTTATTTTTTTTCATTGAATTTATGTAAAATCAAATTAACTTTAATATTTAAAATATATACGTAAAAAAAATTAATCTTTATATTTACAATTCTAGCAATCAGCTCAAAAAATTTTATCAACACAGCTTTTTTCTGTTTCTTCGGGCCCAATTGTATTTTAAACTATATACTAATCGAAGCAATATTAGCACCATAAATTTAAAAGTTAATTATGAAGTCTGACTTCACCACTTTTTCAATAAATTCGCAGATTCTAGACTGCTTATTATTTTAGTTTATTAAAGAATTTTAATGTAGGTTTAATTTTAATAGAAAAATATACTTAACATAATAATAATCTGCTGTTACTAATTCTTACAAAGCTGTAGTAAAAAAATCCAATCTTAGTGGAAACCATTTATTTTGGTTTTAGTTCTCATTTTTTTAATCCTAACATTTAATTAGTAAAATAGTTTGGGAGATTATTTAGGTAGTTCTAAATGGCCTTAGATCTTCCTTTAAATCCCTCGATTTCAAAAATAAGATAAAACTTTTTTTTTGTTTTGGATGGTTTATAGATTGTCTTAGCCTTTATGATCTATCATGAAAGTAAATTGGCTAATTTTCCTATTGAATTATCAAGTCGTTTGTAAAAAAGCTTTTATATTATATGCGATTATATATAAATTTTCTAGAATAAATCAATAATGCAACGTTGCTAATAAAGAAGATAAATTTTATTAAATTTTTCAAAAAATAATATATAATTAAGGCTATAAAATTATCAAGTAAAAATTCAAAAAAATTCAAAGTAGGAATTCTTTCAAATTTTCTTAATAATTTGGAATTAAGATTATTATTAAATTTTATTGTTCAAAATTAATAAATCGATTTTTTTACTTTTTTTAAATTAGAAAAAAATCTTATTACAAATTCCTCCGGTCTTTTTATAATATTTTTGACACTAATATCAATTATTGATTAATGAAGAAAAAATTTGTTTGCGCCAATACCATAATCATTCATTCGGATAAAAGCTTGTATTTAAATATTTTTTTTTAAAACAGGATTAATATTCATACTACGAAAGCATAATTAAATTTTTAATCCAAAGGTTTTAACAAATTTCTACTATTTTTTTAATTTTCTGTCCATTTTTTTAAATCCTACTAATTTTATTCACCGTCTAAAATAGCCGAAAAATGATTTTGATGCTTTATGGACAATTATTCATGATCAAATAATTTCTAATCTATTATTCAGAAAATTTAATTCGGTTAAAATATCAACAATTTTCATTAATAAAAGTTAATCATTCATTATGAAACATACAAAATTTAATTATATTAGAGCAAAATGGCATAACTTTAAATAAAAATTATATAATTTTCTAATAAAAATTCTAATTTTGAGTCATTGAATTGATATCATGGGAATAAAATGCAAAATTTAATTATGTTTACTATTCGGATCAATTGAATTAGTTAAAGCAAATACTCAAATTGTTCTCTGCGGCTAAAAATCGTGTAAATTTAAATAAATTTATAACAACAATTGTATTTTTATCAAAATAATGTTCATTTATGTTTGATGAAACTGCTAATTGCCAATTTCGAGGGTTAAGTAAACTCTTTTGTTTATTTTATTTGAAAATTGTGAATTTTAGCAATTAATCTGAGGTTTAATTAGTAAAATTCAGACTAATATTTAATTTTTTTCTATAAAATATTTGGTCTTTTAAATTTAGAAAACTTGAATGCGATTCCGATTCAGAATTGAAAAATTTTAAAAAAAATTTTAAATTGTTTTGTATATTAAGTGCAAATTTTTTTATGTGAAAATAAAAATAAATGTAATTCAAGTGTTTTGAGGGCTTAATTTTCGAAAGAACAAATTATTTTAATTTTATTAAGTCAACATATTGGTTAGTCCTTGAAGATTTTTCAATTTTTTAAAAAAGTTAATTTTTAATCAAAAATCCATAAACTGATCAATTATCATACGATTTTTAACAATTTTAGGATAATAGATAAAAAAATATTTTTTTCATCCTAAATAATGCTGTGCAGACTATAAGTTTAATGGCAATTAAATATAAAACTCTTAATATTAAACATACAAACAAAGTAGAATCTTTTATTTATTAACAGATCGTTTTGATCTATGAAATTTTATTTTTATTAAATAAAGCAGTTGTTTTTGAATCCAGAATCTAAATGAATGACTAAACACAAAATATCCGGCATGTTTCGAGAATATTATTTCCGAATTTAAAAGACATGATCGAAAACAGCATATGTTTTATTTTTAAAATCCATATGCGAATTATTGCCTTTTTTAGAAATTTTGATATGACCAGTGTATCAGATAATTTATTATTAAAATATTCACGTTTTAAAATTTAGTTCAGTTTTTATTGACCTTAATAACAAATTTAAGGCTTTGTATGAATATGCTCAATTTAAAAAATTGGCGACGAATACCTTTAAAAATCTAAAGCTTTACTTTAGAGTTTATTTAGGCTTAAGTTATGCATGGACTAAACATAATTTAAAATAAAATTTGATTAGATTGAGTGGCCTAAAAAAATATTAAATTTTGTGTTGTGCTAGTCGACTCACAACAAAGACTTGTAACGCAATTAATTGTAAGAATTTAGGCATATCCATTTGATAAGAATGATGCCATCTCTGATGAATTTATAGCACTATCTAAAAAATATACTTAGTTTGTCGAGGGAATCCCAATTCCCATAATGAAAGATTTTAAATAGTTTTCTAAATTTATTAAAGTAAGGGTCAATTTGTAAGTAAAAACTCAGACGTCAAGTTGCCAACTTTCTCGCCATTTAAATAAACACTTGAGCTTTTATTCTTTTTTATATTTTAAACTTCGAAGAAGTTTATTTTTATTTCTAAAGTACCTTAACTGGCTTTTATTTGTATTTATTGAACCAAAGTTCATACAGCTTTGCATAAATATAAATAAATATAAATCTAGAATTATCGTAATATCCCAATTTGGTCAGTGGAGATTGTTTTAAGAGTCAAAGATTGTTTAATATTTTTTTTTAATATTTAAATTAAAATTTATTTTAGAATATTTTTTTTCAAACTATGCAAAATTTTTTAATATCATTAAGTAATAATTAAATGGAAGATACAATAATTTCAACAAAGATCGATTTTAAGATTAGACTTCAAAATAATAGTTATTATTTTAAAGATAGAAAAATTTTAGAAGATCATTTTAGTAAAAAACTTGAAAAATTTTTTTTAAATTTTCAAAATTTTATGAGAGAAAAAAATTTTACATTTGATTAAAATAATGATTTCTTTAAAATTAGAACAAAGTAATCATTTTATATCAGCAATGCATAATGATGAATAAGGTTTAATTTAGATAAATTTTGGCTCATAAAATCAATTATATTGCTGATACATTCGCTTTTGGAATATTCAGATTTGAAATTAAAATAAAGAACCATTCGGTTTTAAATATTTGATGTCCCAAATCTTGGACAGTGATTTTTTTTCTAAGTCGAATAGGTGTTATTTCAAAATTCATTAAAATCAAAGCCTTCTAATCGATAAAAAATGATTGGGGCAATTTTTCGTCAATTTTAAATGCTAAAATAATTTTTTGTTTCAATTTGAATTTTAAAATGTGAAAATTAGGCTAAATTTTAGAACTAAAGGAGAAAACATAATTTTTTCAATTGCTCAAGTATAAAAATCAAACTTTAAGATAATTTTAAAGCTTTATTTTCATTAATCTAAATATTAGATTTGAATTCATTCAAAATTTTGTTTTTCTAATAAATATTCAGTTTATTTTAACTGATGATTTTATTTTAATTAATTAATCTCTCTATTTTTAGATTCTAATTATTTAACCATTAGCTAAAAATCGATTTTTTCCTCCAAATTAATTTTACGGTCAAGATAATTTATCTTAAAAAAATACTATTCACATAAGACATTAACATGTCCTCTTAATGTTAACCATTATGATATTACATTTAGTGAAAGCTTTTTTTTTCTTATCAAAATACCATACTTAGGTGATCATTGTAGCAAGTTTTTTAATTATTTTGTATAGACTTTTAACATTTAATCAATATATAATTAGAGACTCATTCCCGAGTGTTGTTTTCGATTTATATTTTTAATCAAAAGAATATAATTAAATGATAAATTATTTTTATTATTATTTTTTTTATATAAAATGTATGATTTTTAGTGTGGCAAACTTTACTAGCCAAAATAAAAATATTAATTAAAATTTCTTTCAATCGGGCATAGAAAATATAAATATTTTTTTTTAAAAGCGAGAAAATATGAATTAATTTGCATTTTTTTATCTTAATACTTTTTTTGATAAAATTTCAATCCACCAAATTTAAAATTATTCATTTTTTTAGATTTGAAAAATCTACTTTTTATATGACTGCAATCGCACAATGAGTAATTTAAATTCTCCTTTTTTTTATTTTATATTTTATTAATAAAAGAATGAAAAAATAATTTAGAGAATATGGACGATTCGAGTAGATTTGCAGATCAAAGCAAAGCACTGTGGCTACAAAATACTCTTAATATGAATGGAAGCAATGACGCTATTGACGACAAAAACATGTTCACACCACCGACCACATCTTGGATCGGAAGATGTCCATTTGCATCTATAATTGCAACAGTGATAACAATATGTGGCACTGGAGTTTTCTGTGGATGCCTGTATCGCGCCTTAGCGATCACCATTCAAGCGTTGGACTCTGCATTCAAACTTGAATTTCAGATGGAATCGGCTCGAGCTATTCAAACAATGGTCATCATAGTCTCAACAGTAATGTGTTCCTTGGCGATTATACTTTTAATAGTCGGATGCTTGGCAACAGGAGCCACCAGGTCACAGATTTATACAGGGTTCAGGTCCCGCTTAGGAGGACGGATATCAACAGGATTTTTTACAGTTGTGGTTTATTTGTTGTTTTTGGCATGGTCTGGTATCACTGTTATTCTAGTAGTACCAATAGTTGGATACTACATGCTGATGAAAAATTGCGAAATCAAAACAACCCAAATCGAAAGTCATTCAATTCAAAAATTGGATGAATGTATATCGCTGAAAAACTATGGTATTCATTCGTTTGAAAATAAAATGTCAATTTGTTCTCTCGAACTAATTTCCTTTTGTAGCCAAGTAAATTAAATTTTAATTAGAAAAAAAAATTAAAAATTTTAATTTTAGGGTAAAGAGGCAGGTCCGCTTTACATAGCTTCTTTTATTGCCAGTGCGCTAATAGCTCTTGGAATGGTTCATTATTTGTGTTGTCTAGTTGCCAACTATGCTCATATAAAAGATGGTATCAAGCTTAAAGATTACGAGGAGGCAATCAAAGAGGAGCTCGAATTGAGATGTGAACTAGCAGCAGCAAGTAGAAAAAGAAATGATTTATGAGAGTTGTTAAATTAATTTTTTGAGAGTCTTATCACTTGTAAATAATGGATGTTAATTTATATTTTTAAGAGATGCTTTAAATGGTTAGAAAATGAAATGAATTCAAATGTTTTATCATTCCAAAGCACAGAATTCATTTATTTTTGGTTTTTCTATATTCACCAATTTATTTTTTGTTCATAAATATGTATTTTTAATTTCAGAATCATAAAACTATATTTGTAATTTTTAAAATCAAATTCAAAATAAAATAATATTGACATTTTATAAATCAACCTATTTTTTAACATGATTTTTTAAATTTTTTAAAATTAATTTTAAATTGAAAAAAAAAATAAGAAGATTTTTAATAATAATGAAACGACTCATTTAAAATTAAAGTACAAGCATTTATATAAAAAAAACTAAAAGTATCACTTGATATTAGCAAAAAAAAAATATTTGAAGATAGGCTTAATTTTATTTTTTAAGTCAAAATCAAAAAATTAAAATATTGATAAATTTGGTAAGTTTTTTTTTAAAGTAAAAACAACTACCAAAGAGAGACTAAAGCTAGTTCCGCTCCACAGTTATCCTGCTGTAGCATATTATTATTATTATTTTTATTATTATTATAATTTAGAAAACTAAAGTTCTAGAATAAAAAAATATGAAAATATTTTCATAAACAAAATTAAAGAATAATAATTTAAAATATCAATGCTTTGAAATTTACTTGAATTTATGGCTCTACCTTCAAATAATTAAATTAAGAATTAATTTTTAATTTTATTAGTTAATTGTAAAATTTAGTTGGCATCTAATAAAAAAAATAATTTACTTTATGAATGTTGACCAATTTTTAAACAAAAGTAATTGCTCTGACCACTAGCTATTTTTATTTTTTAAAGCCGGCAAGTTAGTCTTATATTTTCATCGCTCATTCGACAAAAATCAAGAAAACTTGTCTGTCTAAAACGTAACAAAAATACATACAAGTTCATGCTTTAGACATGTTATAATGGATTTGCTTGTCTACCAAAGCTCTTGCATTCAAAAACTATTGCTTTCAAAAATTTCAAATTACAAGTTTAAGCTTTAATCATTTTCAAAGATTCTTAACGAACTTATTTTCCAAAACAAAATGTGTATTGTTCACGAACCATCGCTACATTATCTGTTCCAAGACTTGCTTGTTTCCTTTCAGCAAAGCAAAACTCTATCACTGTTGTTTCTAAGAAGAGTTGGAAGTCTTTTATGCACATGTCAAAAAGGTAAAATAAAAAAATCCAAAAATTAAATTTTAATCTTATTTTAATACAAGAATTACTTTATGACTCAAAAAATATCATCGAAACTCAGCGATCTCTTTTCAAATGGTTCGATGAAAAGAGTAAAACTAGCGAACAATTGTATCATTTTACATCCGTAATTAATGCACTGAAATCAAATGGTTCAATTGACTCTGGTACTAAAATCACTCTGCTAACTTTACTAAAAGATACCGATGAACTAAATTTTTCCAAATTGAGAGCAATTTGTACCAAAAAATCACTGAGAAAAAATGTTTTTTTTGTTAAATTAGTTCGTTTAAAATTCGATCTAAAACTTTGTTCAGTTAAAGAATTTGTTGATCTATTGAGCAAAATTGATAACTCGGCTATTAAATACATCAAGTTGACAACAAAGAGTAAAATTACTTTTAGAGATATGGATCATTTGACTGTAAGAAATTTTATGGGTGAATTGGAAGTAACACTTGAATCAAAGTATGAAAAAAATCTAAAAAATTCAGAGTTTTACTTGAAGCGTCTAGCTGACGCAGTTCATTACAGACTAGCTCACAAAATTCCATCTTCTGATTCAATGATTGGAAATGGGTCTTTAAGCAATTTAAGATTTTTGCTCCAGTCTTCTCCGGATTCCAGTTTGAACGACAAAGATAGCTTTTTAAGCAGGACCGATATCGAGTTAAGTTCCAGCGGGCTTTCTGCTGATAATGGAGATAGTTCAAAAAATGGACTGGACACCAGCAAAAATTCAAGCACATCTGAATCTTTTATTTTTCAAAATCAAAAATTAAAGCAAAATAATCAACAAAAACATTTTAAAAGAGAGAAATCGACTGAGAAATGCAATGATTTTGAAAAAATCATGATAAAATTATCATCAAGTGACAAAAAAAGAAATGAATCCGGAAATTTAAATTTAGCTAGAATTTTGGTCAAAAGCAAGTAGTAAACTGCTCGGAATTTTTACAGCTAAACAAATTTTATTTATTAAAACTGACTCATTTTGATATGGAATTGATTTGGGTTTTTAGTTAAGGGCTATTTATTTTTTTTTAGGAAACACATAAAAATAAAACATTTTAAAGTTATTTTTTATTTTTGATTTTGAATGATATAATAAATAACATTTTATTGGAAAAAAAAGTTACATAGAAAATTTAAAACTTGAATATAATCTGAATTTTAATTTAATAAATGTATTTTTTTTTGTTTTAAAAGCTTGAAAATTAATAATTAATAATTAAAAAAAATCCTATAGAGAAAAAAAATAAATATTTTATGAAATAAAATATATATATATATATATATATTTCAAATCAATCAAAAAAGACCAGTGGTCAAAAACGTAGACAGGGATTCTTGAGCCCATTTATTCATAAAAAAAAATACAAAAAATAAAAAGAATATTTAGAAAGTTAAGTTTTGAAATTAATATGAAAGTTAAAAATGTTTTTATAAATTTAAATTAATGTCATTATATTAATTTAACAATAAATAAATAAAATAAATATTACGCTATTATGAATGCAAAATCTGACCTCATATTGATAAAATAGAATCAGATCAAAAACGTAATTAATAAAGTTTGTAAAAAAAATTAATCTGTCGTGTCCAATAAGTAAAATAAATTCACCTTAATCACTGATTAAGCTAAATTTATTTTACTTCAAAATTTAGGTATTTGAAATACCTAAATTTTGATTCTAATCAATAAAATTGTAATGTGTCGATTTTAATAAAAATTGATTATTTTAGTAAAATGAACATTTATTGTACAAAATTTGGGCATTGTGAATTTTGGTACAAAAAACAATAACAAGATATTAAAAATACCAAAGTTTAAGTTCTGAAAGACCAAAACATGTTCTGTAAATTGTAGCAGCTGATACATTCTTTGTACCACCAATGTATTGATTCTGCAAAATTCTGCAAAATTTAGAACATTGTGAATTTTAGTACAAAGAAAAAAAAAACAACATATAAAAAACGTCATAACTTTGATCTGAACCGACTAAATCATGTTTTGTAACAACTGATACATCTTCTGTATCACCACTTAAAGTTGAGTTCGATTTTTAATATAATATAATATCCCAAATTCACAATTTTCTGAATTTTGCAGATTTATTGGAGAGTTTTGTAGAATCAGTGTATTCGTGGTACAAAGGATGTATCAGCTGCTACAATTTACAGAACATGTTTTGGTCTTTCAAAACTTAAGCTTTGGCATTTTTAATATTTTGTTTTTATATCAGTTCTTTATTAGGACCTTCTCAAATTTGGGGCTGGTAAATTTCATGATCTATTACTCTACTTACAAATTTTTCACAAAATAAAAATTTTATCAAAAAAATTCAAAAAGAGTTAAAATTTTTAACCAAATTTTGGAATTTTTAAAACTTTTCTGTTCATACTATCTACAGAAAAAGAAAATAGCTTCAATTTATTCTTAAATTAATTAATTTATAACATGTGTTTTTTATAATTTAAGTTAATAAATTTACATGAACTTCAATTTTATCCACATTTATCATTTTTGAAAATTTTATACACAAGCTGTTCAACAAAATTGGCACCATTTAATAGGGATAATTTTTGTCTAAAATATTAAAAATGTGTAAGACAGTGTAAGTTTTGTCATGCTTTAATAGATAAAATTGATTATAGTGAAAGTCACACTATCTTAAAAAAATAAACAATCATAAAAATCCAAATTCTAGATCTAATTGAATTATGATTTTCTATATAAATTTGATAGAGCCAAAATAAGCATAGATTTAAATTTTTAAAAATTGAACTATTTTTTAAATCCTAAATTCTTGAGGTAATGACGACGGTCCTTTAATCCGACGTTCTGCATTTAATACAATCAGATTGCTAAGTCAATTATCTAACCTAAATCTAATCTATAAGGTTTTACACATATATAGCTCATTTCTTCAGTCCATTCATTTTGATCATTTTTTTCAATTTGTTCAGTTTATTCAATTTGTTCAGTTTATTTATTTTTTGTTCAGTTTATTAATTTTGATCATTTTATTCATTTTGTTCAGTCTATTCAATTTAATCAAAAATATATTTCTATATTTTTCATTTCATTCTTGTGTTCACAATGCTTTTTTGTATTTTTAGGTTTCAATATGAGGTATTTATTTAATATTTTATTTTACAATAAACAATTATTCTTTTCTATAAATATTTAATTCATACTTTAAAATAAATTTAAAAAGCTTTTTATTCATCTCTTTTTATTTGAATTTAAAACCCTTCAACCTCAACTGAATTAACTGATCAAAATGAATCAACTGTACAAAATGAATAAAATGAACAAAGTAATCAAAATGAGCAAAGTGATCAAATGAACAAACTGAACAAATGTTATCAAATTTAATAAAATAAATAAAATAATAATTAAACAAAATGAATAAAACCATATTTTCAATAAAATTTTATAATTAAAAAAAAATTGATATAAAATACACAAGATTCAGTTTGTCGGATTGTATTCAGATCGTCAATACATGAAATTCTTAAGTGTTTTCCATAATTAGAAAAATTTCTCGGATACAATGACTAAATTACAATATTTTTTATTCAATTTAAAATAAAAACAGATTAAAGTTGAAAAATTTTATTTTTAAATATTTTTTTTCTCTTTATAAAAAATAAAAAATATTATCCACTGGTTTATAAGTAAATATGTATATATTTAAAAGAGAAATCAGAATGTTTATAAAGAAAATAAAAGTATTGGTAACGGAGAATCAAAGCAAAAATTGTCCAAGGCTTTTAATGATGAGCGACGGGTTGTTCTCGTTGTTGACGGGAATATTGGTTTCCACCGGAACCAGACCTTTGTCCTGAGTTCGAAAATCCTCCTCTAAATGCTCCGCGTCCTCCACGATAGCCGCCACCACCACCACCATTTCCGTTTCTCGGTCCATTATCTCCTCTATCTCCTCTCTCGCTTCTTTCACCTCTATCACTTCTTTCACCTCTATCACTTCTTTCACCTCTATCACCTCTTGGTTGAAAGTTACCGCCACCAGATCTCCTTTGTTCATAATTTCGTCTTTGGTCATAATTTCTGTTCCCATTGTATTCACGGTGTCCTCCTCGTCCTCCACGATACTCCTTAAACAAAAAAAATAAAATATGAGTTTTTTTTTAAATTTTTTATTACTCTTTGTCCTTCGTTTTGGAAACTTCCAAGGGACTGTGATTGATTATTAGCATGGACTTGCTCTGAATCTTGTAACTGAGGTTCATGCATCTGTTCTTCCTGTTGAATTTCTGAATCTTGTAAAAAATTAATTCCTTCAGTGTTACTTTGCAGGAATTCGTTTATATTAGTTGAGGGATTTAAGGTGCTAAAAAAGGCTTTAGATTGTGGCTGTTGCTGTTGGGCGTTTTGAGTATTTTCTGTATTATAATCGGTTGAATTGACTAAAACATATTCGTCTGAGGTATTTTGGTACATTTGTGGTTCTTGTTCATTTTGGACTTGTTCATTCAGGTTCAAAGTTTGCACTTCATTGATTAAATTTTGTTCTTCAGACTGAACTGGCTCGACTGGTTCCTCTTGCACTTTTTCAGGCTGCTGGACCTCTTGGTTCCAGTAGTTGCAAGCAAGAATTTTTTCAAATAACTTTTTCAAATCATTATAAGTGACTTGTTGACCAGTTGATTCCTGATTAAAGGATGCAATGGGCTTGTTTCGGCCTTCAATGGTGAACAACATGTGATCGGCCGCTTCGGTCGATGATTTTTCCAATTTCTTGCCAATTTCAGATGGCTCAATTAGCTTATGAAATTCATCAAGCATCGAAAGCTCTTGTTCAGTCAATTTCTTTAAGACAAAAATTAATTTAAAAAAAAATTGAACAAAAAAATTTGCATTTATTACAATTGCTCCCGAGGATTCTGTCAGAAAGTTGTTTCTGACATTCTCATCGCCAAATGTTTCCAAAAGAGAATTAATTTTGTGAGCTTCTTTGAGTCTTTCCTTGATGATTTCTTCTCTCTCGAGCTGTTCTTTTTTAGCTTGCCTTTTTTGCTGTTTCATAGCCTAGGATAAAATTTTAGATAATTTTTAGAAGAAAATTTAATATTTTTTACATCATTGGAAAGGCTGATAAATTGCTTTTCTAGCTCACGAGATAGCTCCAAAGTTCGCACTACTTCTTCGTATTTACTGACTGCTAAAAGCTGGTCCTCGTTCAGAGGTGTCTTTGATGCCTTGTACTCATCCAGCTTGGACTAGATGCAAAAAAATTAGTTTTATTTTTAAAATTTTTCCCATTGCCAATGGCATACTCTTCGTTTTTCCAAGTTTCGCACTTTTTTTTCGATAATTATCAATGATTGTTTTATGAATTCGGGTTGCTCTTGCGGAGTTTTGTTTCCAGTTGTAGCGCCTTGGCTAGTTTTTTGTTGTTCGGACACTCCACTCGAGCCTTGTTCGACCTTAGCAACAGCATTGGCAATTTTGTTGTCAACCTTGGTACTTTTTTGTTTTTGAACTGGAGCTTTGGATTCAGCAGTTGGCATTTTTGGTTAATTTTTTTCAAAATTAGATAGTCTAAAAGTTAAAATAAAAAGATATTTAAAAAAAAGGCAAACAAAAATTTGAGTCAACTACGCCTAACTCAGTCTAATAACAGTGAACAAACTCGGTTTTGATTTTTTATTTTATATATTTAAAACACGTGAATTTCACTAGTGAAGCTATTTTTAAGTCAATATAGATACATGGTAATTTAGAGAGCATAGACAGATTCTTGTTTGAATAAAATAAAATTTTCTCTTAAATTACGACGAAATTTAAAAGATTGTGCGAGAATTAAATTTTTTTGATGAATGTATGAATTAGATAAGCATGCTTTTGCGCTCCGATTTCTGTATGATATTTTCTCTAATTTGAATGCAAATTAACTACTCACTTTTGTTCACTTACGCTGGGTAACAAAATGAAATTTTAATTTTGAAATTTTGAGGCAAAACTTAACTAAATTTGCAGTTAAAATTAATTTGAAAAGTTTATAAATTGCCAAGCAACACAACGCTTATCTATTAACAAAAATATCTTAAAAAAATAAAATTTTTATTTATCCTTCAAATTTTAGCTTCTGTCTTGTTTGAGTCTAAATTTATACCAAGATTTATGGGTCAAAAAACTTAAGAAAAATTAAAAATGGCTTCAAACTCAAAAAATTTAGAATAATATTAAAATTGACATTTTGAGATAAAAAGGCAAAAAGTCAAAGTAATTTCGGTCACCTACATTAATAAAATTTCACCATCCACTTGAATTTCTAAATAAAAGTGAGTTATAATTGAAATTAAGTGTTCTTTTTTTTATTAATAAATATTAATAATAAATAATTTTAATAATTTAAAATAAATAATCAAATAAACAAATGCAATTTTTATCGCAAACGCTATGCAAAACTTTCGGACTAAAATAATGAAAATTTAGTAATTTGATCAAATCAGAGTTTATATAATATATTGAAACTAGATTTATTTAATTTCATTTAATTAACAAAAAAAATTAAATAAATTTATCTTGATTTTTAGTCAAATATTAAATTTTAGATTACGCAAAGAAAATAATCATATATTTAAGTCTTCAAATTTTCTTTGAAATTCATCCAAAAAATTATTTTCTTTTTTTTAATTGAGTTTCTCATTTCCTCCATTTTTTTTATTTTAACACTAGAACATAGTAAATTTTAAGACAAAAAAATAAAAAAAAAACTAAAAATTTTTCCTTGAAATCTAAAATTGTTTCTAGAAATCGCTTAAAGTATAAGAAACATTCAAGCTTCTTCAAATACTCTACAATGAAAATTGTACACTAATTCTTTTTGCAGTATTTTCAAAAAAAATTCTTGATTATCTTAAAAGTTTTTCCATTTATGCCCAATTTTAGTCTTCTGAGAAAAAAGTTTTTTGATAGCTTAATTTTTCTAAACAAAAATTCACAATATAGACTTTTCAAAAAATTTTCATAAAGTTCACATTTTAATATAGATATAACCTTTTAACAGAGTTGTTTAAAAGTCAAAAGTCCCAAGTCAAGTCCAAATCCGGACTTTTTTTTTTAGTTAAGTCAAAACTTTGACTCTGAATTTTCACCATTTTGACTTTTGACCAACTCTGTTACTTACACTTACCTAAGAATAAAAATCCGAACTTTTTTTAGAAACAGACTTGTTTTTAAGTAACAAGTTTAATTCAAAGTCATGACTTAAATTTATTTTTTAAGTCAAAAATAAAATTTAGTTCTGGATTTTTTCGGTTCCAAGTGGTAATTATGGAGGCCAAGCAAGTGTTTTGGACTTTGAAAAAATAAAATAAGTCAGAACTTGAACTTTCTTTTAATGATTTGGACTATTTGAAAAAAAATCTTTTTTGAATTGGAAGAGACAATATTTTACTTAAATGACTGCAATTTTTTGTAATTTTCATTAGCTTTAATTATCACAAAAGAGATTGAACAATTCATGTTGTCAGAACCCTCAAATTTTATAAAATTTACATCTCCATTCGATATCCTTAGCTCTTATTAGAATTTTTTAATATTTTTTAGCTCTAATTTAATTTAAGTATCTTTGTTTTAAATTTCAATTTTTCCTTTCATGAGGGTTCAAACGAAAGTCTTGAACCATTCGCAGGTGCCTTGGGGTCTACCCATAAATTATATTTTTAATCAAAATAAATAATTAACAATTAACTATAAATAATTAATTTTTCTAAGTCATACACTGATAATATTATAATAAAAATACATAAATAACAGATTGTTTTAGTTGATCAATCATGCCAGAATGTCAAAATATTAAAATGGAGTCTCAATATTGCACGGGATAGATAAAGTCTATAGTGTAAAAATATATAATTAATACATGAATACTAATAATTAATATTTTTTATTATTATAATTAATAATAAAAAATCCAAATTAAAAAATTAATCAATTTTTAGTTTCTGCTAAGAAGAGCCAAAACCAATTTCTAAGCAATGGTTTAACCTTACATTTTTAAAGATTTTCTAACAAAGAACTTATTTTTAATTATTCAAGATAATTTGACCCTTTAAAATTGTTTTAACTGAGATTTAATTAAATTATAATCACAATTTTATTAAATTTTTGGGAAAGTCTTTTGACGCTTCAAAAAAATTCTAAGCCAAAAAATATATAACGAAACAATCAATCAATTTCATTATATGTTTTTAGTTTTGATGATGACCTCTTTCCTTTTATTGTGAACTTCACTTTCATCTTAAAATGTATGTATCCTAATACTTCTTTTATTTCTTTACTTTTTTCTCAGCAACCATTACTATTTATGACGATTTGACTTAAATTACTTCATTAGATTGTTCAATAATTTTATTCTAATTCAGTACTTCAAATTTTGGAATAAAAATTGACTAACAATACCTGAAAATTTTTTAAAACGTATAAAAATTTTTAATTCTTTCATATTTTTTTTTTTAATGTGCCTTAATTTTTTCTAAGAGCCAAAAAATCCCTTCATAAATTTTCTTGTTTTAAAATAAATTTAAAAATTTTCAATTTCGTTCAATTTGCTTTTTTAAATTATTATAAAATTAAATAATTCACATAAATATTAATATTCTAAATATTGGTTTGATGCTATTTCATTTATGAAAATATACTATTATTTTTATTAATTTAAGATACAGCTAGAAAAATTGAGCAAAACATCAAACTTTTGAATCATTTTAAATTTGGGTTTCCAAATTTCTAATGTAAAGAATTTAAAAGTCCGAAAAGTATACCGTTTCTCATTTATAACCATCATTTAGGATTTAATTTTAGTCTCATAAACAAAGTTACTTTAATTTCCTACAAATAAAATTTTTTTTGATGTAACTCAACTAAGCATTTCTTTTAAAAATCGATAATGCATAAAATTAATTGAATAAAAAACTAAAAATAACTCAGGAGAAAAAAATTCCAAATTTAAAAAATGAAAATATATTTTGAAAATTCAAATGCATTCATCTTTATTTATAATTGAATTATATTATAATGATATATGATAAATGGATAAATAAATCAATTTTTAAAAATTGAAAAATCTAAAAAAAAAAATGATTATTTATCAAACTTAAGACATTGAAAATTAATTTTTTTTTTAATAAACAAGTATTTTAGTTAAATCAAATTATATTTAATTCATTTTTAGAAAAAAAAGGAAATACATAAAACAACATATTCATTTAAAATTTATCAATAAATTTTAGAACAAATTTTTTTTTTTAATGCCCGTGACCATTTATAAAATTTATGTATTAAAAAACCTAAGAATTATTTTAATTACAAAAGCCACGTATTAGATACATAGCTTTAGTCATATGTTTGAATGTTATACTATATATGAATTTTGTTCACTTACGTGTATGTAATAGTTTTATCAAAATATTTTGCCTTACTTAAAAATATTTCAAAAATCTTTTTAAATCGAAAAATTTATTTACAAGAATGCTTCTAATGACTATGATTGCTCGCCTCGGCGATGCTCTTCCATTAGCCGCGTCTGTACAGGACGAAACTCATTTGAAATCCGGTCGGTCAATGGTCGAGTACCAAAACCAGGCCAAACAACTTTTTAAGAAAATGAATCACAATACGCCAGCTCGAGGTAGCGTTGAAACAGGCGAATATCTATTTCAGTAATTAATTTTCTTAATATCCTTATCATCTTTTTAAAAAATATATTTTATATTTTAAAAGTTATTTTATTGACCAAGAAGTTTGTTATTTGACCATGTGTGATAAACAATTTTCAAAGAGAACGGTCTTTTCGTACCTAGAAGATTTGGCTATTCAGTTTTTTAACGAGTATGGAAACAAGGTTAAAACAGTGGCTCGTCCATACAGCTTCATAGAATTCGGTAAAATATATAGAACCATGAACAAAAGTTTTATTTTATCTTTTAATTTTCAGATACACAGATACAAAAAGCAAAAAAACAATACTTGGATACAAGAAGGTCAAACATGAATCGTTTGAATACTGAACTTCAAGAAGTACAAAAAATTATGGTTCAAAATATAGATGATGTTCTGCAGCGAGGCGAAGCTTTGACTTGTATTTTATTAATTTTTTAATTTTGAAAAAAATTAATTTGAATATTTTATTAGCTCTAGATGACAAGGCAGCAAATTTACGACTTCTGTCAGATAAATACAAGAAAAGCGCTCATACTCTGAATAGGCAGTCAACAATAGCCCGTATTGGTGCCGTACTTGTGGTTATTTTAATTTTATTTTTAGTGTTATACTTTTATCTTTTCTAATTTCGTTTTAATCTTAAATTTCAAAATTTAAAATTTTGGTCTTCGATCATCTTGGATCTAATTTTATTCTAAAATGGCAAAATCTCTGCATCGTGGAAATCGAATTTTTACTATTAATTATATTTTTTAAATAAAAGTTTACTGATTTAAAAATATATTAAATATTCTATTGCTTTTACCAGTAGTTGGGTAAAAAAAATAATTAATTTTTTTTATGCTGCGATTAATATTTATTTGATTTTTAAAATGCATCAGAATAATAAAAAATACTTAATTAAAAGAATAAATTAAGAATTAAATCTTCAAAATAATATAAATAAAAATAAAAGTCAAAATATAATATAAGAAAAAGAATTAAAAAAAAGTTAAATAAAATAGAAAAAATACAAAAATATCATATTCGTTTTTTTAGATTGTTAAATTGTTTGGTAATGAGTTCCAATTCTCCTAAAAAAATCAATCAAGCTCCAAAGCTAACTTATGAGCAAATAATAAACGACTTAACTTCAATTCCATTTAATGAGGATGATGTTTTATTTAATCCTAAGATAAATACTGCATTGGGCAACAAAGAAGATGCAAACATTAGTGATGACGAATTATTTTACAAACGCTTGGAAAATTATGTTTTATTTAAAGCAAATCTTGAATCAGACGACGAAAAACATAACTCTGAATTGTCACTTGATAGTGTGACATCAAATTTAAAATCACTTGAAACCAGTATTAACTCTTTGCAGCATTTTATCGAAATTTCCGAAAAACTTCAGTCACTAAAAAAATAGTCTTTTATTTTATCCATTAACTAAATATTTTTTTTTTAACTTTCGAATAAATTTTTTTTAATAGATAAAATTTTTGAATAGATATTGATATTGATAAGATATGGCATCTCAATCAATTAAAGTTCAAAGTATTTGTAGAAATATAATTGCCGTTGGAAGAAATTACACGTATTGTTTATAAAAATATTTTTATTTTTTATAAAAATAAGTGAAAATTAATTTAAAAAAGCGAGCATGCAAAAGAACTAGGTAATCCAGTGCCGAAGGGAAATCCATTAGTTTTTGGCAAACCAGTTAGTAGCATAATTACTGAGGGAGAAATTCAAGTAAATTAAAATTTTAAAAAATTTAAATTATTGTGTCATTTTTTAGATTCCACATGGCTGGAAAGAACTTCATCACGAAGTGGAACTTGGAGTTGTGATTGGAAAGCCGGGAAAATTTGTAAAGAAAGAGAATGCAATGGATTATGTACTAGGCTATGTACTAGTTCTTGATATGACTGCAAGAGGCATTCAAGAACAGCTCAAGAAACAAGGCCATCCGTGGCTTTTAGCCAAAGGATTCGACACTTCTTGTCCGATCAGTGATTTTATTCCCAAGTCGACTGTGAATGATGTAAATAATTTGAACTTAAAGCTGACTGTCAATGGAATTGTTAAGCAAAATGGAAATACAAAGGACATGATTTTTAAGTTGCCTGATCTTCTTTCTTATATTAGCAGTTACTTTAAATTAGAATATGGCGATTTGATTTTGACCGGAACTCCATCAGGAGTCTCTGCTGTAAAACACGGAGATGTTATAGAAGCTAGTTTAGATGATTTAGTGAAAATAAAATTTCCAGTAATTGAAAACAGAGAATAGATTTAATTTTATGAAATTTTAATTTTGAACTCTTTATGAATTAAATTTTAAACGAATATTTTTTTTCAATAAAACAAAATATTTTTTGAATTAATCAAATCAACCGAAAATAAAATTTAATTAAATCTCTTTCAAAAGAAATAAAACTTCTTTCTTTAATTTAAAAAATTAATTTAATTTCGATTGTTAATTTTGAGAATTTAAAATTACTTTTTACAATTAAGATTTCGTTTATTGAAAAATAAAGAGAAAAATATGTTTAATAAGCTTTGACACCAACAACCACAATCAAAAAATTTTTTTTAAATATTTTGTCAAAAAACAATTTACTAAATTTATCTTCTTTTCTAATTATCATGGTATTTTTTTCCATTTCGAACGAAAGTTTTAATTGAAAATTTTTGAGTTATTAGAAAATTAACTTTTATTCCTGAAAAAGGATGTTTAATTTGCAAGAATTCTTTTCGGTTTCGATTTTATATTTCTACCTTTTAACTTTGCAAAATTATATTAAAATTCCTCTTGCCTCAAAGATAAACGCTTTCTAAACATCATTTTTTTCGTTCTTTTTCTTGTAAAATAAATATAACTTTTTGAAAATAAAGTTCCCAATTAAGAATATTTAAAAAGTCGTAAATATCCAAAATGAAGTTAACATGATACAAAGTTGTATTAAGCACTAATTTTTGTAAATTAAGAAATTAACCAAGATAATATATCTAATTCAATTTTTTAAGAATAAAATAATATTTTAAATAAAAGTTTTTCACTATTCATTGATTTTTTTTCCACGAGACATTCTTTAATTTTTTTTTAATCAAAAAAAAATTTTAACTAAATTGGCTAATAAATTTTCTATTGGATTCATTATATTAAAATATTACAAAAAGTAGATAATTTAAATTCATTTGTATATAGAATTAAAATAATAATTAGATTTAAGGTTTTGAGTTGACCTAATTTTCTCTTATGCTTAAAATTTGTTAAATGAAACTTGTTTGATTTAAGAGGTAAATTTAAATAGAATAGGCTTGAATTTAAATTATTATTTAATTTTTTTAATTTTTGAACTATTTTTAGGATAAATAAAGTGATCATAAAAATTTATTTGGCCATAAAAATCAAGATGAAATCTTTCGGAAATAAAGAAAAAAATATTTTTTATAAATTAGTAAGGTTATCAAAATATATGGATACTAAATTAAACTGAGAAATTTCAAAACGAATATTTGAATAATTATTAAATTTGCTTCTCAAAAGAAATTCGTATCAAATATTTTTTTCTAGTTATTGCAACTTTCTAGTTCAAAAATATCATAATATTTACATTCAAATAAATTTTTTTAGACTAAAGTTTGAAGATTTTACTGTTGTTTTTGTTAAAAAAAAAACAAATTTGTCATAAAAAAAAGATTTTTTTTTTTTTGTTCATAAGATTTTTTACTGAATTCAAGATTTAAATTTTCAAAATCTGCTCTGCTCTATAAAAATGGCTTCACTGTCTCATTAAACAATTATCTCAAATAAATTTTTAAAATTATTTTTATTTTTTAAAATAATTATTGCATAAAATATTATTCTATCTGTCATACAGAAACAAATTCAAGATTTAAAAGTAAAAAAAACGTATGTCTAAGAAATAAAACTTTTATAAATATTAAATCCAGATAATTCCTCTACTGGTTTTTAGTTAACTGAATATGTTTTGTTCTTTATAATTTACGGTAATTTTAGTTTCGCTTAATGTATCTAAAATACAAGCGTCAAAGGTTTACTTTTTAAATTTTTATTTAGCCAAATCGATGTTTAAGATTTTTCAATTAAAGAAGATTTTAATTTAAAAAACAATATTTTTTTCTTTATTATGCAAATATAATTCAAATTTTTACGTCCCATAGATAAAATCCAGATTGAGATATTTAATTTTTCTTATTTTTTAATACCCCTTCAGATTATGATGATTCGATTTTAAAATAAATATAATTGGTCAAAGAATTTTTTAAATTAATGATGAATATATATACCATAGTTTTTTTAAAGTCAAGTCTTAAGTCAAGTCAAAGTCCGGACTTTAAATTAGTTACTTTGATTTATTTTTGGGACCTTTAAACAACTCTGAAATATACTTTAAAAAGTGTTTAATTAAAATTTTGTTCAAATTTTATTCAATTTTTAAATTAAATTGTTAATTACTTTAATTTAGAAAACGAAACTATAATGACTGATGAAATTGAAATAAATTTAAACATAAATGAACAAAATTTCAATGATTTTGAGTCTTCAACTGAAACAGAAATAGAAACTCAAGTGTACGAGCGAATGTCCACACTTAAAAACAAAATAGAAATCATTAAAAGTGGCTATGAACTTGGCTGTAAAAGAATCAGTGATGAATGCTCACAGATTAAAGATCAAATTGATAAAACAGTTTATTCAACAATAATAGAAATATTAAAAAAGCGTCAAATTATGTTTGAGGACATTGAATTTTATAAAAATGAGACCTTTTTGAATCTAAAGCAACAATATGAAAATAATCAAAATTTTGAAAAAAATAAAAATATTTTAAACGAAACTTATGAAAAAATATTAAAAGAATTTAACGAAGTTTATAGTGAAAAATCAGGTGAAAATGAGAAAATAAAAAAACTCTTGACGGAAAAAATTGATATTTTGAACACAAAAGTAAATGAATGTTGTCTTTGGGTAATGCCGAATCCAGTAGTTAATTTGGTATTCACCAAAAATGAGCCAAATATTCGAGTTCCATTTATCGGTGACATATCTTACGATTCAGTTTATAAAACAGACATATTCAATAAATTGTCTTGTTTAAATAATACCATCCAGCAAAGATTAATTAAATTAGATCATTTAATCGAAAAGTGCATTCTAGCTAAGCACATTGGTCTAATATCAAAAAATAATGTTCTAATTTTGTATGAAAAAGTGTTCGGTAAAGTTACATCAGTATTTATGAAAATTGTTTATTTTAATGGAACAGTTTTATATGAGCGCGAAATTTGTAATATTGGCAATTTGGCTAACTATCGTGTTTATCACAGACACATTATACTTGATTTTCAGATTGGAAAAAGCCAGCATATCCTCCACCTTTATGATACCAAGCTAAAATTTATTCAGGAGAGTTCCATTAATTTTAAAATACAATCTATTTTGATGAACAATGATACTATATTAATTATTTCAAATAAACAGCCTTTCGTTCACGAGTATGATTATGAGCTCAATAGTCTTAGATCCTATGGACAAAAAAGCAAAGAAATAAAGCCATTTTTTGTCAAAGATGAAATTTTTGCACTCACCGATCAAAAAATTTATGTTAAATATCAAAATGAACTGAGGCTATTGTGTCGATTTAGTGGTGAATTAATTTCAAAAATTGTCATCGATGGTCTGAAGACATCAAAAATTTATCTAGATTTTAATAAAGAAAAATACCTTGTGTTCAGTGAATTGAACAAATTGTGCTACTATAGCCACAAAGGCGAATTCATTAAGTGCAATATAATTAAAACAAAAGAAAATATTAGCGAATTTCAGTATTCAACAAGTGGACATTTTGGATTTATTGATAATAAAAAAAATTTAATTTTAATTATTTGATATTTTGTGAATAAAAAAATCAGCTATTTTTGTTTTTTTACATTCAAAAAGACAAGTAAAAAATAATTGCTAATGTTATTTGGAGACCAAGTGAGGAGTTGGAGAGTTTTTAAATTAAACAGTTAAAGAGCAAGTTATTTAAGAATTAATCATAAAGGTGTGAAAAAAGGTAGCAAAGGTTGCTAAAACTTTTGGATTACCCGAATTTATAAACTTTTGCACTGACTTTTATTTTTTATTTTTTAGAGGAAGTTTTTTCATAAATTATATAAAAATATTAAATAATTTATTAAAAGTTAATTATGACTTCGGATGACTAATTATGTAAATTCTTTGAAAAATTAGGAATATTTTTAAAACTAATTTTATTTTGTAATTTGAATTTTTGAATTTTTGAATTTTTATAATATAAATGTCAATGTGACTTAAATAATAATAATAATAATAAATAATTATAAATATTTAAAAGTTGATTATATTTTTATGCCGAGTGTCATATATCAAATTGTAGAGAAAAAAAAATTCTACAAAATATTGCTTTTATTTTTTTCTTTTATTCTTAATCGACTAGTTATTCAAAAAAAGGAATAAAAGATTTGATCAGAGAAATATCAAAAATTTTGCGTTTATTTTTAAAATTTTAAATTATTATTGAATTTCAACTTTTTGAGTAATATAACTTTAGGCCATATTATAAATGGTGTATTTTTTCGTTTTTTAATGAAAATTTAATATAATTTTGAAAAAGAATGAAAATGTTTACAAATTTATATTTTTTTAAAATAAATGGGAGTTATTTCTGCAATCTTATTACATTAAAATATTCTTAATAATTCTTGAATTTCTTATTTTAAATTTAAACTTTCAAAATTAAATAGATTTTAAATTTGAACAAAAAAATTAAATTAACTATAAATTTGAATATTAAAATTTGATTGCTTAAGGAATCAAACATCTTTTTTTAAAATTAATTATTGATATCCTTATAAAAATTTAAACTTGAGATTTATCACTGAAAGACCATGCTTAATATTCTCAAATTATCAAGTAGCCTTTTCAAATCGCTGATGACGTCTTTTGTCACCTTCAGTTAAATAATAAGGTTAAGAGATACTATAGAGTTTTCCCACACGATTTAAAACTTTTTTTTTTATCTGGAGTGGAGCAATTTATTAAAAATTGTTTAAAATCCGATTAAAATATGAAAACTTAACTAAATTTTAGAATATTTTGAATTCTAACAAAATTTTTTAATTATTATTAAAAAAGATTTTTAAAACCAGTTTTCATTTTGAAATAGTTTATAATGTTTTATTAGAAAAAAATTTCTATGCTCCGAAAAATTGCTCCCAACTTCACCCTCTCCAACAAAAGCTAAGTTTATTTCATTTGGATAATTCTAGGCCAAATTCGGTGCGCAAGATTTTTTGACCCACCATAAATATTCTACATTTAAAGCTAGCATTGTATAAAATTCAGAATTTCATATTTTAATATATATCATATTATATTATATATTATAATTCACAGAACACTTTTTATGATTGATGATGGTGGTGAAGGCAGTGAAGATGGACAATTTTGTAGACTATGGGGTGTTTGCTGTGACTCGTTTGGAATTATCATCATTGCGGACAGATCCGATAATATGAAATTAAATTTTTAATTAAAAAGCATTTTTCAACATTTATTTTTTAAATTATTAAAAAAGAGAAATTCAATAAAAATAATGACTATTTTTTGGTCTCTTATTAGACTTCAAGACTTCGTAATAAAAAAAATTTTGTCATTTTGGCTTTTTAGCAATACATCCTAATTTTCTTGGGATTTTTTTCTATTTTTTTTGGCAAAAAAACTAAAACCCAGGGTTTTGCGACTCTGAGAAATTTGTAAATAAGACTAAATGTCCTATATTTAAATTTGTTTAGAATTTATGTTTCATGCATTTTTTTAAATATATTTTCATTGAATGATTTGCTATGATACAAATTTAATATAACAATCAAGATTTTCGTCAATACGAGTATTCAATTGGAAGATGGAGCCAACTTACAAGTGAAGAGCAAAACAAAAAAATTGACTCTTTTTTAAAAAGTAAATTAAATTAAAGCAATGACTGAACCTGTTTTAGCGGTTTTTATAGGGTTTTCACATGTCCAGACCTTTTGAAAAATACTTTGTCAAGCAGAACTTTTTCTCCTCTATCAGAATCATAAGGGTGTTGCAGGGTGTTTTATAAACTTAATAGGGTGTTTCAGGGTGTTTTAAAGTGTTATGTACAAATTATTTTTAAACTTGAAAATTTTATATAATAACAATATTTTTTTAATATTAAAAATTGATGTTTATTAAAATTGAGGTTGTAAGAAATAAATATATCAAAAAAAAAAAGGTATTTTATATTATTTAATGCGATTTACACAGGGTGCTTTTTTTTCGCTTTTTTGATGGGTGCTGTTTTTACAGGATACCTTTTTTTATATTACCTATTACACCTGTTAAACTTAAATAATAATAAATTATAAAATGCCCTATAATATATTTTTACTTTGTATTCGCATAAATTTTGAGTGAACAAAAATATTTTTTTAGAAAATGATGTTCAACAATTGAAATAAATTTGGCATTTTTAATTTGATTAAAAGTAAACTTTAAAAAAATATCAATAATACCCAAGTTTTAATTTCATATTTTTTAAAATAAATTTTTTTTTTAATTTAAAAGTTCTAATATTAAACAAAAGTAAAAATGGTTAAAATTAATTTCTTAAAATATTAAGTTTTATTTTTTAATGAAAAATATAATCAAGATAGAAAAAAATTCAAAGTTTTTTTTTGGCTTAAATTTTTCATTTTCTCTATCGGATATTCTAAAATTTCAAAAAAACAAATTCAAAACAAAGATACATGCTCATTTCTCTTTGATTATGTGATACCTGTTATTTTAATAATCATATTCAAATAAACTCAATAAAGTTAGCTACTATAAAAATACCTTGAATTATTCACGTTTTCATAATTATTTTAAAAAAAACTCAAAAAGAGTTTAGATTTTTCCAGATTATTTATACTTTAATTTTATTTTAAAATCCATTTAAAAATCTAATTTATGCCAGAACTCTTTTATAGCTCTTACGAATTATAAATTTTTTTTTTATTAAAATGGCGTAAGTTTTTTGAATTTATTTTTTAAATTGTAAGAAAAAATATAAAAATTTTAAGTGTTAGCGAGAATGATGTAAAAATTCAAACTACAAATATGTCCCAACCACCACCTGGTTCGGTGGTTTACATTCAGAAAGAAGAAGAATCCAGTGCTAGAAAATGCTGGAATAGCTTATTCTGCTGTTGTCAAGCATGTAAAATTTTGTCTTTTTATCTAAATAATATTAAAGCTTTTATTTAAATTTCAAGTTGTGATTGCGGATGGTTGTTTGCGCTGTTTGTGTTGCTGCTGCGAGTTAGTTGACTGTCTTACATAGAATTTGAAGAAAAAATATTTTAAATTTTAATTATGCATTTTTTGATTGATTTTTAATAAAAATATTTGCTTACTTGTTAATTTATATCGGTGAATTAGAAAATTTTTTAAAAATATTTAGCTTGTTTAAATTTATAAATGAAATAATTGAAAGGTTCGGAAGCTAATTGAAAAATATGTTTCTTAGAAAATGTTTACTGTTCGTCTAGTTTAGTTGTTCAATTTTTTATTCCATTTTTATAGCATCAAAAAGTAATCAAGATTCACATTTGATCATTTAATTGGAAGAGTACAATTATTTAATAAAACTCATAATTTGAAAAATACTTGAAACTATTGTTTAGGTAAATCGTTGAGTCGTTTTATCATCAAATTTAATTTTATAAATTAATAAGTTCATAAGTTCTTTTCTATGAATTCCTCGATGAAAAGCAATCATTCAGAAAAAATAAATTCCTAAAAAAAGCAGATTTTTATCGATTCCATCATGAAACTAGAATTAGAATAAAGTATGATCAATTACATTATTGTTAGTTATATAATAAATTTCAAATTTCTTCATTTTTTTAATTCTATTGAATAGTTCAATTTGGTTAAAGTCTGTAATTTTTGCAAATGGAATCAAAATAGCTGGAGAATATTTCATGAAAACGCTCTAGCACATTAATATCTCTAAAATCAAATGTTTTAAGAAAATTAAAAAAATATAATAAAATCAATACAAAGTTATAGTTAAGATATCATTGATGGGAAAGAACGTTTGTTTAGCTTTAATTGTATTGAAATTGTCAAAAAAAAAATTGTCGGGTTGTGAAAAGTTTTGGAAAAAAACACCCGGGATTTATGCATTAGAGATTATTAAGCATTCTAGGTAAAATTTCTGAATTTAAAATAAACAATGGATTCATTTATTCGGAACATGATTCATTCCTGAAAATTTTTTGGAAAATCATTGGAAATTATTTTAGTTTTTATTTAGTACCTAGAGCTATAAATTAAAATCAATTTAATTTTTTTGAGACTCAACTTAAAAAAAACAGCTCAATCTGAGAAATTTCCTTTGAAAATATAACTTTAAAAAATTACTTAAATTACGTTTTTACATAATTATTCTATTAAATGTCATCTAATCAAGGAAAAATCCCATTTAGAAAAAGAAAATCAATTTTATATTGTTCCGAATTTATTTCGTATAATCCTTAATTTTTTACATGACAAATGATATGAGTCTGCTCACTTTATCTAGGTCTATTTCATTCGAATTTTTTTGATTTCTTTGATGTGAATTAATGTAATTTTTAATTACATCGAAAATATCGAGTTCAAAGCTTAATCAATAATATGAGATTATTCCGAGCTTTGTTTTTTGAAGATTATTAAATATTTATTAAACAAGGAACAAAATGGTTTTTGGCATTGATTTCGAAAATTAAATTGTCTAATATTTTGTATTATTAGCTATTTTCCTTCCTTTTCACCATATGTAATTTCAGGCAAAAATCAATCCTGTTAATTCATCTTTATTTTCTTTGAGCGGAATACAAAAAAAAAGATCGATTGAAAGATTTAGTAGCTTTTTATAGTCAATTAATGATGTGATTGAAACACAAACTAGGTACCAATGCTGCTTGGTTTAGATTTTTTAATAAAGCTTCCTTTAACAAACCAATTTTTAATTATTTCACCAAATGTAATCGCAAATATTTGAATTTAATATGCTCATTAATTAGATTTATTTTAATTAAATTCGGATCAGGCCTTGCTTTAGCTGTTTTTGTACTCACGATAAAACAAAAAGTAAATTTTAAATCAAGCTTTCAATTTTTACAAGTTATAACCCATAGCTGTTTTTAATAAGCTGCTTAGAATGCGGATATTAATTTAACAAATTTTTTTAAAAAATTTACGATTTAAACTTTTATCTTAATTTTATTAGATATTTTAAATTTTAGAAAATTAAAATGGATAAAAAAAATAAGGACAACCCTCTAGTTGAATCAGATGAAGTGTCAAATTTTGAGAATATACATTCATCATGTTTGCAAAAGGTTATTTTTTTTCAAGATTTATTTTACCGTTTTTCAATTTTTTTTGATAAATTTGTTTTAACGTAAGGATGAAATTAAAAAAGACTGAAGTTTTTTCAAAACTTTAATTTCAATCAACCAACTAAGTCCTTTCTATATTATAGAATAATTATAAAATTTTATTATTATAATTCTGATCAATATTGTAATGGTATTTTGAAAAAATAAATAATTTATTTTTTTGATATTAAAAAAGGAATTAATCTTAGTGTAACATCAAAAATTCTTAAACTAAAAATAAAAAAAAATTCGATATAAAAAGACTTAAAAGGTTTTTAAATTAGGCTAATTTTAATAAATCGCTATGAACAAAATATAGCATTTTTAATTTAACTTATTAAAATGAATTTTAAAGGCGGTAAAAACAAGACTGGGCAAGTTATTACAAAAAAACTGTATTTAAATTTAAGATCAAGAATCAAATAGCAAAAAATATGATACTTTTTTTGACAATTATTGGAATTTTCGGAGGTATTTGTTTAGGATTCGTGGGTCGAATATATGACCCTAGTGAAACGTCACTTATGCTGATTAGTTTTCCTGGAGAAATGCTACTTCGACTTTTAAAAATGCTTATACTTCCTCTAATAATATCAAGTTTAATAACTGGTCTTGCTCAGCTTGATCCTAAGTCAAGTGGCAAAATGGGAAGTAGAGCAATTGGATTTTATATCCTATCTACACTAATATCTACGACTACAGGTAAATAAAATTATTTTAAATCTGTGAGAGTGACAACTTTTTTAATTAAGGAATAACTGTTGCTCTAATAATTAGACCTGGAAGAGAAAAAAAAAACAAATCTGATCAGGAATCTTATAATTCGGACTCTGTTTCTACTTTGGATGCGATTCTTGACATAATAAGAAACATGTTTCCCGAAAACATAGTCCAAGCTTGTACACAGCAAGTTTCAACCAAATATAATAAAAATATGATCAAGAAAAAGCATGTTTTGGGAACAATTTTTAATTCAACCATAACAGAAGAGTATGTGGAGATTATTAAAAGAGAATTGGTTTATGTAAATAGTACTAATGTGATGGGACTTGTTGTGTTTTGCATAATATTCGGAATTTTTATAAGCCATTCGAAAAGTGAGGCCCAAGTGTTGTACGACTTTTTTTTTGTTATGAATGAATTAATAATGAAAATAGTGGCTTTGATTATGTGGTATTCACCATTCGGTATTTTGTGTCTGGTAGCTGGAAATATAATGAAAATTGAAAATATGGCTGAGACGGCCAAACGTCTCAGTATCTACATGTTTACAGTAATCCTTGGTTTAACTATACATGCCCTATTCACGATTCAAATGCTTTATTTTGTTTCCACAAGAAAAAACCCATTCAGATTTTTAAAAGGCATGCTTCAAGCTTGGTTAACTGCAGTAGGCACAGCTTCAAGGTTTTATTTTTTTCTATATTTTTAATTTTTATCAATGTAACATTTTTTGGTTCAAGTTCGGCGACTTTGCCAATAACATTTAGGTGTTTGGAAGAGAACAATAAAGTGGATAAAAGAGTCACTCGCTTTATGCTGCCGCTAGGGGCAACAATTAACATGGATGGTAAGCTAAATTAAAAAAATAAAATATTTAAATATTTATTATTTTTATTGCAGGAACAGCACTTTATCAATGTGTAGCAACAGTTTTTATTGCGCAGCTTAATGGAGTATCTCTGAGTGCTGGACAAATATTGGTTATCTGGTATGAAAATAAATTGATTAAAAAATTTTAAAATTATTTTTAAGTTTGACATCGACAGCAACAAGCATTGGTGTTGCTAGTATTCCAAGTGCTGCTTTAGTTACAATGCTTATTGTTTTGAGTGCGGTTGGGTTGCCCACTGAGGACATTTCTTACATAGTAACTGTCGATTGGCTTTTGTAAGGAAGTAAGCTACCAAAAGCTAATTTTATAAATTTGGTATTAAGAGACCGTCTTCGAACATCTATAAATGTGCTTGGCGATGCCTATGGTTGTGGTATTGTGGAGCATCTATCAAGAAAAGAGTTAAAGAAATTGGATGAAGAAGCCGAAAACGAATTTGCAAAAATAATCTCCGCAAACAAAGAATTAAGCAATGGAAATTTTTTCAGTACCATTAAAGCCGATGAGCCATACATAGTGGTTAAAAATACAGATGAAGCTCCAAAGGAATCAGTTGTTGTTTGTGATGAAAAGAGACTTTCAGTTCAGTTGAGTCCTATGACAATGTCGCCATCGAATCTGTTAAATGAATTTAAAACTTTCAACAAAAATCATTCCTGTATGTCAGTTGGAAGGCAAAATCAAAATGTGAACTTTTCAGGCTCATCTAGTTTACAAAATCATGCACCCTCGGTAGTGGTTGTCGATGCAGTTAGACGACGTTCTAGAGCTCTACTTTACAATACAAGACTGCCAAATAGTGTTTATTCAATGCCACAGATCTCCCAATTCAGCACTCAAGGCAAATCAAATTTCAAAGATGCCTGTTCAAATCAAGACTCCAATGTTTAGAATAAAGTCTATTCAATTCTTAAATAAGATATTTAAATTTTAGATTTTTATTGTTTGTAATTTTAAAGTGTGTTAAAATAAATTAATTGAAAATAATTTTATATTTTTTGTCAATTTTAAAGATAAATGATTATATCAGAAAGACTTTAAACAGAATCTTTAACATATTAAAATAATACCATATTTCGCTGAATATAAGCGGCCCGCTTATATTCGAAAAAATTCACATCATCGACCAGCTTCTATTCGAATAAAAAAAGCAAATTTTGATGCTTGAATATAAGCGCTTTTAATATTTATTTAGGTTTCTCTGATTCACATAATTAGATCTAATCTGTAAAAATATGCTTGAATGCAAGCCGGACCCGCTTATATTCGAAAAAATAAAAAAATGATTTTTTGCTCGAATATAAGCGTCTCTTTTGATTTTTTCGTTCCTCCGGTACCCGCTTATATTCAGCGAAATACGGTAGTATTACTAAATTATGCTGTCCTTATTTTAATTTGAGTTTAGATTAAAAATGGTGTAAGTTTCAAAGAAAGTTTATTTGAAAATAAACAAGCATCCATTCCTCTATGAAATCGACTACAATTCACTTATTTTTAGATAATTTATCCATATTTTTGACAAGATGGGGTAAAGCTTAAATGTATTAAAGAGGTGATAACTTTTGAAGATTAAGTTTTTTACCTATTTTCATCATCAAAGTCCAAAAACCAAACTATATTCTGTAGTTTAGAACCCTATAATTTCATATCAGATTTTATTTTCAATAAAAAAATCAGTCCAAAGCATTAAATTTTAGTTAAAAATTTATTTTGGCTGAAGGGCTGAAATTCGAGCAAATTATTATTTTACGAGGTTGGTTCTGAGGTTTCAGCCTTTTTGCCAAAATTTCATCTAATTTACCATAAAATCAACCTGTGTAAGCTTTTGAAATAAAATAAACATTGTTTAGTTTGATTTAGATATTAAAACTTATAAAGAAATTTTTCAGAATGTTTAAAAGGAGATTAACTCATTAAATATAATAAACTTTGCTAAATGTATGAGAATGAATCTTAATTTGAACAAAATTTTAAATAAACGGAATGAAAGTCTGATACCGTATACCGTAAGTACAGTCGATGCCGTAACAGTCAACAATCTCAAATTAGTCTTTGTTAAAGGTTTTTTTTTTAAGTGTAAAGAAAGCAAAGAAATACTGCTACAACTGGAGTTTAATACTGTTTGGTGTCAGTGTAGTTTTTTTTAAAATTGCTGTTCTTATCACTGCTACTTGATATATAGTAAAGTAATAAAAAGAATTCATGAATCTGAAAGAGCAAGATACCAAGATCATGGAATTGAATTTATCTTAAGTTGTATTATTCTGTTCAGTATTCCTCAAAAATATTCTTTAAACATTTAAAATATCAATTAAGTTATCTAAAATAATATTGATTTTCATTGCTGTCAACTCTTTTATTTATTTGTTTATGATTCAAACTGAATCACATACTTTCAGCTTAAAATAAACCCCATTCAATAGATCTATCTAAAAATTAATAAATAATTTTATTGAAAAGCTCTTTAACTTGTTGGCAAAAGGTTTCATTAATTTGCTGTTCTAATGAAGAAAATTTTACTCAGTTTTACTGTTTCATTATTTTTTTGATACATTTAAACCAGTTGTAGTTGTTAGTTATTGATGATGTTAAGACAAGTGTTGCTAAAAAAAAACATTTGTTTTGCTTTTGAATAATTAAATTGATTTTTAAATTTAAATTAAAATTTAAACAAACTTTTTATTATCGTTTTAAATATTTTTAAAATAATTTAAAAAAGGCTAGTTATAATAGAAATTTCATGATTTACATGACTTCTATAAATTCTGTTTCATTTTTTTCCATATTAAATAATTTTTTTAATTGAAAAAATATTTATATTTTTTATTAAATTTTATTTAAAAACTAATTTTTTAATTTCAGAATTTTTTTTTATTAATTAATCGTATAATTTGCTCAAATTGTCAATACTTATTAAGAGTATCGCCTCTTTTATTATGAATTTGAACAAGCTTCAAAAAATTATAAGTTTCTTTAAAAATAGATTTTTCTCGTCTTTAAAAACAATTTTACATAGAATAAGCAATAATAAGTAGATAGTAGGAATGAAGAATGAGCAATTTTAGTCAAGGCAACAACTGAAAATATGTTTTAAGCAATTTTAAGAAAAAAAATTAAAGAGCAATATTTCTATTATTCTCTTTGAAAAAAAAAAGATTTGTCTAAAAAAATAGTAATAATAACTTCATACTTTTTAGCTATTAAATTTATCGTTTATCACTTGAAGATTTAAAATCTAAAACAGTTTATTTTTAAAATTTGATCAAAAAAAAACATTTAAAAAGTTTTTAACAAAAAATTAAAAAAAAAAACACTAATATAATCTAGTCTTTTTTTTAAATTGTTGAGTCGTTTATATTCACCAATATTTTTTAAAGCTAGAAAATAATTTAAATTTAAGTTTGTAGGACACTTTGTATCAAATATCCGAAATTATTTCTCTTATAAAATACTGTTTATTAACACACACACGACATTATATTTTTACACTCTATTCATTGCCAATATAGGCAACATATTGCTGAGATCGTTTTTTTCATTATATTTTACATTAAATCGGTCGATAAACAAAGCTTTACTCTGTCTGGCAGCATTTTAGGCTAATTATTGTTGTAGTCAACACATTCCATTTTACGAATGTTCATCAATTGTTGCTGTAGTTGAAGTTGTTGAGCATGCTGGGCCACAACATCGGCCGATTCCGCACTTGGATGCAAGTAAGGCTGATGGTGTAAATGATGGCCTATGCCGAGACCTGATTGATGCTGATTGAATGCAAAATTTTGACCAAAACCATTTGTATTCGAGTGACTAAATTGTGAGTGCAAATGCTGTTGCTGCAAATGATGCGATGAGAATGAAGGCATCGACGAGTGTGTGTGCAAGATGACATCATCGGTTGCGAGCTGTGGCTGATGCAATAGTGGCTGTTGTTGATACAATAGTTGTTGGTGCTGAAATTGCTGTTGTTGTCTTAGGTTTCTCTGATAGTAGTCACTGAATCTGTCCTCTTCGTTCATATTTCTGGTCTGCGAATCGACTTCACTGCACAATGACTCTTCATTTTCATCTTCTTCTTCAATAGTGTTTTCACAATTTCTCATTAAATTAGATGCTATGTGAGAACTGTAACCATTTGCCGAGTTTATGCCCGGTTGTTGCTGCTGATTTTGCTGATTTTGATGTATTCTCATGTGACGATTCAAATTTCCCGATTGTGAAAATCGGAGCTGACATAGCTGACATTGGTAAGGCTTTTCGCCACTATGTACTCTCATGTGCTTGGTCAGTGTTGATGAGTCCGAAAAAGCTTTGCGACAAAATTTACATCTGAAATAAATTTAAATTGTAGAATTTAAAAAGGTAAAAACATTCATCTATTGACAATTGATTAAATTGAATTGGGTGCAATTTAATCTGGAATTAAATTTTGAGAAAAAGATCAGAAAATTTTTTTAATTTAAATCTAAAATCGAATAAAAATTGATTTTTAAAGTTATTTTTAGTAAATTTGATAATGATAAATTCTGTTGTACAAAAATTATGCAGAAGTAATAAGGGTTTTAAGTAGAAGTTTTGTCATTAATGTTGGGCACTTTAAATATCAAAATCAAAAAATCTTTGAGTCTCATATTTCATTTAACATTTTATAAATATATGCTATAATGTATTATGCTGAAAAAATGGCAAAATGAGATTTTAGATTAGGTAAATGAAAGAAATCAAAATATGTTATATATAGTTTTATGAGCGACAATAATGCAGAATAAAATTTTTTTGTTAAATTCTGATCCAAAAAAAGGCACAGTTCTCCAAAAAGAAGCAAATATTTTTAGCAAAATATTTCCTTTTATTTAAAATATTTTTTTTCACTCTAAAAGTGTATCTCATAAATAAAAAATTCATTACTAATGAAGATCAAGATTTTTACTAATTTCAAATAGAAAAAAATAACTAAAAATTTTCTTTTTTTTTCAGTCACTTGAACAAAAATATATATTCAAATAAAATAAATCTTTTAATAATTTTTCTTTTATTGGAGGTAATGCGGTTTGCAGAATTTTTTAAATTTTATCCCATTAGCTTGACATTATATGTTTGTATTGATATATCATTTTCTCATCCTTTTATCAGTAATTTAAAAATCCAAGTAGTTTTTCTCTTCTTAATTGCCTAAAATCACTCAAAATAATGATATGTTTTTCATCGATATTGTAAGATATTTGATGTTTTTTAGAGCAATTAAAATATAAATATTTTAAATAAATTCTTAAAGATTATTTGACACTTAAAAAACTCAATTATTTTTTAAAATAAAAGCAATTTTGTATTTCCAAATTTTCTTGGGACTTAAATGAAAAATAAAGAAGATTTTTTTAACGCTTTCCTGATTTAAAGTATATAAAAAAAATCGAACTTTCTTGGTTTGCGTATGAAGTAAATTTTTCAAGAATTTTATTTCTATGTATTTTAATTTCTATAATTCTTCAATCCTTATTTGTATTAGAAAATCATTAAAGTTGCCCTAAAATTCAGTCCCGCATGATCAACATATATCTCTATCTCTAAAGAAGTCGTAAATAAATTTTCAACAAATTTAATTGTTGTGTAATTGATAAACCAAGAAATTAAATTCCATTAATAATTTAATTGTAAGATCTTTTTACATTTTATCTCTAGAATTGAAATAAAAAAATTTCGGAAAAAATAATATTTTCAAGAGTTTAATTCATTTAATAATTCAATTGTAACATATTTTTACCTATCATCTTTAGAATTAAAATTAAAAAAATTATCATTTTAAATTTTTACAATTTTTTTAACTTTTAGAAAGAAAAAATTCTCGTTCTCTTCAATTATTCTAAACCCTAAAAAGACTATAGAAAATTAAATTGTCAATAGAAAAAAAAAAAAGATAAATAAAGTTAAACATACGCATAGGGTCTTTCGCCAGAATGGGTTCTCATGTGAGTGGTAACAGATGAACTCTGGGAAAACTTGCGTCCACAAATCTCGCACGAAAAGGGCTTTTCGCCCGAATGGGTCCTCAAATGAGCGGTCAAATTGGCCGCCTGTGTAAACGCCTTGCTGCACTTGTCACATTTGTACGGCTTTTCTCCCGAATGAGTGCGCATATGAGTCTTTAAAGTGGACGGCCTAGCGTAAGTCTTGTCGCATATTCGGCACCTATTTACCCTGCTGTCCGACTGACTGCCGCTCAGACTCGAATTCGAGTTGGTCAACTTGGATCCAACATGATTGGACTTGATGGACGAACTGGAGGCGTTCGACGACGAGCTGCTATTTTGACTAGTCGTGTTGGCCAGTAGGCCATTTGAGGCAATGTTCGTCTTTTCGTAGTCGGACAAAAAGTCGCCTTGGTAAAATCTGTTCGAGTAGTCCGCGCTTTGGCTGGGGTAGGTGGGCAATGACAGACCGAACATAGGGTGGTGTATGTGACTATTGTTGTATGGGTACGAGGAGGCAGCCGCCGCAGCAGCGGCTATTTTCGACGCCTGGATCGGATCGGACACGGCGTTCACGGCCGAATGGTACAGAGCGGCCACCACTGCCGGCGCCGGCTTCGGCGACTCGTTGAGAGCTGGCGAGGCCGATGAAGATATCGAATTGGAGGCGGTGGATGACGAAGAGGGAGGACCGTTCTGTGCTGCGGCGAAATTCTGGCCCGGCTCGTGACCACTCTTGCCATGTTGGCTGTGAAAGCTTTGCTGGTGCGGAAAGTGCTTGAAGTTTGCGCCCTGCTGGTAGTATTGGTCAAACGATGATGTGTAGTTGTCGTAGGGACGAAAGTGAGTGTTTTGGCTGAAGTCGGGCGTCATGAACGCCGACGAGTTCAAGTGATGATGGTAGAAGCCTGCTGTTATGCTTTTGATTGAGTGCTGGACTGGGTCGGCCGAATGGTAGTCTGTGGCCACCTCGGCAGAATCTTTTGGCGAGTTGGTGTTGCCATTCGAATTATCGTTCCCATTCGATAGGACCTTGTTGAACATTGTCTTTTAATTGATTAGCTTCTAATTAGTGATAAATTAATATTTTTAGATTTTTTTTTTGATTTAGCAAGCACAATAATATCTAAAATTTTTATAAGATTTCTGAAAAAATTTTATTTTTATTTTTATTTTTTAAAGATGATGATGCACTTGGTTTGTTTCCTTGATTAAATTAGCCGGCACTCTATTTGAAATTGAACTATCTTTTTTTTCTATTTTTTTTTTATCGTCTCTGATCATCAATTAAAAAAAAAGAAGAAGAAGAAGCTAATTTGATATTATGAGAAGTAGAGAGACCGATGGAAAATGAGAAATGTATTAATTCTACTCGAGTTAATTGTGGAGCGAATGAGAATGAGAAAACAAAAATTTCCAATTGGTTCTTAATGAACTAAAATCAATTTTTATATTCTCGATTTTGAATTTTATTATTGGCTGAACAATTTTTGTATGCTGGTGTGTCATTGTATTAAAAATTAAATTTTATTTTATTTTTGACGATTTTCTGAATTATTAATGAATAATTTAAAAAGAATAAATCCAACAAACACTCGCTTTTGATATTATCACCAATTAATTAAAAAGATACTGATTTAGAATATAACAATGTATTTATATTTATTATGCTTTGTGAATTTAGACCACTAAATAATTTACTGCGAAATTTTTAATAGAAAAAATTTATTTTGTCCATTTATCTAATTTTTAAAAATCGATTGCAGATCACTCTAAAATTTGAATTATTTTCCTTTTTTAGTTTCTTAAACAATAAGAAATCACGTAAGAAATTTTAAGTCTCCAAAAGATCAAATCAAGAAACACGGATATCAAAACGAGCCCTTCAATGGTAACTTAATGACGAACAGTTTGATATCCACATTGATATTATTATTTAAACTCAAATTTTTAAGCTATCAAATAATAATTAAACACTTGGTCATCAATTAATATTCAGTTTATCTAATTAATTAATTAAATAGTTTGAGAGTAACCCTCAGACTGTGGAGAATGAGCACTACCCTTCTTTTTAGCCTAACGACTTTATAAAAAAAGACAAAAAAGTTAGACAAAAAATAAAAATTTTATGCTTTTCATGCTGATCTGAAAATTTAGTTTATCTTATTTCTATTTATTCTTTTGGGTTTTTAAAAATAAAAAATATAATAAAACAAAACTACTTTTTTTTAACTTTCCTCGCAAGCTAGTGTAAAACAACTAGTAGTAACATTAGGTCAAAAATCGTGAATGATCCCGCCGCAATGGGAATGATATGGGGATAAGGGTAAAGGCGAAAGCGATCGACTTGAATGGAAATCAAAAGTAATGACCCAATGTGTCACAAGGAATGCATAAGGAAAAAAAAGATAATATATTTAATATTTAAAATCTGGTTAAAATTCATCCCTAAGTTGGTTGGTTCGAGAATTATATAAACTGATTCTTATTCCCGAGGGTCATCCTTCTAATTCTCTTACTTCCCTAATCAGCGTAAAAAATTTATTCCATATAAATTAAAATTAAAATGGTACGCTTTTTAAAGCTGAACAACGTGTATACACTGTTGTGCTAATGGAATAGTAAGAGATATAATGTTAAGAAATAATAAAAATTTTATTTTATTTTTCGTGATTTTTTGAATTATTAAGAATCGTTAAAAGAAAAAAATCAAACAACGATTCACCTTTGGTATAATCACCCTATTAAAAAAAAGATACCGATTTTAAATGTAATATAATAATATATTTACATTTATTATGTTTTGTGAATTTAGAACATTTGATAATTTTCTGCCAAACTTTAAATGCTCTAAAACAAACTTTATTCCTTATATATAACTTTTTGTGCTTAAAAAAATTTTTTTAACTAATACTTAAATCCTAGGTCGTCTGATCTCATCTTTATTTTTTAGGCGTTTGATCTGTGAGTTTTTACGTATTCTCCTACGTTCCTTAATTAGCCAGACAATGTTGGATTGGGCATTCATTTTGCCATTGATATGGTATGCTTTTTGTGGCCGAACAACTTTTATGTACTGGTGTATCAATGGACCAACATGAAAACAAATGGTCGGCCAGCAAAATATTCGCAATCGACAAAAAATTTTGGAGCTTTTTTTTGTGTACAATTAATGCATAGGTAGCGCGGCAACTCAATTTAGAAAAAGTTATTTTTGCTAATTTCAGTATCAGGTAAAGATTGTGTTTGCTTTTCTCTCTCTCTTTCTTTCTTTCTTTCTTTTTTCTAAAAAAACCAATTTGGAGCGAGTTGCTGACAATTATTGGGTTATATAAACAATATTACAATTTCTTAATTTTAAAAGAAAAAAAAACGACACAAACGAAAATAAGAAGAAGCTGCACAAAAGCCTAAATTTAAAAAAAATTATTTTGCTAATAAATTTCTCTCTCTCGACTAATTAAAAATTGGCATTATTTTTGATTCGGATTTAGAGCCATCCAATCCAGTGGCAACATTGCGCAATTTTTAAATTAAACTCTTCTCCTAATCCTGACTTGGTCAATTGTTGACTCGCAGAATTACAAGGCCGATCTGTTTGGCAAACAGAACGCTCGTTGGATAAGCCACACAAATCTCGAGTATTTGCTCTCCGCTTTTTCTCTTGTTTACCTGTCTACTTGAGCACGCAAACAAATACAGGGGATTTAAAACTCGTGAATGTTAACGGTGAGCTTATCCTGATAATTTAGCTATTTGCTCTCTAATTAAGAACCTAGTCAAATTTAAATATTTGACAAGACACTTAGCAGTAAAAAAAACTATGCTGACAAACAGAGAAATTTGATTTTTGTAGTGGTTTGAGCTGCTGAAGAGTGTCCAACGTGTTCTCCCGAGTCCTGTTCACACACAAAGGCGATTGTTTATTTTGTTTCCAAGTTGTCCGTAAACTACCTGATGCGAACTGCTTCAACATGCCGAAGTCAATATAAAAAGTCACTAAATTAATTTATTTTTGTTGGTTCTCTTTGTTTTTGTTGCAAGAGTTGATTGGAGAAAATTTTTTGTTGAGCTAATTGAGTTTTTTTTTCTTTCTTAAATTAAAAAAAAACAAGCCGGCTGCGTGTGATCTAGAAAGAAGTCGACAGAAAACATAGAGTAATGTTTGGCCTTATCAATTTAATTAAAATTCATCTCATGATTTTAATTAAGTCTCTTGTCTTAGATAAGCTCAGTGTTGTATCGATACTAGAATGCGAAATATTTGCCGTCATTAATAAAATTTTTCCGAGAACTTTTTTTTTTTTAAATATTTTATTATTGTTTGTGTTTTAGTGCGGATTCGGTACTTTAAAAAATTTACTTTTGATTTTAAGTTGCTTTTTTTTTACTAGGCTCTGAGAAAAATAAACGCCCCATAGAATTATTTAGCAGTGCAAAATATTAAATTGGAATGTCTTTTAATAATAAAATACTTTTTTTTATTCGGAAGGTCTATGTCTACATATGTAAAATAGAGGAAAGTTTTCATTATTAAATTTATTTATCAGTTATTGAATTGAAAATGAAATTTTATTAACATTTGAAAAATTAAAATTTGCCTTTTTTGTAACTCTTGCTTGTCTTTTTCATTTAAAAACTGGTATTATGTTTTTTCGTTAAAGAATTTGAAGAGAAATTCTTTTTAATTTTTATGTGTCGTCACACTATTAAATTAAAAAAATATATCAATTATTAAAAAAAAAATAGAATTTTATGAGAAAATTTCAAAATTTAAAAGATAGCTAATGTTGTTCTTGATTCGTAGCTTTCTCGCATAATTAAATTTTATTGAAAAAATAATTTCAAATTTTTGTCGAGTTTAACTTTAAAAAATATGAAAAATTTATTTTTTATATAATTGTAATTATTATTTAAAAATAAAAAATTTAAAACAATCTTATTAATTCGAACATCATTTTATGGACTTTGACCTTAAAAAACGCTGTTATTAAAAATTTAATTGAAATCCTTGATTAATAATCAAAAAGAAAGAAACCTAAGAAACTAAATTTAATTAATATCAATTTGGTCTATTTATTAAAAGTAAATGACAATTTTTGTTTTTATTGTTTTGTAATTTTAAAGTGACCTAACTTTTAAATCATTAAAATATAATTGAAAATTCTAATATTTTAATAAAATTTTCAAATAAAATAATTTGAATAAAGCTTAATGTTATCTATTTTTTAATGTCTAGAAATAAAATTTTAATTCAAAAAAAAATAATTTTTAAAGCTGTATTTTATATCGTTTCGGACTTATACCAGAACTCATCTGGATAGTGTGGCCCGATGAACCCAATTGTTCAAATAATAGAGTTAATTTTTAAAATAAATACTCATCAAATTCTTAATGTTTTTCTCTATTAAATATTAGATTTGTTTACCTTTATTATGAAAAAATGACAATTTATGCCGTTCTTTAATTATAGCTTTAATTCGCTCTTAATTTATTTAAATCAGATAATAAAATAAAATAAAACAAAAGATAGATCCAAATTTTGTTATCAATTTGGAATATACATGTTCAGGGACTTGAATAAACAAAAATATGGTATAAAATCTACCTTTATCGATTAAAATGAATAATTATTTCTTTTTTTTATTCTATTTTTCTTTTATTGTCAAACAAGGAGAAAGTAAATGCTTGAAAAAGGTGAATTTGGAGTTTTTTAAAACGATCTAATCAGCCATCAAATCCAAAACACTTTGACGGAAGTAACGATATTGAATGCCTTCAAATTGGACTGGAAACTAGTAGTTGTGGCATAGAAGTCAATAAAGTGATTTGCTCTATTTAATCAGTAAGCTTTACTACTTCAAATATTATTTTATAAAATTTCTAGCTATCAAGTGGGCCAATGTCATCCAGCAAAACAATTAATATCTTTAAATTAGGAAGTATCGCTTGAATGAAAATTTTTCATTATTTGAAAATGAAATTTTAGAATCAAAATATTAAAATAAAGTACTGATTCTGATAAGATTAAAAAAAAACTAAAAAAAGATTTAAGTATTGCAAAAAGATTAACAAACCACCTGAAGGAACTTGATTTTAATTCATCGCTAGATCAGCACACACAGTCAGATGAAATCTCAACTCGAGGCGTCTATAGCCAAGGACAAAGATGTGATGAGCTGGCATAATTGATTTATTAAAAGTAGCAATGCTTCTAGAAACAGATATACTTACAAAAGTATGCTATTACTCAAGCCCTGATGCTAAGTCAGAACATTGGACTAACATTAAAACTCTTATTGTGCTAGATTATTAGACTCATGAAAAAAAAACTGCTAAAAAAAAACAAACAAAATTGTTAAAAAATATTTTTTCCATTAAAAAAATTGGTTGAAAATTATTGTGAATTAAATTCCAGCCAAAACAAAAATTATCGTGAATACTCTGCCTGCTGATTTTATACATAATTAATAATAAAAATATTTTCTATATCTTAAATTATTTTTTAAATATTTATTTAATTATTATAATAAAGTAATAATTAAAATATTACTTTTTAATTTAAAAAATTTCTCATTTTTTTTCGATTTTTGATAACATCACTTTAACATATTTATTGCTTCTAGTCTAAAACAAAAAAATACATAAAATTTTGTCAATATCTACCATAACCATGTATTTTTGATTAAATTAAAAAAAAGTCTTTTTATCTAAAGAAATCAACAATTATATAAGTGTACTTGGACCTTATACAAAAAACTCTTCTACACAAAAAAAATAATCAAACATAATTTTTTTCGCTTAAACATCTTCACTAATAAACCATTATTTTTTCATGCTAAAAATTTATATTTTTTAAATCCTCCGAAATTTTTTTGAACCAAAAATTGATGCAAAAAGATATGTGTCCATGTCTAAAATAAATGTCCTATCTATGATTCAGTTAAACATGTAGGGATACCTTCGAATAGAGAATAGAGTAGAGGAAGGTGCGCAGAAGCCTAAAGTGCTTTTTTATACTTTTTCAAGTTTAAAAAATTTAGAGTGAAATTTTGATAGGTATTCAAAAGCCTATCATTTAAATTAAAAGTAAACCAGCCACGAATAAAGAAAATGGGAATATTTTTTTGATGGCAAAAGAATTTCAATTAAGATTTGAAAAAATAACTAAAAATATTCAAAAACTAAATTTGTCGTCTGGGACCAGTAAAATATTCGTCTAAGAGTAAAACTAAAATTATTATTTTAACATAGATAAACTAATAAAAGTAAACTCTAAAATAAAATTCAATATTGGTACTTTTTTTTAAAAAAATACAATTTAAATTTTTGTACATTATTATTTTTTCAAATTGTCTCAATTTTTGTTCATACTTAATTGAATTTCAATAGAGTTGAAGCAATTTGCCAAAAAAATAAACAAGAAAATTATTATTGGCATAAAAATAATTAAAAAAAAATGATATGTTTTTTTTTTTACATTAGCAGAATCTAGAATTAGTTTGTTATTGTTTTTTTACTTGGAAACCATGTGAATTCAGAGGTGAATCTATACAAATATGATGATCGGAAATGAAAATACTGTAGATAAATTGCTTATTTGGTCTAGGTTGAAAAACCTCGTACATACTCGGTTCTGGTACTCTAATGTCAAACAAAAAATATTGTCCATGCATGCAAAGCTTTTGACCGAAAAGAAAAGTTTAACTAGGTACTAAAATCGAAGCCTTTTATAGCAATGAAGCTCTGGCAACCTTTGTTTACAACCAGTTAATTTAAGATTTTCTGGCAAAAGAAAAAATTTAAAATTAACTTATCAAAATTAGCTTTTTTTATTTGATTTTGCTTAATTAAATTTTAGCTCTAGATGCAAGAGTAGGTAAATATTTAGAAATAATGAGTATTCCAGTATCGAGCTTATTCAGCAGCACAGTAGAAAATTTAATATTTTATTTAATTTTTAGTCCTCACTTATAAGGTAACACAATAATTGATGAATACGAAGCCTTGGTAGTTTTTATATTGTTTGATCAAATAATGATAGAAAAATAAATCTGATGATAAAAAGCTGAATTTAAAAAAAATTAAAAATAACTTTTTTTATTTTAATGGAACTGCAGAACGTATATTCGATTGGATGAAAATAAATTATTATTTTTTGAACAAGAATAAACAGAGACTGGAAATGTTGAACTTGATTTTTTTTCTCCTTAAAAAAGAATGGTAAAATATCGAAACAAATTAAAAAGCTAATTTTTAAGAAATATAATACACCTTTGAGTAAACTTAAACTAAAATTTTTATTTCGGAATCCTATCAAATTTATAGCTCATTTTCAACTTTTTTTTTAGTTCATATTTGTTTAATTGAAAATTAAGATTTGTATTTTTGGTTGCTCACCACTACAGAAGTGTGATGAAAATAAATTTTTAGAATTCAAAAATTTTTTATTCTCTGATTATCGACCCTGGAATTATTTAATCCGGTCAATCAGACCAAATATTGAATATATTAAAATAACTTTTTATTATTAATTTAGAGCTAATCACTGAATTTTAGCTCACTACATACACATTAGACTTCCTTCAATAAACTATTCTAATATTACAAAAACTAGACATTAAAGTTAAATTATTTTTATTTCTAAATTTGCATGAACTGCTTTTAAATGAACTTAATAATGCTTTTTTTTTAAATTAAATGAAAAAATTGTTAAATTATCCAAAATTTTATTTCAAAAAAAAATTATAAAGAACCAATATTTAAAAATTATTAAATGTCAACCAGTGGACAGATTGATAATTTGCAAGAATCGGTCAAGTCTTGGATCACAAATCTCGACTCACTTGAGATTTATAATCTGGACCGATTACTTAATAAAGTGTAACTATTGGCACCAACTAAGAATTCAATTCATCATCTTCTTTTTTAAAAATATTTAGATCAGAAATTCCATTACAAAATATTAATTTGAACAACTTGTTTGAATTTGAAAATAGTAAGCCTATATCGGAATTGATTGTTCGCCGTGATCCAACATCTGGCCAAATACTTGATTTCTATGAGGTTTACTAAGCAATAAAACTAAGGAAAAAAAATTTTTATGGTTCATTTTTTTTAGGATTTCAAAGATTTTACAGAAAAAGAGGACACTATTCCATGCTTATTTGACGAAAATCAGCTTGATTTAAAAGGTATAATAAAAGAAGGTCAAATAAAATAAAATTTTAAATTAAAAAAAAGATTTGCTCTATCAAATACCCTCGATTGGTGATGGAATTGATTTTTCCCAGAAAACTTCCGAAGTTCTCAAATCAAAAGAGGCTTTTCCAGAGAGTTCAACAATGGTAGATTTGAGTAAAGCTCTATTTCACCAAACAATGACAGATGAGTCTCTCTTGGACATATCAAGTCAATCGTATCTAGATGAATCATATGTAAACCAGTCTTTTTTGCAAAGTGATAATGACATAACCATATCGGAAATATTGACCGAAAACTTGGAAAGTCAAGACATGTGGACTAAAAAAGAAGAAGTTAGTCGGGCCTCATCAGGATCTTCGTCACCCTTGGTTGAAGATTTGATCTCAAAACGGAAAAATAAAAAATACGCAATTTTGTCAGATCTTAAGCTAGCTAAGAGTTTTGATGAAATCAAGTCAAAATTGGCACATCAAGTAAATCATAGTTTCTTTTTTTTTAAATTGGTTTTCATTGTGATTTCATTTTTTTAGTGGCCATTTGAGCTTGACATTTTTCAAAAACAAGCTGTTTATTTAATGGAAAACTCAGAAAATGTATTTGTTGCCGCGCATACTTCAGCTGGTAAAACAGTGGTGGCTGAATATGCCATAGCCTTGTCTTTCAAGCATAAAACAAAGTATTTTTTTTCCAAAATTTAATCAATCAAAAATAAATTTTTTATTTTTATTTAGAGTTATTTACACATCACCAATTAAAGCCTTATCTAACCAAAAATTTCGAGAATTCAAAGCGATTTTTGACGATGTTGGTTTGATTACTGGTGATATTCAAATAGCTCCTGAGGCATCATGTTTGATAATGACCACAGAAATTCTGCGCTCTATGCTTTACAGAAGATCAGAAACACTTCATGATCTCGAATGGGTTATATTTGACGAAGTTCATTATATGAATGATGCTCATGTGGGTTTAAAATAATTTTTTTTTTCTTAATTTTAATAAATTCTAAAAATAGAGAGGCGTAGTTTGGGAAGAAGTTTTAATTTTGCTGCCGGATCACATTAATATCGTGATGTTGAGTGCAACTATTCCGAACCATATGGAATTTGCCGAATGGGTCGGGTAAAAATTTTTTTTTTTTCTTAGATTCGTTTAATTTAGATTTGAAAAACTTAAATCACAAATTAAGTTAACTTGTCTGGCTTGGCATTTTTAAGTCTTAGGATTCGAAAAAAATTTGATAACATTTGCTTGAGAATATTTTTCTTTTTTGATAGAAAAATAAAACAAAGACACATTTATGTGATGTCGACCAAAAAGAGACCAGTACCATTGGAACATTATTTGTACACGGGCAATAGTTCAAAAACAAGCAACGAATTTTATCTCTTAATTGATTCGAGTGAAAATTTTCTATCCAAAAAGTAAAAATAATTTAAAAAGATCTATTTTCAAATGTTTTTATTTAAATACTGAGAAGTTATTTTAAGGCAGTTGATGTTAAAAACGAAAGAACCAAGTCTTCTGCGGGAAAATTCGGTCCAAAAGGTACAAAGCAGAATGTCTCATTTGCTCAGGTTAATTAAATTTTTGAAAAAAAAAAGTACAAAAATTTTCTCAAATTTAAGGAAAAAAATATCTGGCTATCTTTAATTGATGTATTGAACAAAAAACAACTTCTTCCTGTTGTTATTTTCACTTTTTCACGCAAACGCTGTGATGATAATATATTTCTTTTGTCCAACTTGGACTTGAACACCGCAGCTGAAAAGAGCAAAATTCATTTGTTCATCAAAAATTCTCTTTCAGCCCTTAGTGAAGAGGACAGAAACATCCCTCAAATAACTCATTTGTCCGAGTCATTGGCAAGAGGCATTGGTGTGCATCACAGTGGAATTTTGCCAATAATGAAGGAGATAATCGAGCTCTTGTTTCAAACTAGTCTGATCAAGGTACTTTTTGCAACTGAAACGTTTGCCATGGGCATCAACATGCCAGCCAGAACTGTCATATTCGATTCTATTCGCAAGCATGATGGAACCAAGTATCGTGGTTTACAGGCAAGTGAATACATTCAAATGGCTGGCAGGGCCGGAAGACGTGGCCTGGATGCCACTGGTACAGTTATAGTCCTGTGCAAAAATGAAATACCTGATATCAAAGATCTACAAGATATTATGAAAGGAAAACCGTCTCAACTTGAATCCAAATTCAGAATAACCTATTCAATGATTTTGTCACTGTTGAGAAAAAAAGACATGCGAATTCAGGATTTTATGAGGCGCAGCTTTTCTGAGCACAAAATGACAGACACGGCTGAAAATCCGGCAGTTTATGAGGCAGCAAATATTTATTTAAATGAAAAATTGGAATACTTTAGACAAAAGTGTCACAATGAGTCAAGTATTGAAACATGTGCGTACTGCAACGAGGCCAAAATGAATCACTATTATCAGCTCTGCGCTGAATACTCTCTGACACATAAGGAATTTTTTGACAAACTGCATGTAAAAGGTCTGATATTTAAAACTTTGGTACAAGGTAGAGTGGTTTTTGTGCGATCAATGCACAAATCTGATCCCAAGGAGAAAAACATTGTATACAAGCTCGCTCCGGTGATTCTGGTGGAAGCGTTTAGTCGAGATGTAAATTCAGCATTGGCCTTGAGTCTTGATGAAGTTGGTGTTCTAAAAAGTGGAGATGATGACTTATGGGAAGAGGACGACTCTATTACTAATAAAATGACTTCATTTTATGACAAAACAAATCCGCAATATGAACATTTGATAGAAAAATTGAAGAGCTTCAAGACTAATGAAATTCAAATTCCTCTTGTTCTAAAATCTCTGGAAACCTTTAAAAATATCAAAAATGCCACACTAATCAAAATTAAATATGCGGATATTCAATTAATTTCATCCAAATTAGTCGTCAAAAATTCCCAATTCAATTTTGATTTTTCGTTTATCAGTCTTTTAGACCAGTTTAATGAGTTTAACTTTACGCAACGAAATATCAAATTTGTGCAGTAAGATTTTTCACAATATTTTATTTTCTTTAAAAAATTAAAAATTAAATAAGTTAAAAACCATTTCTAGAAATGCCTCTTTTAGAAGGGTTTCTGATAAAAATTAATTTTTGAAATTAGAATCATAAAAAATTTTATTTTTTATTAACTTTTCGAAGCCAATAAGTATTTTAGAACTAGTTTTAAAAATGATGAAAATATATTTTATCGTTTGAATTAAATTATTGAAATTTCTTAAATATTCTTATGATTTGATCTATTTTTTCTTTAAACTATGCTAATTCTGGTCAACTTTAAAACTTAATAATGCTTATGAAAAAAAGAGTCAACATTAAAAGTGGACACTAGCAAAAAATATGTTTTTTAAAAGGTTGAATACTTCAAAGGTCAGTGAAAACAACTTCGATAATTCCAACTTTTTAACTAGATAAATAATAATACATACCATTCCTGACATTACGTACCTAAATTTGTACGTGCCTTAGGCATTCAGCTACAGCTATTTAGTCGCTTCAATAGTCAATTCAAATAAGTTTATTATTATTATTTATTTAAAAAATGAGGCCTTGAAGGTAATGGTAAAAAAAATATTTTCAAACACATTCTATCACAATATTTAAAAACTTGTCGAAGATGTATTTTTTCAATTGATTTTGAAAAATTATTTCATTTGATTACAAATCTGCTAGTCAGAAATTATAATTCTGTAGTAGACCTTGACTAAATATTTGATATCTTTTTTCCTTTTTTAGAAAATTTTACATCAACGATGCACAGATTTTTAATAATATAAAAAAATTAATCTAAAAACATTTCAATAAAAAATTTTAAATTTTGATCAAAAAATATTTAGATATACCATTTTTAAATAAATGATAAAGAAGATTTTGATAATGACAATTTATAGTTAGTAAAAATTTTAATTCGTTTTTTCAATCTGCTCCATGGGTTTCGGTAACTTTTTAAAACAATTTTAAATTTATTAAGAATTATTCATATTTATATTTTTTTAATCTGTTAAATGTAAGAATTAATTATGTTGAATTAAAAAAATTATCTAAAACAAAAGTTAGTTTTAATTTTGATAATTTTTTTTTAAATGAAAAATTATATAAATTTAAAACAAAATAAAATTAACAAAGAGATTGAATAAATGAAAAATTATAAATAATTAAAATTAAATTAAAAGAATTAAAAAAAGTCGACACAATTGAATTTTAGCTAGTCTCTTTGGAGGACTTTGGAGTTTTTTGAAATTTTAAAAGTCAATCAGTAAACTTAAAAAAAAAAACAGATCATTTAACATCCTAAAAATCTGAAATTTTTATATTAGGAGACTTTTATTCAATTTAATATCAAAATACACATTTAATAAATATTGGGAAAAGAAAAACAAAAAAAAAACTATTTTCAATAAAGTTTTAAACAATTTCCCCAGTTATTCAGTATGGAAGATTTTTGTAAATATGGTTAATTTTTTTCAAGGGAACTCAACAGGGAATTATCAAAGAGTACATCTTTTGTTAATTTGGCTTCAGAGCTTTTCCGCTTCACTGAATCCTATACAGCAACGTGTCTTAAGAGCGAAAACGATTCGTTGCTTTCAACCAATTTGATAATAGACTTTACCAAAGACTTGAAAATCCAAGATATTCAATTTGTAGAAGTTTATGACAACTACAAAAGAACTGTCAATAATTTGAATAATTTCAATTGTTTGGACTGTCCAAAGTTTTCTGAACATGTAAAAAAGAAATTTATAAAATTAAATATTTGTTATATTTAAATTTAAGTTTGATCAAATTTTGGTAGAAAACTCAATTCAAGATCGCATAAACTATGTGGTCGATGTTATTAGTGGAAATAGTTTACTTTTGGTCTCAGAATATAGATACCGAATTGAAGTCTTAAAAAAACTTCGTTTAATTGACGAAAGAAATTTTGTGCTTTTAAAAGGCAAAGTTGCTTTAGAAATCAGTATGGCCGAACTTTTGATCACTGAATTAATCATTGAAAATGTGTTTTCACAAATGCAACCATGCGAAATTGTGTCTCTTTTATCAGCCATTGTCTATCAACAAAAATCTTCCCAAGACGATGAGAATTACTTAAAAACCAGCTTTAACAACGCTGCTTTAGATCAAGGAAGAGATAAAATGTACGAAATTGCAGTTCAATTAAATAAAGTTCAAGCAGAATGTCAATTGCAAGTTGGTAATGAAGATGACTATGTGGAACAGCTAAATTTTGGTTTAGTTCCTGTTGTATATGAGTGGAGTAGAGGTGTTTCATTCAGCAAAATTAAAACTTTAACAGATACACAAGAAGGAATAATTGTGAAGACAATTCAGCGTTTGGATGAATTGTGTAATAATTTAAAGAATGCAGCTAAAATTATTGGTGATACTGTCTTAGAGTCCAAAATAGAGCAATGTTCAGTTTTGATTAGAAGAGATATTGTTTTTGCCGCTTCTCTCTATGTTAAAAACCAATAATGTTATAATTTAAACTTTTTAATAAATATTTTTTTCCATCTCATTTAACTAATTTAATTGATTGTATGGATTCGTTTTATGGTAATATTTGATGAATTACATTTGAAAATATTAAACACAGCACTAAATCAATTTTTTTCTTAATTAAAAAATTAAATTGAATTTTATAATATATTTTAAATAATTAAAATATAAATACCCAGAAAAATAAAATTAATTTGTGAAAAATGGCTTATAGGAATTTTTTTAATTCCGAAAAATAATAATCTCGAACAATATCGAACACTGTTTTCAAAATGATATAGTGACATCTCTTTAATACCAAATATTGCTTAAAATTGGATTGTTTTTTAAATTTTGGGTCAACATTAGTATCATGTCCCTAATATTGAATAAAATGAAATAAAAAATTAATTAATTTTTTTTTAATTTAAAAATAGGAATAATTTTTATTGTTTATTTAATGAGTTTATTTTAAGTTAATGGTTTAAATAAATAAAAGTTCGTTTAGAAACGCTGAAAAGAGAGGCAAAAAAGGAATAACAATTAAAAAATCAAAAGCAAAAAAAAGTGATAAAATCTAAAAAAAATAAATGTTTTAAACATATCAATTAATTATTTGTTTGTTAAATTTAGATGATGCACAATTGAGATTATGAATCATCTTTATAAATTTTGTTAATATTCTAAATATCTGATTGAGAACTTATAAATTAGAACGTTAGTTAAGATTAATAATTTTTATTCTTAATGAAAAATCAAAGCAAAAAATAATTTTAAAATCTTAAATTTTTCAATAATTTTTTATATCTAAAATTAAAAATGCATCATCAAATTGAATTTAAATGAAAAATAAATTTTTAATGATTAAGAAAAAGTATTGCTGTAGTTTTGTCAATTCCATTATGATAAATACTAACCAAATTTTAAATAGAAATCAATACTTGATTTCAAATTTTAGAAAAAAAATTATAATTTAAGTCACTTTAATAAAAACATTCTGAGATAGTCTGTAAACTTCCTCATACTTTAAACCCGAGGTAATTAATGTTAAAAAAAAAAAGAAAATCATTTTCTTTTATTTTAAATTTTAATTGTAAAGTTTACAATTAAAATTTAAAGTTAATATTTAAAACTGTTTTGACTATTCATACTTAAATCCAAAAATTTCGACTATTCTTGCATAAAAAATATAAGATAAATTTGTATAAGAAAATTATTTTTTTAAATCTTTGATTTTCTGAAGTTTTGATTATACATATTTTATTGTCTAAATAATAAGATAAATATTTAAAATATTGTTTGTAAAGAAAAACTAGGAAATAAAATTTAATTTTAATTAATTTTAAAAAATATTGCTTAGTTTCTAAAAATTCTAGATTCAAATTATTTCTATTGCTTACGCATTTAAAACAATCAGACCAAATCATACTTGATTAAAACTTATTCAATGTCAACTTCAAATTCGACCGACTCGTCGTTGGAAGATATTAAATTCAAAGAAAGGAATCGCAAAGTCAGAGATCGCTCAATTTTTAGAAATAGTAAGATACTAAGAAAAAATGAAGAAAAGATTATAAAAATTCGAATAGACATCATGTGTCCCAATCTCTCAAATTATTTTGATCAGATTGATAAAGGTCTTGGCTTAAGAAAAATCTTCATTGAAATAGATAGAAGCGATACCAAACCAATAAAAGACTATTTCGAAGAGGATTCTGATGAGCATTCTGCTGAAGATTATGATGATAATTCATTCAATATTCCTAATATAATTGATATACTTAAACCAAATTATTCCTTAAAACCAACAATTTCTAGATCTAAAACTGATGAAAATTTTATTAAAATTGAAGGAAATGATTTATACAGACGACGCTCTTCGCTACAACACAGTCAATACTCAACTTTTCTAAAATATCCAAGGGAACTTCTTCCTTGGCAGAAGTTCCTTTTCAAATCAAAAAGAACCCTTAGATTCAATTCTTTTACAGGCAACGTGATAGAAAAGAGTGGAGACTCTGTTGCAGAAATTATTAACTATGAACACGAGACTTATGCTGATCAAAATACTCAGAATCATATCAAGGCTCAAATATTGACCAATCCCAAATTAAGCATAATCATTTCACGTGATCATGAAAGCATAACCACCATCAAAGAAAAGCTCTCAGGAAATGAGCGCTTGGTAAAATCAAAAAGACTTATTTTTGACTTTACCAAAATGGAAGAAATAAACAAAATTTACAATCCAAGTACATTTTTCACATATTTTAGATATCCATACGCAAAAATATGTGAATTAGACTACCGAAGTTTAATGTCAAATGATATAAATTCAAATTCTTCTTCTAAACCAAGACAGTTTGAGCTCTCAAATGGCAATTCGAACTGTGAAATTGGTGTAAACTTATGGGAAAATACAAGATACGAAAGTTTCTATACTTATCATCCTTTGTACATTCAATTTAAAGATTTAGAAATGAGCAACGATGAGATCATAGATTTTATTAGCCAAAATTTAATTGAAAAAATGTCACAAATAAATCAAGAATTGATAAATTATATAAATTTGAAATTTCCATTAGACTTTTTGTTTTATAATGCAGGCAGAAAAAGTCCTTCGACCAAAGATTTGACCATTCAAGCACAAGAACCCGAATTCTATTTGCTTGCTTACCAGGTCCTTGATGAAAAATTTGAACGACTCGAAGATGAATTAATTGAATTAGTCAAAATAAATTATTCCACTTTGTACGGAACTGATGCCAAATCCATCAAAAAAGCTATTTATTCTGCGATCGGTGATCAAGCAGAGTCTTATAGTTGTAACTTTTTCCGTATGTGTCACTATGTAATTTTGATGAAACAACCTCGCATTAACTTGGATCTTTTGCTAAAAAATGAGATTTTAATGAAGGATTTTGAATTGATCATAGATTTAGATTTAAGTGACGATGATTCAGAGATTAGGATCACCAAATTGCATTTTTAAACCCCTAGTTTCTACAATAATGGTTATCAAATATCAGTTTAGTTGTGTATACCAGTTAAGTATTGTAAATTATTGATTTTTTTAAATAAAATGAATTAAAAATTTCGAATTAACAATTCATAAATCTCTTTTCATTTAAAACGAAATTTTCCACTTTTTCCATTTATCTATTTGAATGATTTTCCAACTTTCCGCTTGGTATCTGATTTCTAGTATTGTTGAAACAAAGCAGCTGAAAATACAATTTGGTGATTTTTTAGTATATACACATATTTGAATTTTAATATAAACTTAATTTGGCTATTTTTCTTAAATACAATGATTTTAAATTTTTTAAATTATCCAAATTTTATTGAGAATAAAAAAAATACAAAGAATCTTTATTCTAAAAATTATTAAATGTCAATTATTGGACATATTTGGAGCTGATAATTTGCTATTTTTTTGTTTTTATAAGTTATCAAATCAAAAGAGGCTTTTCCAGAGAATTCAACAATGGTTGCTCTCTTTCACCAAACAATGACAGATGAGTCTCATTTGGACATATCAATTCGTTTGTATCTAGATGAATCAGTTGCAAACCAGTCTTTGTTGCAAAGTGATTTTTAGTGGTCCTTTGATTTTTAAATTTTTCAAGCTGTTAATATAATGGAAAACTCAGAAAATAGAAAAGTGTAGTTTGGGATGAAGTTATAATTTTGCTGCCGAATCACATTAATATTGTGATATTAAGTGCAACTATTCCGAACCAGAGTTGTTTAAAAGTCATAAAAGACTTGACAATTTGTAAATTTATTTTCTTAAAAAAAATTTTTTGACTTGACTTGTAAATTTAAAAAAAATTCATGTTAATTCAAAAGACTTTAAAAAAAAATTATTATTTTAATTTTTACTCTAGTTTTTTGATAACTCTTTATGATCCTTGCATAGTTTTTTGAAAAATATTAAAATTCTGATTAAGAGAAAATACCTATTTGAACCTGATCTTTTAATAAAAAAATGTTTACTTTTTAACTCCTTTCTTTTTAAAAAAAATAGTGTTATAATTAAAGTTTTTTCAATTTTTCTCTTTTTTTTTAAAAGGCTTAAAACCAAATACATCACATCCTCCCAATTTTTATTAAAAAACTAAACCAAAACAAAAAAAAATACTATTTCTAAACTGATATAACCTGACTAATATATAAAAATATAAATAAACAAAATAATGTAGACGTCCAACAAAAAGAAAGTCAGTTTTGCTCAAAAAACCTCGTTTTGTTTTTATATATATGTTTTTCAGTTTCAGTTATTAGTTTTTTTTGTTTTTAGTTTAGTTTTTTGTATTATTATTTTAAGTTATATAATTTAGTTTTTTTTGGTTTTGGATTTGGACCTCGTGTCCCAATAAAGTTATTTAAAAACCTTATTGTTTTAATCCGAAACCCTCGAGTCTAGAATAGGACTTGAGAAGTCTGACTGGATAGTAAAAGCCTACCAGCAGACCACAGAATATTACAGTGGTGCCCAATTAGCTGAACAGTTTATAAACAGTAAACGTTCGGATCGAACTCACGAGACAGAAAGAACTCAGGTGGTAGTGTAGGTTAGTTTGCTGAAGCAGCAAGTGGATTTGTGTAGACTAGGGACGCAGTGACGAGACGTCTAACAATCAAAGAAGTTGTGCAATACTGAATACACGTGTAGAAACCACATAAGGGTGATCTGATTTGGCGAATCGACTATAGATTTAGTGATTCACGTGGAGCAAGAATAAATAAAATCAATTGGAAATCAGTTAGACTAGGGACGCAGCGACGAGACGTCTATCTGAGCGATTTAGTGTTGGAAACACGAGTGAAAAGAAAACAAGAGAAAGACTGATTCTTTAATTGTTGTTGGGTTTAAAATTACAAGACCAGGGACGCAGAGACGTGACGTCATTGTAGTTCAAAACGTGAAGTGGTTTACAACCATATCCTTTTTAATCGGTGAATTAAAAAAGGAAACTTTTAAAAACAACCATCCCAATGGACGAAACAGTGGAACTCCTGTCGATCATGGCAACAGCTTTGTTCGGAACACGGAGAGAAACAAAGAAGGTGGTTGAAGACGTCGTGGTACCAAAAGCGTGGTTCGAACACTATATGGAGATAGTGGAAACCACGTGGACCGATTATTACATCGGGTTCATAGCGACACTATTCAGCATCATAGTGATCAGCACGTGGTATGGAACAAGGCGCCGGAACAAAACCTTAGACGATAAGTTCAACAGAATCGACGCGAGACTCGATCAATTGATGGGAAATATCAATAATAGACCCCAAGACTTCATATGCTCAAATGTTAACACGAACAGGTTGGACATTAAAAAAGCAATGGAGACTACAAGGACATCATCCATGGAAGCAAGGAGGCAAACATCGCCGGAAATTTCAGACAACACATTAACAACCCAGACGTCTGATATTGGACCACCCAAGAGTTGTAGCACACCGACCACAAAACAGGTAAGAGAATGGTACAATGACCATAACAGGATTGAAGGTCAACCAAATAAAGTACTCATCGAGGAAGTGAACCCCACTGCACCGAGAGCGGACAATACTTTTATCGACCTGAGTAGACAAGTGCGATTTAAAATGCCCAACACATCGAGCCAGCACAACTCCGGACAAAAGATTGAGACGATAAATCCATACCCGATATTATTTGTTTCACCACCAGACAAATTTGACCCCAAAAGAACAGACGTCAGACAGTGGATCAAAGACTTCGATATGTTCATCGAATCAAACAACATCAACTCACACAAATTGAACATCGTCATTGCACATTTGGACCATGAAACAAGAAAGATCATTGAAAACAGCCAGTTCAGTCTAAATGAAGAAACTGCTTATGCGGAATTGAAAACACTTTTAAGCCAACTCTACGGAAGAAAAACAACTCCGAATCTGGAACTTAAAAGACAGTTCACAGAGAGAGTTCAAAGTTTCCACGAAAACGTCTACCTATACGCTTCACAACTTAAAGTAATGTCCAAACAGTCTCATTATGAACTTTTACCATATCAAAGGGACAATCTGGTGAAGGAACAGTTCATACGTGGACTAAGAGACAAATTCCTGCGCACACGACTACAGATCATAAGAGAAGACATGTCATTAAAAGACATTATAGAGGAGGCGGCCAGATATGAAAGAGCGGTTGAGGAAGTCCAAGAGTTCCCAGAAAGAACAAAAAAAGCGGATTTTGAAGAGAAAATTGAAAAACATTTTTACAAACCACAACAAACACATAATCTTCAAACAACACAACAACAAAACACGCCAGGGTCCGATCAAATTATTTGCTACAACTGCAAACAAGAAGGACACTATAGCAGAAGTTGCCCGCATAAACCGAAATACACAGTAAACAACATTGAAACGACACCAATGCACGGATTCTGCAAAATTAACAATACTGGCGTAAGATTTTTGGTAGACACAGGTTCTAAGCATTCAATTTTGAGCGCGAAAACATGTCAAAAGCTTAGATTAAAACCACAAAAAAGCTCGATTGAACTGCATAACGCTGATGGAAATAAAATAGGAATAATCGGTCGCGCCGATGTAGACGTCAAAATAAACAATGAGTCAAACAAAATTATAATGATTATAGTTGAGAATTTAGTCAATGAAATGATTTTGGGTGTAGATGATCTAAACAAATTTAGAAGCCCAAGACGTCTTGTAAATTCGTTAAAGCAGTGGACCTCTAGCACATTGTGTAAACTCGAACCAGGAAAATTTAGAAAACCGACTAAAAAGCTGACCCAAATGAAGAGCAAAATCGAAACTACACAAAAGGAAACCAATGACATTTTAAAAGCAAATGATGCTTCCAAAATTACGGGAAAAGTATGTAAAACAACCTCGTTAGCGGTTATAAACAAAATTCAAGAAAAAACATCTATCAAACAAGAATTTAGCGAAGAACAACTCGAGAACGCGAGAAAAAAGATAGACGAAAAAGTAACCGAAATTTCAGCCACTAACCTGACAGATCTTACACCAACAAACAAAACACAGCACACCATCAAAGTAACCGATAAAACGCCCTTTCATATCAAAACGAGACCGGTACCATACGCCAAGAAGGAGGAATTCAAGGCATTAATCGAAGAAATGCTCGAAGCCAACCTAATCAGACGTTCAAAATCCCCTTATTCCTCACCCGTCCATCTAGTAAAAAAGCCAGAGGGTGGAATACGCATGACAATTGATTATAGAAAACTGAACAGGCGAACAGTCAAGGATAACTACCCGTTACCGAGAATAGACGTCACACTATACAGCCTTAAAAATGCTAAAGTTTTCTCAAAAATAGACTTTCACTCAGGCTATTTTCAAATACTCATGAAACCAGAAAGTAGACCGTACACAGCATTCAGTTGCGAATATGGGTTATTTGAGTTCAACGTAATGCCAATGGGACTGACAAACTCCGGTGCAACCTTCCAAAGACATATGGACGATATTTTCAAAGATTTGATAGACAAATTCCTCATGGTCTATATCGACGATATAATTGTTTATTCAGAAACAATCGAGAAACACTTCGAACATCTCGAAATAGTATTTGATATTATAAAAAAAACAAAATTTAAAAATTAAGCCGAAAAAATGCAAATTTTTTCAGACGTCTATTAATTTTCTAGGGCATGCAGTGAACAATGGAGAAATCAGACCAGCAGCAGAAAAAGTAGAAGCCATTAAAAATCAGAAAAGACCCGAAAACGTTGAGAACATCCAATCTTTCATAGGTATGGCCTCTCACTACAGAAAGTTCATTAAGGATTTCGGTAAAACGGCTTTCCCTCTACATGAACTTTGCGCCAAAGACGTCACTTTCGTCTGGAGTGACGAATGCCAAGCCGCCTTCGACAAGCTAAAAGATGCGCTTACCAACGAACCAGTCTTGACAATACCAGACTTCAAAAAGCGATTCTTTTTAGAAACAGACGCTTCAAACAAGGGAATCGGCGCAGTATTGTCACAAATGGACTCAGAAGGGAAGTTAAGACCAGTAGCTTACTACTCAAGGAAACTGAGCAAAGCAGAGCAAAATTACTCAGCGTCGGAAAGAGAAATGCTTGCAATAGTAAACGCAGTCGAACATTTTAAAGAATTCTTATATGGTGCCGAATTCACAATTGTCACAGACCATCAACCACTAAAATGGATTAACAGCGTAAAAAATCCCGCTCCACGTCTAATAAGATGGATAATTAGACTCGAAAATTATGAATTTGACATTTTATATAGACCAGGCGTCGACAACCAAGCAGCTGACGGATTGTCCAGATGGCCTATGGACAAACTAACAGAGACGTCTGAGGACGAAAACGAAAATTTCATCATAAATAATTTGTTAGAAAAAGGGTCAATCAACACAATTATGTTAAAAAATTTAGAAGGCGATTTAAGTAACCTCAACACCGACGAAAACATCGAATGGATCAAAAAAGTGATTGAAAGTGAAATAGGACACCAAGAAATCGAAGTTCAAAAATTAAACGACGAACAGGCTGACCTATTGAAACAGTCACAAAATCTCAAAGTACATAAAAATCAACTTTGGAGAGTAATCGAGAACGATAACGATCAAATACTCCAACTGGTAGTTCCTGAAGCTGACCGAAGGAAAATAATAGAATTCAACCACTCTTCGATTCTATGTGGACATTTTAAATTTGAAAAAACAATCGCCCGGATCAAAAGAAAATTTTATTGGCCGAAAATGAACGTCGATATTGCAAAATTCATTGAGGAGTGCATAGTATGCCAAAAGACGTCCAACACAAAAAACAAGATCAAAATTCCTTTAAACCCAATACTTCCGTCCTTCCCACTCGAAATAGTCAACACAGACATTGTAGGACCGTTAAAAGTTAGTAAGAACGGATTTAAATATATTTTAGTAGTTATTGATCATTTTACCAAATGGGTGGTGTTATACGCACTCAAAAATATCGACGCAAGGACAACTGCAAAAGCATTATTTGATTTTATATGCCGATATGGTATACCTGACGCCTTCTTATCAGACCAGGGAAAAAATTATCAAGCCCAATTACTTCAAGAGCTTTGGGAACTTCTCGATATTAGACGTCTCAGAACAAGTCCATTTCATCCACAGTGCGATGGAGTCGCAGAAAGACTCAATAGAACATTGAAGCGTATGGAGGAGGAAGCCGAAAATGAGGACACCCTCGACTAATTTCACTTTTAGGGGGAAGTGGTGTAGACGTCCAACAAAAAGAAAGTCAGTTTTGCTCAAAAAACCTCGTTTTGTTTTTATATATATGTTTTTCAGTTTCAGTTATTAGTTTTTTTTGTTTTTAGTTTAGTTTTTTGTATTATTATTTTAAGTTATATAATTTAGTTTTTTTTGGTTTTGGATTTGGACCTCGTGTCCCAATAAAGTTATTTAAAAACCTTATTGTTTTAATCCGAAACCCTCGAGTCTAGAATAGGACTTGAGAAGTCTGACTGGATAGTAAAAGCCTACCAGCAGACCACAGAATATTACAATAACGCAAAAAAACTATCCATCAATAAAAAATTTCTGAACCACTTCATCAGTTAACTTGAACTTTTACTTCTGGTGTTGCAAGTTCTCGTCTCCTTGTAATTTAATTGCTTACGAGCCGCTCTTAGCGCTCTCTTCTTTGTAGAACTTGATTTTTTACTTTGATACTTTGAAATCGTTCGTTTTGGCGTTGAATCCACTATCTGTTTGTCATCGGTTTCACCCAAATGACTGTCACTACCTTTATTATTAAGGCCCTCAGAGACTTGACTATCGTTCCCAACTACAGCCTCTGCCGTATCCTCATACACCTCACCGGAACCTAAATCCTGAAGCGCCGAACCTGAACCAGAATCATTATTCTCTACCTGCTCACCCTCCGCACCTGCATCTTTACTCATCCCGACCCTGGGATAGATTAAAACCTTCTTCAAGACCGAAGTGTTCCTAGCAACTTGTCTATGACCATCATCAATTTCAGCCATAGTTCCATTCAATGACACTATTCTATAAGAAACTCTCTCGTACAACGATGTCGTTTTAGATTTCCTCTTCTGTCTCAAAAGCACGTGGTCCCAACCTTGAGTTGTGCCACCTTATGAAACCTTTTACTGTCTGCATAATAATTGACCTTTTCCAATGCCTTCTTATCATTCTCGATCGCTTGCCCAATGACTTCAGATTGACTAGATTCATATTCAAGCGAATTGAGCCTGGAAAAGTTTGTTCTCCTAAATATTAACTCACTTGGAGCTAATCTGGTTGAGATGTGTGGAGCTGACACATAGGACCTCAAAAACTTATTGAGCTCTTGCTTCCATGGCTAGCCCTCATACTTTGCACATCTAACCATTTTACCAAGGTTTCTCATAAAACGTTCACATTTGGCATTGCCCGAGGCCACTATGGAGTAATTTTACGATCTTATGCTCCCATTATCTTCAAATACAAGCGAAACTTCTTGGAGTTGAACGGTGGACCATTGTCCGTCTTAATAACATCCGTAATGCCAAATCTAGTTTAGCATTCATCTAGCTTACTTATAACTGGATCACTGGAAGTTGATCTTACACTTTCAACATATGGAAATCTCGTAAGCTCATCCATAATCACAAAAATGTAGTCACCAGAAGGTAGTGGTCCAAAACAATCCGCACTCATTATTTTCAAGGGACCACTCGGAACCTCAGACATCATTGGCTCTGGGACTGGCATATTTGGCGAATCGATATTAGCTTGGCAAGCATTACATGAAGCAATCTCATTTTCTCCCAATTTATCCATCCCAGGAAACCAAACTTTGAGCCTTAGAAGCTGCTTGGGCTTGGCAATCCCTAGATGTCCTTCATGACCAATTTTAACTATTTGCCTTTGAAGAGCTTTTGGTGCAACAATTCTACCTTGTCTCAACACAATTTCGTCTCCAGCTATGCACAACTCATCTATAACTCCAAAATATGGCTTCAAAACTTCTTCTTCTCCTTTCCTCAAACTTTCGTCTCTTAATTTCCGTTTCAAAAGGTTCAACTCTTGATCATTCAGCGTAGCCTCGACAATTTCAGACCTTTTAAAGGCACTTAGGACTGATTCGTCCAGAACAAAGTTGATATACATCTCACCCAATATGCCATCATTGCTAGTCTCAATTTGATCCGGGTGCCTAGATAAAAAATCAGCACAATTGTCTTTACCTGGTCTGTGTTCAATCTTGAAATCATATGGTGCTAATCTCAGACCCTATCGTTCAATTCTTGCTTGGGATCGACAATTCGCCCTACTATAAATAAATTGTACGGCTTGATTGTCAGTTATTAGCTTAAATTGATGACCAAACAGATACGTATGGAAACGCTCGCAGCCATAGACACATGATAAAGCTTCTGTAACTGTGAGGGGGAGAGGGTTAGAATTAACTAATAAAATAATTAAACGTTTTATATAAACTGACTTTATTTTACATTTAATTATTGTTTAAATACTGTCGTCTTTCCTGGCGTCTTGGGAGGGAGGGCTAGAGGGTCACATCCCTCCGCCGCTTGGTGTTGGCCCCCGCGCTCATCGTCCGAGGGGTCGTCTTCGGGCAGGTTCTCAGGCCCGGAGAACTCCTCGGCGTCCTCCTCCTGCTGGGGAAGTCGTAATTCCGCTGCCATTTTGCGGCGTCTCATCCCGCACACCTGATTGACTTCGAACGTCAATCTCGACCATTGAAAGACCATTCCCTTCCAGTCGACAAGGCCTCATTATCTTCTAGGCGGGTGAGCGCCACAAATGCGTGTCCCGGCTCCGTCCGGTTGTTTGATACGAGGTGGCAAATTAATATTTGCGAGAGCCCTTCCTCGCGGGCTTTATCGTTGAGCCGGGCCTTTAACAAGTCCTGGATATTTAGTACGTTTGGCACGTTCCTGAGGATCTGAATAGATGGGGAAAAACAATAATAAATAAAATAAAATAAGTAATGTTTATAAATTTAACTGTTATAGAGAGAAAAGAAAATATTCTGGCTTGGCTCGTGCTTCTTGCACAACTAAGCACTCCTAGAATAGTGTAAATAATTTGTCTTGTTTCATTTGACTTAACTGTATTTTAAATTACTAAACTGTGAGATGTGTTTAACTGTTTGATACAAACTGTCTTAAAAAAAATTCAACAACTTCAAAACTTGCAATTTCTGGACTAAACCAATAAAATAAATATTTTAGACTTCCATTAAACAAAACAAATGAATAAAAAATAATAAAATAAAAAAAAGTTAATGTAAAAAGGGTTAAATAGAGTTTTAAATTTGGGTTTTGGTTAACTTGCCGTTAGACCCTTGCTCTTTTGTAGGCTATTTCCCCTTTTAGTGTATCCGCTTGTGTGAGCCTAACGATCCAGCTGTGCTCGTTACGAAATCACAATCATCGCAACTATAGTTTTCTTTCACTGCTCCGTCTGGTCCTGTCGTTTTCTCTGGTATACCGTACATGGTTTTTTCTCAGATCTCTTCTTCACTGTGTGCACCTTCTGGATTACTTATCCCTTCCGAACTTTCATGCCCAAGTGTTTCCAAATGTGGAATAATTATCGTTTCATTCTCAGGTGGATTTTTTGAATTGTTACTGTTCGCTTGGGCCTGTTTGTTTTGGTTCATAATTTGCGTAGCTCCATTTTCGATTTCAGCAACCTCTGGCCTAGTCTCTTCTCTTCCGACTTGTTCGCTTGCTGGTCTCACTTAGTTCTTTTTCTTCCTGTAGATGGCAATGGTTTTCTTGTTTTTTCTCCATTCGCTACCTGAATCTGAACTGATACTTTCCATCATTTTAGCGTGATCTCTTGCCACGTAACGTGTCATCCGATTGTAGTGCACAATTTATTTTTTGTCTGTTTACACTTCACGGACCTCAAAATTAACGTCACTCAAGATACTCGTAACCTCAAACGGGACCAGAAATTTCGGAACGGAACGAACGATTTTGACCTGTCCTACTTTTTGCCTATGTTCGACAACATTACCAGATCGCCTACTTTAAACACTTGGCTGTTTTTTACTGCTTTGTCGTATTGCTTCTTTTGCTTTTGTTGCGCCTGTTCGATGTTTTCTGAAACTTTTTTCTTGATTTCTTCGAGCGACGCTACCGGCTCACTAGTTTCAATTTGCAATTTTCTGTCGCACTTGCTCATCAGTGTTGTTTCAAAAGTTATCTGATTTGGGCTATAACTTGTTGACTCGTGTGTAGCGTTATTATATGCAAACGTAACCTGGCCTAATATTTCGTCCCAGTCGTCGTGACTATCCGTCACGTATGAGCTCAAGATTTGTTTAATTGTTTTGATGGTGCGTTCCGCCAAACCATTACACTGCGGGTAAAATGCCGTAGTGCGTATTTTCTTGATTCTCTGTTCTCTGCAAATCTCGTCGAATTCTCTTGCTTCGAAATTCCGGCCTTGATCGCTAAAAATCGAGAATGGCACCCTAAAAATTTCCAACGCTCTTCTTTTTACAAAACTTATGGTCTTGTCTGCTGTCATTTCTAGGAAGGTTTTCGTTGTTTCCGGCACGCTTGACACTAGTCTCGCTTTTAACAATTTTGACTTCACAGTCACATCTAAACCTGGTAGACCCTTGTCTACTGGTTTTTCTAAATCTCTTGCAAAACTTGCCAATGATTCGCCTGGATTAAGGATTCTATTGTAAAACAGGTTAAGGTAGTATTCGGTTGGTCTGAAACAGGTTTCCTTCAGTTTATCAAATATTTTCCTAGTGTCTTTTCTTTCAGCTTCTTCCATTCCATTAAATACTCTAAGTGCTTTACCTGACAAACAATATGTTATCATTGCTGCTTGCTGAATACTGTCCCAACCATACATGGCTGAATCATATCCGAAAGCTTTATAAAACTCGTCATAGTCCACGTTTTCACCGTCGTAGTTCAAATTACTTCCCATACCTCGCTTTGCCATTTTCGTATCGGCTTAACACCACTAAAATATTTTCTTTTTTTCACAGCTGTTTTTTTTTTTTTTTTTTAAATGTCTATTTTTCCACTACTTATTTGGCTTCACTTTGATTAAATCCTTGCTTAAGTGTTTGGCTTAGTGAACACCAACGCTATTGACTCGTGCTTTTTTTATTTTCAAGCTTACTGTATAATCTAAATCGACAACCACGCAACCCAACAAAACTTTTCTATTAATTTCCTTTTGACACGAGAACTTTCTTTTTCTTTTGTTTTGATTTTGAGTTTGATTTGATAAGTATAAGACGCACGCTCCTTGTACAAATTCTAACTGGCTTAACAATCTGCTAATTCGGGTTAGCTTACACTTCAAAAGCTCAACTAGAGGGTCACACTTCCTTCTCTACTTGAGCATACTTACGCTCATATTCAACTAAAGTTCTACTAACGTAGGCGATAAAATTTCTTCTACACTTATCACTTGGATCAACTTGAAGTAGAATAGCAGCTACGCCAACAGGACTGGCATCGACCACTAACTCAGTTTCTAAATTAGGGTCAAAATATGCCAAAGTATCTGTTGTAAGTGAATTTTTGACTTTCTGAAACGCTTTGTCTTCCAACTCACTCCAATCAACAAAATAGTTTTTACCAAGCTTAATTAGGTTTCTTAACGGTTCAGTAAGTGTACTAAAATCATTTATAAATCTTGAAGAGTACCTTGCAAGACATAGAAAACTATTTTAGATTACATGGTTTTTGGACACTTTGTAGTGCTTTCACCCTATCATTGCTTGGCCTTACACCTTTCTCTGAGAAAATAATTCCAAAAAACTCAATTTCTTGTTTAAAAAATTTACATTTTTCCACATTAACAGTAAAACCTTTAGTCTCAAGCTCAGCTAATGTCTTAAAAAGTCTCTTATCATGTTACACTCTTGTCTTTCCAAATATTTTCAGATCATCACTCACGTTAACCACACCTTTTAGGATACCTATTGCCTCACCAATAATGTGCTGAAATATCTCTGCCGCTGAACAATACCCGAAATTCAGACGTGTATCCTGAAATAAACCAATATGTGTGCTAAATGTTGTAATTCCTCTACTATCTGGATGGAGTTCAATTTGTCTATAGCCATGTTTAAAGTCAACTTTTGAGAACCAGCATGAACCATGTAATGCGTGTACCAACTCATCAATCGTTGGTGTTGGATGCCGTTCACGTAAAGTAGCCTTATTAACCTGCCTGGCATCAACGACGATTCTAATTTCATCAGGCTTTTTCTTAGGCACAAAGTGGATCGGCGAGATCCAGGACGTAAGACCTGTTAATCGTTGAATTTTTCCTTCACTCTCTAACTTGCTAAGTTCTTCCTCTACCAATTTACGTAAGTGAAAGGGAATTCGATATTGTGTTTGCCTTGACGGTTTAATTGACTCATCTATATGAAACTTTAACTGGTATCCTTTAATCTTTAAACTTTTTATCTTTCCACTAAAAAGGTTTGGAAACTTTTCTCTCATTTTATTTACCTCAACACAGCTTACCATTCTTACCAACCCCAGTTTCTCAGCCGTATCAAAACTTAATAGATTAGGCCCATTTACATTAATCACTACAAATTCCGCTTTAACTTTTTTGCTTTCATACACAACCTCTGACATAAACTCACACTCAATTGGTAGCGATTTATCAGAGTTGTACGCATGAAGATTCCTGTTGCTCTTTTTTCTTGCTACTGAATTACTTAGCATATCAGCTATACCAAACGATATTCACACTTGCACCAGTATCAATTATAAACTTTACCTCGTTGCCATTTACATTTAAAGTGACCTTTGGTAATCCAGATTTACCAACACTGAAGGCATAATCATCTTGGTCTTGGTCGTCCACTATAATGTTCACTTTTTTCTTTTCCATGTTGTTTGATTTACAAACTTTTGCGAAATGACCTACTCGTTCACAATTGTTCACAATTGGTAGGGATGCAGGTATAAGTGGTATAAGCGTTTAAAAATAATTAGCTCAAGTTCATTGCTGGTCACCAGATTTTTGATTAGTGTTGTTACCGAATTTGCTTTTTCCAAATATTGTTATATAAGAATCGATTTGTTTTTAGGAGATTTATATTTAAACCAGTAATTATATTTCTCTCTTAGCGCATTTTAAAACTCGTCTGTGAACCAACTTGATTTGGAGTCTATTTTAGTTTTTACTTTTGGGATAAAATCATTCGTTTTTGAGTGATAAAGTTACCTTAACTTAGTTAAAATCTGATCAGCGTCGAATTTTTCTGGATATATACTTTCAAAGCTTATTAATGAAAGTGAGTAATTTAAATTGGTATATTTTCATGTTTGGTAAGATTTAACCAAGTTGTTTAAAAGTCCCAAAAAAAAAGTCCAAGTTCAGACTTTTTTTTTTAATCTGCTAGATCAGGCTTAATATCAAAAAGTTTATAAACTTTTGGGTTGTCTAATGCAATAGATTTGCCATTCACATAATTTTTTTGCAATTTTAGCATAAATTTCTTCTTCAGTATTCAAAATTTTAAAGCCTGGACTTGGACTTTTTTTTTGAAAAAAAATTGGTATTATTGAATTTTGAATTAATTTTGTTGAATTCCAACGTCTGTTGAATTGAAAACTTGTTCTTCGAATTTTAATAATGTAAATGTAAATTTATCGCACTTCGAAGCGACGAATTCAAATTGAAGTTTAATATTTTCGGTTTTAAAAATTTTGTCCAATTTATCAAGGGCTATTGTTTCCTCTATTAGGCACACTTGCTCGACAAAGGATTTAATAAGATCGAAATTTTGACCAATATATTTCAAGAAACTAAGAAAAAATGCGATCGCATTTTTGTGTCGTCTCTGTTCATGGTTATTTTTTAAGGTGTCTGACGATGCTGGATGCATGGCTTGCCAGTTGTTTAACTCTGTATAGATATTTAGTAGAATTTTTTATTATTTTTTATATATATAAAGCGATTTTAATGTAAAGGGCTTTTGGCTATCATATAAGAAAAATTCATATGTGATAACAATAAGATCATGAAATAATATTCTAAAAAAAGTTTTCATTATTTTAAAATAAAATGAGCATAAAAAAGAGATATGTTAAAAATAATAACATTAATAAAAGAGTTGGATGCGGTCAGAGCGAATTTTTTTAATTTTTTATCAAAATATTTATTTTTTTGAAAAAAAAGTTGACCGCATTTTTAAATAATAATCTGAATTTTTTTATTAGGAGACTTCTATTCAATTTTAAAATTAAAATGCACATTTAATAAATATTGGGAAAATAAACAAAAAAAAACTATTTACAATTAAAGTTTAAACAATTTCTTCAGTTATTCAGTATAAAAGATTTTTGTAAATATGATTAAATTTTTTTTAGGGAACTCAAAAAGGAATTTTCAAAGAGCAATTAGCAATTTTCAGTTTTGATTAGAGGAGATATTGTTTTTGCCACTTCTCTTTATACTAAAAATCAACAAAACATTATTTTATACTTTTTAATAAATGATTTTTTTTCCATCTCATTAAAATAGTTTAAACTAATTTAACTGATTTTATTGATTTGTTGTATGGTAATTCTTGATAATATATATTTAAAATTATTTATTCAAAAAAGCACTATATCAAATTTTAGCTTAATTTTAAAGCTTAAATCGAATTTAATATTTTTTGAATTATAAAAATATGAATATCCAGAGAAAAAATTAAATTGATAATATGGCTTTTAGGAAATTATCCATTAATTATTCTTATGGGTTCCGTATAATTGCACGAAATCAATGAATAAATAGTGATAGTTATATATAATAATATTAGTCCTTAATGCAAAATCAACTAAACAAATTTTGTTACAAAAAATTTTAATGATTTAGAGTTTTGTTAAGATTATCCATCTTTAAATAATAGATTTAAAATTTTTAAATTAAAATAGAAAAAATTTAATTCATAAAATATGAATCGAATAGATTTTTACACAATTATTATTTATATTTATTTTCTCAAAATGAACATAAATAATAATTGAATTCGTCTAAAAACTTTCCTTTTTTTTTAAAAAGCAAATTTTACTAATGATCAACTAGTAGAAAATTAACAACTAAAATGAGGATCAGTATTGAAAACTAGTTTAAACAGTTTTTAAAGATTAAGCTTGAATCCGAACAAATGTCGACTATTAAATTCGGAAAAATAGAATAAGTAAGGGATAATAAAAATAAAATAGATTCGTATCCAAAATATTAAATTTTTTTCAATAATTTTGACTATTACTACTTGACATCTTAAATTTAATCAAAGAAATTCAAATAAAAATAATTTCAAAATAATTTTTATAATTTTGAATAATTAGATGAACTTAAAATTTAACTTGTAAAAAAATCTAAGAAATTAAATTTAATTTTAATAAATATAAAAAATATTGCTTAGTTTCTAAAAATTCAAGATTAATTCTATTGCTTACGCATTTTAAAAAATCAGACCAAATCATACTTGATTAAAACTTATTCAATGTCAACTTCAAATTCGACCGACTCGTCGTTGGAAGATTATAGATTCAAAGAAAGGCAACGCAAAGTCAGAGATCGCTCAATTTTTAGAAATAGTAAGATACTAAGAAAAAATGAAGAAAAGATTATAAAAATTCGAATAGACATCATGTGTCCCAATCTCTCAAATTATTTTGATCAGATTGATAAAGGTCTTGGCTTAAGAAAAATCTTCATTGAAATAGATAGAAGCGATACCAAACCAATAAAAAATTTTTTCGAAGAGGACTCTGATGAGCATTCTGCTGAGGATTATGATGAGCATTCTGATGAGGATTATGATGACAATTCATTCAATATTCCTAATATAATTGATATACTTAAACCGAATTATTCCTTAAAACCAACAATTTCTAGATCTAAAACTGATGAAAATTTTATTAAAATTGAAGGAAATGATTTATACAGACGACGCTCTTCGCTACAACACAATCAATACTCAACTTTTCTAAAATATCCGAGGGAACTTCTTCCTTGGCAGAAGTTCCTTTTCAAATCAAAAAGAACCCTTAGATTCAATTCCTTTACAGGCAACGTGATAGAAAAGAGTGGAGACTCTGTTGAAGAAATTATTAACTATGAACACGAGACTTATGCTGATCAAAATACTCAGAATCATATCAAGGCTCAAATATTGACCAATCCCAAATTAAGCATAAGCATTTCACGTGATCATGAGAGCATATCCACCATCAAAGAAAAGCTCTCAGGAAATGAGCGCTTGGTAAAATCAAAAAGACTTATTTTTGACTTTACCAAAATGGAAGAAATAAACAAAATTTCCAATCCAAGTACATTTTTCACATATTTTAGATATCCATACGCAAAAATATGTGAATTAGACTACCGAAGTTTAATGTTGAATGATATAAATTCAAATTCTTCTTCTAAACCAAGACAGTTTGAGCTCTCAAATGGCAATTCGAACTGTGAAATTGGTGTAAACTTATGGGAAAATACAAGATACGAAAGTTTCTATACTTATCATCCTTTGTACATTCAATTTAAAGATTTAGAAATTAGCAACGATGAGATCATAGATTTTATTAGCCAAAATTTAATTGAAAAAATGTCACAAATAAATCAAGAATTGATAAATTATATAAATTTGAAATTTCCATTAGACTTTTTGTTTTATAATGCAGGCAGAAAAAGTCCTTCGACCAAAGATTTGACCATTCAAGCACAAGAACCCGAATTCTATTTGCTTGCTTACCAGGTCCTTGATGAAAAATTTGAACGACTCGAAGATGAATTAATTGAATTAGTCAAAATTAATTATTCCACCATGTACGGGACTGATGCCAAATCCATCAAAAAAGCTATTTATTCTGCGATCGGTGATCAAGCAGAGTCTTATAGTTGTAACTTTTTCCGAATGTGGAACTATGTAATTTTGATGAAACAACCTCACATTAACTTGGATCTTTTGCTAAAAAATAAGATTCTTATGAAGGATTTTGAATTGATCAAAGACCTAGATTTAAGTGATGATGAATCAGAGATTAGAATCACCAAATTGCATTTTCAGTCTCCTAGTTTCAAAAATATTGGCGGCAAAATACCATGCGTAGAGTTTGAAAATCAATCAGACATAAATTTGGAATAAGATGAGAATTTCTCAAAATCAATAGAGTATAATGCTATGTTTGTTTATTCGAATTTTAAATTTCGAAATTTATTTTAGATTAAATAATAAAAATAAAATTGAATTTTTTTTTATTTTTTAAATTTCAATAGCAAATGATAAAAATAAAATTTTCAGCTTTATTCTACTAGTCGGACTTTTATTTCTTCAGGAAAAAATGATTTGCATAATCGATACCCGTAAAAATATTTACTGTGCAAAAGTAAGGCCCCATTTAGAATTTGCTGCAACTGTCTGGTAACCTTCGAACAAGTAGGACATCAAAGTCTTATAGATGGTGCAAAGAAAGGCTTCCAAACCAGAGTTGTTTAATAGTCATAAAGTCAAAGTCAAGTATTTTGACTTGACTTGAATTTTTTTTTTTTAAGTAAGTCTTTTGCCGTTCCATGTAGTTATTTAGGCGACCATTTTTATTTCAAAGTCTTTGGAATGACTTTATTCAGAAAAAAAATTTCCAGTCAAGTCAAAAGACTTGACTTCAAATTTTTTAAAAGTCAAGTTAACTTTGAAAAGGCTTTAGAATGACTTTTTTTTCTGACTTTTGCGCAAGTCTGTTCCAAACTCACCAAAAGAATTAGAAACTGGAAGCATGAAGATCGTCTTGCAATCTTGGGATTAACATCGCTCCACAAACGTCAAACAAAAGGTGATTAATAATTTTGATTAGTTTTCCACGATCAAGGCAGACTATCGAGTAATCATGTTTACTCAAAGCTTTTTTTATCAGCCGACTGAGTCTTCTTAGAAACAGTTGTGGCTTCTGAAACAATTTTTGAATAATTTTCTAATATACTTGTTTGTAGTAGTAGTAGTAGTTTTGACTGTAGCTGGCTAGCCAGCGAGTGTGCTGATAAGGCACACTAAGACATTGATTGCTGCTCATCCAGCAATCAATGCCTGCTTTAAAGCTGTTAACATTGGGGGCTTCAACTAATTCATTTGGCAGCGAGTTCCATATGTTAGCGGTTCTGTTGAAAAAAAAGTTATCTCTATGTTGGAGCCTCGATATTTCTTTGTGATATTTGAGGCAGTGACCTCTTCCTTGGTTTTTTGTGGCATTAAAATTGTTGCTTTTTTCAACCGATTCTATTCCATGCATGAACTTGTATAATTGAATTAGATCACCTCTTTTTCTTCTTTCCACCAGATTTGGAATTTCAAAGCCTTCAATCTGCTTTCATACGGTTTGTTTCTAATTGACGAAACAAATTTCGTAGCTCTGCGTTGAATCCTTTCAACATTCTCACAGTCAGACTTAAGAATTGGAGACCATACAGGCACCGCAAATTCCAAAAGAGGACGAACAAAAGTTAAATACAAAGATCTTAATAACTTACAATCAAAACGAGCGAATGACTTCCTGATGCGACCTAACATTTGATTTGCTTTGTTTGTAGCCTCTATCACTTGATTTTTCCATTTAAGATTTGTATTGAAAATAACTCCAAGATCTCTTTCGGTTTCTGACGTTGCTAATAGCTTACCATTAATAAAATAAGGAAATTTTTCGTTTTTATGACCATAATGCATAACCACACATTTTGATGTGTTGAAGAGAAGTAGCCAATCTTGAGTCCACTTGAGAATTAAATCTAAATCTGATTGTAGTTTCGCGGCGCTTATTTCTAATACCGTTTGCGAGAAAATTTTAGTATCATCTGCATACAATTTCACAACATTCTCTATTCCTTTAGGTAGATCATTGATATACAAAACGAACAATAATGGACCAATCACTGACCCTTGTGGTACACCGCTAAAAATCTCAACCCAATCCGACAAAATTTCACCTTGAATAACTCGTTGTCTTCTATTTTTCAAGAAAGCTTCAATCCATTTTAGTGTCAGACCATCAAAGCCATACGCTTTCAATTTAGCTATTAGTCGTCTGTGCGGAACAGTATCAAATGCTTTCGCAAAATCTAGCAGAATCACATCAACAGGAATACTTTTGTCTAGACTCATTGAGATGAAATCTAGCGTTTCCAGAAGATTAGATGTACATGACTTTTTCTTAACAAATCCATGCTGTTCTTTAGATATAATATTATTCTTATAAAGATAGTCTTCCATTTTGGTTCTTATTATGCTTTCCATAATTTTGCAAGGAATTGAAGTTAAAGACACAGGACGATAACTGCTTGCCGTTGATTTATCACCTTTTTAATACAATGGAGTAATATTTGCTGATCTGAATTGAATTGGAAGCTGACTATTCGATAATGATTCTCTGAAAATCAAAGTTAAAGGAACAGTAAAGGCTTCTGCACAGTTTTTCAGCAATAACGGATGAAGCTTGTCTACACCACATGATTTATTTTGATTCAGGTCTTGTAATTTTTTGAAAACCATTTCATAACTAATGTCATTTGGCTCAATGTCAATATATTCTGACCAGTTTTCACTAAATTCAACATCAAAAGGAGGAAGCTCACCATCTTGTTCAATAACAAAAACATCTTGAAAATATTTATTAAGAAGATTTGATATCTCTTTCGGTTCTTGCGTTAATTCATTGTTTGACTTTTTTAATGCTTTGATAGATTCTTTGATAACTTGTTGATCATTTAGGTATTTGTACAATATTTTTGGATTCTTCTTAGCTTTTTCAACTAAATTCTGTTCATAAGTTAGTCTGGCTCTTTTTATTTCTGATGAGACTAATTTACAGATACGCTTGTAATCACTATATAGATTCATATCCTTCCATTTAGATGCACAGTTCCTATATCTAAGATTCTTTTTATCTCTAATTAAGACCTTGAGTTCATTTTTTATCCAAGGTTTTGAGATACTTTTCTTTTTAGAGCCATCCGTCACTGGAATGAATCGATTACTAGCTTCGCTGACATAGAAAATTAACTCATTGTACATTTCCTGAATATTTAAATTTTCAAATAGGTGCACCCAATCAATATTTGATAGAAAATGAGAAATTTTCCAAAGTCAGATTTATTATAAATAAATTTTTTACAGGTATATGATTCCTTACTAACCTTGTTTTTGAGAACAAAATTGAAAAAGATAACCAGATGTCCTTTATTAATGTTGCCATGAACAAATTTTGTATCTATTGCATACACACTGCCAGGCTGAGTCGTGAAAATCAAATCCAAAGTGTTGACAGCTTTTTCGTTTGACATTTGAAAAGTTGGGATATTTACATGCTGATATAGAAAAGTATCGCTTAGTGTCTCTCTGAATTTATGTTCGAGTCCATTTTCGTTTAAGATTTCTGACACACAGCCATTTGACCAGATGATTGATGGAAAGTTAAAGTCACCCATTATTAGAAGATCCTTATAACCTCTCTCGTCCACATAGTCTTTAGCTTGTTTGAAGACTAAATCGAAATCGTTCATATCAACAAAATCGTTTGGCCTATAAAGAAAGCCAACTAAATATTTTTCACAGTTTAAATTAACTAACCTAACCCAAATTTGTTCTATTTTACTTAAATTAAAACCTGCATCATTTAATTCAAATGAGTCGATTTTTTCATCAATGTAGAGACATACACCACCGCCTCTGCGTCAATCACTTCTGTCCTTTCTGTACAAATTGTAATTGTGATTAACTTTAACGTTCGTAATTGAGATGCTCTTGAACCAAGTCTCACTAACTGCTACAATTTGTGGGCTATATGTTTCAATAACAACACTGAATTCATCTAGTTTATTGTCCAAAGAAGTAGCATTTAAATACATACATTTTAAAGATTCGAGACTATCTACACGTGATGGCGCTTCTGATGAACGATTATTGCTTCTTGAATTTGACGATCTGATTTCCACGGATGCCATATCGAAAAGGGCGAGTCTTGTGAAAGACCATTATTTGCTTCATTTCTTTGTTTTCTCAATTCATAGTCTAAAGCTCTTTCGGTTTCAGTCAAATCTGGACTAAGATAAACAGATTTGAAAATATTTGAATCTCTCAACTTTTTCGCTGCTAGTAGTAGTGGATTTCTGTTTGCTTCTTCTTTGAGTTCTACTAGAATTGGTCCTGGTTTACTTTGGTCTCTAGATCTCAAACGTCTCGAATACGCTGGCTTGATATCACTTTTTCCAATAGTGGATAGAATTTCATTGATTTTTGCTTCATCTTCTGCTTTCTTGTCTGCTAAAATCTCTTTCTTTGATTCTGGCACACCATAAATAATCACATTTTTTTTTCTTCTATTTCTTTCATTCATTTCGCTAATGGTTGCATTTTCTACAGCTATCTGATCCGCTGGTTTTTTAGCATTTTTTGTTCCTTGTTTTACCGTTTGAATCCACTTGCTACTGTTGTTGGATGAGTTTGCTGTTTTATTTGCTGCTGACAATTCAGATTTCAGTTTATTTATTTCAATGTCTTTCTCCTTTTCTCTTTCTTCTAGAAGTTTCACATGATTTGAAAGCTCCAGGACGAATTTCGAAATATTACCACACCATTCATGCAAAGTTTTCGAGTGCCCAGATACGACACCTTGTCCAAACGTTGGCCAGTTTGTTTCAAGCAAAAAATTTGAGTCCATTTGACAAAACTTCGTGCTTTTTATTTTGGTTCACTTGTGCTTTTCCTTTCCTGACTTTTGGCTTACGTGTGTTCTTTAATAATGTATAAAGTTTATTGTTAGAAATTTGTTAGAAAATAAATTGTTTGATTAGATTTTTTTTAATTTTTTTTGGTGGTCCATTCAGAGCTGTCCGACCAAATATTAGTAAAATACAAAAAAATATAAATTTTAATTTTAATATGAAAAAAAAGATTTAATTGTTTTAGAATTAAAGATATTTTGTTGATTGCAAATTTAGAAAAGATCACATAAATAATTTAAAAATAAAATAGACCGAACCTTTGAAAATTCTGATAGTGGTGTAGCTAAATGGTGACAAAAGGGGTCGATGGACCCTTAAAAATTGGCGCCGATACCCCTAAAAGCTGAGAAAAAAAAATTATTTTGAAAACATATTTTTTGGCTAATTGTTGGAGGACCAAGAGTCATTAGGCAAATTTAGAAAGCTAATAATTTGCAAAAAAAAATTGAACAAAATAGTATTAAAATTTGAATATAAAAATTATTGGTAAAATTAATGGTAAAAATAAATGTTTAAATAAATCTAATCGGTAACTCTGTTTCCCAGCACTATACTTGATTAACCTAAACAAAAAATTAGGAAAAAAAAACATATGTCATAGCACCAATGAATATAATAATATAATAACTTTTAGAGGTATAAATAAAAATGATAAGACCAAAAAATCTTATAAAATTGATTTTAGAGTTTAAAAAAAGTCACGCACTTAAAATATTTGTTTTTATTCATCTATTAAATTATTTTAATACAATTTTTTTCTTTTAATTTTTAATTTGAATTTTTGTATTAAATTTCAAAATCTACAAAAATGAATAAAATCAATAGCATTGAGAACATAAGAGCTAATTATAAGTAATAAATGAAATGCAGTAAAAAATTTCATAATAATTGCATTCTGTTTCTCTAATAATATTTTTTTAAATCAAATTAAAAATTAAAATTTTCCATTATAAACAACTCACCAAATACATTAAACAGAATTATAAAAGCATTTGAGTACACAATTTATAAAAGCATTTTCTACCATTTTTGCGTTGATGATTAAAATTTTTTTTTTAATTTCAGAAATTTAAAATTTCTAAAAATGATTCAAATCATACTTAATCTTAGTAGTGTTAATCAAAACGGTTTTGATTGATTTAAGAATAATAAAATATTAATTTTATTTCTAGAATCTTGACGATACAAATAAAAGTGCTGTTCTAAATATTGTGAAATTATCCTGCGGCAAATATTTGGTATAAAAATATTATTTCGGACTTTACAGAAATTTCAAACTGACCTATTCCTGGTTACCATATCAACAAAATTTAAAAAAAAAACTTGGAATTTTATGAAACTTTTCAGTCAAAAATTTCTGTAAAAACAAATCTACAGCAAAAATGAACTATTTTTGTATTTTTTTGTTCCTTTTCTTTGCCAACCAGGTCAAATCGGTTGTTTTTTTCACCGGATGCGATTCAAACTGCATATGCGATTACAGAGACACAAGTTTAGTCATCAGGTGCTACATGCCATTTACTCTCAATTTCTTTTTGCCAAATTTATTTTCACTTATTCAGAACATCACGTCGATCACAATAGTCGACTCGTTTTTGCCAAATTTTCCTTCAAACATTTGCCAATATTCGGCCCAACTAACTTACATAGACTTTTCGGATAACTCGATATCCCAAAATTTAACAAAAAACGCCTTTGACTGCTTGAGCAATCTCGAATATTTGGACCTTTCCAACAACTCTATCTCATTCATTGATGAAAATAGTTTTGACAACTTACAAAATTTGAGATTTTTAGATCTGAGTTATAATAATATTTTATTTATAGCTACAAATTTATTCTATTTTAAACTTCCGAATCTTTTTATTCTAAATTTAAGAAATAACAAAATAGAGGAAATAGATATTTGGTTCATAACTTTGAGGATGGCAAATAAAATTGATTTGAGCTTCAATCGAATAAACAAATTTGCCAATGGAAAAAATTGGAGCCCAAATTTGCTGCCAGCTAATTCGGCCGGAAATAATCTTGAATTATTAGATTTAAGATTTAATAATTTAACTGGTTTCAATGACGATGTGTTAGGGCTTTACTCGGTTTGCACCCAGACAGAGTTTAATACTTTTTTTAATTTTTTCAAAAAGCTTTTATTCACGGACAATAATTTGGCATGTAACTGCCAGCAGTCTTACAATCTCTTGTCATTTTATCAAAATTTTATCTCTTCTAATATAATTAGTAATAATGATTACCTTTTTTTTCACCAATGTTTATCTCCGAGTGAATTTGTAAACCAAAATGTGTTCTCTTTCACAAATCCAGACACTTGTTCACCAAATTCCAATGTGTTTGCAACCAATTGCAGAAATGCAACCAGTTCAGCAGTTCCAGAAAATTTATTAAACGAGCCCAAAACTACTCTAAACGAAACAAATTTAAATTATTTTAATGATACACAGATAGCTGGATATGTAATTGGTCTGGTTGGCATTTTTTTTCTCTTTCTCTTTTTGATTTATTGTATTTGTCCTATTGAGATTTTGGCCACTTGTTTTAATTGTATACCAATTTTTTACCGCATCTGTCCCTGCAAAAGTGGGGTCAAAAGACACAAGGAATTTGATTTATTCATCAGCTACAATCAAACTAATGGAGCATGGATTCGTCAAAAACTCATTCCATTTATCAAAGAACGCGATCTGGTGGAAAACTACATTTTACACTACAACTCGGCAAACAAGTACAATGAAGTATTTGGAAGCTATATCAAGGACATTATGAATCGAAGCAGCTGTATTCTATTCATTTTATCTGATGCATTTTTGATGAATGAATGGAATAATGCCGAGTTTAGACAGCACTTGAGGCTTTTAATTACCAAAGGAAAGGCCAGATTTCTAGCAGTTCAAATGCACGACATTTGCGATGAGGAAGTGGATGAATATTTCACCAACAAGCTGCAAATACCAAGATTTGTTTCTTTGGAAAATGATGAGTTTTTATTTTGGAACAAATTGGCTTATTTTTTGTACACAAATTATAAATCTTCTCCTTTAGTAAAATCTAATAAAGTCAACGATTTTGATGAATTTGCGACTGAGAATTTTTATCAACCTTCTCGTCCCGAGCGCTTTGGCTCGGAATTTTCTAGCTCGTCAAGCACAGATTATTCAGCGCACAAAATTAATTATCACAAAAAGTTTTCAGCAAAAAATTATAAAACAAATGCCACAAGGACTAAACCAGTTTTTTCACCCGAACGAAGGCCTATTTCTTACAGTAATTTCAAATTTCGGCATGAAATTATTGAATGAAAAATATTCGGTTTTTTGGCTTGTATTTTTTTTAAATTAATAATAAGTTAATTTTCTATTAAAATAAATTTTCGACTTTTAAAATTTTTTATTTTAATTTTAGCTTCATTTACTTGTTTTAGGAGAAAATGAGTTTTTTAGCCTAAGATTATCGATAAAGAAGAAAAAAGTGCATGAATGTTTAAAAATAAAAGAATACCGGCAAGTTGAAAAAAAATTTAAAAATTTTATGAAGGTTTTATAAGCAATATTATAAATCAATCGATAGCGTTGAATCTCCTATACTAAAACATATCTTTAATTTATTAAACAGTCTTTACATCCCATACTTATAGAAGATAAGTACCTGAAAAACTTATATAATTTAGTTCTCTTCTTTGAAATTTTCAAATAAAAAATAAAATTGTACCGTAATCCCTCATTTTTTGTCCCAGGTACAAAATATTTTTTTCGTATTTGTACCACGTATAAAAGTTGGTTTTTGGTTGTACCACGTCACAAATTTTGTTTTTCGTCAAAATTTTGGACACACTTTTTCTGTTTTATACCGGGACAAAAAATGAGGGATTACGGTAGTATTTAAGTAAAAAGTTTAATTTCAAATATGAGAATGCTTTTAATATTAGTTTAAATTTTTTATTTTATTTGAAACTGAAAAAATATTTTTAATATCGCACTTTTCCAATGTTATTTCAACAGTAGATACATTTTATAATTTCAAACACAAAAATCAAACCATGTCTTTGTTAAAAATATTTTTCTAAAGGAATGAAATTTTATACTTTTCTCATTTTATATGGAAAAAATCACCTGGTTTCCTCTAAAAATAACATTTTAATAAACCGGATCCGTCTAACTGTGGATTTTTCAATTGTCTTCCCAAAAATAGCCCATTAAATTTTAACTGTATTAATTTTACCAATTTCTATTTATTCTAAATATTTAGCGAAAAAAATAGTGTTGACACTTGAATAATATCTTTAAAATTCAATTAAAAATTTAAATTTTTTAATTGACCGAAATATATTAATCGATTATAAGATCGATTGAAGATGTTTTGCCGATTTAAACTCAGTTTATTACAGTAAATCAATTTTCGACACTAAAATAAATTTTCGAATTTTTTTTTTATTTAATTTATGAGAAAAGAACAGTTAAAAATTTTATTCTGGAAAATAATTACAAAAATAAATTCTGCGTGTCAAAATCGATAAGTTAGTGACAAGATTTTTTTTAATTATAAGAAAATTATATTTCATAATGTATCATCCTTTTACACATTAAATAACTTATAAATTCACTCTTCAATTCAAAAATGAATTTTATATGTATTTTTATATACCCTCGTTTGTATTGTACCTAAATTTCAAAAAAATTTTTTTACAAATAAATTCACTGTCCTAAATAATCTTTATTATATTTTTTATTAGATATTTTTCAAAAATAATTTTTCATTCCTATTTAAAGATTTATTCAAATTTTATCTAATTGAATTGAATTCACATAACCAGAATAAGTATAGTTTAAAACAAGAATTGATATTTATTTTTATTATTTATTTTTGGTTTTTTGTCTGATATTGTCTTGCTCAATTTTTAAATTATTGATAAAATATCCCAATCTGAACTCATTTTTTTAGCTTATCAATTTATTTCCTTTTTATTTAATACTTTAACACATTTATTATAAATTTTTCAAATTAAAAAGAGTTCTAAAGTTTATTTTTGTTATTTATTAAATATAAAAGAGGAAGATTGAATAAGAATTTGAATTCTAAAATGCAATTTAAAAAATATTTTTCTCTTTCTTTTCTACAAAGAAAATAAAGAATTTTAAGTAAAATAATATTTTTATTTAATGATTTTAATGTTTAATTACTTAGATAAAAATATTAATTTTTTTTAATTATTTATTATTAAAAAGAAAAAAAATTTTATAAAGTCTGAAATAAAAAAAAATTAGTTTTTTTTTCTTTATTTAAAAAAAAAATAAAATAAAAAACAATTTTGGTACGAGTCAGAAGGGTCGGACGGGTATGCCGCTAAGGCGGGCCGACAAAATGGCCGAGGCCACGCCGGCCGGTCGGATGGCACTACGATTTTATTAGAACCGCTGTAGTTTTACAATGACAGCCAATTTTTATTTCTTTAATAAATTTACTCTTAAATTATAAAAGAAATTTCATATGTATTTTTCTTTTAAAAAATTTCGAACCCTTTTAAAATTTTTTCATTTAGTCATTTGTCTGATTGATTCATTTTACAAATTCTTACTATAGACGAAACATCGGTATTAAAGAGCAATGTATCAAAAAGAATCATTTTTCATTTTTGACTTAAATTGCTTATTTTATTTAGTCTGCTAAATTTTCTCAAAAATTTGTGAAATATTGTAATAATGTTTTTTTCAAATAAATTTTGTCAAAATTGTGAAATTTCATTCAAAATTTCATTACTAAAATGTTAAAATTGTTTTTGGTTTAAATAATCAAACTTTCTTTGCAAATGTAATAAATAAAACATAAGTATTTAATTTCAATACTTTCAAATAGCTTCCTTCTTTCTTATTTTAATTTATAGAAAAAGTTTTAAGATCAAAAATAATTAGGAATTCAAAAATATATTTTTCGTATATCTATTATTTTGTAAGCTTTACAAGTTTTAAGGATAGACTGAAAGTGAATGAATGTTAGATAGGTTTTTAAATTTTTTTTTAAATCTTTTTAATTTTCTTTTTTAATTTTTTTTTGTGAAGAATAATCTAAATTTATTTTAAAAATGGTCATAACTAATTTTTCTTTGACTTTGAAAAAAAGGAAATAAATTAATATAAGATTTAATGTTTTGAAGCAAAAACGATTATTTTTGCAGGAAACTGTACAAATGGAAGTGAACCAGTAAAGCCTAATAGAATTTTATGCCATTTTTTCACTTTAAGAATGATAAGAAAATTTAAGCTATTAATTATATGCTAGTGTCAATGGCACCAATTTCATCTAAGAAAATGAAGATATCATTTAAAGATGCAGGTCAGTTTAATTGTCAATGATAATGAAAAAAAAAACTTCCAATTTTGCAAATCAATTAATGATGTTGCAAATACAAAATTTGGATGATACAAGTGTTTTTATCAGCTTATTCATTTTGCAAAACGAGTTTTACATCTAAACAAAAAATTTTAATTAAATTTTTTTTTATTTCAAAATTCATGAAGCTTTTGTTTTTCAAATTTTAGTTAATGGAGAAGTGCTTGCTACTTATCACTATGAATCAGCATTTGCAACAAAATCAAAAAAATTAGTCAACTTTTAATGAATTTAATTGTTATTCTAAATTTTTCTTCCTCTTTTAAATGAATTTTAACAAAATTTTAGCATTTCTCTAAAGATATTCTCTAATTGATCTTTCCATTATCTTAAATGCTATTGATATCAGTGAGACAAATAATTAACAGCTTCAATTTTTTTCTGTTCTGTTCTGTTTAAGTGTATATATGGCATAAATTGTAAGTAAAACCCAAATGAAAGCTGATTCAAAGATAACGGGACCTCGGTATCTTTATGACTAGAAATCTCAAATGGAACAGGTTAAGTGCTTCAAGAAGCGTTTTTGTACAAACGAATTCTAAGCTCTGCAAAAACTCTGAATTTTTTTGCACATTTTAATCAAATATTTTTTGATGATGTGCATTTTACAGAAAATTGCAGAGTTTTTGCAGAGCTTAGAATTCGTTTGTACAAATTTCTACAATATTGTACTGTTTGCAGAATTATTTTTGCACAATTAGAAAAAATTTAAAACGTTTTTACTTTTTGTACTAAAATTTCACATTGCCGGAGAGAGAGTAATGGTTTAATAAAGCACAAAAATCTGCATCTTTTGAATAGGCTTTTGAACTAATAATAAATTTTCACTTTTAAATCAAAAATAGATTTAAGAAATAAAAAATTACAATTCAATCCGCGATATCTACTTTACCAATCATTAACTTTTCAAACTTTTGAAGCTTCTTTATTACTTTCCAATTTTTATTTGAATTATTGATTTAGAAAATATTAATTTTTCCCTAATTTTTAGAATAAATGGTCGTTCGATTTAAAAAATAAAAAACAAATTCAATTGCTATTTTTTTATTTTTTAGAGTGTTTGATCTTCACGATTCCTAAAATTTTCTAAAAGAATATGAAAATGAATTTTAGAAAATTAAGTATAAAATGAAGACAAAAAAATTAAAATTTTTAAGTTTTATTTTTTTCTTTCATTTATTTTGGATAGATCTTTGATTTTAATATCATGTTTAATTCGACTTTTAAATTCCTTTAATGTTAGACATCGATAAATGAATAAATAGTCTATGTCCATAGCTAAGGGTAATAAAATTCTGAATACTAATTTACTTTTTTTGTTGGAGGATTTCCATCAATGTCTTTTACAAATTGGTTACGCGAATCAGCAAAAATTACCTTAAATTTAAAATTGAATCAGCTTTATTGATTTAGAATTTAATTTAAATATTCTTAGCAAATAAAAACTATTGAAAAATTGACAAAGTGACAAAAAGACGTGTTTTAATCCCACAGACAAATTGATAATCTAAAAGGGATTTCAAAAAAATTATCCAAGACTTAATTAGACGCTTACTCGGCAAATTAATTTCAGGACAGAAAAGCAATTTGATTATAAAATTAAAATTTTGTTAAAGTAAATAATTTTTATGACATTTAAAATTTTTTTCTCAATTCTTATCAATTATTGAATTAGTAAGAAAATATTTAATCTTCATTTAAATGGGGTCGTATAATAGCCTTTAAAATAAGACAATATTATTATAAAATCTATTTTGATTTTTACTAATTAAAATAATTAAATTTTTAAAATTTGAAATAAATGGTTAAGTAGTTAGTAAATAAAAGAAAAAATTTAATTCTATAAATTTCAATTAAATCTGATTTAATCATTCAGATAAAAATCAAGCCATTGAACAACCTGAATAGGACCAAATTGCCTCTTAGGAAATTATTAATATGCATACACCTGCCAATAAATATTAAAGAATTAGAACCGATTTTTAAACACATCAGAAAAATGAACCAAAAAAATGAAAATTTTTAAATATTTTTCTAATAATTTTTATCTGTTGTTAATTAAAAGAGATAAAAAATTACAAATGTGGGCTTCATTTGTCTAGATGTTTAGTAAAATGATTAGCGTTGGAGTGTGTTTTCCGATAAATTAATTTTATTAGAATAGTTAATAGTTATTTTATTATTTATCGCTTTTTCCGATTACCATAAAAGAAAAATAAAAGAGTTATTTAATTATTCAAAATTGTGGGTCGTTGTCGTTTAAAATTAAAAAAATTCAAATTTTAATTTAACTTTTTAAAAATTAAATATTTATTCAAAGGTAATGATTTCATTCATTTATTGTGTTACTAATTCTCTCTAATAAAAATAGCATCATTTGAAAGAAAATTAAATTCAAACTTCAAAATATCGCGAAATCCTTGCTATTTGTATTCAAATATTTGATTTAAGCTTAAAGTGTTTTTTAGTTTAAATCGAAAAAAAGCTAATTTTTTAATACCTTAGTCAAATCTTTATAAAACCAAATAGTTTCCAAGGTTTTGAGTCATTGTTTATTGATTATCACTTATTTATTTAGATAAGAAATTCACTCATTTGTAATATTAAGTAATTGAGAAATTACCTTAGTCTAAAGATGATTTATTTAAGGCATTGCAATTTATAACTTTACTGTGTCTTTAACCAGATTTAGAAACGAAATTCCATAGCTACCACAATTTTATCTTTTTCTAGTAATTAAATCATTCATGATAAAATAAAAGTTTACTAATAATATCTTGACCATTATCTTCGACCTAATTTTTTTTATGACTTTCTGATTAATTTTAAACGATAAGATATTAATTTCGTTTAAAAATTAGAATTTTGAGACCATTTGTCTCTAAAAATGACAGAAAGAATTTTTTTATAAATCAATTTTCTGCCAGATTAGCTTCACCAGCGGCTGTCTCCATTTAAATTAAATCGATTAGCAAATTTTTTACGTAATGACGATGATTTCAGTTTGATTAGGGAAGGATTTTTCAATCGTATCTCTTAGCAATTGTTTTAAGCAATTTTCATATATAAAATTCTAAAATTTTAAAGAAAAATTTTTTCTTATTTTCTATTATTTTAGAAAAATAATGAATGAAAATTTTTTAATGATGAATTTGAATGACAGAAAAAATTTAAAAATTTTATTCATTTTGGTCGTGATCAATTTAAATGTTATAAATGCCTGCTATATAACCAATTGCCCTTGGGGTGGAAAGCGCTCTCAGCCTTTTCTTGATTTTGAGAATGCTCATCAAGTAAGATTTATGTTTTTTTATTTAAAAAATTTTAGTTTAATAATTTTCATTAGTGCCGAAAATGTGCATCAGGTCTTGGAATGTGTTTCGGACCGAGAATATGCTGTGGACCTGATATGGGATGTTTAATAGATACAAAAGAAACTAGTGTTTGCCAATTAGAGGATCTTAAATCTAACGTGCCGTGTCAGCCTTATGGAAAGATCTGTGACAAAGTTGAATACGGACGATGTGCTACTTCAAATCTGTGTTGTAACCCAGGTTCATATTTTATACTAGAAGTAATTAACAAAATTTTTAAATATTTTTTTTCTTTAGATCATTGTTTAGAAGATTCTACTTGTGTCTCGGAGGAAAACGACTATTCCGAAGACTACAAGGAAATTGATACAAAACTATTAAAGGCACTTAAAAGATTGATTTTGAAGAAAAGACAAAAAAATGAAAATTACGAGAGTCATAATATAGACAATTATCAATCTTAATTATAAAATTTCAATTTAATTGATTATCAAATGTTTTAATCTTAAATAAAAATTTGTATTTATAATTTGTCAAGAGTTAAAATTAAAATTTAATTTTTTTTTGGTCCGGCCTCAAAAAGTTTATATAAAACCTAAATTTCACAAATATTATATTTTTTTTCTAATAAAATTTAATAAACATCTTTTAATGGCATTTTTTTTAATTTGAAATGAGCAAACCATGAATTAAAAAAAACTATTAAATGCCATCTAATATTTAATATCACTTAATAAATATTTGATTTTAGCTATAGAAAAAAAAACAATTTACTCGTAGACTTTGTAAATTTTAAACCCGAAAATAACAAAAGAATGCACTATATATTTTTAATTATAAATTGTAAATAAAAAACAAAATAAACATTTTCAAAGTTTAAATTGACTATTTTATATATTTATTTTTAAATTTTTGTAAATATTCATCATATAAGAAATAATTTCACATCAAGTTATAAAGTAAAACTTACTTTCTTAACACTAGTTTTAATTAAAAAAATTAAAAATATTGGAAAATATATTTAAAAATTATCTTCATTATAATTATGAACATTACTTTCACTTTTAAATAAAATTAATCAAAATCAAAGCTTAAAAGATAAAATTTCTTATGATCACACAGAATGATTAATTTTCAAATTATCTTTAAATATTTTCGACACACCGTTAACCCTTGAAAAGAAATACGAGAAATCAAATCATACTGTCTAACGCAAAAAATATACAAAATACGGTCTTGCTCAAAACTTTTTTTCTAAGATTACAAAATTGTTTTGTAAATTGTATCACCTGATAATTCAATTTATCACCTTATTCAAGACTCTGAATTTAATAACAAAAAGTTTTATATAAAAGCACATAAAATGAGTTTGCTTATTTTTTTTATGTTCTTTTGTTCTAAAATTCACAATGCCCAAAATATTGTACAAAAAAAAAGTCGAAAACTGAGCGAACCATATTTTAATCAAGCTTTAACCATACTTTATTAATTGGAAAAAATCAAAGACTTCACGCAACAGAAGCAACAACTATGGCAATGCTTCTAAGCACCCTTTGATTAACTTTTGTAACCAAAAAAATCAGATACAACTTATCAATACATTTTTTCTTTTTATTTTAAATATTCTAATCAATTTAGAGAAGTAAAAAAAATTAAAAAAATTTATTAATTTTTAAAATTTGCTTTTAAAAGTTTAAGTGACGCAATGTTTTTTTATTTTGATTTAAAAATTTTTGTAAATTAATTTTTCTAGATGAATAAACTGTCTGATTAAAAAAATTCTAATAGAATTTTAATTTTATATTTTATTTAAGGAAATATAAAATATATTTTTGATAATTAAAAAAATAGCATGCTTAAAATGTGTTAATTCATTTTTCCTCTTCCTATTCAATATACTTTTTTTAGCGTTTATATAAAAAAAAAGTCAACTAGAATTGAAATATTTTTTTAGATTCTATTAGACAGACTCAATTTTATTTTTTAGGTATTGTTACAAATTTAAACTATAATGTATCTCTGTACCTAAATTTGTCGAAAGGGAAGCGCTCGATCTCCAAGCGAAATTACCAATAAATTACTATTTATTAATTAAATTAAAAATTAAAGATTAAAATTAAAATTAATTCATTTTTCGTTTAAAAATCAAACCAAATTTTTTTCTTCTGTAAAACTGCTGGTAATATTTTTTTTATTCAAAAATTATCAGTAAAGTAATTAGTTTTAAAAAATACAATTTAATGCACAATTAGATGCTAAATTACTTAAAAATTAAAAAGTAAAATAAATTTTTTTAAAAAATGTTTTAATTTTTGTCATATTAGATAATTCTCGTTTATCTTTAAGGAAAATAAATGATTAATCAAAATTAAAAGTTTTCAAGATAAAATTTTATTTGATTATTAATTAAAAAAGATTACAAAATAGAATTACCTAAAAAATTATTAATTAAGCATTTTATCTAATTTTTTTTTCTATTATCCGAGCTTGTAAGCGAATCTAAAATCTCAATCGGTATCGGAAAAATAATTGTAGAATTTTTCTCAGAAGCAATGCTGCTCAGTGTTTGCAAATAGCGTATTTGAATGGCGGTTCTAGAGGTAGATATTATATCAGCAGCACCTTTAATTGCTTTGGCAGCCCTTTGCTCTCCTTCAGCCATTATTACCTAAAAATTAAAATTTTCTATTCACGTCTAAATCCAAATCAATTTTACCTTGGCTCTGGCTTCCCTTGTGGCCTCTGCCTCCGTGGCCATAGCTCGCTGAAGCTGAACAGGTAGGCGAACATCTTTGAACTCGACTCTCTCTACCTCAATTCCCTTTAACCCAGATTAGTTCAAAGAAAATTAAAAATCAACCAAAATACAAACCCATGGATCTGTAGCCTTTATTTTTTTTTACAATTTAAAATTTAAAATTTAAATTTTTTTTTAAAATAAATTTACTTCATCTAGGCATTCACGGAGGGCCCTAGATACAGACTCTCGGTCGGATAATATTTCCGACAGTGATTTTTGACCCAGAACGTTTCGAAGACTTGTTTGAGCCAACAATCGGGTTGATTCTTGCGCATTTTCCACATTTGCAACTGAAACAGCTGGATTGAACACTCTATAGTATACCACAGCGTCCACTGACACAGTCACACTGTCTTTGGTCAGAACTTCTTGTGGTGCCACATCAAAAGACACAGTTCTCATGTCAACTTTTGTCAAGCTTTCAATACAAGGTAAAATCTTCGGAAAATTTTATTAAAAAAAAAATTAAAAAAAATGATTCAGCATACTAAAATAACTCCTGGTCCAGCTGGACTTTTTTTTAAGCATCCTAGACGAAATATTACTGCACGTTCGTACTCTTTCACTACTCGGAATATCCACGGTAGTGAAAATGGGAAAAATATTATTATAGAAAGCCAGCTGAGAGCGCAAAGTACATAAGTGCATATATCATGTTTGTTCTCCGATGGCTGAACGCCGATTATGTTCGGCATTTCACTAATACTGCGGACTGATGGTCGATGCATCATTTGTCTGAATCCAGAGCTATTAGGGCTTAGATTAGTAGCACGCTTTGGCGAGTTTGCATAAAAATGAGAGTCAAAGTGGTCATCGTTGTTGTCCATGATTGAATTTGTTTTTTTGATCATTTTAATTTTTAAATGAGACATACAAATCTGCTATTTTTTAAAATTTTATCATCAGTAATTAAAGCTTATAAAATTTATCTAAATTAAATTTTTGTGTAATATTGTGCTATTTTACTTAGACAATACTTCCTGTTCTTTTGTCAAAAACAGATTTTGGTATCACGTAAATCCCTAAAAGCCGGAATTTTAAAATTCAATTACCTATTTTGATTGCTTTTGGTTTTAGGCCTTCATTAACTTAGAAAAATTTTAGGAAAAATTAAAATACAAACGAAAATATAAAATTTTATTCAAAATTTTTTTGTTAATTTTACACAACTTGAAACACAATTGAGCAAATTTTCTAAGCATCTTAGAATGTTCAATTATGTTTATCTTTTTTTGCCAACAAATTTTTTCGACTAAAAAATTTTCACAAAAAACAAAAATAAAAATTGTAATTCCTTGTTAAACTAATTATTAATTTGTACCTTTTATGTATTCTAAGACTAGAAAAGAAAATTTAATTAAATTCATGCAGTGTATTCAATGATAAAGTTCGGTTGGATAGAATTCAATTAAAGTCATGGAATAAAGATCACGAGATTGATTTTTTTTTCTAAATTGTCCCAACTGTATCAATAACTTTTTACAAATAAAACTCGCGTGATTTTTTTTAATTTGTTTAAAACTAATCTGATAGAAATGTCCAATCTATCTAGATAAAAATCTTTTCAAAAAAATAATTAATTTTTTAACTTAGGTAACGTTTCATTAATTTTCTGAATTGATAATAATTGGTCTTGAGAATTTTTACTAAAATTTACAATAAATTAATTTACAAGCTAAATTGAAGATCTCTTATACCAAATCTTAAGTTATTTTTCATTAATTTGAATAAAAATTGTTAACAGTTTGAAGATTTGCTGATTGTTCTATTTATTTTCGATGATAATTAACAATTTTTAGAAATAGTTATTTAACAAAGCACGATCAATTTGATTAAATCTATGTGTAAATTTTGAATTTATATTTTTTTGTCTAGTTAAAAATAGTAACTGACACAAAAATTCACAAATTTAAAATAGTAATTATTTTCAAATTTTATCTTTTTTTTTAATTAAAATTTGAATTAGACAATTTTGATTTATTTTAATCTGTTAATTGATCGGGTTAAAATTTTATTTTCAATGATTGAATATTTTCAGCCAAATCATTTCAAATGGAAAATTTTATATTTTCTTATAGATAGTATAATGAATACCAAAATAAAGGATGTGTATTTCAAGAGATAGTAAAAAATTGTATCCTTTTGTTTTTAGGATACTTAAACATTGTTCAGTAAATGTAAAAAGTCCACATTAGCTCAAAATCCAATTTTTCATCTCAAATTCGTAATCTGAATTTACGAATGCCAGAATCGTAGGAAAGGAGATCAACAGAAATATAATATAGCAATAAAGAAATTTAATGGGAAAATTTAGTGATAAAAATCATAAATTTTGCTCTTTTTTTAAATTTGTATCTAGTCTTTGTGGAATATACGATCATAAATGATTTAAACAGATCTGAAACAAGTGAAAATTTAGAATAACTTTTGGTTTAAATTTTTTTTATTTTTGAGTTCGATCATAATTTTTTCCTAAATTAAAACTTTAGGGCAACATTACTGAGCACTAAGTTAAGTGATGCACTCGCATTACATTGTTCACAATGCATTCTCTTTGTCAAAGTCTAAAGTCAAAATGGTGAAAAGTCTTAACTCAATTCAAAGTCTGACTAATTGACTTAAGACTCAAGTCAAGTATTTTGAAAAAGAAAAAATAATTTAAACAAAAACTTTTTTTTATCGTAAATGAATAAAATTTTAATAGAAATCAATCAATTTCTCTTGCAAAAAGAAACCAAAAAACTTTTAAAAAAAATTCAAAGCCAAAGTTTTGACTTGAGTTTAGACTTCATGATTTTAAATTTTGACCAACTCTGAACTCATATCCATTACATCCCTTTTGAAAATTTTTAATTCGCATGATGGACGCAAGCTTAAATTTTAATCCAATTTATCAAAAGTTTATGAATATATTGAAATCTACTATTAACAATTAATTGTATTTTATTACTCATATCATTGTTGCTATTACCGATTTTTTTACGACGGATGAATACTTGACAAAAAAATTGGTCATACAGCAAATAATTTATCAGAGATAAATTCCAGATTCTTGATGATATGAAAAATAATGAAAAATTTTCTAGCTATTTTGAAGAGGAATAAAGCAAAAAATGAAAAATTACTAAATAAAAAAATGGCTTTTAATTTTTTTTTCAATTGTTTTGTTTAGATAACACCAAAATTTCATATTAAAAAAAATTATTAAAATTCTAAAAATCATTATTTGTTTATTAATATTCAATGCAAAAACTTCATCAAAATAAATTAATTTACCATATTTGAAAAAATTCAGCTCAAAAATAATTTTTTTTATTTTCTAATCAAAATTATATTAATCTTTTAATTTATATCATTTATAATTTAAAAAATAAAAATTTGGATTAATCATTAATGTTGTTAAGAAAAACAATGTCTTTTGATTTAAATTTATTCCAATCCTAATAATCACTGTTACTGCAGGTTTTGATATGTATAATAAAAGATTTATTTTTCATAAATTTTAAATTTAGTCTATCATATGATCAAACTTACATTTCCAATTCTTTCTCTTTTTACAAATTTAAAGCAACTTCTATTTTTAACTGTCTTTTTACTTGCATTTATATTATATTATATGGGGACTGAACGGAAGAACACTCTTCCGAGCAGTCAGCCATCTTTAAAAATAAATAAAAAATTAATAAAAAAAAGTTTGTTCTATTTAGAAAATTTGGATTAATCATTAATGTTGTTAAGAAAAACAATGTCTTTTGATTTAAATTTATTCCAATCCTAGTTTACTATTTAATTTTTTTTGGATTTAAAGAAAAAATTATTTTTATCTTCTAAAAAAAAATTTCTAATGGAAATTTTTTGAAATAAGTCTAAATTTTACACCTTTTTTTATTTTTCTGAACCTAGTTCTAAAAGAACCTCATAAATCCGGATAATTAATAAAAATTATGATAAAAGAAAAAAACTTGGAATAAATTGTAGGTTAGTTTTTTTTGTTTTGTTTATTACTTTTTTTTGTTTCATCATCCAAAATTTAAAAATTATTATGCGATTGTAGTTTCTAATTTTAAGTTTTTATGGTATATAGCCTCAATTTGTTATAAATAAGTTTTTTTTTTAAGAGAGCATGGATAGGAGTCAAAAAAATTCTATTTTAAATTTTAGAATTTAGTTGATCTTTTAATCAGTTCGGAAAACTAGAACAATTTATGGATTAGAACATTTTATTTTTTAAAAATAAAGTATAATAACAGCTGAAATTTTTATTAGATCGACTCGACAATTAACTTCTTCAAAAGTAATTAAAATTTATAAAACTGTTAACAAAATTAGCTTAGAGAAATTTTTTTCAATAACAAGAATTTATTATACGATAAATAAAAAACTATCTAAATTGAAATTTTCTTTAAAAAAAATTAAATTTTCATTCATTATTTCTATATTTAACTTTTCAATAAATCAAGTTTTTTAAAATTTTGAATTCAAAAGCAGAAGAACATAATCAAAGTCACATTGCATTATCAATCTTTAACACATTGAACAACTATGTATTATGAATAATTTCACAACTTAATTAACTTTTTTTTAATAGCCATTAAATAAAGCAAAAAAGAAATTATTTTAATTTAGGGATGTTTGATGGATTTACTAGATTTAAAAATTAAAATCTTTTGTCCTAAATTTTATTTTTTAATGAAAGAACATAATATAAAAGGCTTAAGAAAGTTATATTTAAAAGACTAAGCAGCAAATTTAATTATAAAAAATAATTTATTTATCCTTTTTCTAAATATAAAACATTTAAAAATTTTGTGTAACTCAATTAATTAATTTTTTAAGATATTTCAAAATTTTTTTTAATAAGATTAGTGTGAAAAAAAAAATTCGATTAAAAGGTAATTTAAAGACTATCTCTTATAACAAACTTTAGGTAAACAGGTATAAATTTTAATTTAGCTTTTAGCTTTTTAATCAGGTTTTTTTCAAAAAGTTTCTTTAAATAGTTATTGTAAGAAAATCTTTGTCTTGAATGATTTCAATTCTTTCTTTTATTTTATACTCACAATTTTTAATTGCTCCAAGATAAAATTTTGATTCATTTTATTGTTAGCACAAAGTTTAACTAGTTCACATTCAAAGATTGACTGGTCATTCTTAGCCATTAACTAAATTGAGGACACTTCTGACTAATATTTCAACTTACTTTTTGTGCTTCATTAACTTTCATTTTTAGTAAAAAATAAAAATTTTGTCTAATAATAAAACCTTCAAAATAATGCGTAGATGTTTGAAAAATATTTTTGTATTTTTTATTCGTTTAGATTTTTACTTTACACTCAATAAACTTAAGCTATTTTAAATGCATATTAGTTTGTTAATCCAGAATTATTTTGAATTCTCTTTTTTCTAAACCATTTTTAAATTGATTATACTTAAAATCCTCAAATAAAATGATAATTATTCTCATAAAATAAATTCAAATTTAAAATTTTTAACTAAATTTTTAACAATATATAGTTTAGACTCATTCAAATGGAAAATCAAAATATTGCGGCAAGTGTCGAGCAGATGCAAGACATTCTTTTGGCATCTATTCAAACTGCAATTGATGTTCACAATAAGCAACAAAAAGACGATAATAACTGCATTGATGTACAAAAACTGAGCTCTAGTTTAATCAATACGGAATCTCAGGTTTTAACAGACTGTGAAAAATCTCTGGTTACCAATCTCTGTGATGTAGTTCATTTTTCGCGTAGAAAGAACCCCATGGATTTCAATAGAAAACAAGATTTTGTTTCCATAAACCAATCTAAAGACAAACTAAAAGTACTCTTGGCAAATTTTTTAGCCGCCCCAGTAAAGCGTGTAGTAACATTCGCTCAGAATTTACCTGATTTTGCACAACTAGAAGTGGAGGACCGCATCAATTTACTCAAAGAGACCATCATTGGAATAAGCATTTCTGCATCATCGTCATTGTACAATTCCGCGTCGAATGTGTATCAAAATATAATCAGTAGAGACAAAAATATTTACGCGGACAAATCCAATTTGGACCTAAGTGTAATGGGAGGCATTTGGAGTGAAGAATTGCTTTTGAGAACAACAAACTTTTTAAAATCTTTAAATGAATTGTGTTTTGACGAGGCTTGCTTGGCATTGTTTTTAAGTATACTCTTGTTTTCAGAAGAGACAATAGATCTAAGAAACCCAGAGCGTGTGAGAAGTATCCGAGTCAAATACTCTTGTCTTTTGCGGAAGTATATGCTTTGGAAAATGGGCGACAAGGCGGAAAAAGCTTACCACATGCTTCTGTCTAAGTTGCCGGAATCGAAGTGTTTAGGACAAATGCATGTCGGATTTATTCATGATGTTGACCCCAAGCAATTGGATAAGTTTTTATTAGCTTTTGTTTTTTGCAAAAAGAACACAAAACTAGATCGAATGACTGATGAAACGCCAAAAGAATGCATGAAATATGAATTATAAAAACTTTAAGTGTTTTTAATTTTTTAAGAGTGAAAAATTGTCTTTTGCTTTTGCTCTGATTTTAATATCCATATTTTGTCAAATAAAATTTTCAAAAATTATTTTGTGTCTAAAAAGTTTTGAATTTCAGAGAAGCTGGTCTAAAGATGCACCTGGTTCTTGAATTAAAAATATTTAATTTAATTTTAAAGGTTAATTGAAATTTTCATAATATATTAAAATTTAAATTCCAAATTAAGTAATTTTAATTCCAATTTTTAGTTTTGCAATAAATGATTAAGCTCATATTTTAAAGATACTGGTGAATTAAGTTACAAGAATGCTGCTTAAGAATGTGGACATTTTTTTGTTACTAGCACTCTTCTTTCATAAAAAAAAATTGTCCGTATCATTTTCCAAGGATTCAAACTAATTTTTAAATACATAATCACCACAATTTTTCATAAAAAAATAAAAAAAATAACAAATAAAAAATAAAAAACTTTTCTGGCTAAAAATTATTCAAATACAAAAAATGTTAAAATTAGCATCTTGTACCAAATATCAATTTAGTACCAAATTAGTATCTTGTAGAAAATTTGATTATATCTTAATTTTTTAAAATTGAAAAGAAAAAATAATTTAAATGAAATTCCTTTTAAGCAAAATGAAAGATAGCATCCTCTTTGGTCTTAGCTATTTTAATTTTTTTGTCAGCTTCCAAATTATATAAAATTAACTTTTTTTAATTTAAATTTAAGTCCTTAAGTCTCACACCTAGAAAAACAAAATTTCTCCTTGCATTTCAAACAAAATAATAACCATATCAAAAAAATAATTTTTGTTTTAGTAGTTAGTTTTAATCAACTCATTTTAAATCTTAATGGCTTAAATAAATTTTGGTCATATGTGAATAAGCAAATTTATTACAAGATTGTTATTTCCCAAAAAATAATAAATTTGTCCTAGAAATGTAAAATATTTGAATTAAATTGCTTATTTTAAATTACCAAAACAATACCAAAATTTATTTGAAAAAAAGTAAATTTATTTATTAGGTTATACTTAACGAGCTAAAGCTGCTTTAGACTAAAAATATATTTTAAGAGTTGTTTAAATGTCACAAGTATCAATTTAAGTCCAAGTCAAATCCTTTTTTTTTAAGTCCCAATGGACTTAAATTTTGATGACTTTGACTTTAATTCGGAACTTTTATACAACTCTGATAAAAAAATAATAAATTAAAGATTAAATGATTTAATTCTTTGCAACATTTAATATAATTCAAAGGCTTTCAGAATAAAATCCCTCAAACGAACAATCATTCAATTCCATCCTTAGTTTATGCAATTTAATTCTGAAATTCTTGGTTTTTAAATTAAATTTTGGGAAGAATGATCCATTTTTGTTAAGTCGTTATAGTTCACTCAAAAAGAATCTTAATCTTGAGCTTTTCGAAAAAATAGATCCTGTAAAAACTATATTCTCGCGGATGACCATTAGACTGGACCAAAAAAAAATTTTTGTTTTGGCGAAAATGAAAATGAATAAAATTGGTATTTTTCACAGTTTAGGGGAAAATAAGTAAGTTTGATTTATTTCATTAATCCTATTATTTAAAAAAAATCCGGTACAAGGCAAATTTTTTCCTTTTCATTTTGTTCCCGAAATTTATTTTGATATGAATTTATTCTTTTATATTTTTTTATCTTTTTTATTAATTTTTTATATAGACAAATTATTGTCAACAGAATTTTATTCCCGAAAAAAATAGTACGTTTAGGGAAAGTCAGCGGGCGATAGCCCCTAGGGATCAGATGCAGAGCCATTAAGGGATCTGAGTTAATAGAAAGAAAGAACAATTTTGGTTGAACTTTTTAAGTCAATTTTGTGAGGCGGGGCTGAGACCTGGTTTAGGGATCCGGGTATGTAGAAGTTGAGAGAACTTTTGATATATTATTATCAATACAAAAAAAATTAAAATTTTACATTATTCCAACGAATAGATTTACCTCTCACAACTTTTTTTTTCGAGAATTTTTTATTCCCGAAATATTTATTTGCACAAATAAATATATAAAATAAATAAATAAATAAAAATAAATAAAAAAATAAAAAAAAAATAAATAAAAAAAAGCATTGTATCAGTGATACAATGCTTTTTTTATTATTATATTTTATTATTTTAATTTAATAAAAATCAGAACAAATTATTGGTCTTTTAACAAATTACTGTACAAATTGATTTTTTAATTTTCTCTAATTTTTTATTTATTTTATTTTATTTTAACTTTTCTTTTTTCGTTTTGTATTTATATCTGAAGGAGCTTTAACTCAATACAAAGAAATAAATAAATAAACAAATTCTTTTTTTTTTTTTTTTTTATTGTTTATTTATTATTTAAATAGACTTTGAGTAATGAAACTCCTTTAGCTATTGTTCATATATTAAAAGAAAGTGAAACAAATATAAGGTTTTACAAAATTGGGTACACAATATTTAAAAAACATATAGTAAAATGGGAAAATGAAAGCTTCTAGACAATTGAAAGATTTGGCTGTTTTAAGTCACTCCCGTGGAAATTCATGGACAAAAATTGCTAAGGGAGACTTTTTTTCAGGTTCTCTTGAGCTCTCAACAAAAACATCCTCATATTCCTTTATGAGTGATAAAATTAGCTCATTTTTGAAGAGAAAACAATATTTAACATATCTTATAAAGAGTTTTTTAAACCTTATTTTGATTGTATCAATTTTTTGATTTTCAAGAAAAAAAAAGAAGATTTCTGAGGGTGTTTCATATGGGAGGTGATAAATCGCCTTATATGATATATTTTGGAGTACTTGTAATTTATGAAAATTAGTATGTGAAGCTAAACTAAATATGAAGAAGCTGTAATCAATTAAAGACCCTATTAGTGCATTATAAATACTCGTTAGAGTTTTTTTATTTAAATTCCAAGATTTATGTGAAAGAATTTTAATTATATTTATCCTGTCTTGACATCTAGATCGAATAAATTCAATATGAGGTTTAAAGCATAAGTTTTCGTCAAATTTTATTCCTAGGAAGATTGGACAGTTACTATATGGAATTTGCTTATCGAAAAGACTTAATTTTAGCTTTTGATTTTTAGAGGGATTTCCTGAAAAAATTGTATAATTGCATTTTTCAGGAGACATCTTAAGCCTCCATTTTTTTAACCAAATTTCAATATTTTTAAGGTAACCATTTACCTGCTTAGAAATGTTTCCATATTTTTTGAAAATGAAAAAGGTGACTAGGTCATCAGCAAACAAGAGAGAGTATGAGGTATTTTTTGAGCTTTGTTTAGGTATATCATTGATAAAAATTGAAAATAGAAGAGGACTAATTACCGAACCTTGAGGGACACCGGTTTTTATATTAACATGCTCAGATTCATAATTATTGAGATTAACAAAGAACTTACGATTATTTAGGAAATTTTTTACCCATTCAATGATATATAGGGGGGCTTCAGTTTTAATAAGTTTATAAATGATACCGATATGCCAAACTTTGTCAAAGGCTTTAGAAATATCAAAAAAAAGAGTGCAAGCTTTTTTTTTCCTTGTGAGTGTTTCCGAAACTTTTTGTGTTAGAAAAACAAGATTATCGGAAGTTCTACGATGCTGCCTGAAACCAGATTGTTCCTTACAAATTAAACCCTTATTTTCTAGAAAGGTGTAAAGTCTTTTAGTGATTATTCTTTCTAGGATTTTTCCTAAGCTACTTGTAACACTAATTGGGCGGTAGTTAGCCGGGTCGGTGCTAATTTTTTTTTTTGGTATCATAGTAATTTTAGCAATTTTCCAACAGGATGGAATATCATTTAATTCCAAACATATATTAAAGAATTTAATCAAAATTACTAAAAAGGAGTCAGGTAAGTTTTTTAGCATCATGTTGGATATGTTATCAGGACCAGGAGCTGAGTTGTCCTTTAACTTTTTCAATGTTTTCTTAAGTTCCTCTAGAGAAATTTTTGGATAATTATTAACTTTAGAATATAAACCAGAATTAAGATATTCCTGCTCTAAAATATACTTTTCAGTTGCTATTTGGAAAGAAGTATCAAAGCAGTCCTCATTATCTTGAGAAAAAGTTTTAGCTAAAATTTTTTTAAATAATTCACCCTTATCCATATCATCGCAATACTCTTTAGATTCAGAAAAAAGATTAGGAATATGTCGAGATGAAGAATTTTTTTTAAAAGAGTTGATTTTATGCCAAAAGGGACGTGATGAATTATGATTAGGACCAAGTTTGTTTAAGAAATTTTGCCATTTTACATTTTTAAATTTAGAAATTTCGAATCTAATGGTATTTGTTAGCTTGTTACATTCCCTTCTAGTTTCTTCATTTTTTATTTTTAATTTTTTTAGCTCTTTTCTTTTTTTAATTAATATTACGATATTTGGAGGGAAGGAAACCTTAAATTTTTTAGAGGAGAATTTGGGAACTGAAGCCGAGGCTGCGTTAAAGATTGCTGAGGTTATTTTTTGATTAATTCGGTCTAAATTTTTCATATCCGCAATAAAATCAGATTCTAAAAATGAAATCGAGTCAAGATGATGGCTAAATTTTTTCCAGTCTGCCTTTTTGAAATTAAATTTTTTTGATTCTTTAATTCCAACTTCAGTAGATTCGAAACCAAGTTCGAGTTTAATTGGGTAATGATCACTAGTCAAGTCATCGTCAAAGACTTCGTAATTACGAAAAAAGGAACCTAAATTATTAGAAATAAGAAATAAATCAAGAATCGAATTGTAATTTCGATTAATTATAGTGAATGTTGGAGAATCATCATTTGCTAATAAAAATCTTGAACTATCCAAAAAACTCTCTATTATTTTTCCATTTTCATTTGAAATGTCTGATCCAAAAACAGAAAGCCTAGCATTTAAGTCGCCCCCAATTATAAAATATTCGAAGTTATTTTCAATATAAGAAAGAATTTCTTTACTTAATATTTGAGGAGGTTTTTTGTTATTATAGGTTGTTGGTGGTTGATAATAGCATATAATATTTATATCTTTTTTGAAAGAGCCTGACTTTACAGGCACTCTAATAGCCAGTAACTCCCTGTCAAACTTATCAAGTTCATTAAGCTGATAAAATTTAATATTGTTCTTTATAAGTAAGGCAACACCACCTCCCCTTGTGTTCCGACATTTATGAATAACGGAAAAACCAGGAATGTTTAGTAAAAAGTTTGCCTTGGAAGTATCAAGTTTGATTTCATTCAAAAGAACTATGTCAGGATTGTTCTTGCTGAGGAAAAACTCAAAAATTTCCTTTTTGTTATTTAAAGAGTTACAATTCCAGTGGATAATTTTTAAGCAAGGAAGATAAGAGGATTTTTTTAACATTATAGAAAAATTTAGAATAAATAGATAAAAAAGTTTAAGTAAATAAAAAAAGTTTAAAGTTTAATTGCTTGTGTTGTGATTTACTGATTTTGACGCTTCACTCATGGAATGATTGTCCTTTGGTTCTAATACTTTGGCAGAGTTTTTGTTTTTTTTTCTTTGATACTGTTTTTTTGAGACTGAATAATTTAAGTTCTCAGGACTAAGCTTCGATTCATTTCGTTTCCTACCCCTGTTAGAAGTATTAGTTTCAGGCATAAAAAGGAAAGCTTTTGCAGGGTTGTTTGGAGTTGATTGAACCAAAGGAGTTTGATGGTGTAAGTCATTTATCTGATGCTGTACCTGGTCATCTAAGTTTGGTTTGAATTTTGGAGGTAGCATAAATTGTGTTGGATTGAATTTTGTATTTGACATTTGTTCATGTTGTGGATTTACTTTTGGATTTGGGAGATAGTTGCATTGGTTTGAAGTGGAAAAAAGATTATCATTTTTTGTACTGTTATGAATTTGGCTTTCATCGAGCTCATTTTCACAGATTTCACCATCTTCGATTAAGTAATCATAATTGTGCTTTGAAATAACCTTGGCTAAATTACAATCAGAAGCCTTGTGTCCACTACCATTACATTTTGTACATTTTAAATGTCTAATTTTACAGTCGGCTATTTTATGTTCGGTGCTCATACAAAACCTGCAACGCGGTTCACCAACTCTTTCGATTGAGACCGGGTATCCTTGTATGTATGTTTTTTTTGGCAGTTTTTTTACAATATCGTGGTAGTTTATATTTTTAGATGCATTAAACTTTAGTTTGGCTCGAATAGTCCCAGATTTTACGTGCTTGAAATCAGGATCATTAATGTATTCATCGTAGATGTTGACAATTTCAGTTGGGGAGACTCCTTCTGAGATTAGGTGCTTTTCAATAAGGTATTTGTCGAAGTTAGGTTTAAGACCATACAACTTAAAGGTGAAGACTTTTTCAACTTTTACAGGTTCTTCTGCATCTTCAATAGTAAATTCTTGGTCATTAATATTGATTAATCTACCTATTAGATCTTTGTAGACAAAAGAAGAGTTAAAAGAAATTAGCCAGAAGTTTTTGCCAACAGTTGTTACTGTATCAAGATTGTCACTCAAGTCTTTGAAGTTGAGAGCGACCAGAGCCTTAAGTATTTTGGTGCGGTTAACAACTTCATCATTTTTCCTGTTGACTTTAACCCTGATCGCATGCTTGCAAATCGAGGGATCCGAAAGAAGATTGGGAGTCACTTTCGAAGCTCGTTAATTTGGTCAAAATTATGCAGAGAAATTAATTGAATTATAATATTTCTTTGGCTTACGTGTGCTTTTCAAATTTTCAGAAATTTGCAAATTTTTTTTTTTTTTTTTTTTTTTTTTTTTTTTTTTAAACAAATTCTGATCACAAAAAAGCTTTTATTTTAATTTTCTGGTTAATTAATGGACTTTCTGGTCACAAAATATGTGATCATTTATCACTGATTACATTCTGGACATGAGATACATGATCAAATTATTTTGTGAACCATTAATCACAAAGTCGATATGACTGATAAAAATTTATGTAAATTTTTTTTGTAAATAATTTTAGTTCATTACTGAAACCTAGACAAATTTTTTTTGAAAGAAAAACAAAAATTATTATGGACTTTTTTTGCAATCTGAAACATTTTTTATCATGTTTTTAATGAAAATCAAATTTTTATATATTTATATATAACTAAAAGCGAATCTAATTTAAGGCTTTTTTTTGGACCAATTTGGTCCTTAAAGTAGTAAAAAAAGGGACATTTGAGTGTTAATTTGACTTTTTATTTTCTATATATTTGAGTTGTACTATTTATTTGACACAATTGTCTTTTTTTTTGCTAAATAATTATAAAGAGTAATTTTAGTTGAAATAACCAGTAATCACATGATTAAATCTATTCGGGTTTTTTTTTTCAAAAAATAATTCAAGTAAAAACAGATTTCTAATACAAATTGAAATTAGAAATTACTAAAATAAATCAATCGAACAATTCTAACTTATTTCTAACTTAGTAAATATTTTTTAATTTTCTTTTCACTTTTAATTTTATTATATTTATTTTAAATTTTATGTTTTATTCTGGAGGAGCTGAAGCTGAAAGGTGCATATAAATAAACGCGAATAATATTTTTTTTCTAAATTGGAATGAGTAGGCGTAAAATTAATTATCTAAGTGTGTATTTTAATTTATTTTTTTATAATAATAATAATAATAATAAGCTACGACAAGCAAGCTTGCGGAGACGGTCTGCTAGGAGATCACCTATGGTAGAACATTGCACTATAAAAAGATTACAGAAATAAGACAACTGATGATATTATAGAGTCAATAGACATTATTTTTATTATTTATTTATTGATGATATATTTATTTTATTTTATTGATGATATATTTATTTTATTTATTTATTTTTATTTATATATTACATTATTATTTTTTTATAATATAATTTTAAGTCTGTATAAATAAATTAAAATGTACCTTAAAAAAATTATATTTTATCTAAAACGGTAGAAATTTATCAAAAATAAAATCATTAAAAAAGCTTTAAAACAATTTAATGTCAATTTGAAATTTATTAATTCTTGAATACTTAAATCAGTTAAATAATCGTAAATACAAAATCCCTAGTAATCACAAATGACTTCTTACGAAGAATTTCCAAACCAAAAAAGGATAAAGCCATTAGCCTTCCATTTGAAAAAAAGAACTATAGGTCGTCCTAAGAAAACAGAAAGTGCACTCAAAAGACAAATCATCAGGTAGTTGATATGGGAATCATTGAGGAAGAAGAAGAGCATAAATAAATGGATTAAATGGAACCACCAAAGAAAAGAAGAGGTATACAATCTGGTTCAACAAACAATAATTTGGCTTTTTATTTTTTTTTCTGTTTTTTTTATTTTATTAGTCTCCAGAATCTAATGTTGAATTTAGAAAAAAAACATAAGTAAATACAAGATAAATAAATAAGTAAAATGCACAACAATTGATAAATTAAAAAATCATCTTCAAAAAGAGTTTGTTTAGATGAAAATACAACTCTATTATAATATTGTTATAAAAAGATTACGGCTAGAAAGAATCAAATTTTTTGGAAATAAAAAAAAAGAGTAAAAATAGGTTGGGTTGTGCATAGCATTTTAAGTAAACTGTCAAGAATTGAACAATATTTTTGGATTTTTTTTTAATTATTTTAAAGTAGTTGAATGTATTTAAAAATGAAAAATATTTTTATTTATTACAATTTTAAAAATCGGTAGAAAAAAAATCGATTTGTATTTTTATTATTCGAATTTAAGGCTATGGCATCAATCATTATTTATTCTTTTTTTTCATGTTCGAACTGGTCTTGTTCCAATTTTTCCAAGCTCGAAGGATGTATTTTTACTATTTTACTTGGAAACCATCCTTTTTTTGTCTTGATTTTCGGATTATTGATTTTGTTTATAACCTTCTCACCATAAAGCCAGTGTCTGTATAAACAAGAGAAATAAAAAATAAATTTTAAAATTCTATTTCCATACTTTTGCCATCTAGTAACCATAATTTCTTCATCAATAGAAACAGGCATTCTTGGATCATCCGAAATAGGAATACAACAACAAGCTTTGCACCCATGGCTAATCGGAAAAAACGCCCCGTTATATTCTCTTATGGCAACATAACGAATTGAATGGGCTTTTTTTTCTTCTTTCTGAGCAATTTGCTCAAGCTTGATAAAAAAAAAGATTAAGAATATATTTCATTATCTTTTAGAAAAAATACAGATAGAGTAAATTGATCACAACCATCGACAAGGTTCCATTCAAACCCATTTCCAATAGGTCGAAGATTTCCACCCCAATTAAATACCTGTCTCATATTTTCCAACTTGCCTAAATCATATGGATAAACAAACTTTTCTTCAATGCTATTTTGTTCACGTCGATGCTTTGCTTTTTTAATTATCCAATCTTCAATTCCAGTTCTATTTCGAACTATTGATTTCATCTTTTACAATTTAAATTTAATCAAATACTTTTAAAATTTGTAATTTTCTACCTGGACATAAAATAGCATTCCAACTGCAATCACTACTCCAAACGCCATTCCAATTGCAAATAAACATGCTATCATTTGATATACAGATAAATTAACTTAAAAAAAAATATAACATTTTTTATTTTTACTCTTGGTTATTCAGCTACCTAATGGTACTTGAGTATGTCGATAAAAAATGTAATAATTCTTAAAGGACTAAGTAGAAATTTTAAATTAAAGTTGAAATGAGTTTTTTTACTCGGTAAAGAGCTCGGTATAAACTTGGAGCCAGAACTATCAATGCATGAATGCATCCCAAAGGCGCTGATAGAAGAAAATAAACAAAAGATGCATGATTAAAATGTCCACAGCATGTATTGATCCACTAATTTAATAATTAATTTATATATTTTTTTTAAAATGATATGAATAGATTGTGACTTACTGGACAATGGTGGTCCTGTGCTTACCATAAATTAAAACATTTATAGCTTAAAATTCACACAAATAAATTAAGTTTACCATTTTGAAAACACATCTTAAACATTGAATTAATTTTAATTTTTTTAAACAAACAAAAATTTTTAGGATCTACCTTTGGCACTTTTTACAATGATGTGATCTAGGCGCTTTAAACGAATTGCATATTTTACAAAATTGTAGTTTTTTTTCGTCCTCTCTGTTTTCCTTTAAAAAATTAATCAGTTTTAAAATTTTCTTGTTGGGTTTGTATCCCACTTACACAAACTTACAGGTTGCCAATTTAGTGGAACAAAACCAGGTCCCAGAAATACAGCATTAAAGTAGTTATAAAAAATAATTAGCGGCCAAGTGAGGTAAATTATGAAGTTTATTTGTGCGCTTAAAGTAATCGGTGGCCACCACTGAATCAAGCATAAAAAACCGCTATAAGTTATAAAACAAATAAGAAATATTGCTATTATTGGACCGAAGTGGCACAATTGAGAAAGTCGACCCGATGATGTTCCGAAGCACATTTTTCTTCTTAATTTAATATGAATTCAAATAAATTATAAATGAAATTTATGTCAAAAAAATAAAGATTTCTTAATAAACCTAACTAATGATGCCAATCAAAAAAATATATTTTATAGCAATTTATTGAGTTTATAAAGTTTTGACTTTTTAAAATTAAAATTTAAGCAAAATCAAATATTTTTTGAGAAATTATTTCAGTATGACCTTTAGTAATATTTTTTCGTGAAATAGAATTGTTTTGACACTTTAAGATAGGTATTCAAAATAATCTTCTAAAAAATTTAGTATAAGTCTTGACTAATTCATTTATATTCATGCACATGCAAAATTTTCATAATAATTATAAATAAAATTTTATTTAATTTTTTTTTTAAATGGAAAACCAACTGGTTCTGTACGATAGGTCCAAAAGATTTCTTTCTCTTTTTTTGTATTTGGACACAAAAAAAGTCGACAAAGAAAAACTAAAAGAACACTTTTTGGAAAACTATTCAATTATTCCCCAGGAGCTGCGTCTTAACTTGTGGAAAATCGCTTTGGGTAAAATTTAAAAACTCTAAAGCAAACTTAAATTTAGACAAATTTAAGGTATATCTAGTCCATTTCATGAGCAAAATAACGCGATAGATAAAATGTTCAAAGAGCATTACGAGTACATGAAGCACATAATTGAAAATGTTTTACAAATCAAAACAAAAAATGACCAAGATTTGAATTATTTTATTTACCTTTTGGATAAAGATAAATTACCAATTGAAAATTGTCAAGTAATTGTTTTAATTTTTTTTAAATTTAATCTTTTAAATTTAAAGGAATGCTTAAAAGATTCGCACTCATTTACCCTTATTTATCGACAGCTGAACGAAATTTTAGACGATCAAAATGTATTTGATTCATACTATTTAACTGTTGAGATATTTGAGCGTCTAAACAGTCAACTAGATCTAATTGTAATTTTTGTAAATTATTTACTAAAAATCAAATATTTTTTTTTAATAAAGAAAACAAAATTTTACAATTGTTTAACGAATGAAACATTCAACAAAAATTTAATAGAACAAATTGATGTATCGCCTTTTTTGGAATGCGGACTTTCTGGCTTTTTCCAGGATCTCAAAATGTACCACATGTAATAATTGTTTAGAAAAAATAAAAAAAAAAATATTAAATGATTTAAAGTATCTGGGATAGACTGGCAATGGAAGAGTACGAAATAATGATTTTAATTTTACTAAGTTTTTTGGAGTCATGTAAAAAAGAGCATTTAGAGTTTTTAAGAGTCATTGATTATTCACAATTTGGATCGATTCATTCTAAATTTGGCTTAGATGAATGCAAAATTTTGAAGCGTGCTGCCAAATATTACCGAAGTTTTAATCCAAATCCACAAATATCTGAATTGATTGTCAAATATTTCAGTTAATTTAAAAATTTCAAATTATTTTCAACTTGCTAAATGTAAACCGATTTTTTGGTATTTTTATTTATTAATATTAACAAAAATTTAATTCGCATTCTTTAAAAATTATTTAATTAGCAGTTTTATTTTTTATCTAATCACCACAACATTATCTTTATCTAAAATAATTAAATTTAAGATTTTTTTTAATATTTGACTTTAAAATGAGGTTTTATTCTTTAATTTTATAATAGATATTAGATTTCAATCAAATTAGATTTTTAGAATATAAAAAATAATTTTTCTAATAAATCTTGAAGATTCTTTTTTAGCAGCAGATAGCAGACCAAGTTTAATTAGAATAAATAATTGAACCTTGTGATATAATGAAAATTAGAACAGGTTATTAATGATAAATTTTTTAAAATTGAATTGAAATTTTTTTAGAGAATATTTGAATAATCTAAGAATTCATTCACTTGTTCCTTAGGAACTTTATATGAAACCTATACAAATTGAAATCTGGCAATCTGATGAGATTATTTTGATCAATTTCGATTGAACATGCTAAAAATGTATTTAAGTGTTCTTCACACTGATGAAATAATCAAAATTTTAGTATTTTATTTGTTTCAAGATATCTTGTATCAAGAGCTTTATCTTGTACAGCTTTTGATAATTTTTAAATATTTCAGAAAAATTTTTTTTAACCAATTCTTTCAAAAGTAGCTTTTTTTAATTATGCTTTTATATTTGATCTTAATGATCTTTTTTAAATTCCTCTTTTTTTTTCATTTGGATTTTAGACTTTTCCTTCCAAGTCATCTGTTCAAGATTTGAATTTTATAATTTGACCCTTGGATTATTGTGAATTACTGGTATTAAGTAGGTACAAAAAAGAAGGTGTTACTGAATATGGTGGTGTGTTGAATTTACTCAGCGTTTTGGCTTTGTTTTATATTTAAAAAAATTTATTTTAAATAAAAAACAAATAAAGTTAATTAAAGATTTTTCGCATTTCAAACCTGACCACTAACTGTGAAATTTTTGAGTATGTTTTTACTTATAAAGATAATTTTCGATTTAAAAATTTCTCAAATAGATAGAATAAATTTATTTTGACTTACTCAATTATTTCTATCATTATATTGAAAAAAAATTTTGTTTTGTCTACCTTTAATAAGTCATGGAATCAAACAAACAAAGTTGTTTAAAATTCAAGTCCAATTCCGGACTTGGACTTTAATTTAAATAAAAAAAAAGCCGAACTGAATGCAAATAAATAAAGACAACATAAAATGTATTCATAAATAGATTTTGAAATTCTTCGTTTCAAAACATTTAAAAATTTTAAAGCTTTTATTAAATATACCTCTGTTATTTAATTATTTTCTGAGAAAAATTCATTTGAAATTTGTTAAAGTTAGATTATTTTATTTTTATTTCAAGACAATTTTAGTATCTTTTAAGATAATTTATGATAAAAATTAATTTTTTTATTTTGGGAGTGGTTAGAAACTTTTAGTTTATGAATTTAAATTATAAAATTTAAGGGCTTGGTTAAATAAGCTCTTTTAAAAACAAGATTTTTTATTATGATTTTTATTTTTTATGAGTAGAAATAAATGTGCTTTTGTTAAAAAAACGTGAGTTACTCCTTTATTTTCTCAGGCATATTTTTCAATCAACATTGAAGCAAATAGATATATTATGAAATTTAAAGCAAAAATTTTTAAATGAAATAAAAAAATCAATATATAAATAATTTAAAATTATTGAAATTCTTGATAATCTAAAATAAACTTTTTTAAAAATAAATATTCTTTTTGCGATTTTTGATTTTTTTATTTTGTTTGAATAGCAGGTTATCAACATTCGAATTTACTTTCGTTGACTAAGGTAAATTTAAAGCAAATAAAAGTTTTTCAAAAAATGGATCGACATTTATGAAGTTTCAATTAATAATTCCTTATATATTATTAGTATCAACAAAACCGTTCTTAAATCAATTTTTTTAATTTATTCAAAAAATTTGTTGCTATTTTCATTTAATTAAATGTTTATTTAATTGATTGTACTTCCACAATTGTGAAAACAAAAAATTCAATTAGTTGCATGAAAATATATTTTTTCCTTTTTAAAATTCGAAAAAAAAATTAATTTTTTTTTTAATTGAAAAGATTATTGGAAAAATTGATTTAATTGGCTTTAAAAATTATCAACGATGCAAACATTTTCTTGATACAAAGATATTTTTCAATAAAATATAAAGGAATAGAAGATAAATATTATTTGAAATATTTTATGTTGGCTACTGATTCTATCATTTTTACTTTTTAACATCTTTTTATCGCCAAAACTTAAATCTTGTGTGAGAAAGAATCATTTATTTTATTAGAATCAATGTTTTTTTTTTAAATTAAGCTTTTGTAACGAATTTTTATAAATACTTGAAAATTTTTAAAAGAATTGAAATTTTAAAATAAAAAATTAAAGTAAAAATTTTCGAAATTTTCTGTCAGCTTTCAGATTGCTATTTATTTTGGAATAGAATAAAAATTTATATGCAACAAATAAAACTCTTTTTGTAGTTCCAAATCACTTCTAATTTTTTCTTAACCTTACACGTATTTTAAAATGGTAAATTAGACACTAAAAGAGAAATAATTTTAAAATGATCAGTTATTTAAAATTTTTTTTAAATTTTTTTTTTATAAACAAAAATGAGTTGACGAAAAAGGTAATTGTTAGTTTAAATTTTGATTTCTGAGTTTTTTATACACATCCCAGCTATGTAAATTAATATTGTTAATAAATTCTGTTAAAATTAAATCAAGTTAAAGCATGATATTTACAGAAATTTTGGCATTTTGTTTAATTTGCTTAATTTAATTATTGAAGGTTAGAAATTTTGAAATTTCAACAATTTCTTTGCATGACTTTTTAAAAATACTAAAAAGCTGGGAACATTGTTTCTTTTTATTTATCAAAATAAAAAAAAAAAGTAAACTTAGTAAATTAATTACGAATTTAAATTAAAATGACATGGTTACCAGAGCTAAAGCCTGATTTTGAAAATTTTGAGCTTCGTTAAAATTTTTATTGATTTCAGAATACGAATAATTTACTTAAAATAATGTTTAATTTAAAATTGAATTAAAGCTTTTGTTTAAACTGAAGTCGAAGACTTGTTTCAAAAACAAATAAACTACTTTTGACAGAAAATCGATCAAAATTGTAAAAATTCTTCGAACTGACCCAGATCAAATATTTAAATTACTTTGAATTTAAAGTTAATTTCATTAAGCTAATTCTGTCTCTTGAGTATTGATAAAAGATGCGAGCCATACGATCACATATTTATCACTCTAAATGTATCTGAAATTTTCTTACGAATTATATTCTTATTTAATTATGAAAAAAAAATTTGAAAAAATGTTACTTTGCAATCTTTATCGATTAATAAAAAAAAGCAAAAACAAATTAATTTATTTTATTATCCAACAGACTTGTTTATCACTCTTAGTAGTGTTTTTCGTTTAATTATCAAAAATAAACATTAAGCTTTTTTTGATTATTTATATAAAATATAAAAAGTCCTATATTTTTCATGCTTTCAAATATTTTTTTGCTATCAAATAAAGCTTCAGTGCAGGTATTAAAACTTTAAACAATTTTTTTTCCTGATTCTACTCATTATTTTTTCTGAACCAAATTCCATGGCGCATGGTTTCGCCTCGGATCCTTTCATTTTACAAAAAATTGTAGAAGAAATTTGGAAACAAAAATAAAAGTCAATTAAAAACAAAATTTATTTTAGTGGTACTTATAGTTAATTAAAAATTAAAAAATTAGACTATTTATTAAATATATTTATAAATTAAAAATCTAAAAAATTTTAATTTCTTTTCTTATTTATGTAAAGGACAATTGAAATTTAAATTTTTTGTTTATTAGTGTTGCTTTTCTTTTTTTAGAATAAAAAATTTGACTTCTTATTAATTATCAATATGAAATGAACAAAAAATAAAAATTAATTTAAAAATTTTATTAAATTTAAATTAAATTACACTTGTTTCAAAGTTAAAAATTAACCAAAACAATCCAAAAATAAAAAAACATTTATTAACATTTTAAAGGATGATCAAAAAAAATCTGAAATGTCTAATACTAGACATCAAAATCTCAACAAAAAAAAAAAAGAAAAAAAGGAAAAAAAACTAAAAATAAATCTATAAATGGAATCTTTAGCCGTTCAAATAAATACTCTCTTTTTGTTTATTAAACACTGCAAAAATTTATATAAGCTTTTCTCATAAACTGGAATAAAAAAAAGTCCTAAACATGCTGTTAAATTTACGTTCTCGTAAATTGATAAAATTAAGACCAAGTAATCATACACATATATATATAAATATATATTGGTATATATAAACGCCTTTGGTTACTAAGAATCAAATAGAAACATATTAACACCAGAATACAACAAATTGAGCAAAAAAAAATAATAAAAAATAAACAAAAAAAATAAAATCTAAGATTCAGATTCGTTACTGTTGGGCTGTGAAAAAGGCGACGCCTGGACCGACGGCGACGACACCGACGACATGCTCATCTGGCCGGAATTGGACGAGCTCGGCGTCAAAACAGTGAGCACGGAGTCAGCAGCGTTAGTGTTGACCTTGACCTGGTCATTCCCGCCATCGACTTCCATGTGGACGGCCGCATCGCTCTTTATTTTCATGATCTCGTCCTTTTTGTGCGCTATGAACGAGAGCGGGAACGGTTCGAGCTGGGCCGGGTCGGCGTCCAACAAAATGGAGCTGTGTATCTCGCTCAAAGTCCTGAGCTCAATCAACTTCAGCAACAGCTTATTGTACACTCTGGTCGTGTTCTCGTTCAGACCAAACTTCCAAATCATGTACTTTTTCAGCAATAGCGAATACTTTGCCTGTGTGCGCAAAATGGCGGCTCTGTCGGCGAGATCGCGTCGGTCCGGCGAGAACAAAATGAGCGGCAAAAAAAGTATGAGCGTCGCCTCGTCTATGTTCAGCTCGTTCATCGACTTGAGAAAAAAAATCGTCTTTTCGAACACGTCCTCGCTCCAAATCAGCTTCAAAAAGTCGAGCTGAATGTTGGCGTTGGCCGCGGCCGGCTTCATGTCCCGGTCCTTGCTGATCAAATTGTCGAACTTGTTTGCCTGGGCGTCGTACAACGACGACGACGAACAAATGGTCACTTCCATGGTGCCGCCCTGCAGCAAACACATCTGGTCGTTCAAATGCAGCTTGCGAAAGTCGGGTATGAGCTTGGCGAACGTGACCACCCGCTTCACCGGCTGCACTATAAAATTGGCCAGTATTACTTTGGCCATTTTTTTCAGCGAACTCTCGCTCTGCGTCTGGAACAAAGTGGCAAACTTTTTCTGCACATTCATGTCCATGGCGTTGTATTTGCGCGAGTGGTAGTAGGCAATGGACAGACGGTCGATCAGGTCCTTTTCGTAGGCGGTCAAGTTGAGGCCGTGGGCGCGCACGCTCATGCCGTCCACGCCCAGCTTGTTGAGCTCGGCGCACGGCGAGCCCGTCTCCTCGTCGCTGTTCGAACCCTGGGTCATCGTCTTGTTGGTATCGAGCTCCTCCTTGCTCTCCGTGGCGTCCGTCTGCTGCTTGGCCTTGTTTTTGCGCCGGTTGCCGTACTTTTGGTGCCGTTCGTCGTCCGACAGCACCCACTTGGGCCTCATGCCCACCGACAAACAAGTTTTGTAGCGGCAAAATTGGCAGATTTTGCGCGTGTTCGTGTTCATTTTGCACTCGCCCGAATACGAGCATTTGTAGTCTTCGAAGCGGTTCTTTTGGACGGAGCGGCGAAAGAACGCCTTGCACGACTCGCACGATATGCCGCCGAAGTGAGAGCCCGTCGATTTGTCGCCGCACACGTGACACTTGCTCTCGTCCACGTACTGCTGCTGCTGTTGGTGCTGTTGGTGCTGTTGCTGCTGCTGGTGTTGGTTGAGGTTGGCCAGGATGAGGTTGGCGCCGGCCGAGTTGTTGAGCAGGTAGGCGGTGGCGGCGGCCGCTGCGGCTGTGCTCGCCGCTGTCGATCCTTGGCTGTGAAGGGACGAGCTGATGAAGTTGTTTATGACGCCGCCCAGCGAGCTGTTCAACAGGCTGGTGTTGTTGTTGGCGTCGAGTTTGAAGTTGGCGCGCGATGTCGGCCCGAGTGCCGAATAACGACCTTGACCTTGGTTTAGCATGTTGAAATTATTGGCCGATTTGGGCATTTATTTTAGGTCTAATGGATTTATGTTGAAAAATAAATGATTAGTGAAAAACTTTTTTTTTTGGAAAATTTTCTGGAAATAAATTTGGAGAAAATATTGGAAAATAGTTTGGAACAAAAAAATGGAAATGAGCTTTGAAAAAATTGAAAAATTGAGGAAAAATGGTAAGAAAAAAATATTGAGAAAAATTTTGGGAAAAAATTGGAAAAAGGTGGTGAAAAAATTTGAAAAAGGTCTTGAAAAAATTTGGAAAAAAAATGGAAAATAATTTTGAACAAAAAAAAAAAGGAAATAAGTTTTGAAAAAATTTTGAGAAAAATTGAAAAATTAAGGAAAAATGGTTAGAAAAAATTTGGAAAAAAAAATTGGAATAAAAATTGTTGAAAAAAAAAAAATTTGGAAAAAAAGGTTAGTTTTTATTTTGTGATATTTTAAATATACTCGACTAAGAAATCAAAATGTTCTTAAATATAAATACAGTGATTAAAGTACATTTTTTTTGTTTCTCTTCTTTTTTTTTTGTTGTTGTTGTTCACTTTGTTGGCTAAGAGTGCATTTCGGGCTGGTTATGGCCAAGATTAATTATCTCTATTTTCGGACTCGAGTTCTCCAGTTTAAATGAACTCGTATCTAATTACGGGTATATAAGGGTGTCTGGTGGCCGAGGGTTGACGCGACCTGGACCTGGTGCCCGCCACCTAGCCACACACACACACACACACACACACATCTTTTTCTCTTTTTTTTCTACTTAAAACTCTAGTCTATAAAGTAAAATTCTACCATCATGAGCGTGTTAAATAAATTAACAACAACAAAAATGAGTGAGAGCATAAACTAAAATTATAAAATTTTTTTTTTTTTTTCAACAAAAAAAATCAACTCTTTGATAGTTACTATTGGCTGAGAGGTAGCTAGCTCATTTGCTTGCCAAATGCTTGTCGTAATAATAATGTTAGAATTTTGTTGGATTTTGTTGCGTTCTTATGTAATTAGGTTCGTGTGGATACGAATGGAAAAATGATGGAAGAAATTATATTGAAGAAAAGAGAGAGAAAAGAGAGAGAGAGAGGGTTGATTGAATAATTTCGACATTTTGAAGAATAGAATTTACAGAATTATGCTTGAGTATAGGCAGAGGCATTAGGTGCCCGGTGGCACATCTAAAAATAGAAAAAAAAAAAGCATAAATTATTTTGGATCTGTGCTTGAAATGCGGCTTGAAATTTGCACGAACATAATTTAAAAAAAAAAAAATTCAAAAAATTTAATGTGTGTATTCTTTTATGCCTCTAAAATAATCAAAACACATGACTTTAACTTTCATAAAGAGTCGAGTGAAATAATAAAATGGCTAATGATGGAATACTGTTCATCGGGTTCAACCAAGACTCAGGTGGGTACAGGTCCGAGCAGAGTTTTTGTCAAAATTAACAACACTTTGACTTTAGAATGCTTTATGTGCGGTCTGGAGGACGGCTACCGCATTTATAACACTGATCCGCTCAAAGAAAATGCCCGTGAAGGTAACACTTCTAATCCCACTTAAACATTCTAGTCAACCAGTTTTTTTTTTTTTCAATTCGACCTAAGATCTTTGTCGATTGAAATTTTTTTATTAATATTCTAAAAAATTGACCAGATTTTTGATAAATTAATATTTTTTGTTAATTTAATTTAAAAAAATGTATCAATATAAATGTTCCAGAGGTGTTTTTTTTTACCTTGATTTAACTAAAATCATGCATTAAATAAAAAAAAAGGTTTCTAAAAGAACCCGATTTACAGGCATGCAAAGTATGTTTTTTGGATATTTTATTCCAAAAAGACAATCGTAGAAAATTTTTAAAAATTTTAATTTAAAATAAACATTGAAATTTTAATCAATCAAATAGCAATGGCATTTTTAGTTGATTGCTAGGTTATCTAAAACAAAATTGTCAATTAAATTATTTGGAGCAATAAATAAAATGAAAAATGAAAAAAAAAAAAGAAAAAAATGTCTATAACTGATTCTGAAAATTCTTTCACCTTAATTCAAATTCTACCGATCTCTCTGCAATTTTATTTTTAATTCTAATTAGATGTTTATTTTGCAGACTTCCTTAACAAACTAAATTTGGCTGCTACACTGTTTGTACCAGCTGATATAATTAATTTTGGGCCCTTTAGAAACAAAAATATTTTTTTTTAATTTAACAAAAATTTCTAGTCGATTTTTAAAATCGATTTTCAATATCAATTATCTTTTAGCTAAACTATTTTTGCCAATTTTTGTTTATTTTGAAAAAATATTTTTTACTTAAGATGAAGGCGGCGTGAAGCACGTAGAAATGCTCTACCGATGCAACTATGTCGGCATAGTCGGTGGAGGCAAAAATCCCAAATACCCAAGGAACAAAGGTGCTTGCCACTCAACTTAATTTCTTTTTTCTACTCTGATTAATTATTTTTTTATTCGAACAGCAATTGTATGGGATGACTATCAAAAAAAAGTTGCTATTTCTCTTGAATTTAAAATAGAAGTGTTTTCGATTAAGCTTCGCAGAGACAGGTAATTATTTTGACATGTAAATTCTCCAGATATTGATGACCAAATTCGGTCCACACTCACCATGGTCACTCATATTAATATTCATGTCTCGCTTGACTAAATCAGTGAATATTTTTGCATTAATTTAAATTCAAACAACAACAACAAAAATTCCTATCTACTTTTTTTTTAAATTTTTTTTAACTTCACTTCAAAAAAAAAAGAATAGCAGTTGTTTTCGAAAAGTTTATCAAAGTGTACTCATTTAGTCAAACACCTCAATTCATGCATGTGTTTGACACTTATCCAAATGCAAATGGTCTGTGCTGTCTGTGCTCACACAGCACCAATTCGTATCTGGCCTATCCAAGCGATAAAAAGCCTGGCTGGGTCGAAATTGTGGATTTGTTCAACACAGAAAAACCATCTGTCAAAATAGAGGCCCATGACAACCCTATCACCTGTATGGCCATGAGCAACGATGGCACCAAAATGGCCACTGCATCAACCAAGGTACTCAGCTCTGTGCTAAACTTAAATCTAAATCTTACTCGTTAGGGTACGCTGATCCGCGTGTTCGAGACAGAAGGGGGAACTCTGCTTCATGAGCTTAGAAGAGGCGCCAACAGTGCTAACATTTTTTGGTACGTAGTCTCAATTTTAGTCCCAGCAGCAAAAAAAAAATTATTTTAACAAAAAGTATAAATTTTAATAAACAAGCAACCAAGTTGTGTGTGTCGAGTGACCATGGTACTGTGCACGTGTTTATACTTGACTTACCTGAGAAAAATAGTCGATCATCGTAAGCCTTTGACGCATACTTTCTGCACTAAATTCTCTCAAACAATTAATTTAAATTAAATTTGTCATTTCAATCGATTTGTTTTCGATTAAATAAAATTGAGAATTTAATGCTAATTTATGCCAGTTGATAATTTATTTTTCAAAGATTGGCAAATGCCACTTTTTTACCAAAATATTTTCAGTCCAAATGGAGCTCGTTTAAATTCGAAGTAAACAACCATAGTAAATTTATATGCGCTTTTTCCCAAAATTTGGACCAACACTCAATTATAGGTAAAGTTGACAATTTTTTTTATCTTTTTTTTTTACTAGAACTCAGTGTGTGAGATTGCTTTCGCTACACTTGACTAATTCGCCGATTTACATTAATATACGGTCTAATTATCTGTAGATGAATTTGTTTAAATTTTAATTTTTAGCATTATGCTCCGATGGAACTTACTACAAGTATTTGCTTGACAATGCAAATGACACTAAGAGTTGTCAATTGGAGAGTTGCACAAAATTTTTGGAGCTTACCTCAAGATGAGATTACTACAATTGTTAAAGAGTCGATTGTTAAATGATAAGTACTTTATCAGTAGAGCAATTATTGTAAATTTTTAAACTCATTATAAACAATACTTGCATTCGATTTTAACCGGTCTAAAATAAATTTGTTACAGAAAAAAATTTTTTAAGTTAAAACAAAAAATTGAAATTTTCCTAAAAAAGAAAATTAAAAAAAAGATAAACTAGAAAAAACTGAGAATTAATCTAACAAGTGTTTGTTTATTTTGATCAGCTGATTTTTATTTTTGACCACCACTTATTCTTTTGCATAAGAATAGTTAATTTTTAAAAATTTTTTAAAAATCAAATTTATCTAAAAATTCAAAAAATAATCTAATACAAATGTTTCTGTTTTATTCTGAATCAATCGAAAAAAAAATCGTCATTTAGCCAAAATATTTTTGATAAAAAATAATTAACTGCTTGAAATAAAAAAAAACCATATAAGTTATGAAAAATAAACTAGACTAAATTAAGAATTAATCTAGGTCCATAACAAGTGCCTACTTATTTTGGTGGGCTGATTTTTATTTTTGACCCCCGAATTATTCATTTAAAAAAATTCATTTTAAAATTTTGTAAATTTCTAAATCAAAATTAACTTAAAATTAAAGTCAAATGATACAAAATAAACATTATAATTTAAAAGTAAAAAATTGCTTTTAACTAAGTAGAAACGAAAATTATTCAAAGTGGAGTAGGCTCTTATTAAAATTACCGAATCTCAGCCAGTCGAACCAATCATCGTGTAAATTAATTAAATTTTAATAAAATTATAAAATAACTTTTAGCTAATATAACACAAAGTTGTGTTTATTTTTATTTTAATTCATTTTTTTGTTTAAATTGAGAATGTTTAAAAATACAAAATTTGTCTAGATTTCTACAATCTAGCAGTTAAAAAATCTTGTATTTTCTTTGTAATAATTTTATCTAAAATTTCGCCGTGAATAATTTAAATTATCTTAATTCAAATTACCTTAATGTCATATAGAAGCATTTTATTTTTTGCTTTTAGCAATTTTTTCAATTTTTTGTAGCCAAAAATAAAAATTTGTTCTATTTTTCAGAATAAAAAATACACTTAACTTTGTGAACTAATTATTTTTCTGCTCTCCTGACCCGAGAACCAAAAAAAATTCAATTTAAAAACTCTTTAATAAATGGTTACTAAGCATATTTTATTGATTTATAGCCTTACAAGATCTGATCAATAAGTTTTTGAAAAATTTTAAAATAAACAATATTTTGATTTACACAATTCAAATAATGTTGCTCAAGATTGCATTTGGAAATTCAAATTGACTGCCAGTTATCAAAATTAGCTAAACCAAATATCAAGCATTTTAAATATAAACGCTCATCTAGGTCGAATGAGAAAATGCTTTGGTGGATTTTATAACAAAATAAAATAGATAAAAGAGTTAATTAATTCGAAGTGACCGTGCAAGTCAAACTGAGCCGAGATAAAATTTTTAGCTTGGCAAAAGCTTTATATCGATCCAAATTTAAGCCAATTATGTTTAATTATTAAAGGAAATGAGGTTTTATTTTTTCAAGTTTTTCTTTTCTCAAAAATACTTTCTTCCAATTTGTTTTCTGATATTTCATCTCAGAATAAAATTTCAACAATCTGGCTGGAAACTATGGAAATTTGAATAAATTAAATTTAAAATTAAGAATTAATATTTAGCAAAATAAAAATAGTACGAAGAAAAAAAGGAAAATTTCGGCTAATTTAGCAGCTTTATAGTATTATAACATGTCATGCCCGATAAGTCTCACATAAAGCAAGCTTCAAAGTCGCCAACACAATCTGCTAACACCTAGTCGTCATGTACTCTAAGGCTTCCTAGTAAAATATACTTTACTCAAAGCGTTCTTTTAAAAAACAAAGAACGACATAGTTTGAGTATTTTTTAACTGGGAATGACCAGATTTTTTATTATTCTTTAAAATAAAAATCATAAAATCTATCTTTTGTTTAATTAAATCGAAGCCAGGCCTCTTTTCAAAAAAACCATTAGATCGAATCGATTCTCAGGTAAGATATTTTCTAAAGTAAACATTTTTAGAGTTAGCATTGACAAGGTTTTAGGTTTAACTACAAATAAAATTTTTCTTTTCAAGTTTAAATTTCCATAATCAACCATGCAATTAACCAACTTATAAAGCTTTAGGCAACCGTAAGTAAAAATGCATTTATAAATAACCCACTGGCAATGTTAAGTACCTTTTATTCTTTTGGCAGTGCTGACTAGTTTTATTTCATTTTGATTTAAAATCATTTCACACTTAATATCTAAATTTAGAATAATTGATTTTTTTGTTAATATTGAGAAATAAAATTTTATAAAAAAAATAATTTTTCTTTACAAATCACCTTTTTTGAAAATTTTTGATAAAAATTTGTGATTTAGATTAATATGAAACTATGTCAACTCATAATAACAATTCTCTTTTGATAAAAGCTGTGTCTCAGTCGAACCGGTTTTTGAGTAACAATTTGAATGGAATAGGAATGAGCAGCAACAGTAACCGAAAAATTCCGAAATCGATGGGCAACTACAGCTCATCGAGCATATCTGTTAATTCATATAACTATTCTGGTTCCACTCAATCTCAAAGTTATCTTCCGTCCATGATCAAAAACATGCCAAATTCGAACGCAAATAAAAAGTTTTCGACAGACTACCAACAAGCTGGTAAATTGCCAAGAAAATACTTTTTTTGCCAAATTCAAGTTTATGATCAAATTTAATGATCATGCTCAAAAGTTATAAATTTTATTAAAAAAATATTTTTATTTATTAAATTTATTGCAGAAACATTTTTTATAAAAATTCAATGCGTAACTTAATTTTCAATTTCTGCAAAACTATGCAAAAATCTGCAACAATTTTATTAATGCAGAATTATTTATTATATTTTTTAGTGTCTGAACATAATCTGTTTAATAAAAAAAATATCTCTGCATTAAATTTTATAATAAAAAAATTTAAAAAAAAATTTTAATAATAATTTTTGATCATAAATGTTAAAAATTTTCCCTTTTTTGTGTTGCCTATTTTTTTTCTTTTAGTTAGATTTGACTACGCGGACGCATTTCTCAATTACAACAATATTGACTTTTTGAATCGTATAACTCAGATGCAGCGCTTGCAGATGGAAACTGTTGACTGGGAACGCAAAAAACGCATATCCAAAAAGAAATCTAACAATTCGACTCAGGCCCTCAAGCCGAACAATTCTGTGTCGAGCTCAAATCCGAATAGCAGTGAGGCCAATTTGTTAATGAATTCTGCCAATTTAAATATTAACTCAAACGATTAGTTTTAATAAAGTTGTTCTTATTTTAATTTTTTTACTTAATCTTAATTAAGTCGGCCAATTTAAGCTAACTCAATGACTAGAAATTTATTTTTTTGTAAAAATTTCTTGAATTATTTTAATTGTTTAAATTCATGCTAAATTCTAATCTTGTTTAACTTTTTAATCTTAATTTTTTTCTAATTTGTAATTTATACAATTAAACTAAATAAAAACTAAATGCTTCGTTTGAAACAAATTAATTTCTTAAATTGGCTATATATAATACAAGGTTCTAAAATTAGCTCTAATTAAATAATAAATTCTGTTTTTTAATGAATTAATTAAATATATTGGGTATTTTTATATAAATAATTTTCTTCAATAAAATTTGTTACCTTTATTTTTTATATTTGATTTAGTTGACTCAACTATTTTTTCAATCATGAAATAAAAAGCTTCCTTTCTGTTCGTTTATAACAATTTATTTAAAAAATTTTTTCACTTAACATTTTATTTTACAAAAAAAAAAGTATTTATTCAGCAAATCTATAGCAATCGCTGGCAATTTTCCACTTAGTCTCGATCGCCTTGAGCATGAAATTTTGATAAAACAATTTTGGTTCATGTCCTTTGTATTTGACAGATCCGGAAACACTTACAAGAATCATGTAATGACCAGTTTGATTAAAATCATCTTAATAAATAAAATTAATATTTTAGTTTTTTAAATATTCCATTTTTACTAAAAATCGGATGAACGTCAAAGCATTCAATGCTGTGCGTACAATCAGGTAACTCGACCTGGAAATTTTGTCTATTTTGAATATCGATCTCATTGCCATTCCATATGATTTTTGCGTCATCAGCATAATATTTTCCTAGTTCCTATTAGTTAAAAAGGAAACAGTCAAATTTAGCTTTTCTTAAAATATTTCCTACGTGGCGTTTATTATCCAGTGTGGTGTAAAATTTATTCACAAATTCAGATCCATATTCATTAGCCATTTTTGAAATTTCTCGGACTCTTTCCTTTAAACAAATGATCAAAAAAATATTTCCAAAAAAAGGACATACTAAGTCATTATTCGAATCGGTAACTGCCGATGCCATCTTATTGTTTAATAGTTCCTTAGATTCTAAAATATTTTTTATTTATTAAAAATTTAAGTTTAATATATTTTACTTGCACGTGAACAAAGTCACAATTCTAACTTGAATTTTGAGTAGTAAAAAAATTAAAAATTTTGAAATTAAAAAAAATATCTAATGACAAAAAAATTTATTTAAAAGTTATAAATGTCTTTATCAAACATTTCATAAAAAGAGTCGGAAATTTCGGCTATAATATCAGCAGCCATTACAGATCTATGATATTTATCAAAAGCCATTTGACTGCATCGTCTTGTGAACACTGAGGCAGTGTAAGCAGCTATAATGTTCGGATGTTCGAGTTCAGATGATTTTTTTTCTATTTCATCAAAAAAATTAACATTGGATACATAACACCAGTGTAAAAACAGGCTCAAAGTTCCTGTCATTAGGTCTCCAATTCCACCGCATCTCTTTAAACTGCCTTGTACTTCGTTATATACCATAGTTTTACCATCTGAAATTATATCCACTCTTCCTTTTTTTAAAATTGTCAAATAGCCTAAGTTTTCAGCTAAGCGTCTTACGGCTTCACATTGTGATTCGATTGTGCCAAAAATACTAACTTCATTGTATTCTTCATTAACAAACTTTTTTTTGAAAAAATTTTATTCGTTTTATTTAATTAATAAATGAAAAAGTTTTTTATATTAAAATATTTAGAATTTTTACCGCATTTTCATATAATCGTTTGAATTCTTTGAAATTAGGGGTTAAAATACATTTTTTGTATCCTTTTATCAATGAAGTATCTTCGGCTAGTAAATATAAACAATCCGAGTCTATAACAATTGGAATTTGATGAGCCTTTGAAATTTGTAAAGCAACTTTTATGTAACTTCTCGCTTCTTCGGTTCGTCCAAGCCCTGGACCGATTATGACCGAATGGAATTTATTCATCCATTTACCAATTTTTATTTCATAATTTATATCATCACTTTAAGGAAAATCTTGAAAAATTTAGATGTTTTTTATGAATTCAAATGGCTTACAGAATAGGTAGAACAACAAGATCTGGTGAATATGTTTTTATGATGGAAGATGCCTCATGAGTAGTCAAAATATAAGATAAATCAGCTCCTGTTTTCAAAGAACTCATTGCTGATATATAAGCAGAGCCTGAGTATTCATGAGATCCACCTATTATTCCAATTCTACCTCCCTGGCCTTTGTAGGTATCCGCACGCATTTTAGGAACCCAAGACCTGAATTTTTCTATAATATCACTTTTAATTGGCATTTTGATGTGTTTTGAAAAAATACTTAATTTAAATTTAATTTTGGTTTTATTAGTGTGTTTGGCCATACCAGTTTTTAATTATTTTTAGATTTTGATTTCAAAATGAAAATATCTAAAATAAAAACATTTTTAACTTACACCGCATGCTCTAAAAATTTAATTAAGCCTTTATTCCGTATTAAATTCAAGTTTTTAAGCTTAATGTGGCATCAAAGCTTGGTATTTTTTCCAAACATTAAGAATAAATTTATATATTTTCTTCCAATTTTTCTTTGAATTCAAGTTAAAGCGCTTAACCAAATGTAAAATTCATAGAAAATAATTTTTATTTTTCACAAAAATCGAAAATTTTTTTGGCGCATTTAAGTTAAAAAAAGATGATTTTATGCGGAATCAAGGTTTAAAACACATATGTGCATGTATGCAGTGTAAGTTAAGAATGTTTTAATATGAGCGTGATGATGTTTATTTCATGCACAAAGGCTGTGTTTCTGTCTATGAGGTTGAAATATCGAACAAGGGAATACGGTTAATCAATTTTAAAATAATTTAATTTGCTTTTTCATCTAAAAAACAAAAAAAATTAACAAAAATCAGCTTTATGCTTTAAATAAATTTCAAGTTTTTAGAGTTGGAAACAAACTTTTTAAAACTAAATACATCCTTAGCAATTTTATCTCTATTTATGGCAACTTAATTAAAAAAAATTTTATCATTCTACGACATTGTGAAATATCATACAAAACTTCCAATACAAAAATAAAAAAATTTTATAACTTTTGTTCTAAGTGTCAAAAACCTGTTCTGTAAATGAAACAAAGTGAAACAACTGTTGTTTCACTTTCTGCGGAAGTCTGCAAAATCTGTGCGAATTCTGCAAAATTGCACCCAATTTAAAAGCCTTAAAAATAAAACTGAATTAATTTGCACAGATTTTGCAGACTTCCGCAGAAGGTGAAACAACAGTTGTTTCACTTTGCTTCATTTACAGAACAAGTTTTTGAAACTTAAAACAAAAGTTATAAAATTTTTCTATTTTTGTATTGGAAGTTTTGTATGAAATTTCACAATGCCTCATTCTACAATTATCTCATATTCCATTGCTCTTTACTTCTTAATTACTACCTACCAAAAAATGAAAAATCTAGTAAAAAAGGAAAATTGAAGTTCAGGATCAAATTTAAATTCCAGGTCAAAAAATTAAAAAAATTATTTAAAAAGTTTTGTCGAGCCAAAACTTTTTCTGCCCAAAGTTTTTTGAAATTTTATTTAACCTTTACGTTTTTATGTAAATTTTTATTTTTTTTTGTTAAAAGATTTGTTTTTTTTAATTCAAATGATTAAACATTTATTGTTTAGATTAAAAATCCAAAATTAAAACTTTTTTCATAATTAATTAAAATTATAACTTTTAAATTTTGATAATATAATCATAATCATTAACTTAAAGTTGTTTTAACAATTTTAAACTAATTCATTTTATGCTTAGGAAGTATTAAATAACAAACAAAAATAGTTAAACTGAAAGACAAAATTAACTTTTTATTTCAACCAGAACCTTATTTTCCTATCCTAAAGTGGCAACTTGAAGTTCATGATCATGATCAAGTGATCAAAATTTAATTGATTAAAATCTTAATAAAAATGATGAAATTAGCTTTTTTTATTATTTTTTAATTAAACATAAGATGTTTATTATTTTAGTTAAAAAAAGTAAATGTTTTTTCTGATTAATCTTAAATTGATTCTTTTAAGATCTTTATTTGAAAACTTTGAAGACAAATTTATAATGCACATTAAGGTATCAGAATTATGGCTTTAAATGATATTTTGATATTAATTAAAATATATTACGGTGAAACATAGTTAAATTTTGTATTGCAAAATTTCAAAATATTGATTAAGATTTCATTTTTTACTTAAGATAAAAATTCATATAATTTTCATAATATTATTTTTATGATATGAACTTCAATTTTCTTCTAAAATTAATGATTTAAGTAATTTAGTTTCATTGTTTTTTCTTAATAACTGTTTTAAATCATTAATATTTAATTGTGTTTAAAATAATTAAAAAATAATATAAAAATATTGATTTTAATGAAGGAAAAAAAATAAAAGGTCCAGATTTTATTTAGAAAGTGATATTAAAAAAATTAAAGTAATTAAATAAAACAAAATTAAATAAAATGAAAACTTAATGCAAATAATAAAATCTGTTTTTTTTAACTTTAGTTAAGAATGATATCCTGTAAAATTCAGAAGATATTTTTTAAAATAAAGCGTTTGATTTCTCTCAAATTAACATTTTTCCAACTCGATCTTTAAGATTTTCATTTTCCATGCACCATCTCTAATTTTTAAGGCCTTTGCTTACCCTTGAGATGATTTTGATTTAGATCTTGAGTAAGAAATTGATAAGATCAAAGGAAATTTGTTGCATAATTTCGGGTAGAGTAGAAAGTCAAATTCGATATCTGATTTTTTAAGAATATTAACAGATTGGCTTAGAACTAAGAATTTTTAAGATAATTTTTTTTTTGAATATTTCGATTATTCGTAAATAATTTTCAGGGTAATTAATCTCTAATGTTTACATACGGATAAATTTGATATTCCGACAAAAATTTGAGATTTTTGTAAGTTTCAACGATTTATTTTTTTGAAACTTGAAAACTTTTAAACTCAACTAACTCAAAGTTTTTAGTAATTATTGAAACCAAAAAGTATTAATTATTTTACGATTTGCTTTCAAAGTTTTGAATCAAAAAATAAAAAAGTCGGTGAATCCAGTTTTAGATTTTTTATTAGATCCTAAAAAAGATAACTGTTATTTCAAAGTAATTAGTTGTTATTCGTATAAAATTTTAGAGATTTCAATTTTATCATTTATTTTGAATTAAAAAATTTTAAATTACGATTTTCATTGATTTTTTAAATTAAGATCAGTTTAGATCTCAAAATTCGATCTTGAGCATTTCTTGAATTATATTTATAGTCTTTTTTTTATTTAAGATCAAGAAAAAAACATAAAATATTATATCAATCTTATAAAGTAAAATATTTTAGTTAAATTCTAAGATCTTTTCATTTTCTTAACATCGTTTAAATTAATATGATCTGAAGTTAAGATCACTTTAAGATCTTAGTTAAGATTTTTAAAAAATATTTATTTCTCTTTATTTTTTAAAGAAAATCTAAAGATCGAAATTTTTCAACTTATTAAATTTATGATTTTATTTGGAATCTTTATAAGATTAGGAACCGATATTTTTTCATATTTTATCTATTTTAAAATTCATCTTCTTGGAAGTAAAACAAGCTCCTCTCAATTAAGCATCACATAGCTTGGTTGCACATAAAGTCTGTGTAACAAATATTCTCGAAACCGTAGATTTTCAGACAGATTTTGTGAGTGTCTCGCTGGGTTCATTTATCTAGGCTTTTCCAAACTAGTTGATAAAGTCTCTTTTTTGTTATCTACATAAATGACTTGTCTGAAGTGTAGTTAAGATAATGTAGTCAAGTAGTAAATTGAGTGAAAAATGTTTTTCAATCAGCAAAAGTGTGTGGTCTCAGACATTTCAGTTGATAATGTATTCAATGATGTGGACAGCAAAATACTGCCCAAGAATTATAAAGAAATAAATCTACCTGATGGGCAATCTAACCTAGCAGCTACAAGAGCAACTACAGCAGCATACAGAATCAGTAACACTTTTAAAAATTTACCTTGTTGATTTGCTTTAGAACTCTTTTGTTAAACCTCATCTTGAGTTTGCAGTTGACGTTTGGAACCTTGGAATAGAGATTTTGGACTGGAAATTACTTGAATAAAAAGCAGAGCTCTATCATTAGGTAATAAATTAAGAGCTTCAAACAATTTCTGCATTTTGTACAATCGAAAGATTTCCAAAAATTTATTTTCATCAATATTTTTTAAGTAAAGATAAGTAATTATTTTGTAATTATATAAGTACTAAATTTAATTATTTAGATTAATTAAAAAGTCAAGTTAAAAATAAAATCTTATTTAATTTGAAAAAAGTATTAGAAATATTAATTATAATTAAATATATTTAATTTAAAAAAATTTCAACAAAAAAAATCAAATGATGTGTAATTATTAATTTAATGGCTTAAAGCTAAGAGGTATTCTATTCTATTCTACTGTTTACCATAAACTGGTCCCAAATTTTAAGAAATTTTTTAGTTAAATTTATTAAAACATTCGTTTTATTCATCATCAAACATTTTATAAAAAGTCTCAGCAATTTCTTCGATTACATCAACTGCCAACAATGCTCTATGATATTTGCCAAATGCTATTTTGCTGCATTCTCTTATAAAAACTGATCCAGTATATGCAGCAATTATATTTGGTTCATTGATATAAGACTCTTTGACGATTCTAGAACCAGAGTCACACCAGTAAGAAAAAAGACCAAGAGCTCCAGTCAATAAATCACCTATTCCACCGCATCTTTTAAGACCTCCAGGTACATCATTATAGACCACTTGATTTCCATCTGATATAATATCAATCTTGCCTTTCTTAAGAATTGTCACATTGTCTAAACTCTGAGCAAGACGTTTAACAGCTTCACATTGTGATTCTAAAGTGTTAAATTTCGAGATTTCTTCATAATCTTCATTTAAGAACTTTATTTAAAAAATTTTAATTTATTTTATTTAATTAAAAAAATATATTTAATAATACGGATTTATCATAAAGACGCTTGAATTCCATGTAATTCGGTGTTAAAATACATTTTTTGTAACCGGATATGGATGAAGTGTCTGTAGCTAGCAAATATAAACCATCTGCATCAATTACAATTGGAATACTTTGTGATCTGGCATGCTTGATGGCTATTTTGATCTGTTCCAGAGCTGCACTTGTTCGTCCTAGACCAGGGCCTATTATCAATGAGTGAAATTTTTTCATTAATCCCTGAATTTCTGTTTCGTATTCGGGGTCATCTCTTAAATTTAAAAAAAAAGATTAATTTTTTAATTAAATCATTGGGACGAAATTACAAAATGGGCAGCACAATTAACTCGGGCGAGTAAGCTTTAATAGTATTAGATGCAGATTTAGTTGTGATAATATATGACAAATCGGCCCCAGCTCGCAGTGAGCTCATTGATGAAAAATATGGAGCACCAGAATAATCTCGAGATCCTCCGATTATTCCGATTCGGCCGCTTTGGCCTTTGTGCAAGTCAGCATGTAACCTGGGAATGATTTCTTTAAATTTTTGAATTATCTGAGTGTTTATCGACATTCCAAGACTATTTCTAATTAAATTTGAAATTTTATTTTACAATGACAGAATTAAGGGGCGGCTTTTTTATTTTGAAATATTTTAAGATAAATTATAATTTATTTAGTATTTTTCTTCTATTTAGTCTTAATTTAATTTAAAGTCACTTAAAATGATATGAGAATAATCTGTCAAGTTAAAAGATTAAATTAAACAGTTGGTGATTTTTACACATTATTGGATTTTTCTAAAATGAAAATGGTTTAATCTCTTGTTAAACCTAAATCATTTCTTAATGAACAAAGAAATATCAGACATAATTTAAAATCGATTAAGTTTTGCCCAAAGCTTATTGAAAATTTATAAACATCATCATTAACAGTCAAAATTTCATGAAATTTAATCAAAATTCTCTATTGAATTTTTAAAAGAAATCAAAAATATAGCCATAAACATCCAATACAATAGAAAATTTAATTCTAAGTTAAAAGACTATCAATTATAAAACAAAAAAATTATTATTTAAAATATGAACCATAAAGAATATCCGCATAATCCATATAAAAGAAAAATTTTAAAAAAATTATTAAAAGCTACCAAAAATACAAAAATCAAATTTGTCTTTACAAAATAAACTTTAGTTTAATCAATAGACTAAATGTGAATAACAAAAAAATTTAATTGATGAATAATTTTGATAAAATTTACAAATTAAAAGACATAAAAATATATTTTTATTCTTTTTCATTTATGAACAACGTCTTTAAACGTCTAATTCCTATTTTTATTTTAATTATTAATCATTATAAGAGTATTTGAGATAGTTGAAAAACCAACAATATTATTTGATAAAAAATGATTTGCCTAATTTCACATTTAATCTGCTAAATCGCCCAACCGCACTAAATAAAATTGTATTTTTCTTAAAGAATTTAGGGAAAAATTCTCTAAACTTGGTTTTGATGCCTCAAAAAAAATTAAATTTTTAAACCTAAAGATAGTTAAGATTAAAAATCTTTGACCACGGAAGCAAGTGAATACCAGAAATTTTTATTTTGATTTTATATCAAGTCGAAAAGGCTTTTTAAAAACTTTTTAGTTTCTGCTTTAAGAACAGAGTTAAAAACAAATATTTACGGCAACATTATTATTTCAATATTATCTAATTTAATTTTAAAAGTTTATCTTTGAAAAAAAAAAAAATTTTAATTTTTTATGAATTGTTATGTTTAGAAATGAAGCACTACGCTTTTTATTGATTTCAATACAAGAAATGATTATTATAATTTTTTGAGTAATTTTTAGTTCAAATTTTTTAATTTGGAAACCAATGAGAGCAAATTTTTTAATTTTTATCAAGAATTTTTTAGTTATTCTCAAAAAACATAATTTAGAGTTTAATCTGATTAAATCGTTTTTGATAAAAGTATTCTAATAGTTTAATTTTTAAGAAGTTTTGAGAAAAGAAATCTTTCTTAATTCTTAACGAACCTGTTCTTCTATAATAATCTTTATGTTCATGTAAATCACAATCAAAATTTGATTTATTTCTTGTTTTCATTGAGTGTTGATTGATTGATGTTTTAGATTAAAAATTTTCTTTAAGTTCAAGATAAAATTTTTCATGATCTTAAATAATAATAATAGTAAAAAACTTCCAGTTTGAAGATTGAATGGAGAACTTGTTTTTATTACTATAAAATTGTCAATGCAATAATTTTTTGTGTCAAATAAAAACTGAAAAATTTGCGGGTCTGATTTAAAAAAAAATTATCAATCAAAATAATACTCTGATTTCACTATCAAAAATATTAATAAAATAGTTTAATGACTACTTCTTCCTTATCATCACTTTTTAATTGAAACCTTTTTTTTTATTTTATTTTATTTATCTTAAATTTTAAATAAATTCAAACTAATATTTTAAAAAAATTCCCAAGTAATTATTTTCTTTTCTTCAAAAAGGGCTTAAAAATCAATTAAATTGCTTTTTTATTTTTTTATTATAAAAATTTTTTTTTAAATCAAAGAATCGTAGACATGCTGGAACAGAATTTAGTCTTCGGCCTTTTTGGACAAGTGGTAAGATCTAGTTGTTAAAAATAAAAAAGAGGCATTAATTTTTAGCTAAAAAAAAAAGACATAACTATATTAATGAATTGAATTATCATTTTTAATTATGTAATTTTTTTCTTTAAAATTTTATATTTTTATATTCATTTTTTTTTTGTTGTCATCGCCGAATCTGGTGTAATTTATGAAATAATTAATAATAAAACTGATATATTTGAAAATTAAATTTAATTGTGTTTATAAAATTGATTGATTTTCAAGAAAAAAAAGTATGTTAGATCAATTTTTCTAAATAAAATCAATATGTTACATTTGACAATTTTTAAGAGTTTTTTAAAATGATTTCAATAAAAAAAATATTTTTGTTCAATAAATTTAAATTAAAAAAATTTAAATCATCATAAAAGCGTAATTTGATAATAAAAAATATGCTGACAATAAGATCCACTTAGTACAAGTTGAATCAAACAACTCTTTAATTTGACATAGATTTTATTCAAAATCAAAAAAAATTAAATTTTGAATATTAATTTTTGGCTAGAATAAAATGGTAATTAACTTTAAGTTGAGTAAAGAAACAGTATAAAATTCAATTTTTGATATTTACAAGCACAATCAAAACAACAAAAGCAACAACAACAACAACGAAAATATTCAAATTAAGTTAGGGAAGCAAGGAACGCTTGTGTCAGCTGCTCTCAAGTCGAACAAGCATTTAATTCTCTTCTAATTTGAGCTATTGGTGACTGATTCGCAACAAATGCTTCTCAACTAAAATACAATATTTACATATCTAATTATATTTTCTTAAACTAATTCCATCACCAATGCCAAACAAAACAAATCAAGTAGATAATTAATTTTTGACTTGTGTACTCATCAATAAGCAAATGAAGAGATGGACACGCGTTCAACTCAGTCTAAGCTACTTAGCCCGCATTGACATGCATATCAACCAACACACAAATCAATTTAATTGTCATTAAAGCGCAGATACACGAACTCATTGGGAGATAAAAAAATACTTAAGAAAAAAAAAAAAGAGAAGAAAAATATTTGAATGTTAACTGAGTTTGCAAGAAAATCAATTTGGGACACCTAGACTGGCAAGGCATTTGTTTTAGGAAATAGTCTAATTGAACTGTAACGATAAGTGGACGCTATGAATAAACATTTGATGAGCTCAAAAACTCAATAAATTACCCATCGATTATTGATCTGTGTTAAGTTTACCAAATCCCTTGATAATAGATTAAAATCGGCCACTAGATGCCTATCTAGATCAGATTGGATCTGTTGAAAAGTCAAAAAGTGAAAATTCAAAAATTGTCGTTCCACAAACAATTTTGCATCGGCTCGAATGAATCGAAAAACTTGTAGAAATGGCTATCGCATTGTGCGATCAAACCATTAGGTCCGTGGTAATTAATTTTTTTCTTCTTATCTGTTCAAGTCAAAATGAGTGGAAACAAAATTGATTTATTTGCTCACAACAAAAAACATGAAATGTCAAACAAGTCACGAACAAGTGGCAGTGAATATATGCCATGTAATTAAAAAACAAAATCTGTAATTTACTCTCACTGCTTCCTTCCGACTGATGCCGCTCTGTTTAGACAAGATAAATTAACTTGAAATTATTTAATTTGTTGAAAATCTGTCAAAGCGTTCCTAGAGAACTTGCCATCGACATGCAACACAAGACATAATTACATTGACATTTTAATCTCGTCTTCCTTTGTTTGATTGATAACTTAATTTTTTTCTCCTCTTTTTTTTGTTCATCTCCACTTTGCATTCAGGATTCAGGTAGCAGCGGATATTTACAAAATCTACAAAATTCAACAATCGGATGCAATTTTGGCAAATACGATAAGCCGATGGCAAATTTATCACAAGTACACACAAAGCTCCATTCAATACTTAATTCTCACTCGTGATAATCTTTGATTAAACAAGATTGGCAAGTGGTGTGGTCGCAGCCGACATCGGCATCGGCGGCACCCAGCTTTTTTTCTCTTTTATTCAAGCTTCTTTTTTTTTTTTTTTGCAAAACAATAAAATTGAGAATAATTAGGTTGCAAAATAATAAAAAATCATAAATCTAGTCACAAAGCGAACCGTAAATTTCAAATATTTACCTAAGGGAAACATATATGAAAAAAAAAAAGGGAAAAAGAAACAAAGCCTAAAAACACGACAATGAACGGTTTTTTGTTTCTAGTAAACTATTTGTTCTTAATAAGGCATCCTGGAGTAAATAGAATGTTTTGTTTCATCTTTCTCTTGTTGAATGATGATGATACCTAAGATTTCCACAAGTGGTTATTCAACAAACGTGCATGACATTTTGCCAACAAGCCAATTGGCACGAATATATGCTTATCGGTGGGGATAAGTAAAGGCTACATGAGAGTGTGTTTTTGCGAGTATTCCTCCAAACTATTCGTTGTCTAAATACAGACTTAGAATAGAAAAAAGAGACACGCCGATTGACTATTTAGATCAAAAGCTATTAGGTGGTTTCCCTTTTTATATTTTCTTCAAAATTGAATATCATTCTAATTTTTTTTTTTTTGAGTTAAATTCAATTTAGAGTTATTGACATGGTTTAATTTTGTTTGTGTTTGTGTGGACAAGCCGCGCGCTCACTAATCACCGCATGCTTGAATACGCACCGAGTCCCATCGACTACGGGCCCCGAGTTTAAGTGGTGATTTAAAAACAAATCAAGTTTATTTACTCATCACTTGAGCTTTTTATCTTTAATTTGGCTAATGTTGTTTTATCTTTGTCTTTTTTGATAAGAGAAGAAATCTTAGAGTCGCCTCTAATGGGCTCAATCGTCTGCCATGCAAACATCAAAAGTAATAAAGATAAAAATCTTTATTATTCGCCAAGTAATTGCTAGAAAGCAATAAAAACAAAAAGCAACAAAAAAGAAAAGGTAGAGTAGAATTGCTAGTTGCATGCTGCATTTGTGGCAATCGCGAAACCAAGAGTGGGGCACTTGACAAAAAATTAGTTCCAATTTGGCCTAATCCCATTAGCAAACAGGGAATTGATTATTGTGATTAAGTTGTGGCTGCATCGGCGTCTTGTTACAAGCTAATAAATGTCAATATTTCAAAAAATTAAGGTATATGAGATACACTTGAAATTAGGAGAAGAGTTGTAGCTTAATACGAGATCAATGGCATTTGATCGATGTGAGTCTTAATTTCTAATGATACCCATGCCACTTGAGAGTTTGAGAAACTTGAACAAATCAATAGAATAAATAAATAAATCACTAATTGTTCCTAAAGAGAAAAGCAACAAATTATTACTAGTTTTAGTTGTATTATTATTATTATTATCTTCTCTTATTTATTGGACTAATTTAGTATGTAAATTATTTTGCTAGCAACAAATCAAATCAACCAATAAGTTGATTATTTTTCATTTGATCTGATTAATTTCACTGGTTGTTCACAAAACACTTTGCTATTATATTTTATATTTTTCAACAAAAAATCAATCATTCGACTTGGAAATAAAATCTGAAAAAAACAGAAGCCTTGTCAAATCCTCTCTCTCTCTTTCTCTTTTCTCTTTTTTAATTACCAAATTTTTTTTTATTGCAGCAAATAAAATTCAAAAGGCATGAGCATATTTTATTTTATGTTGTTGTTGTTTCAACAATGATAATGGACTTGTCAATAATCTTGTTATTTCAAAATAGTTGATATAAACTAACAAATGCTTTTTATTTTTCTTTTATCAAAAAAAATGGAAATTTTCAACCATTTTTTATTACGACACACAATAAATGAGAATTGGCGTCTCCCAGCGGACAACTAAGCCAAAATAATTACTTTGACAAAATTGAGCCAAACTCGTTCCCATGAACAAATAAAGTTGTTCTAGGTTGTAGAAGTAGCATTCTTTTTTGTGACAAGTCCTAGCTAGCTTTTATTTTAGTCATTTTAGGTATTGTTTTTTTTTTTTTTTGAAATTTGCTACTTTAGTCTTGTTACACTTTAAGTTATCTGGTTAAAACACAACTTATTAGAAATTAGTTTTTCGTATTCAAATGACTTGTTTGTTTATTAGAGATGAACAGAAATTTATGTTTAAAATTATCTTTTTTTTTTGTTGATGTCCATGATCTTTTGGTTCAGCTGCCTGGAATCATAACTTCTTCCTTTCAGGCTGTTGATATTAAAAACATTTACAATATAAACATTGTAGATTTGATTTGGGCACAAGATTTTAAGAATTAATTTTTTATTTTTTTTGTAGAATTATAATTTTAAATATTTTCTTATTGGCAGGTAATTTTTCGACAACGAAAAAAATCATAATATCCTTAAAGATAAGTGATTGTCAAATTATTTTATGATTTTTTGTTTGACATATTGATGTTATGAAGTTAATTTTTTCCATTAGAAACAAAAACTGGTTCTGTAATTAAGAAAAGATGAAAATAAAAACTGAAATTGGCTCGTTTCATAACATGTTTGCAAATAGGAGAATAAATAAACTATTAAAAATATTTTATTGAAAAAAGTGCTATTTTTTTTGTTCAAAATAAAATTTCAATTAATTTATGTTTTTTTGATAGTTACACAAACAAAGGTCGGCTCTGTGAACTATCATGAATACTAGAGCCATAAAATTCGGTTTATTATTCGGTGTATCAAGTTATGAAAAATAATAACTATGAGCCCTTAGTATCATAACAGTCTCTGAGTGACACAATCATTTATAATTTAAAGATTATTTTATTTCACTTGCCAATGAGTAAGTTAAAGTAAATATACTTTCGTTATCTAACTCGTTAATTTATTAAAAAATAAAATATTAATAATAAGCAATAACTAAATCTTTTTTTTTAATAATTAATTTAAATTTATTTTAATCTTTCTTTTAAATTTATAATTAAAATTCTAACATTTTTCTCCTAGCATGAGGGTTTAAACGAAGGCTAATAGAAGCCATTCGGACAAACTCTAGGGAAACCCAAATTTATTTATTAAATTTTAAAAAAAATAAGCAAAATATTTTATATTTTAATTGATATTTTGATATAATAAATATTTGATTAGTAATTGTAAAATTATGGACAGGATTGGATGAAAATTTCCTTGGTGAAACTTCACCTTGGATTAGTCTGCAGATCTTCTGCTGTATTTATTTATTATTTATTAAAAATATAGTTTGGGAGAAACCCGGGCAGTTTGGAACGAGGCTTAGTCCTTCCTTTCAGCCCAATGAGAAGAGATAGATTTGTTAAGTTAAAAAAAAAAACTAGATTTGAGTCACATGATTCATGTTGTATTTATATTTCTATTTAAATTCAATGATCACGACTTATTTTAGTCTATGATTAAGAGGAAAGAAAAAGATCATCTGATTGAGTCCTCTACTCTTTTGTATGCATGTTCAACATCAAGCCATTTGTATTATGTAATCATATACCGAGTTGAAAAGCTCCAAAGCGCTTCATCTGTATTGCGTTCTAAGCATAGAATTGAGCAGAGGGACATGGATTTTTTGTCTTTTTTTTTTGTTGTTGATTTTTCTGGTAATGTATGTGATGTGGATTGTCATTGGGGCTAGGGGACTGAAGAGAGAAAGAGAGAGAGCATAAGCCTTCTGTACATAAACCTGCGCTAGACTACTATCTTGTGAGCGATCACGTTTTCATTAATATCAAAGTGTGTCTATAGGGAAATGAAAATTCCGCAGCCGAAATAGATAATACATGATAACCCTTGATTTCGCTAGACTAAATAGATGAACAAATATGCAAATCAATTAATAGACATTTTTTCAGTGTTGCTACATTTAGAGATCGTTGGTAGATGATGAACATTTTTATATCAAAAAAAAAAATAGATAAACAAATAGAGATAATAGACTAGAGTCGAATATTTTATTTGCTCTAATAGATTTTAATTCAATAATAATGAGTATGGGGCTTTAGTTTTTCCACATTAATCGATTTGTACATATTTAAATACGAATTAGGCTATGAGTAACATTTTTTTTTCTAGATTTTTGTTGTTGTTATGTTGCTTAAAATGCATTCGGTTTAGCTATTTTGATGACGCGTATTGTGTTAACAAAAACAAGCCTTAAACAGAAACAGTGTGCTATAATTTAAAAAAAAAAATAATTTTTTTTTTATTTTCATCAAGCGTTTATAATTTAGAACGCAATAAGCAATGGCATAAAGTGTGCGTTTAGCAGCACAGGTCCCTGGTGACTAGTTGGAAATTTTAAGAGAAAAAAAAAGGTAAACTAGCAAATATTTGTTTGAGTGAGTGTGTGTTGACTTGGTCGAAAACATGCTTGGTACTGTGCGCAACAGCTATGGTTATGGCAAATTGGATAAAAGCTTTCAAAGTAATTTTTACGGTCTGCTGATTGCGGCTTTGCAATTTTCAGATGAGGGTGATTTTGGAAAGGTAAATTAAAGCAAAAAGCCATTAATGTAAGTGATTCTTTCAAGAGTTTGACATATCTCAAAGTTTGAGCACAGAGAGAGAGAAAAAAGAGAGGAGAGGAGGAGATCGATTTTTGTCGAGAAACATAGATGATTGGCGTAGCATACACAAACTTAATTACTGACTCATTAATAATTAAACACAGACTAGAAACAACCAATGGCAATTATTAGTCTAATCAACCAATGAAATAAAATGTTTAATTTTTAAAAATCAAATAAATAATAGAAGTAAAGTGTTAATTTTAGTTGGATGAAGAAGAAGAATTGTTAAATTTAAATTTTTTGTTTTGTTTTGTTAGTTTTTTAACTCCACCTAAATTTGCTAATAACAACCCAACCAAACATTTTAATTTTTTTTCTCTTTTTTTTCTTTCATTTTTTCTAGTTAAATGAGAGAGAGAGAGAGAGAGAGAGAGAGAGAGCTAGATTTTGTTTTCTAATAGCTCGTAATTCTTGTTAATTTCAATCGTATAAAGATTAGCTATAAATATTTGTGTTATCTATTTGAATAGTGGGCTAGATAAGAGACTAGAGAGCGAAGCGATGACAACAACAACAACAAAATATCTAAACATCTTTAATAAGTTCAAACAAATGCGCTAGACTTATCCGCAATTAGATTGGTCTTAATGGACCGAACAGTTGCAAGTTTAGATAATCTTTGCGATCTCGATTAGTAATCGCATGCTAATTTGGCCCCAAAATTACTCGCTTTTAAATAACAATCATACATTTTTTTTTCTCTCTTTTCACATTGTCTCTTTTAATGTTAATTTGAAAAAAAAAAAAATTTAATTTTTTTCTTGTTTATTTAGAAGAAAAAAAAAATATATTTTTTTTGTTAACTCAATGTCAATGGTAGTGAATAGTGGAGCGCCCAAGCCATCACAAAACATGTCAGTCAGATCACTAGGCTTTCAGTCTCAGATGCCGTACAATCCGGCATTTGCCAACATTGCAGCGCTAATGGCTCAGCAGCAGCAGCATCAGATGAGCCAGAGCAGACCTGAGTTGTCGAGCTTTTTGAACGCGATGACCAATCCTTTCCTGATGATGTCACAGAGCCAGTATCGGGCGAGCAGAGGCGGCGATCTGATGCAGTCGTTTGGCGCGGCCAACACACTGCCCATTTCGCCGTCCAGCTCCTCCTCGTCTTCTTCGTCATCCATTTCATGCAAGTCGTCGAAGCCCATGTCGCCAAACAGCTCCAAGCTCAGCGTCAACGCTGACAAGGACACCTCGGACCAAGACTACAAGGCAGAGCTCATCGACAAGGACCTATGGGACCAGTTCTACAGAAACGGCACCGAAATGGTCATCACCAAATCTGGAAGGTAGATTGAAATAAATTTTGAAAATAGGAAAAAAACTTTTTTTTTTAGACGCATGTTTCCTGCGTTTAAGGTGAAAGTGAGCGGTCTGGACAAACGGGCCAAGTACATACTGCTGATGGATGTGATACCGGCGGACGATTGCCGCTACAAGTTTCACAACTCGAAATGGATGGTGGCTGGCAAGGCGGACCCGGAGATGCCCAAGCGAATGTACATACATCCGGACTCGCCGGCCACTGGCGAACAATGGATGTCCAAAAATGTCTCGTTTCACAAGCTCAAGCTCACCAACAACATCCAGGACAAGCACGGATTTGTAAGCTTATATTTTGGGGAAATTTTTAAATTTTTTAAAAGAATTTGTTTAATCATCAGACAATTTTGAACTCGATGCACAAGTATCAGCCCAGGTTTCACATTGTCAAGCAAAGCGATGTGATGAGACTGCCCTGGAGTGACTTTAAAACGTTTGTGTTCAAAGAAACAGAGTTCATTGCTGTCACTGCTTACCAAAACGAGAGAATAACTCAGCTCAAAATCGACCACAATCCGTTTGCCAAAGGATTCAGAGACAATGGACAGGGAAAAAGAGACAAAAAGTACGCCTTTTTTCTCTTAATTACTTTATTTTATTCAATTAGAATATTAAGGACTTCTTTATTTTGTTTAAAAGAAATAAAAAATTTATTTTTAAAGAATGCTAAGATTTTTTTAGTTTCTTTGAAAAAAAAATTATTTTTCCTTTAATTTCAAAATATTAAAGACTTTCTTTTTTTTATGTTCAAAAGAAAAAAATTGAAAAATTTAATTTTTACAGAATATTAAGCCCATTTAATTATGATAAAAAATTAAATTTTTCATCAATTTAAAATATTAAATTCTTAATTATTTTCTAAAAAAAAATCGACAATTTTTTATTCAGAATTTTAAGCCTTTTTATCTTGCTTTAATAGTAAAATTAAATTTATTTCCATTAATTTTAAATATTAAAGACCATTTTGTAACGAAAAAAAAAATCAATTTTTCATTTATTTTAAATATTTAAGCCTCTTTATCTTGTTTCAAAATAAAATTCAGTTTTTATTAGTTTAAAATAGTAAAGGCTTTTTTATTTTGTTTAAAAAATTAATTCAAAAAATTCTATTTAATATTAATAATAATAATAAAAAATAAGCTACGGCAAGCATGCTTGCGGAGACGTCTTACTAGGAAGACATCTATGGTAGCTAGATGCATTGAAATATAGTTACATAAACAAAGTTATTAATAGTTTTTATTTATTCAGAAAATTAAGTCCATTTTATAATGGAAAAAAATATTAAATTTTTTAACAATTTAAAATATTCAAGCCTTTTTTATCTTGTTTGAAAAAAATTAAATTTTTATTAGAATTAAAATATAAATGTCTATTTAATTATTTTTGAAAAAAAAATGTTAATTTAATTTTTAAGAAGAATTGTGCCAAATCCGTCAATTAATAGCAGTGGTTCGTATGCACAGATGCCAAGTGGTGCAAACTTCATGGCTCATCGTGGATTTATGCACCCTGCTCATCATCAGTCGGCTTTGGACAGCCGGTATAGCCAAAGCGACTTGGTCAATCGGAGGAACGAAAGCGACGAAGAGCTTGAAGAAAACGAAGAAGAGGACGACAATGAAAACGAAAAGACTAGAAGCAGGTCCAGATCAAGAAGTAGCACGTCCAGTCCGACTAGACAGTATTCGGCCAAAAGACAAAAGTGTGAGCCTGTATCGCCAAAGCCACTTACGGCACCCACCATGCCATTCATGTACAATCAGTATACAATTCCAAATCAGCATTTTAACCCATTTGCACAATTTGAACAACAAAAATACTTTCCGTTCCCGGGACTAATGCCGCATTTTGCGCCTACTAGTTCACTGGTTGGCGACACCAAGCCCAAGAGTCAAAGCTGCAAGCCCAAGTGTTCATTTGACATTGAATCGTTGATAGAGAACAAACACGACGACTCAACTCGGCAAGAAAATCAGACAACACTGTCAACTAGTTCGTCAGACCTGAGCTCAAATTCGTCGTGTACAAATTCGCCATTGAAAAGCTCGAATCTTTTGATGCCAAATCAGCCGGCATTTGCTTCGTTTTCACCCGAAGCCTTTTATCTTTTAGTAGCCAAGTATCAGAATTTAATAAGTGCTCAGAATCAGACCCAGACACAGACACAGAACGAAGCCGCTAGGCTTCTGTCGCCGAATAGTCACGTGGTGAACAAACAATTTGAGTCTAAACAAGACGATGAAGAGTTGGCGAACAGTGACGACGAACACGACCAGTCCACTGCTGAAGAGCCTAGAGTAAGTGATAATGAAGAGAGTGGACATGACACAACAGATGACAAGGAGCAAGTGTGTGTGGATGAGGAGACAGAAGCCGATAATAGCTTTCAAAAAATTGAAAGTGATCAATTGATGTGAAATTTTTCGAACTCAAGTTCCATTTAAAGTTGCAGCTAAATGTTTTTTTTTTCTTTTTTTTTTTCTAAAGAGCAATTTTAGACAATCATGAGTTATATATTATTTTTTGTTACGGGACAAAATTTTTTTTACTAAATGTTTAAAAAAAATAAGTGAGTTTTAAATGGAATCTCAATGATTTAAAGAGTTTTTCTTTTCTATTGTAACATAAAACATATATTTGTTTTTTTTTTCGTTTTTTTTTCTATTAATCGTTTTTACCTTTTAATTTAAATTTGAATAAAAAAATTTTTCATAAAATTTTTATTTTTTTGAATTTTTTTCTTTAAAGTTGAAAAATTTTTTGTTCAACAATTTTCACATATATCACACGCTGCTTATCGCTGTGCAAACAGTGGTGATTGAGTAATCTTGAAGAATGGAGCTTTGTTTGCTTATGAAACAAGCTCGAGGTGCTGAAACACTTTTTTAATCACGATTTTTTTATCAACTATATTTTATAAGAATTTTAAAGATCAAGTCTATTAAGATTTTTTTTGTTGAAAAGTTTTAGTGAATATGAGATAAATTTATTTTGTTGTTGTTGACAAATTTCAATAAACAGTTATTAGCATTTAAAACAATAATTCAAAAGGTATAATAAAACTTAAATATTAATTGTCTTAAATTTAACGATTATTGCTGAACCAAATATTTCTAATCCCAATGGTAAACACATATTTAAAATCGCAAATTAACATTGTCACATTTAGGTAAAAATGTTCTTTTTAACAATTTGAAAATTTTCAAATCTAATTTAATTAAATGTACGGCTATACTTAACTTTTAGAAGCATTTAACCTAGTAATCGTTTCATTTAATTCAACAAAATCAACGATTATCGTGTCAAATTTAATTGATTGTAAATATTGGTCTTTAAATAAAAAAAGAAAAGTTTTACTTGTACTTCTCTAGGTACTCGAAACTTTTTGAGAATTTGTAACGTTTCTTAATTACAAATATATTTCAATAAGTTAATCTAGTTTTAAGTGGTTTTAATGAGATTTTGGCCACGAAAAAAACAAAATGACTGAACATGTTTGTGTTGCCTATTTGCATAGCAATTTAGAGTCGATTCAAAGAGCTAGAAATCAACTAGACTAAGAAATCTGAGCAATAATCTTGATTGTGTGCGGCGCATAAATTCGCCAAATTGATGATTTTTTTAAAGCTAGATTAAACTGGAATTTCTTCAATTAAAATTTGACATTTTTCTAAGCAAATCTGTTCTAAGTATTTCTTGTTTTAAATTTTAATTTACACGCAAGACTATTTCGATTAAATTGAATATAAATTTAATTAACATTTTGAGTTTAAAATAGACTTAAATTCCTAAAAATGTTTGCCGAAAAACACTGCCATTTATCATCATATCAAGTTTTTTTAAAAAATCAAACGTCAACCTTGCTGCAAAATAAAAACCTTTTTTGTCATTAAAATATTTTAAACATCATTTTATAATCAATATAGACTCAATTAAAATAAATATTTTTTTTTGAATTTTTTTTTAATTTAAAAGAACATCAATTTTTAAACAACTAAATCAATTTTTTGTTTTATAAATTAAATATTTTTTGGACTTTGATTTCGAACTGAAGCCGAAGAAAAATCAAAGTTTTTACAGATCAAATTGAAATACCATGACTAAATATTAAATGGTTTGAAAATAAGCTTGACAATTATTTTAAAATGATGAAAATTAATTTTACCTATTACTTTAATGTAATTAATCCGTGTACTTTATTCTAATCATCTTTTTATATGGCCTCATATTTCATAATTTATTTTTAATTATTATTTTTTTATTTAAATAAACTAAAAATGTTGATACATAAAATAAATTTATTTTTTCAGAATTATTTTTTGATTGTTATTTTGATCACTTTTTAAAATATTTTTTTAATTTAATTTTATAAAGAAACTCATTTAATGAAAACTACCAGAATTTTTTATTTCTTTTGATAACTATGGAGGACATCTAGGGGGATATAATATGACCATAGTTATGCCTTCAATTAGAGATAAAAATTTAATTAAGTTTCAACGAAATAGAAAAAATTTAAATAAATGCATATGATATGAAAAGAGCACTTTATATTCTCTATTTTTTAATAATTTATTTGATTATAAAAAGCAAAGTGATTGAGAAAAAAATTTCCATAGAGTTTTTACTGAGTTGCAGAATATTTATTTTACTCATCAATATCCGATTGAACTAATAATTTACTTAATAATTTTATTTTTCGAATTCAATTTTTTTAAAATGATTTTTCATCACCCAAGAGATATTTATTGAAATAAAATATAATAATAATAATTTTATCATTTTTATTCTCTAATTATCATGATTTCCAATCTGTTTTTATATCTTGTATCAAAAAAATTGTTCCAATAATTTTTATTTTTTTTGTTTGCTGGACTTTTTCAAATATTCATACTCACAATTCAATTATACATTTTTTGAAAGTATTAAACAAAGATAAATATTTTTCCAAATTTAAATAAAAAAGTAACTGAATATTTTAAAGTAAAATATTTGCCAATATAACTTTTTACTGCAACTTACTTTGCCCAAAAATTCATTAGGCTACAAATTTAAATTGAGAAATAAAAAGTGTTTATGTTTATTTTATCAATATATCATCACAAAATAAAGACTCAATCAATAATCTTATATTTTTGAATCATGCAAAGAGTACAAAAATTAAAATATCAATTAACTGTTCTTTCAACAAAAGGAAATCTAAAAAATGAAAGAAAAGTGATTAAATCATTTTGAAAAAAAAAAAATCAAGAACTGATTGACTGACTGCGAAACGCGAGGTATAATCTTTAGCATGCAAACAAGTGTGTCCATCCATGTCTTTGATCTTGGCATCAACAAGCAGATTCGGGTTCTCACTTTCCGATTAGAATCAGCTCATCGATCTCGAAAGCGTAGCTTGTAATTTGACAGATTAAGTTCGCGAGACTGCAATCAATTGTGTAACGCGGAATTCATTTTCGGCAAAAATCGGGATTATTTAGAATTTAAATTAGTCGTAGTCTGATTAAAGTGGATAATCAGAAAGTCAATTTTTACACAGTCAACTTGTCAAATAGAATTCAGTCGGAGGTTTATTCTAAATTTTATTGCTCAAGTTAAATTGAGCATGAGATTAACTTTGGAACATTACAGTCCTGAAGGCACCAGCAACAATAAGAAATTAAATTAAGTGTAAAAATTGATATTAAATAAAATTAAATATTTATTGTCGTGAAACGAGCTTAGCCAAAACAACGAGATAATACTGTGTTCAATGATCGCGGATTATCTCAAATCGCTTAAGGTAAAAAATAATTAGCTCGATGCGGATATAAACTCACTAGCCGTTAAATCAATTTATGTACTTGTTTTTGATTGTTTTGTCTATCTTTTGTTGTAAAAATCAACACAAGGATATAATCTTTGAACATACAATCAAGCGAGGAAATAGTTTAATGAGTAAATATTTGCAGCGATTATTTGTTTATGATCCGTAACAATCGTCACATGAAAAACAATTAAATACAATGAAATAAAAATAAAGCTAAATTTTTTAATTATTTTTATGCTTGATAGCCAAATCCTGAAGGCAAATTAAATTAAAAATTTTTAAATTTTTATTTTCTAGATAAAATTTTGATCCTTTAGATTAAATTATATGAATATTCAACAAATATTAAATAATTTTTAATTTAAAGAGCTAAATTAATTAATCTTGATATTTAGTTGAATTAACAATCTCAACAAGTTCTTATTAAATCAGATATTCCTAGTCAATATAACTTTAATGATCTTTTAAGTGAATTAAATATATTATATTAAGATATCAATTTTTTAAATGAAAAAGTAAATTGTACTTTTTAAAAATAGATCTGGTTTATTTATTTTAAAAAAATATTAAATAAATTCTAAATTTGGATTCTAAAGAGGGACTGAGTACCGTTCGAAACTACCAAAGTTGATTGTTAATTATTTTCATTTGTTTTTATATATTTAAATAATTAAATTCTATAGAAAAATTTCAAAATAAATATATAGTAAAATTTTGAATTGAAAACATAAACAAGGATTTAAAGTTAAGAATATTGCTTTCTAATTTTTTTTTCAAAGCGTTTAATTTTAATATGTTTACAAATAAATTAATGATTTTTTCAATTATTTTTAATTTACCATTATTAAAACATAAAGTATTTTTAAAGCTAAATAAGACGAATAAGCTTTAAAGATTAAATGATCAACTTGCTAAAAAATTTTATTTAGAAATTTTTAATTAGTCAAAAGAGACCAATTAATACTTTTATTTTTGTTTTCGTTCTTATATCTTGTTACTCGGCGGCTTACTTGGATTTTTAAGTCATCTATAACATTATTGTTTTTTTTAATAAGCTTCATTTCAAATTTTTAAAGATAGACAGCAAACATAATGATAAAATAAGTGGAATAATAAGAAAAATTATAAATAAGATCCAAACAAACAATTTTGTTATTTAAGTTGAACAAAATCTTGTTTTTCTATATCAGAATATTTTAACATGAAATATAAAAGGTTTTTAAAAAAAATAAAATATTAAAACTTATTTTTTAGATTTTTTTAGCTGAGTTTTAATGAAATACATTAAAAATTGCTAAAACTTTTCTTTTTTTCTTTAAAATTAATATAAAAAGGAGACTTAGAAATTGAAATTGATTCTTATGAACCAAAATTTTTTATTAATCGATTTCTTTTAAGAATTCTATTATGCAGTCATCGTATTTAACAATACACTTTGAGTTTTTTGATTGAAAAATAAAAAAAAACAATTTTTTAATATAATTTTGATTTATCAAATCTATTTGACATACAATTAAAACTGGTAAGAGTTTGTTCCAAAAAACAAATAATAAAAAATTAAATTTTCTGACGTTTTTTTTTGTTGATATATCAAACGTTTTAATATTAAAGAATTAATTTAAAACATTATTATTTTACTTTGAATGTCTAAAAAATAGTTCTTATTCTAATTCTAATAACTTGGAAGCCGAAATTTCAAATCTCAAGTGTAATCATAAAATAAAAACTTTGACTTACTTTATTTTTACTATGAATTAAATTTTTGTACATATAAAATCCTAAAATCGCTTAAATCGACCTTATCATTTTCAAAGTAATTGATAAAAAAAAATTAAAGTTGGAATATAATAATGTTTTTATTAATTTTCTCTAAAATTTTTAAATTGTTAGTTAAAAATAAAATTTAATTATTAATTAAAAATAATAATTTAGTCCAACATAAGTAAATAAAAATAAACTTTGATTTGCTCTTTTAGTCAAAAAAAATGATTTAAAATTAGAAATAAATTAAAAAAAATACAAAAATTGAAAATTTAAAAATTTTACAAAATGATGACTGACAATGACCAGAACCCATTCGATTTCTATATAAATGATTTAGAAACTGCTTTTAAAGTATTTTTTCCATACATTACCTATCAAATTAATGTTAAAATTAAATTTGGATTTTAGAGTTTTATCTCAATTTATAATGTTGACCTAATAGAGCATAAAACAAAGCACGAACCCGTAAAAAAACCAATTACGCATTCTACTGAACAAACAAAATCAGGTTTATTTAAAATAAAATTATTTTATTATTTAACTTTTTTTAAAGCCATAGACCAAACGGTCAATGAACTCTATGAAAAAGCACATGTTTTAGAGACACAATTTTTAAGACACCGACTAGAAATATCTAAAAATTGTCCTGAAGAATTTTTAAATGAAGTAATGTTGAATTCAAAACTTTTTTGATTCTTTTAAAATAAAATTTTAGGAAATTGAATGTTTAAGAGCTGAATTAACTCGCAAAGATGAGTTGTTAACAGAAACAAAGAAAAAAATAGCCGGTTGTGAGCAAGTTTTAAGAAATTTGAGCACGAATTTAGACAATAAGTTCAAAAATCGAATAGAAATGACAACGCAAGGATACATTCCGAATGAGCATCAACTGAATTATCCAAATATTCCATCGAATCAACAACCACCATCGGTTTCTGGAAATCAAAGCTTTGAACAACCTTCTTCTCTTGACAACAGTGTCATTTTATTACAATAAATTTTTAATTAAAAGCTTTTTTTAAATAAATTTATTTAATAATTAAATTAGATTTTAATTAACCCCAAATTAATTAAAATTTACAAGATAATTAACTATGTTATAAATATTATCAAAATAATAAAATATAATTAGAACCAACTAAGCCAAAATTTAATCGGGGCTCCGACAATCATACAATTCAAGAAAAGAATAGACAAATATTTTAAACTAAACGATTTTTTTAATAGTTATCCAAACAAAAATTTATAGACATAAAACTCAGTTATTATTAATTTCAAGTTAAAAATTGGCTCAGTATGAGCTCAAAAACTTCTGATCATTAATTCGATAACTTGAAAAAAATTTTCCTATTCAAACATAAAAAACAATACTAAATGGCGATAATAATCTAATATCGTAATTCATCAAAAATTTATATTAATCAGTAAATTTTTTTTTATTTTTATAAAGCAGCTATTAAAATCAAAAAAATAAACAATAGTACAATTAAATATCTAAATAATTAAAAAATTATTTGCCCAAATATCTTCACAAAAGTGTTAAAAATATAAAAAATTAGCTGAAAAAATCTTTATTGTTTAGATTGGTAGTAAATTTTAAAATTTATGATATTGCTATAAAAAAAATTTTTTTTATTGTGATAAATTTTGATGATTTCATACTAATAGAAAATGATTACAAACGATTTACCTAATTTATACCCTGATCACATTATACAATCATTGATAACGTAATAAATTGAAAGAAATGAACGAATGATTTGATTTGATTTGAATAAAAGATTTTTAAAATTCATATTTTGAATTCATTATTTATTATCTATAGAGAGAACAAAGGTAAAATTAACAAAGGAAGAACATAATGAAAATTTCGATTACAAAATTCCCAGATCGAGATGATATGGTAATATTTGGTTCCTGAAAAGTCTTATTTTGAAGTAAAATAGATGAGTCTTCAATTTTTTAAATTTTTGATAAAACTTATTCATGTGAATTATTTAAATAAATAAATTTTATTTTTAATAACTTTTTCAAGTAAATTTGACTTCATTTAATTAAAAATTCAAAAATTCAATTTCATTGTCAAGATCAATCATTAAACAAGTATCCTTGTAATAAAATCATTTTTTATTTGACTATTAAAGAATATTTTAATTATTAAAAAATCAGTTTTTAATAAATTATCTTAAAATTTATTTATTATGAATATTTATCTAGTGTAATTAAATAAGTCATGTATTCAAAAATTTTAAAGGTTCATATTCCCTAGGAAATTTTTATTGCGAATTTTTAAAAAGCAATTAATTAAATTCAATTGAATAAATTTTAAAGAAAAATTTATTAAAGTCCATATTAAAATTTTATTATATCAAATTTCAAGCCTGTTTTCACCCAAATTTACAGTCAACACCAGCTTTTGAGTACAAAGCACTCAAGCACCAACTTAGATTGAATTAATAATGCGTGAATTTATCTGATCAAAAAGCTTTTTTTAAATTTTGAATAGTATTATCCAAAAGCTTTTTCTTCATTAAAAAAGTTTTTATTTGGTTCATTTAGATTGAGAAATATTCATCTAAAAAGATTTCGGTATATTTTTTTTAATTTTTCATCAAAACCAATCTTATAAATTTTTTATTTTTTAAAATGAATTGTAAAACATTAAATGAATACGATTAAAAAAAAAAGCAAACTAGTTTTTATCAAAAGTATAATGAAAAATCGAATAATCATTTTTTAGTACCATAAAACTTACATAACATTTAGCAAAGCGGAAATTCTCTGAGCAGCCTTTTCGATTCATTCTGTTGCCAAGCTAAAATAAAATGTTGATAAAAGCTTTAACAAGCCTTTAAGATAAATTTAGCTAATTTTGAATTGTTTAAAAAAATTATAATTTTTTAATAGAGTTTGTTGCTCAGAGTAATTTAAATATTCAACGAAGTTATTCGCAACTAACGCGAGTTGGGCTCCAAAAATAACTTTTTATTTTATTGATAAAGCTAAAGAATATTTCATCTTAATATTGCAAATTTTGCATTTACATTCAAAATATTGTAAAAATCTGAGTTTACATGGTTATGTTAATATATTAATATAAGATAGCGTCGTTCGCATTTTTCTAATAAATAATATTTTAGCTTCAGTATTTTAGTTCATTTTTTTCAAAAAGAGGAAAATTCTATTAAACATAATCAAGCGAAATTTTTCCAACATGTCATCTGTTTACAAAATTGTATTAGTTCGCCACGGTGAAAGCGAATGGAATCTTGAGAACAGATTTTGTGGTTGGCACGATGCTGATCTATCTACCAAAGGTGTCCAAGAAGCTCATCAAGCTGGCAAAGTAGAAAAAACATTCAAAATTATAAAAATATTTAACTCTTTTTTTTTAAGTCATTAAAAGAAGCTGGCTTTTCTTTTGATGTTGCTTACACCAGCGTTTTGAAAAGAGCAATCAAGACATTGTTTTTCATCCAAGAGGAACTGGACTTGCACTGGATCCCAGTTTTAAAGACATGGAGACTAAATGAAAGAATGTACGGAGGCTTGCAAGGCTTGAACAAATCAGAGACTGCTGCAAAGCATGGTGAAGAACAAGTCAAAGTAAAAACAATTTTTAAATTTTTAAATTTTTAATCAGAAAAAAATATGTGTTTCTTTTAGACATGGAGAAGAGCCTATGACATCCCACCACCACTAATGGATGCCAATGATCCAGAGTTGCCAGAAAAAGACCCTAAATATGCTGTAATTTCTATTTCATTATATTGGTAAAAAAATTATTTTAATCTTTTTTAAGGATTATGACAAAGCAGTTTTGCCAAGAACTGAGTGCTTGAAAGATACTGTTGAGCGATTTTTGCCATTCTGGCATGACAGCGTTGTCCCTCAAATCAAAAATGGAAAGCGAGTATTGATTGCTGCTCATGGTAACTCTATAAGAGCTTTGGTGAAATACTTAGACAACGTACCAGACAATAAAATCGTGGAATTAAATATTCCAACTGGTAATTTTCATTAGTTTTTAAATTGTACTTTAAATTAATTTTTTTAGGTATCCCTCTTGTTTATGAATTGGATGCCGATTTGAAACCAGTTAAACATTATTACTTGGCTGACGAGGCAACAGTTAATGCTGCTGTAAACGCTGTTGCTAATCAAGGAAAAGCAAAATAGATTTAAATAAAGCAAATAATGAATGCTCACTGCTTTTTTGTTTATCTATAGACTTTAAATTTATTAATAAGTATCTCAATTTGATTTTTTTAGATTATTTAGTATTTGATTTTTAAATATTTTAAATGTTCTTTTAAATAAATTAGAACCGGTATTATTTTAAAAAAACTTCAATTTTTTTTAAAGATTTTTTTTGCTAGGGATTCAATTAAAATAGTTTAATTTTAAAATTAATATTAATATTATAGTAATATTATTGTAATATTATTGTCAAGGCTCACTATGACACCTGATTTTTTCGATAAATTCCATAAATTTACCGATCTATAGAAAGATTTTAAGCACTGCCGCTTGATTATTGATGATTTTTAAATTTTTAAACTTATTTTTAGTAATCTTTTACAGTTGAATAATGTCTTTTATTTGCTTTTAGGGAATCTTAAATAGTGATTACCTAAAAATGAGAGTAAAATAAAAGGGTTTTGTGAAATTCAGTACAAAATGATTCAAAGAACAGAAAAAAATGTAAAAAATTGAATAGCTTTTTTTCTAAAGGTTTAAACTTAATTCTGTAGATGCAACATAGTGCAACATTTAAAGTTGTATCTAACACCAAGGTCTGCTAAATTTGCAGTTTAGCAGAAATAAAATTTCAATATTATCGAGCGTTGTGCATTTTGCAGAGATTTTGCACATCATTTAAAAACTTTTTCAATATAAGCAATTTTGAATGTTGCACCATGCAGCATTCTCAGAAATTAATTTCATACTTTTAGAAAAAAAGTTATCTAATTTTTTTAAACACTGTCTTCTTTTGTACTGAACTTCACAAAAACAAATAAAAGCCTCTGAAGTATTTCTGAAGAAGTAAAGATGGATGAATTTATACTTTTTTTTATATTTGACATACAGTACTGCTACGAAAAACTGTTTTTACGTAATTTCACGTAAAATTACCGGAAATTACGTAAAATTACCGGAAATTACGTAAAATTACGTAATTTTACGTGAAATTACGTAAAAACAGTTTTTCGTAGCAGTACTGTATGTGAATTTCAAGGACAAATTGAACAAAAATTTTTCATTTTTTAATAAATGAAAATTTAAATTAATAAAGATTATTTTAAAAAGTAAAAAATACTTTATTGCACCTTTTTTGCCTAAAATAAATTTTTATTTCTTTTTTTTAAAAATCAATTTTGATCTTTTTGACATGTTAAATTAGACAAAAAAACATTAGCAATGTTTTTATTGTCTAATTTAACATGTGAAAAATTATTTTAGGTAAAAAAAGTGAAACAAAGTATGTTGCACTATGTTATAGTATTTTTATAATATTTTTTGATAGCTGTAATTAAAATTTATAAAAAAATGAAGACTTTTTGTTCAATTTGTAGATCAACTTTCACAATACCGATATATGTGGCTTTACTTTTAATTATTATTTCTCTTTAAAAAAAAGATTAGTTCATTAAAAGAAGAGTACTGAAGATTTAAAAAAAATTAATCAAAAAAATCAAATAAATGCTGGTAATTTTACTTAAAATTACCTTAATTTTTTCTTTTTTTTAAGTAAATAAGTTTACGTAATTTTCCGTGATACAATAAATCCGTAATAAAACGTAATAAATACCAAAAAAATCGTGTCAAGTCAAAACAGTATAAACTTTCAAGCTAAATAAAAATTCTCTCAATCTTTTTTAAAGTAATATAAATTTTTTATTTAATTTGAGTTATTTGTCCTATGTGCTTTTTAGTAGAGTTTATTTTATCATGTTCATCTTGGTGTTTTTGCTTAAATTATCAAGATTTTTAAGAACATAAAAACATTTTTATTTTGCGTTAGTAGGAGGAACTGTTTTGAGGAGAAAAACGCTTAAACCAGGAAGCATCATCAGCACTAAGGGTCGCTAGAATTGGAAGTGATCAATTGAGACTTTAAAAAAAAAACTATTAAAGAAAAAATCTTCGAATGATTCTCACGCTTAGCCAGCAATCAGAATATTGGATGAATGAAATTGAATGATAGAAATCTGTCAAAATTTACTAATCAATGACAGTCGATTTTTTACTATTATTTGTCCATATTCTTTTTGTTAAAATTACAAAATATCTAATTGTAAAGATGCGAATATCATTAATTAAGTATAATTGTAAATATCTATATGTTGAGTCTTTAAATCAATCTTTTTTTCTTTCAAGATTAATTATAGATTAAAGGCATGTTGAAGTTTATCATCAAAACTTTATATCAAATTGCTCATTTTATATTTAATAATAAATTTCCTGAAGATTTAGGCAGAATTTTATAAAATTCTTGATGTAACCTTGATTAACATAGTTTGTCACATTAAAATTTCAAAAAAAAAAAAATTTTAAATTAATAGTATGTTCAAAATTAACTAAAATGATCGATTATTTTTGATTTTTTTAGTAAAGTTAATAATGCAAATAAATAAATTTTTTTTTTAACATAAAATATTATTTGGTTTTTTAATCTTATTATCTTTGCGAAGTTCTTAAATCTTTTGTCTTTCGGATTTTGTACTCTTTTAAATTCTAAAAATCGATTATTAATCCATTTATTTTATGATCAACTTAAAATAATTTTTTGAGACTGTAGCATAATATATTACATCATTACCAATAAAAAAAAATCATTTCGTTAATTTAAGAAATTATTATGCTTACTTTTTAATTGAGCATTTGATCATGTGATCATAAACTTCAACATGCCTAGATTAAATGCTTCTGAAACATACTTTCTAGTTGCTATTTAGATCAGTGGCGCTTACTGATGCTTTGGTTTGGGAAACTAGAGTTTCGTATCTCATCTCTTATGAAGATCTTTGGAATAAAATTTTAAATAAAATTAACAACTCAATTGAGTTGTTAATTTTAATTTATTGAGTTGTTTTTAAAATGCTTTGAATTTTGATTTAAATATGGTTTAATTTTTTGTGTTTGAATTACAAAATCATCCAATGTTGAAATAACATTGTAAAAGTGCGATGTTTCAAATATTTTTTTCAATTTCAAATAAAAAAATAATTTTAAGTTAATAATGCAAGCATGAAAAACTTTGTTTTTTTTTATAAATTTTGATTTTGGTTTTGTGATATGATGATGTTTAAGATAATATTATAGTTTAAAAAATTATCTACGCTGTGTTTTCCATTTTTTATTGGTTGAGTTTTTGTTAAAATCATCAAACGAGTATCAAACGAATGTCATTTATCACTTAAGTCAAAATTTAAAAAAAAAAATAAAGTTTTTAGAGTCTAGTCGGTTAGGTGAACACTTCTTCACAGTCACAATTACTCGAAGAATTTTTAATTTCTCAGGTTTTGTGAAATATTAGTACACTTTATCTAAAAAATGTTCACCTATTTTGATTTTTTTTCATCTTTGAAAAAAAACTAAATGCAATATTAAAAATTAAGATAGAAAAAAATAGATAAAAATATCAAAATTGGGCAGAGTAGGCAAAATTTGGAAATCGAATTTATGTTCCCCAAAGTACTTATAGGGTGAAAAATTAATTTTTTAATTTTAAATTTTATTACTTATGTTTAAAGGCAAAGATTTAAGTAGAGAGCGCATTTGGGTATTTGGGATTGTTAAAAAGATAATACTAGGTCAACTAGATCAGATTAAATGCTATTTCTAGAGCTCCTTAAATTAAAAATAAAAAGTTTTCATTCAATTCTTTATTTTTATATCAGTTTCGAGAATTAGGCATTATATTAAATAGCTTTATTCAATTTGTTCACATGAATTAAAAATTGTTCACCTAATTTGAGATTTATTCACTTAATTCTATTTTAGTTCAGCTTTACATGAAAGAAAAATAGGTAAACAAATAGTTCACTAAACCAGAGAACAAGAATTGTTCGCACAATAAGTGAACTATGGACTATGATTCACCTAGCCGACAAGATATATATAAATTAATTTAAATCTAAATGAATTATTTATCTTTTTTTTTCTTTTTATTTATTTTTTATTTTCATATATTTTTATTTCGATGAAGCAATAGCTCGGTACAAATTAACAAAAAAGTAAATAAATTATTTAAAAGTTAAACAAAAAGAATTTTCAATATTTTTTTAAATTTTCAAATATAAAAATTATATCCATTCAATTTCACTAAAGAGTTTAATTTCAAATATGAGAATGCTTGCAATATTAACTTAAAATCATTTTTTTATTTGAAACTGAAAAAAATATTTGAAACATCGCACATTTTCAATGTTATTTCAACATTGGATACATTTTGTAATTCAAACACAAAAAATTAAACCATATTTCTTCAAGATTATTTTTTATCACTTATTAAATAAAATTAATTTAGAATTTATTTTAGACCAAAAAAATTACTAAGAAAAAGTATTAATAATAATAGGCTATAGTTTATTAAAGCCTATAGTTAGATTTTTATTATTTTGTTTTCAAAAGTATTATTTTGTAAATTAATACATATTTCTTCAATACTTAACTTATTAGTGGTATCTTTATTCTTTTTTTCTCTCGTTTTTTTACTAAACGAGCTCTGACTTGACAAGATATTTTTTGAGCAAGAAATTTTCGATCGGAATTTCGTTTTTTCAAAGCATATTATTTTAACAATTGTTTCTCTTGAAATCTTGTCAACCCCTCCGAGTATTTCTTTCATCTAGAGAAAAAATTTAAGCTCTTATTTGAAAAAATTAATGAATTTAAGTTACCCATGGGTCATGAGAGCAATAATTCCAAACATTTTTGTTAAAAGTCAAAAAATGTTTTTTATAATTCTTATCAATTCTATCTTCATAAAACAAATGTTCTATCTCTCTACTTATCTTTAAATATTTGCTTTCTTCATTTGACGATTCAAAAAATTCATTCATCATAAACCTTTTTTCCTTAAAAAATTCTTCTTTTTTGTTCATCATTTTAAAAAATGACAAATTTAGATAATCATAATCTAAATTTAGAGGAAAATCATTTTCCAAATTAGGATCAGCACCATTTTTAAGCAGAATAATGGAAGATAAGTAATTTTTATTCAACACCGCCAATTGAAGAGGAGTATAACCAACATATGATTTAATATTCACATCTATTCTTTGATTTTTCATCAACAAGTCCAAGATAATTGTTCCAAAAGGATCCCTGGCAGCATAATGAAGTGCAGTAAAACCAAATTTTTTATCAGTTGAGTTTATTTTTAGTTGATCAAAATTTAGCAATTCTCTCACGATTGCAGTGGACTTGTTTAATACTGACAAATGAATAGGTGCATATCCTTCATGATTAGTACCATTTAAAACCCCAAAAGTGCAGTTTCGATTAACAAACCTCAAAAATATTTCTAAAAGTTTTAAATTTTTATTTTTACAGGCTATGTGAATAGGATTATTGCCATCAAAGTCAGAGATAGAAATATCGGCATTAGCCTCGAGCAAAAACTCACTCAATTCCAGCTCGCCCAAGTGTGCTGCAATCAAAAGTGGCGTCAGACCCATGCTATTTCTCATATTTATTATATCTTGTTCTGGTATAGTCCTAACAACATCGACAAAAATTTCTGTCAAATCAAAATTTTTATTCAATATACTTAAATGGATAGGTGTATTGCCATTGGCATCCGCAGTACTAAATAGATATCGATGTACTTTTAAAAGATCGTGAACAGATCTGTTTTTGGAAAATTTCAGAAGTGAATTTCCAATTTTGTCCGTAAGAATATTTATTTTATCAATTAGAACTTTATTTTTAAAATTTTCTAAAATCTGTTCATTTGCATTCAGTTTTTTACAGTCTTGGATCAATTGTTGATAAATTTCTAAAGTTGATATTTTATTTTTTATTATTTTTTCGAATTCTTCATCAAAGAAGTTGTCTTTTTTTAAAATTGAAGCAACAATCGGTCTGTCAAATTCTTTGTCTATGCACTGTGTAAATAATGATTTAGGGGAATGAAATTTTTCTTTGAAATAATAAAAATCGAGTTTTTCACTATGATAACCAGTACTCGGTCGAAAAAGTCTTAAATAAACTTTTTTTTTTTGAAAATATAAATTTTCTGTTCTACCTGTATACTTTGGTGTATGAATAACCAGAGAAAAATTCACATGTGAATCACAAGCATCAAATTTGGCATTTGACTGCCAGACTACATTGCCATCTTTGTCGAGCTCAAAAAATTCCACTTTTAAATCATTTGGATCAAAATATGAAAGAAATAGAAAAATTTCCTCATTGCCTTCAGTTGATCCGTGATTCTGGCTAACTCGAAGTATTCTCAGATTATCTATATTTGTAATTGTGGAATCAATTTTATCTTCAAACTGGAATTTTTTTACTGAACATTGTGGAAATGAATCGTAAATTATATTGGTATAAATTGGATCTAATAAATGCTCAAAATTTTGCTTAATTTTATCATATGATATCAGTTCAATTTTAATTCTACATTTATCTGTTTGTTGTAAAAGAATTTTTTCTACCATTTTAATCTTTTCTTCACATAAAGTCACTTTTTTTGAATCATCTTGTAAACAACTATTTTCGGTATCGAGTAGATCATAGCTTGCTTTTTCTATCATCTCTGTGAATTCATCTTCGGAGCATTTAACGATTTTAAAATTTTTTATTTCACAAACCATTGATTCCCAATTAATTGGAATTAAAAATTCTTGGGAATTTAAAAGAATTTTTTTCCTCATCTCATAGTTAATAAGTCTAATGTATCTATCATTGCATGACAAAAGATTGGGATTTGGAAGGCACAAAAATTGCTCTTCTGTGTTTACAATTGAAATCTTTAGAAAAAGTCTTGCATTTTTTGGCAAAACATTCAAATTAGGAATATGAACTTTAAAATTCAATTCTCCAAAATTATTTGGGAATTTTCCAATATAACAAACTGAAAACTTGATAGTACTACAAGGATCTTTTAAAATTTGCATTTTATTTATAACCTTAACTCAAAATACTTAAAATAAAAATAAATTAACTTAATAATTACTTTCTTTTATTTATATGTTTTTTGTGGTAAAATTACCCGAGATTAAATAATCATAAAAAGATTAAAAACATAAATAATGCAACTCATAAAAAAAATAGAAAAATAATAATTATGGATAATTTTATTACTTCACTATGGTGCAATAGATTATTTTATTGCAACACTATTTACGATGATGTATTAATTCATCGAAAAACTTATTCATAGAAAATTAATAAAATTAAACAAAACTCAAAGAATATATTTTGAGAGAAAAATATTTCATAGAAATATACTGTAGAGTTTTTTTTCTAAAGAAATTATGTAAAAAACTTAAATAGAAAAATTGAAAGATTTAAATTAATATATAATATTTTATTGGAACAATTTTTAAATGTATTTACGCTTTATCAACTCTTAAAATATTTTTTTTTCAATTTAAAATAAAATTTAAATGTTTGTTGTAGATTAAAGGAAAATTTTAAATATTTTTTCAATTTGTTGTCAATGATTAATCAAAAGAATTTAGATTATTTAGATTCTGAAAAAAAAATGATTTTTTTTTTTAATTATTTTTCTATATTTAATCCCTTAAAAATTTTCTGTGAAAATAACTCTATGAAATAATTATTCTGGTCTAGTCCCCCCCCCCCCTAGCAAGAAAGATGCAAAGATGCTCTAAAACGATTTGAAACAGAAATTTGATTTAAACAGTATTTCTTTTTTCAGTACTTTTCTAAATGTTATGTGCAAGGAGCTACCATAGGTAGCTAACATAACATTTTCCTAGTAGGCCGCCTCCGTAACCTAGTTTTGCTGTAGCTTATATATATTATTATTAGGGTAAATTACTTTATCACACAATTTTTATGCTTTTTCGCATATTTTTCACTCTTTTTCACACACATTATTTATTTCACATAACATCTTTTTTTAGCACAATTTTTCTCTCTTTTTAGCATGAAAAAAGCTGAATTAAAAATAAGATTAACTTTTTGACACATCTTTATTTAAAACAAAATTTAGGTTATTTAGCATACAAAAAGGAATCTTATAAAATCTTTATTTAAAATAAAATTAAGTTTATATAAAAAGGAATTTAAATCTAATTTTAATTTGTTTTAACTTCAATTTTCACAAAAAACGTAAAATATTACAAAATTTATTATTATTGGACAAAATTTTAAATTACATAATTATTTAATTAAATAAAAAAAATCGATCCATATGCAAAGCTTGCCTAGCATTCGCAGGGCGACCACGACCACGCTTCTTCTTGAAAACAAAACGATCTATTTTTTCCATATTTGAAAACAGATTACAATTAACATTGAACAATTTAATTGCAGCAACCAAATGTGGACAAACACGCTCTTTAAAAAATCTTGGACAATTGCAGTGAAGATGTGTTAAATCGATCGAAAATTGGTGCTTTTTATGGCTGAATGAAAGCTTTTTTGCTCCTGATGCACGCTTGAAATTTTCAATTGTGTAGTTCGACTTGGAAAATTAGCTTATTTCTTAGCTTTAAAAAATTAGTGCTTAACATAATGAAAAACTCTTTTGATCACGATTTTAATGTATGCTTAATTCATATTTCTTTTATGCGAAAAAGAGAGATTTAAATCAGAGATGTTGTTTGAAAAAAAGAGTGCTTTTCATGTGTTTTCGAGGATTTTTTGTGTGATTTTAAGTGTGCTATGCGAAATAAATAATGTGTGTGAAAAAGAGAGAAAAATATGCGAAAAAGCATAAAAAAAATGTGAAAAAAACATAAACCCTTATTATTATTGTTATTATTCTACGAATAAAAAATCTATGAATTGAACGTTCACCCTATATACGGTTAAAAAAAATTAAATAGAATTTTCCATTTTAAAACTTATCCTAGTGTAAATTTTACATGGCATCATCTAAAAAATTATGAAAAATAAATTTATTAAGTGTGCATTTTGTTAAGTCTAAAATTAATGAAAACTTCGATTTCGATCATAAGAATCTTGAGTTCTTCGATCAAAAATTCGTTTTGTTTTAGGAACTAAAAAAACAATTGGAAAGTTGGAATCAAAACACATTTCTAGTCGCTTAAAAAGTCAAAAAACTTTTTTGACACGGTGGTATATTCCTCTATTTACTACACTTAGATGCATTACGATGAACATCGTCCAAGAATTACCACTGGAACAAAAGTTCATCGAAAGTTTATGCCACCAATTCATTAATAGATCAAAGCTGACGTAGAAAAAGGCGAACTTTGAATATTTAAATATGAAAAAAAACAAAGCAAAACCTAAGTAATGAGCCAAGTGAAGACATACTTTGCAACGATCCCAAATATCGACGTTTAGATTAAAATGAAAAAACAAAGTCGCCAATTTAAAGTCAAATATTAAAAATTCAAATAGCACTTAATTTTTGAATTTCTTGAACTCTACTTTTATTGTTTCTTTTTTTCATTGAACATAATAGGCTGGAAAATCAAGTCATAAAACGACAATCTTGAAACAGTTAGCTCAGATTTAAGTAAAATTAATTTGAATCAAAATAAGTTAACAAGCAAAATTCATTCAAATTACTTATGAAGTCGTTACTGTATCAAAAGTTACGAAAATCCAATTCCTTGTCTTGTTTGTGGTCAAATAATGAAAAATCAAAGAGAAATTAATGGCCACATTAATAAAAATAGATAAAAAAACTTTTGAATTTAATTTTAATTAAATGTTTAATCTGAATGAATAATTATCGGATAATCTATTGGAACATAGCGTATCAATAAATTATTTTTTTTAAACACTGTATTCCAATAGAATAATTTACTTTAACATTTTACACGTACTTATGGATCAATAAAAATTTTAAAATAAAAATATTATATATATTTTTATTTGATAGATCTCTTCTTAATTTCTTTTTACTTTACCCTATTTTACTTTATTTTTTTGATTTTATTTTATTTAACTTTATTTTTATTTTATTCTGAAGAAGCTTAAGCCCGGTACAGTAAACAAATAAATAGTAAATAAATTTTTTTTCTAAAAGTTTAAAATTAGTTCCGTAAATGCAACATGCTGCAGCATTTAGAGTTGCATCAACTGGCAAAGTATGCTAATGATGTGCAAGATCTCTGCAAAATGCACTGCGCTTGGACATTGAAATCTTATTTCTGCTAAATTTTCAGAGTTTTGCAGACCCTGATAGCTTTGAAAGTTGCACAATGTCGTAATCATGAAACTATTTTTAAATTTTTAGGAAAAAAGTTTTTCAACTTTTATTATTTTTTTTTTGTTCTTTTTACCGTAAACTCGTGTTCACGACTCTAAGAGTTAAGCCCAAATCCAACCTTTTTTCTTTTAGAGTTAATTACATCGTTTCTATGTTATAACAATTAAAATTTTATTTGCTAGAAAATACTCTGAATATGGGATATTTTCTAAAAAAAAAAGCCCAAATTTAACTTTTACTCTAACAAAAAAATTGTCTTTTCTCTCAAAAAAAATTAAAAATTAAAAAAATCGTAGAGTTAATTAAGAAAAAGAAAAAAAGTCAAATTTATGCTATACAACTTGGTTTTAAATTGTACTGTATAATGGAAAGATTTTATGGTTAAAAATATTGAAAATGCTATTAGAGTTATGTTCAAAAATAGAAAATAGCATAAATTTGACTTTTTTTCTTTTTCTTAATTAACTCTACGATTTTTTTAATTTTTAATTTTTTTTTGAGAGCAAAGACAATTTTTTTGTTAGAGTAAAAGTTAAATTTCGGCTTTATTTTTAGAAAATATCCCATATTCAGAGTATTTTCTAGCAAATAAAATTTTAATTGTTATAACATAGAAACGATGTAATTAACTCTAAAAGAAAAAAGGTTGGATTTGGGCTTTACTCTTAGAGTCGTGAACACGAGTTTACGGTATCAATTTGTACTGAATTTCTCAGAACGATACATATAAAAAGATAAAAAAAAAACAAAAATAAAGAAAGTAAAACATATAGAAAAATATTGATTTAATTAATGAGAAAAAACAACATATAACCAATTTTATAAAAAGAATAAAAAACATAAATTCAAAATCCAATCTCTTTTAATATTTTTAGTTAAAAATAAAACATGTAATCAATTTAAAATTAAAGATAAAAAGCAAAAATACAGATCCTTTGCGCAAATAGACTAATTAACTTTTAAATGTAAATTTAAAGGTATTTTAATGCATTTTTTATCATTACTAATAATTCAACTAATGATTAGTTGAAAAATTAAAATTAAAATTAATTTTTCTAAAAAAAATTATAAATTTGTTAAACTTTAGGGTTTTAACTATTTTTTTAAACCATTTTTGAATTAGATTCAGTCTAAATATTGTCTCATGTTAACAACTCAAGTTAATATTTCTATAACTTATGTTTTATCTATTTTTGATTTTTTATAGTTTATTTTTTTTATCTCATTATATAAGCTAAAATTGGTAAAATTGATTTTATGTTTTTTTCTACGTCACCCATTCTATGACAGTTCAAATGAAAATCGAAGCTTAAAAATCAAGCGTTTCTTAACTTTTACTCAATACTATACAATTTGAGATGTTTGTAAAATAAAAATAAAATTCAAGTTCTAATTATATTTTTATTAATAAAAATAAATAAATTTTAAAGCATTTTTCCTAAATAAAAATTTTAATATAATTGCAAACTAAATAAAAAAAAATAATGCTTATGTGACAATTTTTTTTTTCAAATTTCAAAATTGAGGATAAAATTAAAAATCTAAAAAAAAAATTAATTCTTTCTCCGAATCGCTTGAAGTCTTCGTTCAGTAACAGGTGTTTGAATAGTTGACTTGATTCGATCCACATAACCAATAGCCCATTCCAAAAAAATTTTCACCGCATCAGGATTAGCTAGTCTGTGTGAGGCTGCTGTTTTGACATGCGGTTTGCCCACTCTGAAAGTAATGCCAAGACCGGACAGAGCTCGCATGGCGTCTTCATCAGTTTCATCATCTCCAATGAACACTGCTTTGTAAGTGTCGGCCCAAGTAACTCCATACAACTTCTCCAGTATGTTATACACTCCACGGCCCTTGTCCCATCCTATGGGGGGTCTTGCCTCCACAGCGCAATGAGCCCTTGTTGCCTGAAATCCATACTTCTGCACTATCTCTGTGGCTTTCTGTATCATCAGCTGTTTAAAGCTCGGATTAGTGTCTCTCCAATGAAAGGTCACATGGTATCTCTTTTCTTCGATCCAGCCGCCATGCTCGCACACATTTTCCCTCAGTTCTTTGACAAGGTCGGGAATTTTGGCTCGGAATATAACCGCTTGTTCACACTCTTCCTGGAGGCCATTTGCCAAGCACAGCTCCATTCCATGACTTCCTGACAAATTGATATTTTTTATTTTGATGAGTCTTTTCAAGTTTTCCATTGAGCGTCCTGACAAAATGGTCACGTCAATGTGCTTGCACTCGGCCAGCTTTTCCAGCAGGCTTTTGACATCATCGGGCAAAACAGCCAGATCTGGATGCGTTTGCAATGGAACCAGAGTGCCATCATAGTCCAATATAATGGACAGATTGTATCCTTTTAGAATTGGGCCTAGCCATGACTCGTAGTCGGACACATTCAAAGATTTCATCTTCTTAAAGTTGTCTATCATGTCGACAGCATCGAAAAAAGACTCGAGCCATGTGTCCAAATTGAACAATCGTTCTCTGGTCTGCAGGGCATTCATTCTTAGCTTTCTCTCATAGTACTTCATGTCATAAGCAGTCTTGATGGCGTCGGCAATCAAGTCCTGTTCAAGTGGGTTGACCAGCAACGCTTCGTTCATTGTCTCACCGGCGCCAGTAAATGGAGAAATGATCAAAACGCCAGGATCGTCTATTTGACAAGCTACATACTCTTTGGCAACTAGATTCATGCCGTCTCTGACAGGCGTGATTAGACCGATTCTGGCATCGCGATAATATCCGGCCAGGTCAAACTGAGATATGTTATTGCAAATGTATTTAATAGGGGTCCATTCAGCAGTGGCAAAGCGACCGCTGATACGGCCAATTTCCCTCTCAAGCTCATCTTTTAAATTCCTGTAGTCCTCTACATCTGTTCTTGACGGCACAGCCACTTGAAAAAACACCACCTTTTCCCTACAATCAGGATACTTTTCCAAAAAGCGCTCATAGCCGCGTACACGCTGAATAATTCCCTTGGTGTAATCAAGTCTGTCCACGCCGAATATCACCTTTTCCTTGAAATTAAACGGCTTGGGCGCGATCCGGGCATTTTTCTCAAACCAATCGTATGGAATACCAATGGGCAGTGCCCGCACAACACTGGTCTTGTTGCCATATTCAATGATCATCTCTTTGCGGTCAACGCGAGCGCCAAGAATGTAAAAACAACACTCGATAAAATTACTGGCATAAGTGTTTGTGTGAAAAGCGATCAAATCGCAGCCCATCAGTCCGAGCAAAATTTCGTTTGCCCACGGGTTCAGACGAAAGATGTCCCATGACGGAAATGGTATGTGCAAAAAAAAGGCCAACTTGCATGTAATGTGCGCCTCGTCCAGCAAATTTCTCAGCATCATTGGCATCACCATCAACTGATAGTCTTGTATCCAAACAAGATTGCTTTTTTCATTCAGATTGTCGAACTTTTTGACCGCCTCAAAGGTTGAGTTGGCGAATAGCTCGTTGACGGCCACATAGGCGCTCCATTGGTCGCCTCGGAAAACAGCCAGTGTGGGCAACGAGTGCATCAAAGGCCACAGTGTTCCATTGCAAACGCCATTGTAGTACAAGTCAAATGTTTCTTTTGACAAGTAAATGGGAATTATTTGAGAGCTCTTGATTCCGTGAGCGATCGCTGTCGGGTCGTCACTTTCGGGAATTTGCATGTTCTCTGTCAAATCGTTGCCGGCCCATCCGACCCAATAGCCATCGTTTTTTATCACCAACGGCGCCAATGCTGTCACCAGACCACCTGCTGAATTTTTGCGCACCGGATCACCATTCTCGTTTGTGTTTATTACAAACGGCAAGCGATTGGAAACAACTACCAAAGAACGTTTCATAATTTTGGAAAATATTTATCTAAAGTACATTGTGGTTTGATTATTTTTTTTCTTATTCTAGGCCTAGTGTCCTGAATTAATAAATAAAAAAATTTGTAAAATTTTATTCTATCAAAATTTTTTTTTGTTGAAAAATTTGAACGTGTTTTTAGTTTTTTTTTTTTTAATTTTTTTTAAATAAAAAAATTTATTCAAATAAATTAGCTTTATTTTGATAAAGTCTAGGGTGGCTTCGATCACGTTCTAGACAAGTGTTCGAATTGCTGAAAATAATTTTTCTATGTTATATAAAATCAATTATTCGCTTGAAATCTCATCAATAAAATTAAATATTTTTTTTTATTAAAATAAAATGCTAAAATGTTTATGACTGCGCAGTTTTTCTCATCAAAAGAGGAATGCCATGAATATAGCTTTCGGATAAAGAGATCTCTAATTTTAATAATTTATCAAAGCCATTAAATTTTTTCAAATTTTCAAATATTTTTGCGCAATCTAAACAAAATGTCTGCGTACTTGTATTATGAATGATTTAATTTCTCTTTTAATCTGCTTACTTATCTCTCGTTTTTTTAGTAAAGAAAAATAAAAAATTAGTTCTTGGCTCTTAAATTTTCTCTAAACAATGATTCTCCGTAAATTGATTAATTAAATGGAATTCAATGGATCAAATCATTTTAGATACCATCAGACAGTTTTAAAGAACACTTTCACCCAGAGAATGTATGCGGTTTGGTTTCATATGAGTCAAAGCACCTATAAAAAATATTGAATTTTGGAAAATTATAAAAAAATGGCATGATAAGAAATTTATACTAAATAATAATATGTGCATAATCAGCCCCTCTCTTTCCCTCTCTACCTCTCTTTTTTTTAGCTAAATTTTAAACATTTTTTTTATTTCGTTTACCTTCGAGATGAAAAATTAAATAAATATCAAAATTAAATTCTGATGTGATCCAAACTTGTTCATATTTTTTTAACTTAGACAATATATCTGGTTTCTATACAATAGATCATGTGGTCTCAAAATGAACAGAGAGAGCATTTTTAAAAATTTTAAATGTTCGAAGGTGGATTAATATTCGAAAATTTAAGATTGACCATTTTTAAAGAATTGATTCATCACGTTATTAAGGCTTAAAAAAATGGTATCTCACCATTAAATTCTTATCAAAATTAAATTATCTCCAAACCTGAATGCTTTCCTTAAGTAGATTAGGTGCTTAGTTAATTAAAAAAAATACAATCATATCATAAATATTTGAAATATTAAATCTTGTAAGAAAATAAGAATTAAAAAGAAATAAAAACTGAGAAATAAAAATTTACTTAAAAATACAAAAATAAAATTTAGATAAAAAGTCTCAAATTTCTAGTATAAAATTAGACTGGTTATAAAAATTATGTTTAAATAAAAAAGTAGAAAAAATTAAAATTAAAAAAAAATTGCTAATAGTGGCTTCTTAACAAGCGTGTTTGATATTAAATGCAATTTTAACAGACTTTATTTTATAACAAAACTTCATTTCTAAATCGAAAAATTAAAAATTGAAAAATTAGATTTCTTGGCTCCTTTAACTACGATAAATGATAAATTTATTTTATTAGAAGTATTGATGAAAACACTCATCAAAAGACTAAATTTTAAAAGAACTAAATAAAATAAAAATGGATACCATAATTTTTTAAATATAATTTTTAAATTAATGCACTTATTTAAAATTGAGATAAAAACTATAGAATTCATGGAATAATTAATTTATTGATTTAAATATTATTTGATGATCCAATTAATAAAAATATAGTTATAAAGTTTTCATTTTATTAATATTATAACTTTTTTTCTTTATATTTGGAAATGGGTCCTAAATTAATAAATCTTTTTTTTATTCAAATTTTACCATAAATATCAAATGAAATAAATTGAAATTAGTTTACTCGTATGATTTAATTTATAATAATAAAACTAATTTTACTTTATTTGAAAAAATTGTTTTTAATTTTAAATTTTATTTTTGGTTTTTGGCAAGTTCTAGAATTTTTTCAGTAGCTGTTTTGTCAATAGAATCAGGCTTATTTAATTCGGCTGAAGGGAAATTTTCCACAGCTCTAGAAGGTATTTTATTAGTAAATGGATTCCATGCTCCTTGAATACTTGGATTATGAGTTTTTTGTTTTTTAAGTATTCTAACAATAGTATCGCCTTTTCTTGTTCGCATAAATTCAAGCCATTTGCTTAATTTCTCTCGGCTATATTGATGCACGTCTAGATTTTGTTTAGATCCATTTACTTAACAAAAAAATAAATTTTTTTTAATTTTTTTATTTTAACCTACAATATTCAGCAGAAATTTTTGGTCGTCTATGACGCTTTGGCTGTAAGTAAACAACAACTCCAGGATTTTGCTTGGCAAAATCAACCAAGTCATTTTCGACAAATTCTCGTATGCCACGACTGCCCGGGTTTTCTTTACAAAATTTAAAAGTCACCCTTTGCAGCTGACAAACATATCTGCCTAAACCATTTTCCAAATTAGTACTTATAAATTCAGACGGCTGTGAATTGGAAGTCGAACGAGTCGCCTGGAAATTGAGACCTTTACTTACAAAATTAAGTACATTAGTTTGTATTTTTCTAATAGCTTGCATTATCTTAAAAAAAAAATTAATTCACCCTTTTTGAATTATTTGCCAAGACCAAGCTATTGGTCATTGAAGAGATAAAATTGAAATTAGTTTTACAAAATAATATTTATTTATAAATTTACAAATTATTTGAAATAAAAATTTTATTTAGATTTTTTGAAAAGTGACTTCTATTCCTGAATTTTTTTCTTGATCATTTTCTTGTATTTTGTTCATCTGAATGATTATTTGAGCATAAGCACCGGTTGCTGTTCCTCTGACAAATCTTCCTGGATTAATGCAAACGCAATTATTGACTTCCTAAAAATAAAAAGATTATTTTATTTTTATTTTATGCTTTTTTTAATCACTTTAGTGAATTTAGCCATGTCAGACACGGCAATAAAAATTTTTGGATGAGTGTAAATTTTGGCGTGTTTGTTCCATGCTTCGTAGTCAATGCAGACATGATCAGGTGGTGGATAAATTGGATAGAAAGATTTTTGTCGCAGCATATGGACAAAATTTCTAGCAAGCTTATCACTAGACTGGGTTCTTTAAGTATGAAATTAGTTAGCAAATAAAAAATTAAAAAGCTTAAATACTTTGAGACTGCCATTGAGGTCAAATCTTTGATTATATCTGTGCTGGTTAAAGCAAATTGAATTCCATTTATTTTTATCATATTTGGTTCTTGTAAAAAATGAATATTCTGTTAAACAAAAAAAGATAATTTTTTTCATCAATTTATATTTCTAAATTTACTTTAAATGTTTTTAAAAATTGAGCAGTAGTTGTGAATGGATTAACTGGATATATTTGTTCCTGAGTAACATCGTTTACTGAAGGCTGTATTATAACTTGGGTTCGAGTACTAAGAAAAAAAATTAAAAAAAAATTAAAAAAATATTAATAAATTTACAAGAAAAATTTAAAAAGATACTGACTTTCCTAGTTTAGAAGCGATTTGATCAAAAATGCTCTGTAACAATTCGTCAAAAGTTGCTTGAATATTTCCTGATCCGATTAGATCATGATTTAAGTCCATAAAAGGTCCAAGCTTAATTTAATTATTTGTTTTTAGATAAAATTAAATGAAATAAAATAGAAAAATAATAAATACTAGAATTAAAATGTGAGGGTTAATTGATTTAGCAACGTCTAAAAGTTGATTAAGTGAATTTAAATCAGCTGAGCCTGTGATCATGTAAGGTCCGGATGCAACCAAACAATCCATATTCTCATTTGGTTCTAATTTGGTCTCAATTGAGCAATCTTCACTAACAAACATGTCAATATTAGAAGGTTCAGTTTTAATCTCTTTTTTTATCTGTTTGTTCTCTTGGACATAATTTGGCTTACAAAAAAACAAAATTGATGAAAAAATTAAAAAAAAAATTTCCATTACTTCAACTATTTCTTTGCAGATAAAGCGTTTACCATCAGGGTTTCTACCATTTATCATTACTATCTAAAAATTTAAATTCTAGAACTTGTATTTATTGAATCGAGGTTGGTACCTGTCCCGGAAAAAGAGAGTATTCGTTGCAATGTGATAAATTTAAGGGAATTGAGTGGCTATTTGAGCAGACGTAAGATCCTTGAATCGCAACATTATGCTCAGTTAATTTTCCTCCACCACTACCTGCATTTTCACTGAATATTCGTCCACATATCCAAATATCGTCCTTTTAAAGTGTTGAATAAATTTTTATAACTAAACTTTTTAAGTTTTTACTTGAGTCGGAACAGAGACATTATAAAGATTATGAATTTCATTTATTTTTACCAGTTGTTGTTCATTAAACTCGAGCAATCTTTCCAGTACTTAATTTTTTATAAAATTAATGATATCTTGAATTATTGCAAAAATACCATCTGATTTAGGCTTGTGTTTTTTGTAAAGGTAATCGTTGTAGAATAAATGAGCCATTTTCTTAATATTTAAATTTTTTGATTTAAATATTTTAGTAGTCAAACTAAATTAAGTAAAAAATTCTTTAACTGTGTACAACGTTTATTTTAAAACGAATTCTTTGTTTTGTTAGTTTAGCTACATCAATTTCTAAAAGATTACTTCAGCATCTATTAAATTTTATTTTTTATTTATTAAAGATTGTATATCATTTTTTTTAATATTGGTATTTAATGATTTGTTTTTATAAACTTAATAATTTTTAAATAAAATAATTGAGCATCTGAAATTTTTGTTACAATTAAGTTCAAATTAAAAATTCTTCAAAGATTTTTCATTAATAAAGTGAAGACTTTAAGTTGAATAATTCAAGTTTACTTTTAAATTTATATTATTTTAATTGAGTGGCTTCAAATGAACATTATGCTGGATTCTAGTTTTAAATTTATAATTTATTTCCTTAAAAAGACAATTCAAAAAGTGTTATCATAAAAAAACAACTAAGCTTAAAAATCTTTTTTTATTTTTTAAAATTTATAAAAATAGGAATTAAATTGTATTTTTCAGTTTAATTTTAGAAAAAAGCAATTTTTGTCTTTCAAGTTATTTTATGTTAGTTGTTAAAGGGCAAATTGAAGTTTGAGATCAATATCAAAAGATAAAAATATAAATTGTAATATTATTTTTAATAATAGAGAAAAAATAAATTTTTTCCAAAGCAATTACTTGACATGTCATGTCAAGTTTATTTTCATATTTAAAATTTTAAAATTTCCTTTTTTATTGAACTTTATAAGATTTAAATTTTTTAAATTGATTTTAATGAAAAATGAAATTAATTTTGTTTGAATGAATGAATATAAAAGTTATAAATTTGAATTTGTGAATTAACTTAACCTGAATTATTTAAATTATTGATTGTTTTTGTTAAATAAATTAGATATCAATCATTTTGATGTTAATTTGATAATGAACCATTATTAGACATAACATGTCTAGTGATGTTTAATATTATTTTTTTAAAAAATTATCAAAGTCATTAGATTAATTAAGTTTTAAAATTTTAAATGATCGTTTTGATCTTAAAATTCGATCTGAAACTTCCATTTGCCTGTTAAAGAGGAAGTTGTATTTGACAACTTTTTTTTTAATTTCTACCATCAGGTTGCTATTCTTACTACCTTTGAAGTTGGAGAAAATTCAATTTCAAACCGTTTACGGTTTAGAGGAATGGAAAAAATGATTCATCATGGCAAAGCTATTATGAATAAAACTAAAAACATCTTATTTTTCCTTGAAATTTCAAACTATTCAAATTTTTTATTCAGAAGAATCATCGACGTTTGTCTTTAATTTTATTATTTGAATTTGTTTTTTTATTTTTTTGTTCTTTCGTTTTAAATCAAATGAAAAACATTTAAAAAATATAGAACTTAAGACTTGAATTTTAGACAATCAGTTTTCAGTCGAAAAAAGAAAATAATTAAGATTACAAAATATTACCTGTGTTGCAGAGTTAATTAAAATCTGTTTAAAACACTCTAAAAAACAATTAGTTTATGAAAAAAATATTTTTTACTGTCAAAATAAATGAATTGTCAATTAAAACTATTTGCATTGGATAAAAAAAAACACTTTTAGGACAAAAAAAAATTGCTTTTCTAAATATTTTTTGGCTTTAGTTTTCCGATCAACTTGGGCTTTTGTCACAACAGAATTCGCAATGAATAAATATTTTCCAATATTCATTTATCAATAATAATAAAAATTTTGATGAAATTGAGTTATTTCTTTCAGTTATAATTATGACTTAATTATAAATGAACGCTAACGATTCATTTCAATTTATGCAAATAGCAATTAAAAAAATCTATTGAATCAAGTCTCTTATTTTTTATTGATTTTCAATAGTAAAGTTATGTTATCATGTAAAATATTAATTGCAACTTTTGCGGATTTTAAAAATTTTTCACAAATATATTTAATAAAAAATAAAGCATTTTTTACAATTTCTTTATTTTATTAAAAAAAATTTAACAAACTAAAATTTATTTAATTTTCAACTAATTAGACATTGAAAATAAATGCTTGAAAATTTAATTTTTTTTTAAATATTGAGCAATCAGAAATAAATCTATTCAAATTAAATACTTTTCTGACTAAAGAAAAAATGAATTATTATTTAATCAATTGTTATTTTTAATGGAAAAAAAATATCTAATTTTATAAATTACTGAAATGCTAAAAAAATTTTTGAATTTTTGGAAAAAAATCCTCTATTCTATCATGAATTAAGTCATAAGTAAGCTCACCGTAAATGCTGTTGACGATTTTACCGTAAGAATTAATCAAAAATATAGAGTTATCATCTAACCCGATGGTTTTATATGTCAAAAAATCACTCAACTTGTTACCAAAGCCTGCTACAAAAGGACTTTGATCATCTTCAAACAGCGATTTCAACATTTTCAAGAAATTAATTTTAAATTCTTCTGGATTATTTTCAATCAATTCAGAATGAAATGCAACCAAAAAATCAACTGGATTTACTAAAACTGGACAGATGGGCATCGATTGGTCACTTTGAACCAAATTTTTAATCAAACTTCTGGTCACCTCACATTGACAAATTGGACGAGCGCTTAAATACACTAATTTATAGTCATTGTTTACAATCAAATTGAACAACTTGACTATTCCGTCTTGGTACCAATCTTTTCCAATCATAGACATTATATGGCCTCTTAAATCCGATTTGGTAATTGTTCCATCGATGTCAGACACAATAAGCTTTACATTTGAGTCCCAGAGGAAAATGTTAGCCACAGTTGATTTCTTTTCTTTGTCACAATCGTATAATATAAATTTAATCTCATTTACTCCAGGATTAAGATTAAGTAATTCAAGCTTGCTTGAGCTTAAATTGATATGTTTAGATAGTTTTGATTTCTCTATCGTTATGACTTTGTCTCTTAATTTTTCAAAATCAGGATCTGACTTTTGTTTCTCATCGGAACATGTAGTGTCTGTATTGTTACAATTGAGCAAGTTGACACATGATGAGCTTTCAATGTAAAACCTGGGTGCCAAAAGACCAGTATTTGTTTCATCAGTGTTCTCATCGCTTTTTTCGATCATCAATAAATCCTTCAGAGTATTGGCTGCCTTTAGATATTCATCCATTTTTTTTGAATCAGTCTTGTGTATATTGGGAACACTGGCTGATACTTCAATATGATTGCCAACTGAACATAAATGTGAAGCAACATTGGAAAATGAAGATTCCTCACTGTCTTGATTGATGAAAAATGCTTCGCCGGATTCATCAAGCATCATTTGAATTTCCTCTAAAGGAACATTGTTAACTTCAATATGCACGATTCTATCTCGAGGCTTTAGGACTCCAAGCTTTCCGAAGCGCACATAAAACGGAGTGCTGCGCAAACTACCATCTCTTTGACGAATTACGATCACATCCATGGAATCGGTAAAATTGGCTTTGTTAATTTCATCATAATAAGCCACTACACGTTCAGCTAAATCATAAAGATTTTCCATTTTTAAAGTTTCTAAATATTTTGAAATAATTATATTGAAAAATTTTACTGAAAAAATATTGAGCAAGAATTTTTTTGAGGAATTTTTTAATAATTAATGATAATCATGGGCTTAAAGAGAATTTAATTGTTATGCTTTAAGTTATCTTCAAAATGCACTCTAGGATCTCTGTTGATTCTTAACCAGAAAAAAAATATTATAATAAATTATTGAAATATTTATGACTGCGAGATGTTTCTAATAAATATTTTCATTTCAAAAGTGAGTGATTTGATTCACACATTTTTAATAAAAAATTTTAATCAAATTTAATAATTCATTCAAATTTGATTCTACTAAAAAAAGATAATTATAAATACATATTAAAAATCTATTTTTAATAAAAATTCGAAATTTTCTAATACTTTCCCAATAAATTGTCAAAAAGCATATTTACTCAATCGACATTTTAAATTTGAATATGCATATTTTTATAATCAGTTCTATGTTTTAAAAAATAAAAAAATATTAAGTTTTTAAACAGAATGTAAATATAAATTCATGAATTAGAATTCGTTAATTTTAAATTTTGTTCCTTATATTGAGCAAAATGATTCAATTCGAAATTAAGCTTTTTGAAATTAATAATATTGTATATGATTACAAAATGATATATTTTATAAACAATAAAATTGAAACAAATTAAATTAAAATTATTATAAAGTTTAGATAGATAGTTCTGCAAATAATAAGCTAAGAGGCGTTAAATCACAGCTAATTTGTCCTAATGATTTATATTATAATAATAAAACTATAATAATAAAAATTTTGCTTTTTCAGCATTATCTTTGATAATTTTGATATGAATAAAATAAACCCACTATTTAGATTAATTTAAATATCATATCGCATTAATTTTTATTTGTTGATAAGAAGAAACGAATTGATTATCGAATTAAGTCAAGTAAACATTATACGGTAAGAAATACTTGAAAAAATAATAAAAAATTGATTACATTGTGTTAATAAATATTTAAGTATTTTCAAAATTATAAAATAGCATTTAAACTACAAAATTAAAATCTGTTTTACATAAAATATTTACAAATAAATTTTATAAAAAAAAAATTAAATTATACGAGTTCTAATGATCCCCAGGTAAAGCCAACTCTAATTTTAGTTTTCATTTTAACAGGTAAATCCATGCAATTTTCAATACACTCTTTGATTAAAAGCCTAATGTCATTCAAGTCTTGATGATTAACTTCATAAATTAATTCATCATGTAGTTGCATTACCATAAAAGCTCCTCGAGCATTTTGATCAAAACGATTATTTGTGTCAAAATGGTATTTTTTTTTTAAAACTTTATCTATTTTAACCATAGCGCTTTTGACAATATCGGCTGCTGAGCCTTGTATGACAGTATTTATGGCTTGCCTCTCAGCCTATTTTTTTGCCAATTAAAAAACACCTTTAAAACCAAATTTTAAAATTTTACCTGAGATTTTAGTTTAAGATCTAAATTTGAAATATTTGGCAAAAATCTGCGTCTTTTACGAATTGTTTCCACATAACCCTTGAGTCTGCAATTTTCTACTTGAGACTTGATAAATTTCTTCAAGCCAGGAAATGTCATCAAAAAAGAATCGATGAATTTCGAAGCTTCACTTTCATCTTGGTTCAAAAATGTAGACAGAGTTTTGGCACTAATTCCATAAATTATTCCATAAATTACCTTTAGAGAGAATTTAATTTTTTTTTAAATTTTTTTACCTTTTTTAAGTACTTTTTTTACGTTCTGTCTTTTTTGGTCATCAATTTCCTCAATTGATACATTGAGCCACTTGCTTGCCAGCAAATTAAATACATCATATCTTGAATCATTAAATATAGTCATTAAATTTTCATCTTGGCACAGGTTGGCAATAATCCTGAGCTCTAATTGACAATAATCAGCAGACAAAAGGACTCGATTTTTGCATGGAATGAAAGAATCTCTTATTGAGATGCCATTTTTTGATCTCGTCTTACTTAGATCTTCATCAAGTTTACTCATAAAAAAACTTGCTTCTTCTGCGCTGATGCCTTCGATTGAAATCATTTCATCGGTAAAATCTGAAGTTTGATCCGAACTAATATCGAAATCGCGTGGAATACTTTGCAAGCAGGGGTTGTAAAAATTCATTCTACCAGTTGCTGTAAATAAGTCTATAGTGGGATATATTCTATACATATCTAAAAAAGTTTTGTATTCTTTTGACTTCAAATTCAATTAAATAAAAATTATTATTTAATAAAATTTTATTTAAAAAAATGATTACTTTTTCTAATGGAAATATGGAATTGGATAATGAGTGCTGAATTTTGCGCCATAGTATTACTAGACCAGGAACTTCGTGCTGGGAAGCCAATTTTTGCAAAGCAGTTTTATTAGTTGAATGACTTTTAAGCTTTGAGTTGAGCTTATTTGTATCACTGGGATTTAATTTTAGTACATTGTAAATAAGATAGGATACATCGTCAGTTGAATTGAGATTAATAGCTTTTCCACTCAAACAAAAAATTTTGTCTTCGATTTCCTTCTTTTTTTTAATCAAAATAGACTTGATTCTTTCCAGCTCTTCTAAATTAACTCCAAAACCAGTTAGCTCCATTTGAGCGCTCACTAAAACCAATTCGCTCTCAACTTTGGCAAAATAGATCCATACATTTTGCAATTGAAGTTGAATTTTGATTTTTTCAAAGCAATTTATTCCGATAAGAGATTCCAAAAAAGCTGCTTCTATCAATGACATTCTGTCTACTTGATTTTTTGAGAAACCGAAACAAGATTTTTTATTCTTCAAATAGTTATCAATCAAAATGTTTAAATTAGAGCAGTACTTTTGCTTTATTTGATAAATAGACATCAATTCCTGATTTAGAAGCCAAGTGGCCACTATTGGGTCATAACAGGGTGACTTAATGTTCAAACCAAAAGCTCTGTTTAGTAATTTATAATGTTTTTTTGAATAAAATATAATTTTAATCAATTCTTCTTTTTCGATCAAACATTTCAGATGATCCACAAATTTAGCTTTTTTTTTAAATAAAATAAAATTTGTTTCCTTTAATTTTTGATTGTCAAAGGATACGAATAGACCGTACATTTTTAGTGTCAAATTGTGATCTAAATCAATGAACTCATAAAAATTATCATTTGAGTTCTCGGTTTTTTCCACTTCTTGACAAGCCAAAGATAAGGAAACAAGAGTCTTTGGTTTAATAGACTTAACAAAGTTTTCCAAATTTTCAAAGTCATCTATTACATTTATTTTGATTTGATTAGTAAAATCAAGTTTTTTTAAATTTGTTATTATTTCTTGTTTCAATGAAGACCATTCATCCTTCATGCTATTAGGTTCATTATCAATTGAACAATCAAGAATATTTTTTAATGTTTGATCTCCAAATGAAAAATTTAGATCTTTTTTTAAATTATTAACAATTTTTTTTGATTTTTTAGCAGATAAGTTATTTTCTAATTTTTCACACATTAAAAGAACGTCCTGACTTACTATGGTATTATTAAGAACTTTATCTATTGATTTTAAAGGCGTTTTGTATTTTGGGGAAATTTGGTTATTCTTTTCGAATTTCTCAGCTACTTCAAGGATGCGTTGATCATCGAAAAATGATTTTGAGTCAGAGTTAAATTGTGAATTTTCAATTTTTGGTGAATGTTTGCTATCTGAATTTAAATCGATCTTCTCTATTCCGACTTCAATTGCTTGAGTGACAGAATTTTTTTCTTTATTAGCTTCTTCAACTTCCATCTTGAATTTGTTCTGGCTTTGGATTAGAGAATCTACTGTTTCGTTGAATTGAAAGACACTTTTTTCATTTATAGGAACAGTTTTGTTTAAATCAGAGTCAGATTTTTGTATATTTATCTTAACTCCTAATTGTTCTAGATCCTTTTTCAGCAAATTATTTGCTTCCTCGAGTATACATGCTGATGCCTCCCAGTACGTGTATCCTTTTCCATCATTCCAAATTGCGATTTCACTGTTAGTAATTAGAAAATCATTTTTGTTATCATTTTTTCTGCCTACAAAAGAAACTCCGGTGCGTAGAATTTTTTCAATTTTTTTTAAGTCACACATTGCCAAAGATGCAACTGTTGTGTATCCTTTGTAAAAAAAATTAACCATTAATTTTGATTCCTTAAACATGGAGGAAGATTTAGAAAACATTTAAATTGTAATATAAAAAACAACTACGTAAAAAAAGTTTTAATTTTAAATTATTTCAAAATTAATTCCGGTGTTGAACTTAGATGCATTTTTTCCTATATTTTTAAATCAAATTAAACTTTTCTACAGTTTTATTAGAATCTTTAGTTACTTGGATTAGTTTTTTTTTTTAATTTTCAAAAAAAGTTTATACTTTATTAACATTTATGAAAAAACAAATTTCGTGTTTGGTAAGAGTTTAAAAAATAAAATTATGTTTATGCTCGATTCACTTTTTATATGATTGTTCAATCTTTACCCTTAAAACATTTAATATTGTAATTTCTTAAACATAATTGTAAATTTAAAAAAGGAAAACAAACAGTACATACAGTACAGTACAGTACAGTACAGTATACAGTACACCTTCCTTTCTATTCAATTTTATGTTATTTTTTACATCGCCGAATCTGGCGTAATTTTTTGAATAAATAATAATAATAATAAAACATTTAAAAATTTTGGCGCGGCCTTTTGAAAAAAAAAATATAAGCCCGAACTTGGACTTGACATGAGACTTGTGACTTTTAAACAACTCTGCTTTTAAATAATTCATTTAGGTTAAATTTTTTTTTCAATCGCTTAAAATTTTTTTTTTTTTTTATAAATTTTGACTCTGGATTTGTGATATGTTGATCATTAAATTAATATTTGTGGTTTAATAAACTATCTTAACCCTTTTTTAAATTTTTACAATTCTGAGATTAAGAATTATTCCAGTAAAAGGTGGACCATAGTTCACTAAATCGAGTAGACTGAAAAAAAAAATATAAACACTTAATTTATAAAGATGGAAGCGTAATTAGTTAACAGAGCGAAGTTAGTTTTTTACACTTAAAATATTATTTTAATGATCATCATATTTTTTCATTTTATGTCAAAATAAGAGTCAAGATTACAGATATAAAAAGCTGTAAAGAAAAATTTTATAAAAAAATGTTCATGTTCAAGATTGTTGAACATCAACTTTTAGATTCTATTTTATAAATACTGTGTGGTTATTTATAAAGAAATTTTTTTAAAAAACAGTTTTAATTTTTTTAAGAAATTTTTAACAACAAAAAATTAATTTAATTTAATTTTAATTCCACTAATAAAAAGAATTTAAATTTGAAAAATAAATTTTATGTTTTCATGTAAAAACAATTATTTTTTTTTATAAATTGTCATAAATCAAAATGTTATTTTTAAGTTATAAAAAATAATGGCCGTTCTACTGAGAATTTTAAGTTTCATTCAGCTAGTTATTTACTTTTTTAAAATATTCAATAATACAAATTTGATATTTATTTTTGGAAATTTCGCTTAAATACTTTTAAACAGCATAGAAACAAACAGAAAAAACTTTTTTGTGAATAAAAAGTTTATTTCTAGCATTGAGTAGTTTTGTTTTTTTAATACTCCAAAGATAGAATTTTATTTTTACCTATCTTTCAGATTTATCATGCTAATAACTTGGCATCAGTTTAATATAATGTTTATTACAAGAATATTAAATCTAGTATAATTTTTATCTGATATAACAAATTCTAATTTTAAATCAAATTGTTAGTCAAACCAAACAAAAATTAAAATACGCCATTTTAAAAATTTTAAAAAAAATTTGAATGATTAAGTCACCAAATCAAAAAAAATTAAACATTAAAGAATATTTACCTGCATTATAGAATAACCTTGCTCTATTTGAGTTCAACAAACTGATTCGGATCAAATCTAATAGCTGACGCTGAACACCGAACATTAATCTTGAATGAAATTGATTTACCAACAATTCCAGGTTGAACCATCCAAGTCGATTGCAAAACACAGTAATCATTGATGCATACGTTGAAGAAGACTGCTGTAAAGACTGTAGAAATCCTTTTTGGCATCCATACTTGCTTAAAATATCAGAAAATGTCACTTCATTGACCAAATCATTAAGTATTAATGAAGTAAAAAATCTCAAATGAATTCTAAGTAATTTTTGATCACAACTGCTCATTGAACATCCCTTGATCATTTTGAGTATAAAACTTTGTCTAACACCGACCAAGTCACACACTCGTTTGACATCGGGTGCAAAATTCTGCACCAAAGTATAATAAAAATTCCAATCTACACTTGAAGATGAATGCACCCAATAATCACTAATATTAATAGGTGTTATTTGATAAATTATATGAAGCTCGTTCTCTAGAACAAAACATTGCATTGCCTTTTTTAATTCATCGAATATTACAAGGCCTTCGTCGGGTGACATTGCAGAGCCTACTACGGCAAAGCCTAGCTGGGAAGGCTTATAAATTTCTTCATCACTATTTGATGATATTATGTCTATAAACTGATTGTTATTTAACCATTTTAAATAATTTTCATAGCTTGAATCATCTACTAGAGAATAAGACAAAAAACACTTTACATAATCAATGATATCTTTTTTTTGAACAGCAACACCTGAAACTATAGTTTCCAACAGGGCACGTTTTATCGAACCAAGAAGTTCACTTTTAGGTTCCACTGAAGTCAATTCGGGAATTTCGGAATTTAATAAAGATTCAGCAATTTTTTTTTCATTCATATTTGCACACATCAAAATACTTTCTCCCATTGTGTCTTTTCCTTTGCGACCAGCTCGACCAGCCATCTGCTTGTAGCTCATGGCATCAATAGGTCTCCCATTGAACATCGGTGTACGAATTATTACTCGACGAGCTGGAAAATTAATACCACTTGATAAGGTGCTAGTGCAAATAATGACTAGCAGGTGACCATTTTTAAAGTGGTTTTCTATTATTTCTCTCTCTTCGATTGTTAATCCTGCATGGTGAAATGCTATACCATATCGAACTGTTTTGCCAAGTTGGGAATCCAAACCTGCCGGAGTATTTTTCAATTCATTTAGACACTCGATTATTTTTTCCTTGTTTAAAAAGGTTATTTTTTCAGCATGATTTCTTTCCAAATTGTAAATTGCTCGGGCGATATTTTCTGCTAAAGTCTCGCATCTTTATTAAATTTATTAATTTAAATTTTCTATATAATAATAAACTGATGGAGATTTAATTTAATATAATATATTAACAATAAAAATTAGTTAACTTGAAAATTTTGTTCATTTTTTTAACAGAAGTCAAATTTTTGTTAAAAATACTAGATAAAAAATTGAAAATTTACCAGAAATTTTTTATTTTATTTAATTTTTAAACTAATTAAATCAGAATTATTGTTAATTACTTAAACTTCTAGTAAAATAAAAAATCATAGTAATGTAGAAGAAGTCCATAGAGTAATTAATCAAAATTAAAACATTATTCAACAGGACAGAAATGCTTCATTTTGAATCAGAAAACTTTTGTAATAGTAGGTCCAAAAAAAAATTTAAAAAGTAATTAAACTCAAATTAATTCAAAAATAAAATTATGTAAAAAGAATATCATAATATTCATCCAAATTTTAGACAATAATTTTACATAATGTAAAAGCAAATGCAATGAATCTAGATCGTAACTCAATGTTCAATTCGCTACAATTTTATGTTTAATAAAGTTTCTTGGAATAATTCAAATGAAGATGTTCAGTAATGAATTTTTCCGAGAAACTCAGTTAAAGCTACTTAAGATTTTGCCATGATTTTGTTTTAGCATGAACACTTCTAAATTTAAAGTTTTTTTATAAAGTCTTTATTTTTATTTATTTATTTAAGAGCTCAGGCAGAGGCCGTTTCCGACCACATTTTAGATGTCGTCCTAAAACAACGACACTCATAAAAAATAAAGAAGATAAATAGCATAGTAGAATAAGAGAGTTTAGTGTACAATTGAGTTTTAAAATTAAGTCTTAATACAAAATTCAAAATAAAAATAAGTCGTATAAACATAAAAAATAAAATATTTCTTATATCCTATAAATTTCATTATCATACCTCAGCAGATCATAAATACTCTCACTTTTACCATTAAAGTCTTTATTATCAAATTAAAATATTTAATATATATTCATGTTCAGCATTCAATACTTCATTATTCTAGGTCTTTTAAAAAATTTTAAAGCCTTATATACTTATTATAATATTTTTTATATACAATTGACGTAAATTTACCAAAAAAAAGGATAATTTACGTAAAATTTAAAATTTTACCGTAAAACTTAAAAGGGAGAAAATATCGCCAATAATAGTTTTAGTAAAAGGACATGAAAAATTAATTTTTAATAATTAATAAGAATATAAAATGAAAAAATTAAATTTACTTTGATTAGCATTTTATGGTTAATTTTATAATTTATTATTTTATAATTAAAAAAAAAAGTATAAAAAATAAAAGTATAAAGTATAAAAGTATAAAAAGTTATTTTCAATTTTATTTAATGTTCTGTTATATTCTGTAATATTCTTATAAGTTATTATTTTTTACGTTTAAATGGTTCTTTAACAGTTCGAGCAAAATCCATATTTAAAATTCGATTTTTATAATGTCTTTAGTAGCTCTAATTACTTCTTTAAATGAATAATAAAAGACTTACATTTTTCTGGTATTAATTTCTTGTGAAATTTAAAAATAGCTTTAATAGCTTGGGCTTCATTCTGAAACCTCTTTTTCCTTAAAAAAATCTTCATATCGCTCCAAATCATTTTAATTGGATTCTCATTTTGCATGAGATTTGATCTAGTTTTTATGAAAAATTTATGTAATTTTTTTCAATGAAAAATAAAATTTAAAATGAAAAATAAATGTAAACATGGTATACTTTTTAATATGACAGACCAAGTTCTTACGGTTTTGTGAAGTACAGTACAAAATAACAGAACAAAATGATTGAAATTGAATAACTTTTTTTTTCTAAAATTTAAAAATTAGTTCCTTGAATGCAGCATGGTGCAATATTCAAAATTGTATCAAATGTCAAAGTATTCTAATGATTTGCAAAATCTCTACAAAATGCGCTACGCTCGAGTATATTGAACTGTAATTTCTGACAAATTTGCAGAATTATGCAAGCCTTAATATTTGATGCAACTTTTAATTTTTCACCATTTCGTAATCAAGGTACAATTTTAAACTTTTAGATAAAAATTAATATTAAATATTTAATATGATAGAAACTTATGATTCAACAAATAAAAATTAACTATTTTCTGAATTTTCAAAAATCAATTTTTCATCAATCAAAAGTTAGAAATATTTATGCGGAAAAGACGGAAGCAGCTGGAATTGTGGCAATTTTTTAAACTTTTTTTAGAATTTTAGATTTTTTAATACGATAGTTTTAGATGGTGGAAATAGGATTGTAGTACCAAAATATGCTGCATTTGTTATTTAGTTTGTTTGTAAAATTCTTAATGTTTCAGTGGGTTCATGTCATTTTTTCATTTGGAACTGTTTTTTAAATTTTCACTTTTTAATTACCTTGATTTTGTTGGGCAAAAAATCAAAACTCCTAGCTTATTGATAATTGTTTCATAGACTAAATGAATGAGTAAATCTGTATCGTTTTCAATTCTTTTGTCAATATTTATGCTGGAAATCATTTGTTTATTTTTGTCATAAATTTTATCTTCGAATTTGTAGCATTCGAATAAAGATATTGGTCTGAAATTTGTTTGGTAAAGAGAAGCATCCAACCAGTCAGCCACAAGTCGAAGATTGGGCAAAGTTGCACTCATACCAATCAATTGTATCTGTGACTGACTATTTTTTTTAAATATTAAGAATTTAAAATTTTAATAAAATTATTAATTCATTTAATTAACTTACTTTCCACTTTTAGCACAAAGAAATTTGATTTTCGATAATATCAGCTCGAGAAGAAATCCTCTTCCGGAGTCATTCACCATGTGCAACTCATCTATGACTATAACCCCTTAAATTAAATAATAAAATGAAAGAGTTTTATTAAAAATATTCACATACCCAATTCAAATATTTGCTCATCATCAATTAATCGATTAAGTAGACTGTTAGCTTTTTCGATTGTACAAATTGCTATATCTACTGATTTGAAGCCACCGTTGGGAGTCATACTTCCGATAAAGCCATCTGCTTTGAGATAACTCTCAGCAAGTATTGACTAGAACCAAAAATAGATAGGAATTTTTATTTCATAAAAAAATACTGTAATTTTTTTTTGTTCAATGAAAAATATTTTATTTTCTTAAAACTACAATTGAAATGTAATTTAGCATTTTTTATTACCTGAAGGTGATTTAGTTTTTCCTTTGCTAAAGAAATAAATGGAAGTATAAAAATTGCTTTGCGTCTTAAGTCCAAGACATTTTTCAGCATGAGAAGTTCGGCGACCAATGTTTTACCGGCTGAAGTTGGAGCCGAATAAACTAAATTTTTTTTTTCCTCTTAAAATAGAAAAAATAACACTTTGAATATTTTTTATTTGTAAAATACCTGTTACTTTTATGCTGCTCAAGCATTCCGCTTGCCAATCAAAAATCTCTCTTATTCCTACAGTTTTATAATTGTCAATTATTGATTTTGGAAATTTCCATTTTTTAAGAATGACTTCTAAATTATTGGAACTAGACATCATTTTTTTAAAACTTAATTTTTCTTTAAATTTTGAAAATTTGTAATTTATTTTTGAAGTCACGTGATATATTTTTTAAATTTACTAAAAATATAAGTAAAATTATTTTTGTTCGAATAAAATTTGAGCTTTATAAAAGCTTTGATTTCATTGATTATTGTTTATATTTTTTTGATAAAATAAAACTCTAAAGGTTTTGTGTATTTCGGAAAAAAAAAGAATAAAAGTTAGAAAAAAGTTAGAATTAGATATGGCAGTGCAATAAAGTCAGAAAATAACATATATTTCTAGATCAGTTGCTTTTTTTTCTCCTTATTCGCTAAAAATCCTAAAACATGCCAAAAATAAATTTTTTATTTTTAAATTAAAGTTTTAGTAAAAATAAAGCATAATTTTTAAAAGTCAAAGGCCTACTTTGATATTAAAGAGCTTTAAATCTTTTAATCTTTGTCTCACGAGCTATAATTTGCCTTCTAACTCTAGGCCCAAATTCGAGCAAGACGAAAAATTGGATCTAATCACCCCTTTCCAGATTCAGCAGAAATTGATGAAATTTAGTCATTCCAAAATAATTTTTAAATTTTAAGACCAAAAGTGAAAAAGATAGAATTTTTTTTACCCTTTTCAAGTTTAAAAATTATTTTAGTTTTTTTTAATAAAAAAATTAAACACTTGTTTTACTAAAAGGTTATATTTTTGAAAATTTCCTAATTGTTTTAATAAAAATACTCTTGAATAGGAAATACTCGAAAAATGCTTCATTTTATGAAAAACTGTGGTTTGAGGCAAATTAAGAAAAAAATGGTGCATTGCTCTTAAGAAGAAACTCCATCTAAATATTTTTTAAATTAACTAAAAAAAGTTTTTGAATATTGTTGGCTAAAAACTATTTTTAGCAGATATAATTTTTATTTTAGATAATATCAGATCGAGAAGAAATAAATAATAATAAATTAATTAAAGTATAATTTTCTATTTTTATTGAAATTCTTTAATGAAATATTCGATTGAAAATTTCAATCAGTTTAAAAATATTGACATAGTTGAGTAGAATGATTTCTTAATTAATTTTCTTTTAATTGAGTGGCTAGTAATTTTATCGAAATTTAACAACGAAAAATCAAGAAAATTTTTGAACTTGTTTTAGATTAATTCAAAATTCTGGTTGTGAAAAAATTTTTCAAAAGCTGTCTTAAGTGAATCAAGTTTTTTTTATGATCATATAAAATACTGGTAGATTATTAATTATTAATTACGCAATTCTATTTCATCTATTCAAATCTTTAAATGACATAAAATTATTAATTCATCCCAATGAAATATCTTGACAAGTTCATAGTTATTATGTAATTTTAGCATCTTTTTAATCATTAAAATTTGCGTAGGACCACTAATCATTTTAAGAATAATTTCAAAAATAATAATCTAGAAATAGCCTATTTTTAGATGTGAATATAAGTTAAGAATTTTTAGTCCAAATCGTTTTATTGCCAATTTTAAAATGTGTAATTTTCAAATTTCTAGTTTTGATTTTTTATAGAGGATAAAATGTCTATAATTTTGTTATAATAAAACATGCGCCTTATTTAGGCTGTAAAGACGTAACAAAAAATTGTTAGATTATTACGCCATTCAAAGGGAAATTTCGAATCTAAAATGTTTTGTCTAGTGATAAAGCAATTTTTCACAAAGATGTTTAGTATAAAGAGTTTTTATCTTTAAATATTAAATCTAACTAACTAATTTTAATTTAATTAATCTTGAATTTTTTTAGTTAAGAACACGAGAAATATTACGCCAAGAATTTCTAATGATTTCGTTTCAAGAGTTCTGTAAGGCTCTACGAAATAATGGTTATCAAACGTATGGAAGGTACCAGGGTTTTATGGAAGCATGCGAAATGGCATCAATTCAGGACCGTGAAGAGGCAGCCATGTTCTTATCTTCATTGATTTACGCTTCAGATGGCTTAAAGTACACAAAAGAATGTGATCCTAAAACAATTAATGAATCTAAACGAATTTATGGACGTTACATTAGCCGTGGTTTTTTTCCTCTCAAGTCGATTGAAAATTATAAAGCAGTTTCGGTTGATTTAGGAGAGAATTATTATGATAATCCAGAAAAAATTGAGAAGGAAGAGCATGCATGGAAAGTGAGCTGCTGGTTTTGGCAAATGTATTGCAAAAAAAATGTCTCCGATGGCTTTACCAAATTGACCGATTTGGCTTTCAACATAAATTCAGATTCAAGACCAAAAATTGATAATGTTTATACAATTGTTTGTAAATCATTTGGTATTGAAACAAAATTTTAAATTTAATAAATGCTTTTTGTTTTATTTTTTCAGAATAGATTATTTTGTATTTGAATTTTGAATTTTTGAAAAAAATATTAATTAAAATATTTACAGTAAAATTTTTGATCTGAAATTTTAATATGAGTTCAAATGTTACAAAAAAAAAGATTAATTAAAAAAAAACTCCATGTAAATGTTTAGTAATTAAAACCTTATTTAATTATCCTCTAATATAGCTTAGATTATAATAAATTTTCATTCTTTAATTCAACCTTGGTAAAATTTTTAATAATGGTAAAAAGTCGTAAATTTATTTAATTTTGATATCAGTATTTTAATACGTATTGAAGGTATCAATTAATTAAAAGAACTTCAAATTCTTTAAATCGATTTTTAAAAAAATGAATATTTTTTGAATCTTCTGCTATAAATTTTTTGTATTTTTAAGATTTTGTTTTTAAAAAATTAAATTGATAAAAATTCTATTACGAGAGAATATTTGAAAGCATTCCTTTGAAGATAGATAGAATATAAAAAATAATGATGACATTTATTATTAAATTTTTTAAAAATATAGTTTGAAAAGCAGAGTTTATTAAAAATATGAGTCCTTCCTTTCAACACTTTGCTAAATTTATCATATTTAATTAAAAAATTCATAAAAAAAAAAGAAAATTTGTTTAATTTAGTTTTTTAAAAATGTCATGCTATCATGTACTCGAATTAAAAATGATGACATTGTTTTAATAAAATTGCAATATTTTTATTCTATATCTGATTTTCTTAGCTAATTTATTTATTTCCGGCTTAGGTTATCTGTCAAAAATATAAATATTTCTTTCAGTTAAAAAGAAAGATTCAAAAATTAAAAAAAAAAGGTTGTTAAAAACAAATTTTTTTAATTGAAACTTAGTAATCACTTTAATGGTTCATAATAGTCGCAAATTAAATAGTGATCTTTTTAGTTAAGTAAGAAGAATGATTCAATCAATTTTGCTTTTAATTATTTCGTATATTAAATATAGATTGAGTGTTGAATAAAAATTAGCGAATTTTAAAGTTTGATAATAAAAAAAATACATAATTTTTTTATTGTATTTATTTAAATATTGGGTTCTGTCACAAAAAAAGTTGAATTTAAATTTGGAATAAATAATTTTAGAGATTAATTAGATCAATATTTATATTAGTAGAATTTTGATTTTTAAAAATTTTTTTCTTTTCAATTAGAATATTCATTATTATTATAAGCTTTTTAAAAGTCAGACTATTTTTAAATCAAAAAATTGAAGCCTCTCTTAAATCCTCCCTAGAATTATTTAACTAATTTTCTTTTATTTTTGTTGACCTTCAAGAGTCTTCATACATTTTTATCATTAATATTAATATGTATATTTTAATGAATTTTTTTTATCTAGAGTTCTAAATTGATTCATCATATCAAAAAAAATTTAAATTCAAAAATGAAATGCTTTAAAAAAGAAGCTAATTTTTTTTAAAAAATTTATTTTTAAACTAATTTTGAATTTTTGGAATTGATATTTTAAATGATAAAATTGATAAAAAAAAAATATTTTTAAATTTTTATTTTAATTCAACGATAACGAAACGGCAAATGCTGAGCTTGTAAAATCAAATGAAAAATACTCGAAAATTTGTGAAAATATTAAATATTTAAAAAAAAAATTAGAATTTTTATTAGGTGCTTTTGCGTCTAAGTATACCTGTATATTTTTATTTGAAAAAAAAAAAGAAAATTTTAAATTTTGAAATATTTTACTAGATTTTGAACTAAATTAAGACAAAATTAAAATTTTACCACCAGTTTGAAAAAAAATATAAATAAACAAATAAAGGGACAAAAAAATATTTTTAAATATTCCAGTTGATATTTATGTTTTCCGACCATTTTCAAATTTCTTCTTTAAAAATGAATTAAATAACCGTCAATAGTAAGTCCAATTGAGTCCAAAACTCACACCTCCAGTTTTGATTGGCATCAACAACAAAAAAAAAACGATTTTACTTCGGTACAATTTGCCGGCAAAATTTTTTCCCCGAATTTTCTGTCTAAATTTGCGTGACTTAATTTAAAAGAGTCCTAAATTTAAACAAAAAGAAAAAACCATTTCTAAAATTTATGCGGGACAGCAAAATTTAGGAAAAAAAACTCATAATATTTTTGAAAATAGAAAAAAAAAATATATATTTTTATTATTTTTTATGTGATTAAATGGTGTGGGTGATTATGTAAGGGCATTTAGTAGAGCGTCTAAGATCTTCTGTAAGTATTGGGCTTCCTTGAATCGACCTGCTCCTCGCGTCTCCCGCTAAAGTCCTGGTAGTTTTTTTTATTGCCTCTGGAGCCGTTGCTCGACGACCGGGTCACTCTCGGCTTGGTGTTCGGCCCACCGTATACTCGGCCCTGACGAGCTCGCTTCTCCTCCACATTCAATCTAAACTCGCCCTTCTCATTTTTGAACACCAAGTTGTTCGACTTGGTACTGCCCAAAAGATTGTCCACATGCTGTTTTTCCTCAAATACAACAAAGCCATAATTTGGCAATCTTCTGCCAACTGGCTGCTTTGCATTTGTGTTTATTCTCACTTCCACCACTTTTCCGTATTGGCCAAAAAATTGCTTCAGTTCCGCATCGGTAATTTCCTGGCTCAAATTTCCCACAAAAACCTGTTGACCATCTGGATAGCGTCCAAAACGCTTCTCAATGTCGTCCACTTCAATGTTGGCATTCACTTTTTCGACTGGCTGTCGCTGCGGCTTGGGCTCAGCGGGCGCCGCCACTTTCACCTCTTCCTTCTTTTCCACCGGCCTGGCCTTCTGCTGCACTGTCTTCGCCTGTTTCACTTCCTTTACCCTTGGAGCAGCCTGCACAGCAGTCGCCACTTGAACAGAGTCGCCTTTAGAAATAATTTTCGCCCACGAGTTGCTCTTGACCGGCTCAGGCTCTTGTCGAACAGGCTCAGGCTCCACAGCCTTGGCCTCCTCGACTCCTTCCGGCTCAGCACTCGTCTTTTCCTCGTCCTTTTCGGCGTTCTCGCTTGACGACGCCGACGAGGACGACGAATGCAGATGGCCATTGAGAATGGCCGGCTCCGCACTCGCCTCGACCACTTCCACTGGCTCAGTACTCTCGGCTTGTTCGTGGACAACTAGGGCCTCAGTTGGCTCGGCCTGGGACGGCTCCACCTGCTCGCTCTCGCCTCCAAAGTACTCGCCACTGGACTCGCTCTGCTTGGCGTCCGCTTGGGCTTCTTGCTGCTGAGCTGCTTCTTCGGATTCGGTGTCGGACACGTCCTGGTAGATTTCGTCTTGGTAGCGGAAGATGTCGTTGTGAACATAGAACTTTTTGGGCGATTGCGGCGCCAGGACAAACGTTTGCATGAAGCGTCTCATGGCCTCGCCGTTGTTGGACAGCTCGCCGGTCACTTGGACCACTACGCCGCTGCCTACGGTCAGTTGACTGTCAACTTGTCTGATTTTGGTGTGGCAGTCTTTGAAGTTGAGCTGGCGGATCTTTTTGTCGATTTCTAGTTGACCGACGACCGGCTCCTCGCTCTGGCCCAGGCGGTCCACTCCGCCGTGCACGAACATGCTGCCCGATGAGTAGAAACGGTGCAGCAGCTCTGGCGCCTCGTGTAAAACAGTGTAGTATTGACGGACGAATTCGCGTCCAACTTGTTGTGGGCTCGGAGTTGCCATGACCATGACCGCTCGATTTGGATGCTTTTGACGATTTAAGGGATTAAAAAAATAATTGAATAAAAAATTCTAAAAATTAAAATTTTATTTATTTGTGTTTTTTTGTTGTTTTTTTTGCTTAATTTTTTTTTTAATTTATAGAAAATTATTTGGCTCAGTGTGATGCGGAGATCCGGGTTTCCTTGTTAACAAAGTCTCTGAGTTTGTGAACGAATGATCGAGATTGAGAAAGAGAGAAAAATGATTCAAATTTTGTTTGCTCATTTGTGGAAAAAAGCAAAGGAAATTTGGGACAGACACAAAAAAAATGGAGAAATGGTGCCAATCTGGGCTGCTTGGCCAAGTGGGCTAAAGAGATTGGGAAATAATTTTGCCACAGTAATTCCAAGTTGAGTGCATGGAGGCTTAGTCTCTAAAATTCGATAAATAATTTTTTTGCAATTTGAAATTTGCATTCAAAATTTGCAATAAATGAATGTATCTCATTAATGAATTTATTTTTGAAATATATGAAAAAAAAAGAGGAAAAATAAAGAAAAGAAATTCATTGTTTTTGTGTGTTGCATTGCAAAAAGGGGGAATTTTTGGTTGCTTGTTCTCGTTTATATTTAGTTTATGTTGTCGTGGTTGTTGATAAAAAGAAAATTCAACACTTGGTTATACGAATAAGAAGAAATGTATTATAATATTCATGTGATTGTGAAGAGATTAAAATTCATTGCTATGCATTTTAATACAAAGAGTATATTTTGTGCTCTGTTCTCTGAGTTTTTTTTTTTTTTGGCTAGAAGAATAATTTAAATGCTTTTTTTAAATGAGATCTGAATATATTAAAAACAATAAAGCATGAGATTTTTTTTAATATTTAATTCCTAAAATTAAAGAAAAAACTTAGTCGTTTGCTTATTTATTTGTCTTTGTGACAAATTATTAAGTTAACATTGGTCATGATTGTTTTTATTTGCCAAATTTTTTTTTAATTAAATAAGAAAGCTGCTACGTTTATTATCTAAAAATAATCAAAAATTGGAATTTTATTTTTTTAAGAAACAAAAAGATTCCTATTACTCTTTTATTTTTATGATAATCGGTCTTATATGGAACAACAATAAAATTGGCTTATTGATGATTATAAACTAAAAATTGTTGGAATCAATTTTAAAATTTAATCAAATTTGATTTATCTTTTGTTGAAGGAATAGAATAGATAAAATCAATTGATTGAATTACATAAAAATATTTAACATAGAAATTGGTCTATAATGCGAATATAATTTTAAATTTTTCGAATAGCTAAAAATTAACTTATTATAATAAAAATTTTAATTTTTTGAAAATTTTTATGAATTTTTTTTAATTTTCAAAGTTCATTTGTTTAAAATAAAATTAATTCTACAATAAACTTCAAAAAATCACTATCACACCTATTTTATTCTTAACTTTTCCATGTGTGGCGAATTTGATATTTTCTAAATTATTCATTTATTAATTTTAAAATGAAATTCAAAACAAAAGTAAATCCGAAATAGAAAAATATATTTTTATTCTAAATTTATATTTTAGAATGAATTTGAAGAAAAAAAAACTTTTATCTTTTTCTTTCTATACTATTTAATTATTTATAATGTATTTCTTTTCTTAAAAATCCACAAAGCGAAAAAAGATGTGTAGCGTAAACAATTTTTTTAAATATATAATTCAATTTATTCAATGAATTATAAAATATCTCAATTCTAAAAATAAACAATTTATTAATCAATAATCAAATATTTAAGTTAAATCCATATTAAAATAAAAGATAAATACAAAGTTAAGTTTTTTTTGTCTAATTTTGAATTTATACAAGCTGAATTTTGTGATATTTTGAAATTGTTAAATTTTAAAATTATATCATAATATGAAATTAAAAATCTGAAACATTTTAATCTATCTAGAAATCAAAAATGGAAGTTGATGATCAAAAATCCAATGTAAAAAAAGTATTTTTGGTCTTATCTGGAAAAGGTGGTGTTGGTAAATCTTCTGTAACTACACAACTGGCTTTTGCGCTTTATGAAAGAGGCTTTAAGGTTCGGATGCAACAAAAAAAGAAAGCCTTATCTTTTACTGAAATATTTTTATCTATTAGGTAGGAGTTTTAGACGTTGATTTATGTGGGCCAAGTATCCCAAAAATGTTCAATTTGGAAAATGGAATAATAAATCAAAGTGAAAGTGGATGGATACCTGTTTATTATGATAATGAACAAAGACTCGGAGTTATTTCAATTGGATTTTTACTTAACTCTAAATCAGATGCTGTTATTTGGAGAGGGCCAAAAAAAAATTGTAATTTTTCTCATTTTATTTAATAAAAATAAATTATTTCCAATGTATAGCTATGATCAAAAAGTTTATGACAGATATTTGCTGGGGTGATTTAGATTACCTTCTAATTGACACACCACCAGGAACAAGTGACGAACATTTGGCTGTTATGGAAAATATCAAGACTAGCAATTATTGTAATTATTCAGCAATTTTAGTCACAACTCCCCAAGTAATTTAAAAAATTTAATTTTTAGCATCAGTTATTTTAAATAATATTAGAACTTATCTGTAAATGATGTTCGAAGAGAGATAACCTTTTGCCGAAAAGTTGGTATACCAATAACTGGAATAATCGAAAACATGAGCGGATTTACTTGTCCTCATTGTAAAGATTGCACTTATTTGTTTACAAAACAAGGAGGAAAAATTTTGGCTGATAATTCTAACTGTACTTTTCTAGGTAATTTACAATTGATTTAATAAAAATATATTAGTATTAATGATTTTGAAATTAAGGTGCAATTCCAATTGATCCAAATTTGACACAATGCATTGAAACTGGTCAAGAATTTTTGGCGACTCTAAAAGATTCACCTTGTTATACAAACATTAAAGAATTAGTAGATAAAATTATTGAATAATTTTTTGATTTAATAAATATTTTTTATTTGATTACTATTTTTTTTTCTTTAAATTATATGTTTTAAAACATATATATCAAACTTTAGATTTTCATCTTTAAAATCTTCTTCTTAAGAATCTTTAAAGTGCTTAAAATTTTTAATATTTAGAAATTTTAAAATGTCCAAGCGTCGTGCTGAAGAAAGTGATCTTCTCGTGGTTCAGCCACTGTAAATAATTTTATTTTTTTTCTCAAAAAATAATCTATTTATAATTGAAGAGGTGCTGGGCAAGAAGTGGGAAGATCTTGCATATTGCTTGAATTTAAAGGAAAAAAAGTCATGGTAATTTTTTTATTCGCTTCAAAAAAAAAAAAAAAAATTAAATAATTATTAGCTTGACTTTGGAATTCATCCAGGTTTGAGTGGAACAAATGCGCTTCCTTTTATTGACAGAGTTGACATCAGCACAATTGATATTCTTTTGATCAGCCAGTAATTTAGTTAAAAATTTTGGTGTTTCAAATAAATTTATTTGCTTAGTTTTCATTTGGATCACTGTGGTGCTTTGCCATGGTTTCTTGAAAAAACAGAATTCAAGGGAAAATGCTACATGACTCATGCAACCAAAGCTATTTATAAATGGCTATTGTCAGATTTTATAAAAGTAAGCAACATTGGAGCTGATGAAATGCTGTATACTGAGAATGACTTGGAGAACAGTATGTCAAAAATAGATACAATCAATTTTCACCAAGAAATAGAACATGAGGGAATTAAATTTTGGTGTTATCATGGTAGATTTATAATTGAAATTAAATTGAAAACTTTTATGCTCTTAATTTAAATTCTTTAATAGCGGGACATGTTCTTGGAGCTGCCATGTTTATGATAGAAATTGCTGGAGTCCGAGTAATTATATCTTTATTAATTAATATGATAAAAATAAAAAAAATAAATTTTAAAAAACAAAAAAGATTTTATACACTGGAGATTTTTCTAGAGTTGAAGATAGACATTTAATGTCAGCTGAACTTCCAAGCATCAAACCTGATGTTCTAATAATTGTAAAAAACATATTCTTTTTTTTAATGTTATTTTTTTAATTTTTTAATTAAAAGGAATCCACATATGGTGTTAATCTTCACGAGCCAAGAGAGGAAAGAGAAAAACGTTTTACAGATACCGTAAAAAATATTGTTACTCGAGGTGGAAAATGTCTTATACCAGTTTTTGCTTTGGGGCGAGCTCAAGAACTTCTACTCATCTTAGGTAAATCAAATTAATTTTATTTTCTTATAAAATATTTTAAGAATAGATGAATATTGGGCTCAACATCCTGAACTGCACGAGATACCAATTTACTATGCGTCTTCGTTGGCAAAAAAGTGCATGGCAGTTTATCAGACCTATGTAAATGCAATGAATGAAAAAATACGAAAACAAATTGGAATCAACAATCCGTTTGTTTTTAAGCATATTTCAAATTTAAAAGTAAAAATTTTTAATATTTGACTTTAATTTCTAAAACCTTATTGCTATAGAACATGGATGAGTTTGATGATGTTGGACCATGTGTCATAATGGCAAGGTAAACTTGACCAACGCATTTATGTTTTATTAGTTAAATTTTTTTTTAATTTCAAGTCCTGGCATGATGCAAAGTGGTTTGTCCAGAGAACTTTTTGAAGCCTGGTGTACAGATAAAAAAAATGGTGTCATAATTGCAGTAATAATTAAAAAAATGATAGGAATTATTAAAATTTAAATTTTTCTTTTAAGGGCTATTGTGTTGAGGGAACTTTGGCAAAGGTAAATTTTAAATATTCATATGAAATTAAAAATAAATTTTTTCTAGCATTTACTTAATGAATCTCCTTCTGAAATAACATCAATGTCTGGTCAAAAATTAAAAGTCAATTGTTCCGTGGAATATATCTCGTTTAGTGCTCACACAGATTTTAAACAAACCACCCAATTTATAAGATCTCTTAAACCTGCCCATTGTATTCTGGTTCATGGAGAACAAAGCGAGATGCAAAAGCTTAAGGATGCTTTGATAAGACAATATGAAGATACAGATTATAATATTCAAGTCTATAATCCTAGAAATACTCAGCCCGTAGAGCTCTATTTTAGAGGAGAAAAAAGTGCAAAAGTAATTGGTAAATTGGCAAGCAATAAAATACCAAAATCGGACACCGAACTGAGCGGGATATTGGTTAAAAGAAATTTTAAATATCATTTGATGAGCCCAGAAGATCTTCCTAATTATACTGATCTAGCAATATCGACCATTCTACAGCGACAGAGTATTCCGTATAAATCTGACCCTGATCTCATTTTATATTCATTGGAAAGAGTCTTTGGAAATCTGAAAAAGTATCCTGAAGCCGGAACTCGTCGTTATAGATTATTTGATGCCATAGACATAATTGTTGAAAAAAAATTCCTTATTTTAGAAGTAATTTTGTAAACCATTTGAAGAATTTTTTGTTTAACTTAGTTTTCTAGTGGAGCTCAAGTCCAATTAATGATTTTTATGCGGATAGTTTGCTTTCAGAGGTGCTAAAAGCAGAGCTAGAAGAATCGAAAGCAGAACAAAATAGAGTTTTGAAAGACTTTGAACAACCAAATTTTAAAGAAAATCTCCTATCAGCTCTGGATGATCTTTTCGATTCGAAATCAATAAGGGATGATTCGAATAGCTTATTCATTGAAATGGATGATAAGACTATCAAAATTGATTTAGAAAAAATGAATGTCTCATGTGAACAAGACAAACAATTAGAACAAATTGTTGTCAATTGTGTAAATCAAATCGCAAATTTGTCATAAAATTTTTTTTCTTAAATTCTAAAATTCCGGATGTATTTTTTTTTTAAATTCAATTATAATATTTTTTTCAATTAAAAAAGAATAAAAATGAATCCAAGAATTTTATTTAGTCCTTATTTAACACTAAAGCCGGAAAGTTTTTTTCGAGCCTTTTTGATACTGTTTCCATTTTATCAATGAATCTTATCATTCTTGTTATTTACGTTTTTAGATCGAAAAAAATTTAATTTAGTCAATCAAAAATTTAATCATCATCTAACTTGAAGTTAGACGATGATTAATTTTTTTTTGAAAACGTCTTATTTTCATGCACAAAAAATTTTATGTAAAGATGATTTTTTGGAACCCATCAAGCAAAATGAATTAGAAATTATAAAATTAAAAAAAAATTCAAAGACCAAGCCAATTTTATTTTTTATTCCAAAGTCTAAGGAATAAAATATTTATTTTTAATCAAAAAGTTTGACTTAAACTCAAAATCATTTTTTTTGCCTTTTGGTTTAAAAGTTGTTGGAAAATATCAATTAAATTTAAATTTGTTGAAAAATTTTACTAAATTGAGTATCTACATACTTTTTCTCATCTACACACTATCAACCGAAAGAAAAGTCTTATTGATTTAAAATAAAGATACAAAATTTGGTTGCATTCGGTTAATAATAACAGATTTTTTCTACTTGTTTAACTTTTGAACATTCGTTTCTGCACACCTGTTAATTCAACGAAATTTAGAAATAAATTTTATGGAGTTAAATTTTAAGAATTTAAGCACTAAGAATTTTGAAAAATATTTTAGACAAAATTTTGTTCTTTAATCTTCATCTAGCGTTTTTTTATTATTAATTTTAATTTGTTACTTAAAAATAGCGAAAAATTTTTTTTATACTTAATAACAAAAACAATAGCAAATACAATTTACTTTTGTAATCTTTTTTAATATTTTCAAATAAATAATTAAGTTTATCTAAAAAATCAAATTTTGTTAAAGGATTTTTTGGTCTTTAGCATATTTAAAAATGTTCGGTAATTGAGTTTGTTATTTTTTATTTTATTTAAGAAAAAATTTTAATTTGTCTAATTTTGTCGATTAAGATTTCTAATAGCATTAATCATAGCGATAAGCCCTACATAGGTTTCTTCTCCAACATCAGGTACTCCTAAAAAGTTTTGATTATTATATTAATGAAATAAAATAAATAAAAAAATTTTTACTATCTTCTGGCAAAACAAATCCATAATTATAGTCAGGTTCACCCCGACCAGGTCTCAATTCTAAAGCAATCGAGTACTTAATATTTGCTACTGCATAAGTCCAATCGAAGCTTCCACCTGCAGCAGAATCTAATATTTTTTTACTTTTAAATTTCAATTTTTTAATTAAATAATTTTTTCATACACAAAAGATTTGAAGGTGAACCAATTGAATATTTTGTACCATAAACTGATTTTAAAGCATCAGCTCCTATTTTGCTAACAGAATACAAATCGTTGTAATCTGGAATTTGAGTTGAGCCCCATCCCCATGGAACCATCCTTATTCGTAAATTTTATTAATTTTAAAATAAAAAAAATTCATTTACCAAAAGTTTCCATAAGAGTGAATTGTAACAAAAGTGTCCCATTCACCTTGTCTATCATTAATTGCTTTCTCGACTGATTTCGTTTCTATTTCCGAATCTGCAGATGGACCAGCATATGTATCTGAACATGGGTTCAAACTAAATCATATTTTTTAATATTTTAGAATGGATACTCTAATGAATCTGCTTACCTGGCTCCCGCAACCATCCATTTATACCCATAATTTCGATTTAAATCAGTTCCGACACAACTTGAGCCAGAGTTTGGCCTTCTATTTTTTCGCCATAATCTGAACTTTAATAAATTTTATAATTTTAATTTAAATTTCAATTTTAAAAATTTACTGTTGAATGAGTATATTCATATCCATCAGGATTAACTTAAATAATTTAGAAATACTTTTTAAATAAAGAAACTTTTACAAAAATTGATGCAAAATTTTTAACATTCAAAAGTAGACAAAATTAAAAAAATTAATTTACCTATAGGTAAGATATGAAATTCATAATAGTTCAATAGATCTGTAGCAACCGGGTCAGAATTCCTGAAATCTTTTACTAGCTTTTAAATAAACTTTAACATATTTTTTCATAATTATTTAAAAAAATACCCTGTCTATGAACCAAACACAAGTTGACACAGACACCCATTCGCGCTTTTTATCAAATTTTAAAGTTTCAAAAATTCTAAGTTAATTAATTTACTGAATGTATGCCACAATCAATCCAAACATTTTTTTGTGAAGTACTTGTTTTTAAAACTAAAACTTTAAGATCACGATTTTCGAAAGTTTTTCCAATCGAATAAGTTGATGCGATATCTGAATTGTCAATTTCCATGCTAGAAATAAAACTCATTATCTGAAATAATTAAAAATTATTTTTATTATTTATTAATTCATAAATTTTTAAATACTTCAGTATATCGAGCATATTTTCCAACAATACTTCTACTGCCTACATTTCTTGTCATTGATTCTTGCTCTTGATCCAAAAGTCTACTCGCTAAAATTAGACCAAAAAAATATCTTAAAAACAAATTTACTTTTGAATGTTATCATTGATAACTGTGAACGGAAGACTGGCCAATTTGAACAAAGGCTTGTAGTGGTCAAATGCTTTGGGAGATAGTGCCACATCTACACTCTCTTCAATCGATTTTATTCGGTTCCATACATCAAACTTAGAATTGTGTTTAAATAAGATCGCATTTAATTATGAAGTAAAATTTTTACATCAGGATTATTTTCCCAAGAGTCAAGGAGTTGGATGTGGTGAACAGACTTTGGTGTGATTTGGATCAATTTATATCCTTCGAAAGAAAATTTTTCGTTTGTGCATAGGCTCGAGGATATTAATATTAGAACTGTTGCAATTTGTAAAGACATTTTTAAAAAATTGACTATAATAAATAGCTTATATAACCTCTTTTATTTTTCGTGTCAAAATTACATATTTTTCCAAGAATCCATATGCGTATATTTGGTGTTTTCTCAAATGATAAAGATTTTTTTCTATAATCTTCATTAATATTTATTGAATGATAACATGTTATTTATTATTTTAAATTTTACAATCTAATATGACCCAGTCAACCCAAAAGTAATGAAAAATCAATGATTCTTTAAGGAATCATTATAAAATCATTGAAAAATTAATGATTTTATAATGAAATTTTGAGGAAAAATATATTTAAAGAAATTTTCCTTTGAAAATCATTTCAAAATCATCTAAATTTTGTGCAAAAAAAATCATTAGAGATATTTTCCTCAGAAAATCATTACAAAATCATCAAAATTTTTAGCATTTTATGAGGAAACTTTTTGCAAAAAAATTATTGGAGCAATTTTCCTTAGAAATCATTACAAAATCATTTAAATTTTGTGCAAAAAATTATTGGTGGTTTTTTCCTTAGAAAATCATTACTTTTTCAGCATGATTCTATTTTCTGATTAGTATAGAGAAAAAAAATCGTTTTAAACTTTATTTATATTTAGAAGATAAAATAATATGTTATTTATTTTTTTGTTTATCTGTGACTAGCTAATGCTCTTTTAGATAAATGTTGATGTTGACCCAAGATTCAATTAAATAATTTAAATTAGGTATTTTTACTAATTCAAATTTTTCTTTTTAAATTAACTTAAAGCTCGATATGTTATTAAAACAAAAGGTATTTGTTTATTTGCGAGGAACGAGCTAATTAAATAAATGTGAATGCATTACTTAATTGCACATAATAATCATAATTTGACAATTGCAGTTGTTATTAATGTAAAGTCTCAGATTTGGACTTTAGGGATTTAAGCCAAGAAATAAATAAAACAATTAAATTTAGTTAAAGTTTATTTAAATGGAATCCAAAGTTATAACAAAAGAGGTAGTGATTTATATAGTAGTTAGCACATGTGCTTAAGCTGCAGTTAAACTTAACATTTATAAGAGGACTAGAGAGAAGAAAAGAGTGATGTCAAGACACGGGTCTTAACATTAATATTATACATCTTGCAATTGCTCTTTAATCATTCACTACTTTAAACTACCTTTCTTGAATATTCTAAAAGTCGTTTAACGGCTCATTACTCGCATATATAAAGCTCTTCTTCTCTATTTAGTTCTTCTTTTCGATATAGCTATCTTCGTTTAAAATTAAAACATTAACTTAATTTTTCAATTATATTTTTGATTTAACCCTTACCTGTCGAAGAAATAACAAGTAAGGTTAAAGATAAGAATAGGTCAATTTTAACCAATGCATGTATTTTGCATTTATTGCATTTAATGCATAAGAGAGAATTAATAAAATTGCTTAAACGGACAACGGAGACGGATAAGGGTTAAAATCTAGGGGCATGGTAAGTTCATGCAAACAATTACATGTTTTTCATATTTTGAAAAAAAGAAAGAAATTTTAGCCAATTAAAAGAATGAGTTGTAAAAATACGTTAATTTTTACTTTGGTATTATAGATTCAGATCGATATTTAATTCAGGACCAGTTTGTTTTTTATTTTTTAATTATTTTGGCTAAAATGAAAAAAAGATCAAAAATAAAGCCGTGTTCTAGATATTAGTAGATATTCCAAGCCTTTTTAATGCATTTCAATTTTTTTTAGATATCCGAGTGTTTTCAAAGCCTGATTTGCTCGCTAACAATAGTCATAGTTAACAACTAAAAACAGTAAATTAATTGATTAAATACACAATTATCATAATTTAATTGATTATCTAGATTTTCACAAAATAGGCTTATAGCCCAAAATCACTCGATAGTTAAGCAATTTAGTCACCATCTCACCATTATCTATGAGCGCGGGAATAGACACTTTTTATTTAAAAAAAATTAGTATTTGAAAATAATATTTTATTATTACAATTTAATCAACAATAACCTATAATTTACTATGAATTAATTAAATATTTTCATCTTTTTCTAAAAATTTATATTCTATTTTTGTTTTTTATTTTATGCAACACCAGAATGGGCGTAAATTGAATCAAATAAACAGAAAACTACAAGAATGAAATTTAAAAGAAATTTATCCTAATTTATCTTTAAAAAGTCCCTGAATATAAATAAAAAATAAATAATATTTTATACAAAACCCTTTATAAAATGTTCATAAAAATCTTAAAAGGTACCTTAAATAAAAAAATTGAAAAAAAAAAAATTCTTACATGATGATTAATAGATGATTTTTTAATGATTCTTTAATGAAATCTTAATGAAATTGAGTCCAATATCTTTAAAGAATCATTACAAATTTTCCTCAAGAAATCTTTAAAGAATCATTAAATTTTGGTTGACTGGGGATCATGTATTTTAAGCTAAAATTTAATCATTTTATCACATTATTAACTTAATTAATAATTTAAGCAGAATAAGTCATCGAAAATTATAGAATAAGATTAATTATATAATAGATAAATTTATGTTTATACTATTAGTTTATAGCATATGTGATCTTAATTCAAATCAGCAAAACATTTAGTTGATGGACACGGACTAGAAACTTTCACGTTTGTGAGACCAAATCTGGAGTATGTTTTAGCAGCCTAGTGTCCACACACTAAAAAAGATATTCATGCTTTAATAAAGTTCAGATCAAAAAGCTGGGAAACTTGTCAAGGGTCTAAGAAACTTGTGATATAATAAAAGACTAGAGATATTTGGAATGACTTCACTTATATTTTTTGGAAAATATTGACAAATCTTTTTATTTATACAAAAAATTAAATAAATTTTTCTTTTCAATTTTTAAAAATCAATTTTTGATTATTTAAACAGCAATTTTGATTTTAAAATTTATCCAAATTCGAATCAATGACATAATTGTACTGTGTATTTTCTATCAAATTGATAATTTCAAATCAGATAACGATTACCTAAATGATACATTTTTATCATTTATAATCAATTTATTTAAAAAAAAATACGATTTCTTTTTGTGTACAGGAAAAATCGACTTTTTTTTGGTTTATGTACTTACTCGATTCCTAATTTTTCAATTGTTAAAATGTACAAAATTGGAAAAAAAAATTTTAAAAACACTTCTTTTTATTTATAAAACTTAAGACTAAAACGATTAAATGTAAAACAACATAAAATTTAAAACAATAAATAAAAATAAAATCTAGAATAAATTTCTAAAAATTAAACAACACATTTCAAATTGCTCTCTTGAAAGTCTACTACACATTTAGAGGTACCAGGACATGTGACACTCTTTGAAAAAATTTTAATTCTAAAAACTTAAATCATTTATTTTATTTACCTCACAACTAGGTTTCACCGCTTTAGTCAAGTCGAATTGATTTGGTGGAAAGCATAATGGACTACATGTTAAACAATTAGTTGCTTCAGCACAAACAAGTCCCATTGGACATTGAACCATCTTTTTTTATTAACTTAGATTTAATTTTGAAGCAAAAAAAATATTCTTACCGAACATCTTCTAATGATAAAGTGGTCAGCGTCCATTGGTGAAATCATTTCATTTGGCTCAGTGTTAGTTGTTGTAGCTGGCGCAGTACTTGATTTAGTAGTTGTAGTTGTAGTAGTAGTAGTTGTAGTAGTAGTAGTAGTTGTTGTAGTTGTGGTTGTAGTAGTAGTAGTAGTTGTAGTTGGAGTAGTTGTTGATGTTGTCACAGGCATTGGCAAAAAGTGATTATTGGTTCTGAATTGTGCCGGTTGATGATTTAACACTTGATCAAAATGAAGATCTTGAAAATTTACCAAAGCCTGAATATCAAGTTCTCTTTGAGTGGGTTGAACAATTTCAATAGTCAAGCATTTTAATAAACCATCAGCTACATCAATTAAACATTTTGAATTAGAAGGACAAGTAACACCGTCACAAATCAATTTAACAGCGCTTGAAATATTGAAATTTCCAGGAGGAAAGCATAATGGATTACATGTTGGACAGTTTCTTGCCTCAGCACATATAAATCCTTGTGGACATTCAACCATCTAATTCACGAATACGAATATTAAAATTAATTTAGATAACAAAAAAAATTACATTGCACTTTGAGATGATTTCAAGTTTTTTTTTTATTTCTCCTCCTTGTATTTTAGGCATTTCATTCTTATTTGTCATAGCTAAAAGCTTTTGACCAGAACTGCCACTATTTTGTAAACTTATGTCAAAAAATGGCTTTCCATCACATTCACATACTTCACATCCATCAGCAACTTTAAGGCATTCAGGCGGACAAAAAGGTATTCTAAGACATTTCCTTTTATTTTCACAATTGAACTGTATAGCATTGTCTTTGGTTCCTTTTGCATTCATCATATTTAAGTTCCATTCGCGTTGAGGATCTGTAACATCTAATCTATCCGATGACTTGCTGACTAGCATGCAGCACTCAGCGTTTGGACCACATTGAGATTTGATCAACTCTAAATTGATTGAATTCAAATCAGTGAATGAAAAGGCTAAAGTCAAACACCAAAGTGATCTATCCAAACGCACGATTAGACCTGGTATTCTAAAATTATCTGATCTTCTTACGATATTTGAATTCAGTCTTGTATAAGCCCCATTTACAGAGGGAATTTTCGAACCTGAAATTGAAAATATGTCACATTGAGTGGCTGAACCTGTGCTTTGGTCAGCTTGAAAATTTTGAACTGTTTGAGCAAAATTAGGATTAAAAGTCTGAGTAGTGGTTTGGACTGTTGTGGTTGTGGTGGTTAAAGGAGTTGATGGAAATGTAAAAGCTCTAGATGTAGATTCTTGGTTGAAAATTTTTTTGTTAGTAAAGGAGGTGACGGTTGGTCTGGTGCTTGTAGATCTAGATGGCGTGGCGAAAGAAGTTGATGGAAAAGTAAACTTTTTTGTAGCTGAATCAACATTATTCTGCACATTTGATGACCTTGTTGTTGTGATCGATTGTTGGATACGGTTTGAGCTTTGACTTGGCAAATTTGTGATTATTCTTGTTGCTGGATTTAATGGGGCTCTAGTATTTTGAAAAACTGCATTTGGTTTTTGGAAGTTAGATTGAGTTGTTGTGTGCAAAGAATTTGGCGCGTTTTGAAAAAAATGGAATAAATCTTTTCGTTCACAAGTATTTTTTGAAGAATCCCAGACTAAGCCTTGACCACAATTGAACACGAACATTTGTCCCCATTGGCTACAATGAATATATTTTGACTGAGATTCAGGATGTGGAAAAAAGTGGTTTCCATTTATTCCTTTTCGACAAGGATTCCTTATCGCACAGCAAATATTAATGAAAATACCTTGATTTTTATCATTTAGATATGTAGAGGATTATTAATTTATTTACTAAATTATTTACTTATAATTAAAAGCTTGTTTTTCAACATAGTGATAGATTTAAATTTTCTAAAGCTTACAAATAATGTTAGACTTAAAAATTAAATTTAAAATGCTTATCAAAAAGTCGAGAGTGGTATGCACTCCTAGACAAAGAAAGCTTAAATCATCTACTTACTTTAACAATTTTTAGCTATTCATCGTTTTAAAAGATGATTTTGGCTTTAAAAACAATTATCATTCAATTCAGTTGAATCTTAAGCTAAACAAAGTGATTTTTATTCAGATCTGTTTTATTTTTTTTAAAGTATTTTTATTTAAAAAATTGAAATTTTTTTAAAATCATAATTCAAACATTTCATATATCTGTATCTTTTCTAATAGCAAAGATGATGACTATCGACTCCAATAAATTAATTAAATAAAGTTGACCTTTTTGAAAAATATATAACTTGATTGCTCTCTAGTCCTAGCACATTTGAGATCCCACGATTGCAGTCAGGCGTAGCTGTTCCTGTTACAATTTTTAGCTTAACGACAGCGCAACAGTTTTTCAAATTCTGATCGAAGTTAATGTACTTCCTTCTGAAGCTTAAGCCCCATTTATAAAAACAGTGTGCTTTGTCGAACACTATCCTGTCCAAAGCTCCATTTCTGGACAATGTCGATATAATTGTCCTAAATATGTTCAATACAAATTACTGTTTTAAAGAACAATTTTTTTAGAGACCTGACAAAAAGCTTTTGCCATAATTTGCCATAATAAAAATTGAATGTTACAGGCTAATGATTGCTATTACACAATTTAAGACAATTTATACCATAGTAGAAGTCAGACTCTTTTCTTCATCCCTTGACACCAAGATAAAGATATTGTGGACTTCCAATGCTAGCCACAATTTTTGGATACTGAGAATTTTGGAACAAAGCTATTGTAGTGTAACTAACCCTTGCACTCCGTTAGAGGATGACTTTTAGTCATTCCTTATACATAGCCTTATTATTATTATTATTATTATAGAACAAAAAAAACTTTTTTAAAATTAAAATATTTTTTTCGTTTATGTCTAAAGCTTGTTCTGCAAAATGAATTAGCTTATGAAAAATTTAGGCCTTCCTGTCTCGTCTACAATGATAAATTGGTGAGAAGTTTAGGGACCAGTTGCTTACCCCAAGGAAGCATTCATCAAGCAAAGACATCATCTTCTTGCCTCGCTTCTTGTTGATAGTGGTACTCGTTCATCATAAGAGAAAAAATAGCTTGTAAATTAAAAATGGCAACAATTGAAACATAAATTTTTTAATTATTGACAACTTTTTTTGGTGAAAATAAAAAGAAATAAAAAATTGAATTTTTTATTTATTTTTCTTTTCGTTTAAAATTAAAAAAATAAAAAAAAGTTTCATTTATTTTTTTAATTTTATCTAAAAAAAGTAGCGATAATTGATATATATAATATCATTGGTAAATTATCTTTGATTGAACCATTGGTAATGTGGAATTCAAATACAAATTTAACAAAAAATTTCCTATTTTGAAATATTAAAACTAAATTCAAAATTATATTCAAAAAAATACTGCAAAATACTTTGTTGCACCTTATTTACTCAAAATAATTATTCTCATGTTAAAATAAGATAAAAAATAAAATATCAACAAGATTTAGTTGACTACTGATTTGATTTACTTAAAAAAATAAGATTTTTTTTTAGGAAAAAAGCTGCAACAGAATATGCTTTACTACGTTGGAGTATCTTTTTTAATATATTTTTCTTTAGTTTTAATTAATCAAAAAAGGAAGAATTTTTGTTAAAATTGTTTATGAAATTCACAATACCGAATATGAGTATTCTACATTTAATGAATCAATTTTTTAGTTATAAATTTTTTTTCCGTTTTTTCTATTCTTTTAACTTAAATAACCTAAATTTCACAAAACCTAAAATTTATTTAAAAAACTTTTGATTCAAAGCTTCAACTCATAAATCCTGGTTTAAAAAAAATTATCTTCTTTGAAAATTGTTCATAAAAAAAATTATTAATTTTTCAAAAATATTATTTCATTGATAAATAATTAAGAATTTTTTATCCTGTTAAGAAATATATTTCAGACAAATAAAATTGACTTTTTAAGTTGCTATGGAAATTTTTCTCTTTCAAGGTTAATTTTAAAAAATTTTATTTGGGCTAAAATTTAATAATTTTGCTAAACATTTTATCCGTCATTTATCAAAATGTTTAAAATAAAGATACCAGTAGTTGGTCCTGTTAGAGTAATAAATAAAATTATAAAAAATTCTGCAACAAACCTAATTTTGTTTTTAGGCTGGCAAAACAGCTATTTCAAATTTTCTCGCCGATGCTGGTGATAGCATCGGCACAGAATACATTCCAACAATCGGGTGCAGAATATTAGAAATGGAACAAGAAACAAAGATTAGCAACAGAAGGGAAAAATTCGAAATTGAACTTTGGGATTGTAGCGGTGACCTAAAGTACCTAATTCCTAATAAAAAGTTGAAAATAATTTTAAGATAAACTTTAGATATGAGAGCTGTTGGACAGCACTGTCTCATGATGCAAATGGTGTTGTTTTTGCATTCAATCCATATGAAGCCAATCATTCCAAAGAACTAAATCAATGGTTTACTCATTTTGTTCAAAATTCAGGCATAAGAGAAGAATGTTGTTTAGTTATTGAAAATAGATACGAAACTGACACAGGTACACCAAATGCCGGTAAATTAGGAAATTTGTTTGACGGGATTAAAAAAATCAAATCAAATATGGAAAGTGAGAGCGAAAAATTTCGAAATGAGTTCAACAATTTCATTCAATCAGTTGCAGCATTTTCTAAATCAAAACAGGATCAAGAAGAAAAAATGATTCTCAGATAAATTTCTTTTAATTTTTTTCTTTTTTTCTAAATTAAATATTTGTGAATTTTTTTACTTATCTTTGTCGAAACATAATTTTTCAATATTGATAAGAATCTAAAAATAAAAAAAATAAAAGTCTTTAAGATCAAAATTTACTTTTTAAATATGAAGAAATTATTTTTTTTGTTTTTAATTACAGGTATAAAACCACTTAAATAATTAAAAAAAAAAGACCAATAATAATTTAAAATTTAGTTTTTAAATATGTCCAGAGCGTTGAAGTTGAATTTAACATTGTTGGAGTTCCAAGGCATTATACTCCGTTAAAAGAGGACATTTATTTAGCAGGATCATTTAATAATTGGCAGCCTAATCTTCAAAAATATAAATTTTTCAGGCTATCTACCACCTTGTTCAAATTAAATATTGATCTTCCTCTAGGTGATTATCAGTACAAATTTACCCGGGGTTCATGGTCTACCAGCGAGACAGGCATAAACAATGGTTTCATGCCAAATAGAAATCTGCAAATATCTACCTTTAACAAACAGACTCATTTAATAAATATAAACAGTTGGAATGACTTTAATGGAGATCATTCAGTGACTGGAAATGTTTATATAATTGATACTAAATTTCCTTATCCGCAATTTAATACGACAAAGACAATTTGGATCTATTTACCCCCAGATTATTACACTTCTCTTAAATCTTACCCTGTTATTTATATGCACGACGCTCAAAACTTGTTTGATAAAGCCACTAGTTTTGCAGGAGAATGGGGTTTGGATGAAATCATGGAAAATAATTTTTTTACTGGTAAGCAAAGTTCTATCATTGTGGGCTTAGAGACAAAACTTGAGCGCATGGATGAACTAACTCCTTTTCCTAATCCGAGCTATGGTGGAGGTAAAGGTGGTAAATATGTTGATTTTTTGATAAATCACGTCAAGCCATTTATTGACCAAAATTTTCGAACAAAACCAAATAGGGAGTTTACTGGATTAGCAGGAAGTTCTTTGGGTGGTTTGATGACATTTTATGGTGGTTTTAAAAATCAAAATATTTTTAGTAAATTAGGAATTTTTTCACCATCATTTTGGTTTAACGAAACAATTTTTGACGTAGTTGAATCAAATGATGTAATTAAATTCGAAGACACAAAATTTTATTTTGTGTGCGGCGAAATGGAAGGAAGTTCAACAATGGTGAGCAATATGCTTAAGATGATAAATAAATTAGTCCAAAAAGGATACCAGAATGTAAAATATAATATAAGATCTTACGGGACACATAGTGAAATATTCTGGAATAAAGAATTTTTGGACGCATTCACATGGCTTTTTAATTAAAAAATAATAAATTCATAAAAACTGAAAAAAAATCTAAATAAATTTTTGAGCATCTAATCTTTTTTTTTATTTTTCAAAATACACATATAAAACAAGTAATGCAATTAAGATTTTTACTTAAACTATTAGGTTTTCATAGCATTAGAAGAAATTTAATGAGGTAAATTTTTTTTCTTAATTTTTAAGATTCTTGAGATATAAAATAATCATTTCGGAAATAGTAAATAACAAAAATTAATTTATAATTTAAAAAAAATCGAAATTAAAATAAAAATATTAAGTCAAAATTTAAAGTCAAAGTCTTAGACTTTAAAATTATTATTTCAAATGTTTGAGTCATAAACTATCGGAAATTAATCATCTTATGAAATTATGTTCAAAAAAAAGTACTAAACAATAAGAATTCTTGAAAAATAAATTAAAAATCCAATCAATCTTAGAAAATTGAGATTTTTAAATATTTTCTAAGACTTTATAGTATTTTACAACAATTCAAAATCGTAGCTTGGACTTGTAACTTTTATGCAAATCAAATTTGAATTATGAGAAATGCAGAATTTTTAAAAAAAAATATCTAGAAAATCGTTTAATTTTAAAAAAATTATATATTTTTTTTGTACAATTGTATTTAGCTATAGCTCCTTCAGTAAAAAGAAGCATATAAATTTAAAAAAATAAAGTTTTTAGGAAAAAAACTTGTAATAGTTCACTTTGAGCATATTTTTAGTTCATGATATTTTTACATCTATGGAAATATTAATGAAACAGTAAAAGTTAAAAAGGTTTAGCTTAATTAGTATGCTTTTTTTAAATTGTTCATTTTTTATCAGAGTTGATGTTAACTGAATTAATTAAATAAGTTATTTGATATACAAGTAAACAATTAATTTGGACACGTTCAAATTAAACACTTAAAATTAGTTCAAGTTTTAGCATGTGTTACGTTTACAATTTTTTTAATTTAAAATTTTGAAAAGAATGAAACAATTTTTATTAAATAATTTTTTTTTGGTGATATTCATATAAATAAAGACTTGGAACATTTTTTAAATGAAATAATTAAGATGTATGAATTCTGCCTTTTGAATTTTTTTTGAGTTCATTGATTAAATTATAAATTCGTTGATCCTTAAAATCACAAAAGTCAATCAAATAAAAATTTAATAACTTAAATTTAATTACTTTCATATCAATCAAAGTTAAAATTAAGCCAAAATTAATTTGCCTACTAGAAAAATAGTGTCTTTTTTATATAGGACGAGTATTTCAAAATCATAACAACATTTTTGATTGTAATTTTTTATTTTTAGAGCATTGAATTCTTATATATTACTCACATTGAGTCTTTATAATGATAATTGAAGAACAATAAATATTTTTTACCATAGTGTATAGCTAATGTCGCCTATCATAATTTAAAATTTGATATAATTAAGATCGGATAAATTTAAGTTTAATTTGCTAATATCTTAAAATTACTATTTAATTTTTGATATTAATTATTGAATTTACTCATTTTTAATAATCAAAATTTGATGAAAAATTTCAAATTTAGAAATGAAGCAAAATAATCATTTGTCATATTTAGATGAAATATTTTAAATTGACGATCCTTTAACAATTTTATCTTATAATTATTTAATTTTTTAATCTTATAATTATTTAACACTGAATTTAAAAATAAAATGCTACGAATCAAGCTTCCAAGCTTAAGATACTCAAATGTGTTTCGTTTTCTGGTCGTCTTGGACATGATTGTCCTAACCGTTCTGTGGATAATTGGTAAACAATTTTCTAATAAATTAATTTTTTAAAAACATCTTATTTTTAATAAAATTTAAAGGCAGTTCAATTGATGAAAAAAGTGAGCTTGATCAGATAATCAAGTTCCATTTTACCGAGTCTATTTTCGACATAGTTTTCTTGTCCTCGTTCAAAGCTCTTATTCTTTTTATATTAATTTCTGAAATTGAATCAGCATGCTATAAAATAGCAGTGCGCACTGCAAGCCTGGCAAAGAAATCCCAATCGGTCGATGTTCATTTATCAACAAATAACGAAGATACCGAAAACCTTATAGAAACCCAAGACTTTTCCAATATCAACACTTCAACCAAAAAATTTCTCCAAATATTTACTCTAGCCATCAGCGTGGCATCATTGGCATTTATTTTGACAAAATTTGGCTTTGTCACCAATTTGTTCATTAAAGCAAACAAGCAAGATAACAAACTTCCAATGTCCCATTACTTTTACGCAATTTTGATCACAGAGTTTTTTTTTTGCTTTTTAGAAGTTCTTTTTTCAGCTCTGAATTGGAGGTTTATGAGAAATTTTGGTAAATTTGTATGCTCAAAAGCTTTGGCAAATGAAACAGAAGATGTTGATGGCAAAAAAAAAGTAAACATTAAACGCCTAATAAGTCTTTCATACCCGGAAAGATACCACATATTTGTTGCATTTATAATGCTCATTATTTCATCATTTACCAACATAGTGTCACCATACTTCTTCGGTTCTGTGGTCGATTCGGCCGTAAATTATACCGATTTGACCGAAATGAATAAGTATATTTTTTATTTATTGGGTATTTATTTGCTAGGCTCTCTAGCCAGTGGCATCAGGTCTTGGTTATTCGAGGTGGCGGGTCAAAGAGTGGTTGCCAGACTTAGACGCCAAGTATTCAATGCCATCATTAAATCGGACATAACTTTTTTTGATACCAGTCGGACTGGTGAGCTTACAAGTCGCATTTCAAGTGATACTCAAGTGTTACAAAGCGCCGTAACCTCAAATTTAAGCATGTTTGCCAGATACTTTTTGCAAATAATTGGTTCCATTATATTCATGTTTTCATTAGAGCCATCTCTAAGTGGTCTTCTCATAGGCGTAATACCCATAGTCTCTTTGCTCACAGTCCAATACGGACGCTATTTGAAAAAGTTGAAGAAAAAATTCCAAGATGAACTTGCAGCAAGTAGTGTTGTAGCCGAAGAGACCATCAGCTCGATGAGAACTGTTCGATCTTTTGCGGCTGAGAGCAAAATGTCCAAGGAATATGAGATCAATATTGGGAAAAGTTTTGATATTGGAAAAAAACTAGCAGTAGCGCAAGGCGGCTTCATGGGTTTTGTTGGCATGATTAGTGGTGGTGCTTTAGCATTGGTCTTGTGGTATGGCGGAAAGTTAGTCCATGATAAAAAAATATCTACTGGTATTTTGGCCTCATTTTTAATGTATACTCTGCAAGTAGCAATGGCATTTGCTTTTTTGAGCAGCGTTTATGGTGATTTTATGCAAGCTTTGGGTGCTTCACAAAGAATTTTCGAGCTCTTAGACAGAAGTCCTTTGATTAAGCTTAATAGTGGTCATGTTCCGGCTGACGAGGACTCTTTTGATGGCTCGGTAGAATTCGAAAAAGTCAATTTTTCATATCCGACTCGACCACAAACCAATGTTTTGACTGATGTTTCTCTAAAAATCGAAAAAGGAAAAACAATTGCATTGGTAGGCCCAAGCGGAGGTGGTAAATCAACTATTTTTGCATTAATTGAAAGATTTTATGATCCTTTATCGGGATCAATAACTCTCGGAAGCAAAAATTTGGATCTCAAATCTATCAATACTAATTGGTTACATTCCAAAATTGCTTTGGTTAGTCAAGAACCTGTTCTTTTTGGAGGTGATTTTCTTTCTATTTAGAGATTATTAGCTTATTAATTTCTTGTTCAGGAAGCGTTAAAGAAAATATTTCATTTGGACTAAATGAAGAGGTAGACTTGGAACAAGTTATCGAAGCATCAAAATTGGCAAATGCTCATGAATTTATTATCAATTTCGAAAAAGGCTATGACACTGTTGTTGGCGAAAGAGGAATTAGATTATCAGGAGGACAAAAGCAAAGTAATTTGATAAATTTTTACTAAAATTTTGATTTTTCATATTAAATTATGGTTGTTGTGTATATGTTTATTTAATAACATTATTAAATTATTATTTTAACCAACACAATATATTTTCAAAAAATATAATTATGAAATTTAAAATATAATTAAAAAAATTAGTTTATTGATTTTAGTTTTTATTGAAAATGTATGTCTAAAAAATTGAAATCAAAAATTTTCATTGATTTTTAGGGAAAACTTTTTAAAAAAATTTAATCATAATTTTATTTTTTATTCAAAGGAATCGCGATAGCTCGGGCGTTATTGGTAAATCCGAAATTGTTACTTTTGGATGAAGCAACTTCGGCTTTGGACAGCGAATCTGAAAATTTGGTCCAAGAAGCGATTGAGCGAGCAATGAAAGACCGTACTGTATGTGTAATTGCACATCGGTTGAGTACTGTACGCAATGCTGATCGTGTTATAGTCCTTGAAAATGGTCAGATAGTAGAACAAGGTACTCATGATGAATTATGTTCTGTTGATGGCATTTATAAGAGATTAGTCCTAAGACAACTTATGAGCAAAGAGACAAATCCTATTGATTCATAATATTTTTCATAATTTTTAGATTTTTTTAATATTTAATATATTTTTAATGCTTTAAATAAAAATTTTTTAAATTAAAGAGAATTTTTTCAATGAATTTGATCATACAATATTATAATTACATTTCTGAAAAATTTCAACATCAATTTATTTTCCATTCATGTTTATCATAGCAATTTAAAAAAAAAAATTTTGTATCTAGGTGTTTCGTTATTACTTTGGAATATATTTAAAGCAAATACACCTCACTTGATGATTGATAATTTGAAACCAATTTTATTCATATTTTTCATGATATTAAAAAACTGAAATAAATTTTAAAGGACAATGGTACGCTGAATAGTAATTTTTATTTAAATTATTATTACTACATTCTATATATCAAATGAAATCTTAGTCAATATGGAACAAAACAAGATATATATCTTTTTTTTTTATAAATTACCATTACCAAGTTATTCAGCCTCTTAAATAACTAATCTAAAGCCTCTCTTTTTAGTTTTTGAAATTTTGAAATGTTGAATTATTTTTTTCATAAAATAACTATTCAATACAGAATTTTCTCCTCTAAAAGTTGGAAAAAACAGAGATTATTAATCCCTTGGTAAGTTGGTTAATTGGTAAATTCAATTTTACTTAAAACACATAAATTTTAAGACAATACCAATAATTTCTGATGGCTATCGTTTTGGAATATCAGATCAAAATTTACTAACTCCTTATCAATAAATATATTTCTTTCTTTTCTTTAATTCAATAAACTGGCTAGAAGATCTTAAAACGCTTTCAGTTCAGAGCTCATATGACAAATTCATTCAAGCTTACAGCGAAGCTTGTGCTAGATTTGTCCCGGTTAAGCGTACCAAAAGAGATAAAAAGCCGCCATGGCTTAAACCAGATGTTAAAAAAGCCATCAGATCGAAAATTGCAAGTTGGGACGTTAATATCAACAGTGGCAAAGATGAAAGTGCCTACCGAGAATATAAGAGGGCTCGAAATTTCGCAAAAAACTTGATAAACAAGAAAATATATGAGTTTGAGGCTCAAATTGCAAGTGAGGCAAAGTCAAATCCAAAAATTCTTTTCAGTTATGTCAAAAGTAAACAAGTGATCAAAGATCAGATAAGGCTTATACGTACTAAGGACGGAACTGCACTGACTGATATGCAATGTATAGCCGATGAGTTAAACAACCACTTTAGCTCAGTTTTTATTGCTGATACGGATTCAACACATCCAAGACTTGAGTCAAGAATAAAAACATCATGCGATCAGATAAGCGAGCTCTTGCTTAACACGGAGGTAATACATAAACGGTTATTAAGGATTTATGGTAACAAATCATCAGGACCTGATGATGTGCACCCGTTAATTCTTAAAAGGTGTGCAGATAGTCTCGCAGTTCCATTGAGCATCATTTTCGGCAAATCGGCAAGCGAGGCGACCATTCCGCGTCAGTGGAAAGTCGCTAATGTGACACCAATTTTCAAAAAAGGAAATCGATCAGAGCCAGGTAACTATAGGCCTGTTTCTCTCACTTCTATCCCATGTAAGATCATGGAGGGAATCATCCGTGACCACATTTGCACCTATCTCAACACTAAGGGATTTATAAACGATAAACAACACGGATTTGTTCCTCGTAAATCATGCGCTACGAATTTGCTTGAATCACAGGATTACATCACAAAGTGCTTTGCGGAGAAGAAATGCTTAGATATTTTCTTTGCCGATTTTGAGAAAGCCTTTGATAGAGTTTCCCATCCAAAGCTGCTCTTTAAACTTAAAGAGATCGGCATAAGTGGGAAATTGCTCGATTGGTTGTCAGACTTTTTGATTGGGAGATCACAGAGAGTAGTCATGGGGGACATTAAATCAGAATTTAAGCCAGTTACTAGCGGCGTACCTCAAGGTTCTGTTTTAGGACCAACTCTTTTCATCATATTTATAAATGACTTGCCAGATAAATTGAGAGATTGTCTTCTGTACGCGGATGACACAAAGATTTTTAAGATTCTGAGAAATGCATTTGACTACTCACTTCAAGCTGAAATAAACGCATTTCAAGAATGGTGCAGATTATGGAAAATGAGCCTAAATTGCAAGAAATGTAAAATAATGCATTTAGGAAAAGATAATCCTAAACAAAAGTATTTTCTCACTGATCAAAACACCGGCGAAACTGTAAATGTTGAAGAGACGACTGATGAAAGAGACCTTGGGGTTATAATATCATCAAATGGGAAATTCAATATACACTCAGAAAAAATGGCTTCAAAAGCAAATCGTATTCTCGGTATGATGTTAAATACCTTCAAAAATTTTGACAGTCACATAGCAAAAATTATATATCCAACCTTTATAAGACCGCATTTGGAGTTTGCGGCACCAGTATGGAATCCTCGCTTCAAGAAATCGATTGGGCAAATTGAAAAGATTCAAAGAAGAGCTTTAAGATCAATAAACGGCCTAAGACACCTTGGCTACGACGAGCGACTGCAAAGAGCTGGATTTTCAGATCTAGTTACGCGCAGAACGAGAGGTGATTTAATTCAAAAATTTAAGCTCTCCCGCGGAGCAGAACAAATAAATTGGCCCTTTTTTGACAACACACCGTCAAGTACATTGAATTTGAGAAGCCACAATCAAAAGATAGTGCGAGAGATCACTAGCAACTCATATAGACATCATTTCTTTATGAATAGAGTGTCCAAAACTTGGAATCAGCTACCAAGGATGATAGTTGAATCACGAAACTTAAACGTTTTTAAAGCAAGATTGGACAAGTGGTTATAATTATTTATTATTTATTAGTTTCAGGGCTGTAAAGTGCAACACTAGGCAGAAGCTGCCCAGCCATTTATTACTACTACTACTACTACTACATATCAAAAATTCAGTCTGTTCCCATTAGAAAATTAAAAATAGAATAGGAAAAACTAAAAAATCATATAAATACTAAGCTTTTTAGAATTTGAAAAAATTTATTCATAATTATTTAAGACAATAGTTAATTTTTTTTCTATAAATCATTTATTTCTTCATAATCTGTAATCCTCCCTTGTTCTTCTAATAATCTTTGCGATGTATCATAGCAATAATCAAAAATCAAAAGTCAAAAAATCGAGACATTCAGATAGTACAGTTTTTATACTGAACAACTACTTTGCAGAGTTTTTCAAAACATATATATTAGGATTGAAGATATTTGCTTAAACATTAAGCATTTTACAGAATAAAATCATTTATTTTAGTAAAAAAGTTATTCAAGTTTTTCTGAATTGAAACTATCGAATTAAAATGAACTTCACAACCCACCTTTTTGCATTGAGTGATAAGTAAAGACAGGACTGAGTCTTTCTGCTTCATTGGTTATCAGATTGTTAGAGGAATATAAAGCAGGATTCGAGTCAAGAGGCATAGTACCCGATTCCATTGAGTTAAAGCTATCTTACAATTTCTTTCTTTCTTGAATTTTTCACCTTTCATTACTTAAATTTTGATTTATTTTACTTTTTATTTTATCTTTACATTTTAGATTATCTTTTTATTCTGGGGAAGTCATAACTCAGTAATTAAAAATTAAAAATAAAAATAATAAAATTTGCTTTTTAAATTGATTTAATGACTTGATTTTCCCCCATTTCAAATTTGTAGAGAACATCACTACATATTCTGTTTCCAATTCATATTCATCAAGCAGAAAAGAAAATGCAAGCTATCTTCTATTTTTGAAGAAAAAATTAATTTAAATAAAATTTTTTGATACTTTGAGAACGATTTTTATTTTTTTGAATTGCTTAATAGCTTCGAATACAATTAGTTAATATTTGCATACTAAAAACTTAATATTCAATAATTTTTAAATTAAATATTTAAAAATTTTTAATAATTAATTAATTCTAAATTTTTTTTTTATAAATTAGAGTTCCGATCACACAATCACACAAATAAATATTTTTAAATATTTTATTATTTTTGTAAATTTTATTGTTTTATTATTTTTACAATGATGTTTTAATAAAACTAAACATTTTCTGGATTTGTAGATGGTATACTTTCTATATTTTGGACCAAATAAGTCGGTAGCATCATAAAGCGTCTTATTGTTACAACATAGTATAAAATACAGGACACTATTAAATAGACGTTTAGCATTATAATGAATTTCTGATAATATTGAAAGAAAAAAGTAATCGATCCAACAATAACAACAAGATGCATAAATTTATTCAGCCACAGCAAGGCAACATTTCTTTTATTTACTAAAAACAAAAAAATTCAATATTTAAAAAATCAATTTAAACTTTTTACTTATAAGAAAAGTTAAAATCGAAGTGGTAAGTACTGTTACAAAATTGATAAAAAGAATATAAATAAATTCGGAGACATGTATGCTTTGATAAATCAGTTCGACAACTAGCCAAATTGAAGCGATTAAAAATAGGATTCCATGAACAATAAAATATAATTTTGGAAAAGCGAAGTTTAACTGATAGGAAATATTTGATGCTTTAATGGTAAATTGAATTTTTTCTGAATCATTCGAAATTAGTTGTTTTTGTCTCATTTTTTTAAACTGAAAAATTAATTGATATAAAAAGAATCTATGACTAAGTGAACAAAAAGTTTTTAAACTAAAAATATAATCTATCACAAGACTGTTTTAATTATCTAAAAATTATTATCTACATTTTCGCCAGAGCACTAAATTAAAAAATTTTTAAAGATTAAAAATTAATTTTCTCTAATTTTAGAATCATAAAATTTAAACTAAGATTATTAATTTTATTTTAGAAAAGATTTAATAGTAATGGTCGCCCAATCATTAATTAATTTAAAAAAATTGAGACTTAGCATGAACATTCATGAAGAAAGCAAAAGCTTATTTTACTCATCGCGTATGATCTAGTTATTTTTGATTATTTAAATTTTGATTTAAAAACATTTTCAGAGATTAGTTTTAAAAATATAATCTTTATCATCGTTAAATTTAATATATTTAAAAAATTGAAACTTCTTATTATGTACTCTTTCCATTTATCTCTATATAATTCTAGGGCCTAGCAATCTTTTAATTTTTTAGCATCTTTTTTGATCTTTTCATCTTTCCGGTTGATTCTGGCTGACTTTTATTTGCTTTACATTCGCAATTCATGATCTAGTCATTTCACCTGCATGAGCAAATTATTTTTTAATAATTTTGTTCCATATGCTTCATAAATGTATATTTTAACTCAATTTGGAAGTATTTTGCTGTCAAAATATTATCCATGCTTTTGAATACATCATATGCCTATTCTTCAAAAAATTTGTAATTTTTATTATACTTGTTTACACAAACTTTTTAAATTTGATTTTTTTGGTCAAGACTTTAATACTGTAAATAATTTATTTGAAAAATATAATTTATTTTCCTTTCAACATCGTTTTTTATCAAAATTATTAACTTTTTCATTTAAAATTATGAAATTTGATAATGCACCTACAATCTTAAAAGATCAACTTCAAACAAATTATTCAAGAAAATTAAAATGGAATTTACGGAATTCGAATAAATTGGTACAGAATGGGGCTATATCAAAATTTGGTGAAATGACATTTTCTTATTTTTTTCCAAAATTAATTAATAATTTTGTTATTGCAAAAATCAATTTAACTTTTATACACTTTAAAATGTCTGTTTTTAATAATATAAACTTAATTTACAAAAAAGCGTGTAAATTATTCGATAAATTTGATTTATTTTACAAAAATTTTAAATTTAACTGAAAAAAATATAATTTAAATGAGATTTCTTATATTTTTTATTTTTTATGTAAAATTTGAATTTTATTTTAAAAAAGAATATTTTGTATTTTATTTTGTATTTATTTAAAATTTTTTTTTTAAATTATTAAATAAATGAAGTGTTAATCAGTCTTGAAAAAGATAAGGGCACTAGCCTGTTGATTAACCTTGAATATTAAAAAAAAAAAAAAGTATTTTGCTGTCAAAATATTATCCATGCTTTTGAATGCATCATGTGCTAGAGCTGGCTCAACCTCATTTTGTGCTCATATAATCTGATAATTTTTGATCAAGCACTGATCATTTGGTAAGTGATCGTAGCTGTCAAAGTTTTCATTGCTTTTGCAGTTAAAACTTTTGTGATAAGTAAAATAAAAATCAAATTAGATTAAAATTACGTAGACCTTTGAAATGCGTAGGTTCCTGAATTTAGGACTCGTACCCGTAAGTCTTTTTGAAACGTACTGTGTCGGCTATTCTTTTTATGAACTGTCATTGATTGCCAACCTGTTTTTTAGTTTTCTAGTTTTAACTTTTTATTAATAACAAGATTTAAGTAATTTTGCAATTTAAAATACCGTATTTCCTCAAATAGAAGTAACCACAAATAGAAAAAACTTGCTTGTATTTCAGTCAAAAATTTTCCTTTATTTGAGTTGTTTTTGTAGAGAATATGTTTCGTTTTTAAAAGAAAATTTATGAATCATCTCTCATGTAAAAAATGCATTTTTCTTGTTTTTAATAGAAGAAAAAAATAGCTATTAATTTCTTTTAATTGAGTCACATTTTGGGAGTGAAAAATTTTCGAATAGAAGAAATCCTTTGATTACCGAACTTTCTTATATTTGATGAAATACGGTAATATTTTGAAAAAGAATTAGAAGAATATTAGAAGCTAGAAACAAATTAGAATACATTTTTAAATTAAGCTTAATAGTTAATAATTTTTTCTGTAAAATAATAACAATCAATCAAGTCAAAAAATAAAATTCTTTACAAAATATTTATTCTATTAAATTTTTTTAAATTTAAAATTAATGAATCCTCAATAATTTAATTAATATATTATACTTTAATGAAATAATTAAAAAAAATTAATATCCTCCTTGATCACCAAAAATTTTTTTGATATCATTGTTAAATTTGTTTTCAGGCCCAAGCCACGCAGAATGATGGGTGTTCAATTTTTTCCAATATAAATCGGCCAAAATAATATTGCCATTTTGGTTTATGTGAAAGCCATCAATAGGTTCAATCAATTGCCAGCGTTGTCCCCCCATTGATTCCCAAACAGTCATCACTTAAAATCGAAATAAAATTAAGAAAATTTATTTATAAAATAGTCTACTCTCTTCAATTGGAACATCTGTGTAGGCCATATCAAAATGCTTATAAGTTCTAGATGATGCGATATCCTCAACTATTCTTGAAAGGTTCATGGCATAATCTGTTGTTAATTTTCTTAGAGTGGCTTTATAAAATTAGTTTTTGGATGAAAACTTTTTGTTTTAAGTAAATTGGAAGCATACCGTTCGTGGTCATCCATCCATTACTTAAATATTTTTAAAATTTAAAATTTTTTTTAATCTTAAAAAAATTACCATGGGCTAACTTGGAGACACGATAGGTATGTATACACATCTTTGTATTTTATATCGTTTCTTACTCTACCTAGTGGGTAAACTCTCTCACCGAGAACATCGTACAAAACACTTCCATTTGCGAGACCAGTTAGAATTACATGACTTCCTTGAGGAATAACACTGTCAAGATAGTCCAGCACGTAGATTAGATTATCTCGGAATTCTTTCGGTTTTGTCATGTGGTCAAGAGTATCTGGATGACTAAAAACAAATTAAATAAATCAACTTTTGTTTTTTGTTACCCGTTGCAGACATCGTTGCCAACTAATGATAGTGTAAGTAATAAAGGCTGGTCTTCATCTTGATTCCGAGCTAGACTTTTGACAATATCTCTCATGCTTCCAGTTCGTGCTCCTTTAAAAAAGATATTAATTTAATTACTAGAATTTAGATGATTAATCACCATTTACTGCTACATTTTGATAATCTCTAAATAATTAATATTTTAAATATCTAAAACTAAAGTTTTTAAGCTACCTAAAATTGCATCTATTCTTTTCTAAAAGCTTCAAGTAAATGGAATTTGTGTGACTTAAAACAACTGGCCAAGTACTGTTCATAAAACCTAAAGAAAAAAGGAATTCTATTAAAATTTTTTAAATTTATAGCTTAACTTTTAAAAAAATAAAAATTTTACAAATAAAAATCTATTACCAGTCATGGCTGATAAATGAGGCCAATCAAGTTCATTTTCAATTATAAAAGCAAGATGCTCAAACACAGCAGCATTTATCTGGTTGGCATCTGCAAAAATATTAAATAAAAAATTTATAACTGATTATATTTTACCAAGCCATTGTTCTGGAATGCTAAAATGAGCACTTATAGAATCTCCAAGTACTGCAACCCCTAGTTGATTTGATCCTTGGCAAAACATTTCTTCATATGTTAAATTAGAGCCTGGTGCACGACCCTTTTATTAATTTCTTTTTTAAAAATAAAGTTCCATAAATTTGTGAATTTTACATAAATTCCATTGCAATTTGAATCTGAAGCTTTATCACCTCCCAAAGGCTTCACCCCAGGACGAACATTTTTGCTGAAATCATTGCAGTCTTTACCCTTCCAACTGGCTCCTCGAAGTGTCTTTAAGTGTTTTATATTTTTATTTTTTCACCAATTTTTTTGGTAAATTTATAAAAAATTATCATACAGGAATTGTGCTATGGCCGTCTTTATCTAAATCAATGGCAGGTTCATGTGAATCGAAAATACTATTCATTATAATCAATTTATTAATATTAATTTTTCGATTTCAATCTAAATTACCGTTTTATATAATCGCATATTTCTTTAAAAATTGCTATATCACAAATACTATTTTCAATTTGAGGTATTTTCTTATTTTTTAATTTTAAATTTCTTTTTAAAAAATAAGAACTTTCTTCAATCGATCTCTTAAATTATAAATAAATTAAAGTAGCTTATTTTTTATTTTATTTTACTTTTTTTGGTAAAATATGGCATTCTGGCTGTCCGGGATCGGTTCGACAAAAATTCATCGCATGACAAATAACATCACCATTTTCTTTAGCGTATATTCTTTTTTTTTATAAATAAATAAGAAAAAGTTCAAAAATGTATTAAACATTAAACCCATCGATAATAATTGGTCCAAAAGTTTCCACAGCTTGTTGACAAGTTATTCGAAAAATTCCTTCAGGTATAAAATTACAAAAGTTAAACAAAGTTTCCTCAATCGTATCATTGTAAACAATTGCTATTTGCTCAACAAGAGTGACCAGAACAGTACAAACAGCACAATTGGTTCCTCCATTTACATCTTTAAAGTTTTTGATTCCTGACTTTTCAGTTTTTCCAGGAACTATATAAGTCGAACTAATCAATAGGAAAACTGTCAGAAATATAAAAATCTTCATTATTTATGATTAAAATAGTCAAATTGCTATTAGATTTATTTAATTTTTCTACTTTTTATCACTTAAAAATAGAATATGAGATAATTTTAAATTTTATCGGTTTTATAAAACCCATGAGAATAAAGCTTGTTAAATCAGATGACTTTAAATAGCTACACCCAATTTGAAGTGATAAAACATAAATGGTTCAATTTTAATCTTTTCAGTTTTTATTTATTGTTGACTTCAAATAAAAATAAATTATTCTTTGAATCTAAATTTTTTTAAAAATTTTGAAAGAAAATTAAGTCAAAACACTTAATTCGTAATAAAAAAAATATTTTAATATCCTCCTTGATCGCCAAATATATTTTTAATTCTTTGATTGTTTGAATTTACTGGACCTAACCAGTCAGTATGTTCTTTTACTAAAATGTCCCAGTATAAATCAGCCAAAATCACGTTTCCTAATTGATTTATATGAAATCCGTCAAAAGGCTCAATTAATTGCCATTTTTCACCGCCCATGGATTCCCATTTTTCCATCACTTTTTATTGAAAATAAATCTAAAAAACAAAATGTTTGTTTTATAATACTTTCATCAAATGGCACATCAGTATAAGCCAGATCAAAATTGTAAAATTGTTTTGATTCGGTAATATTTTTAGCTATTTTAGATAACATCATCGCATAGTCTGTAGTCAATTTTCTTAGAGTATCTTTAATAAAACTAGATTTAACAAATCTAAATATTTTCCAAATAAATTTTACCATTCGTGGTCATCCATCCATTACTAGATTTAATAAATATTTTATTGTTATAATTTTAGTGCTTAAAACTTACCAAGGACTAGCTTGCAAGCAAGTTAAATAATTGTAGAAATCAACATAATAGATATCGCTACGAACCCTTCCAAGTGGGTATACAGTATTTTTAAGGGATTCAAATAGGAGACTTCCTTTGAATAAAAATTTAAATAGATCAAAATTTGTCAATTTTTTTTTCTACCATTGGCTAATCCTGTGAGCATTACATGGCTTCCATTTGGTAAAACACCATCCAAATAAGTTAGAACTCCTATTAGATTTTTATAGTAGTCATCTGGTTTGGTCATATGGTCTAAAGTATCAGGTTTTCTTAAATGAAACATGGTATACAGCTGTTTACTTCCTTTTATTATTAAATTACCCATTACAAACGTCGTTGCCGACCAATGTTAGAAATAAAAGCATTGGAAAATCTTGCTTTTGATTTCGATTAAGACTTAAAAAAATAAATAGATTGAATGACTTATTTTTAGGAAATATACGTCTTTGCGATGTCTTGGATACTACGAGTACTGGCACCTAAAACAATTAATTAAAATTATGATCCATGTTTTATTAAAAATTAAACCATTAACTGCAACGTTTTGATAGTCTCTTTAAAATATTTATTTTTACAAATAATATTTAACCTTTTTATTAATTTTTACCTAAAAATGCATCGATTCCTGTCAAGCATTTTGAGATAGATCGAATTAGTGATATCGTATTCGACTGGCCAAGAACTATTCATATAACCTAAGACATAAAAAATTAGTAAGTGGGTACGACTAAATAGTATACTTAAAAATTTTATACAAATACTCAAAAGACTTGAATTAAAAACTTTTTCTGAAAAATGTACAGAATATTTCATCATAGAAACTATCTTTTATATCCTGAGTTAAAACTTAATAACAAAAAAATATACATTCAACTTATATAGATATATTTGGTGACTTTAAACGTTTTTTTTGTCACTCAAGGCTTGTGAAAATCATAAAAATTAATAAATAAAATTATTTGTAGACTTTAATTTTTGAAAATTTTATTAAAATTAAATTTGTCATTGTTTTTTACCTTTAATATAAAAATTTTCGAGTATGTCAAAGGAGTTACTTTGATTACCATAAAAAATTATGGTAAAAATATAAGTATGCTATGAGGATTTTAAATGAAAAGATTATTAAGAAAGGTATAACATCTTTAAGTATATTACAAAAAACTCTAAAATAAAGATTTTAATGAATAATTAATTTACCAGTTATAGCTGAAAGATGAGGCCAATCAAGTTCATTTTCAATAATAAAAGCAAGATGCTCAAAAACAGCAGCATTAATTTTGTAAGGATCTAGATAAATGTTTGGTATTAATATTTAAAAAAGTATTTTAAAAAATGAGATACAAATAATATAAATTTTGACAACTAAATAAATATCCGAATAAATTTTAAACTTTCTCTAGCATCTTAAAATTTTTCCGCAACTTATTTTTTAAACATTATTTAATTAATTAAATAAGAAAATCGAAAACCTATCCATTGCTCAGGAACGCTGAAATGAGCACTTATAGAATCTCCAAGTACTGCAACCCCTAGTTGATTCGAATCTTGGCAAAACATTTCTTCATATGTTAAATTAGAGCCTGGTGCACGACCCTTTTATTAATTTCTTTTTTAAAAATAAAGTTCCATAAATTTGTGAATTTTACATAAATTCCATTGCAATTTGAATCTGAAGCTTTATCACCTCCCAAAGGCTTCACCCCAGGACGAACATTTTTGCTGAAATCATTGCAGTCTTTACCCTTCCAACTGGCTCCTCGAAGTGTCTATAATTTTTATTTTAAACAACAATTTTTTAAATAAAGTTTTAAAAATTAACTTACAGAAATTGTGCTATGACCGTCTTGGTCTATATCAAAGGAAGTTTCATGATTTTTAAAAGCTCTTTAAAAATATGTTTATATTTAAACAAAATTTTCTTTATTCAATTTACTTGTTCAAGAATTCACATAATTCTTTGAAAATTTGTTGATCACAGATTCCCTTCTTTGATTTCATTGGGATACCGATATTTCTAGTTTCTAATTTTTTTTTCATTTTATATACTCGTTTATTTATCGAATACTTAAAAAAGTTTTGAATATTTTCAGAGTATTTTCAAAATATTACTTCTTTCTTAGGCAATAAATGGCATTCTTGTCGACCCGGTTCTGTGTTACAAAAACCAATTAAATGACAAATTACATCTCCATTTTCTTTTGAATATATTCTTTAATTAAATTTTTTTATTCATTTACTGATATATTTTTTTTTATTTTTGTACCCATCAATGATTATAGGGCCATAGAAGCTAACTGCTTGCTGACAAGTAAATCTGAAAATCCCATCAGGTAAAAATTGGCATAAATTGTTTAATGAATTTTCAATGGTGTCATTATAGACAATTGCCAATTTTTCTACCATTGTCACTAATAATGTACAATAAGCACAGTCGGTTCCTCCATTAACACCTTCTATGGATTCAGATATCAAAGCTGATTGTCCATTAAATAAACTAACCAAAAATACACTAAAAATGAAAATTTTCATCGCTTAAACAATAATCTATGTCAAATAAAATTTTATTATTTTAATTTAAATTTTATCTTTCCTTTGCGATATAAGAAGAATAAGAAGAAGCTTCTTTATCAAAATCATGTTATTTAATTTTTTTTTGATAAAGCTTCTAAATCTTTGTCCAATTAATTGAAATTTTTAAAATTAAAAAATTTATCTTCTAAAATATTTATTGGTAGAAAAAAAACAAAAGTTTTAGTAAGAAATCAATATCCACCTTGATCACCAAAAATTTTTTTTATGTCATAGTTATACCTATTTTCGACACTTATCCATTCAGGATGCTCTTTTAATAAAATGTCCCAAAAAATATCAGCCATAAAATAATTTCCAATTTGATTTAAATGAAAACCATCTATTGCTTCGATTACTTGCCACCTTTTCCCACCCATTGATTCCCAAATTTCAAATACTAGAAAATTTTAGTATAAAATTAAAAATTTTATAAACAATAAGCATACATCTATCAATTGGAACGTATGTGAAGCCCAAATCGAAATTCTTAAATTTTTTTGTCTCAGTTATATTCTTGTTTATACCAGAAAGTATCATAGCATACTCTGTTGTCAATTGTCTTAAGGTGTCTAAGATATTTTATTAATTAAAATATAAAACTTTAATATATTAATCAAACCATTGGTAGTCATCCATCCATTACTGAATTAATAAGTAATTAACTTTATTTCAAGAATTTTTTATAAAAACCTTACCATGGACTAATCTTGAATAAAAATCAAATCAAATTAATAAAAATAATCTTATACCAGAGTTGTTTTAAGTCACATGTCTTAAATAAAGTCAGGTCAACTCATTGACTCTAATTTTTTTTAAAGTCAATTCTCAATCTTAATTTTTTTTCATATAGAACTGCAATACTTGACTCAAACTTGTGACTTAAACACAAATCTGTCTTATACCTCTAGACACGAAAGGTAGGTATACATATCACCATAATAAATATTATTCTTAGCTCGGCCTAGAGGATACACTCTTCCTTTTAAAGAATCATACAAAACACTACCTATAGATAAAAAAATCAATTTTTGTTTTATTCTAATTTATAAATTACCATTTGCAAGACCAGTAAGCATTACATGGCTTCCATTAGGAAGAACTGTATCTAAATAAGATAATATTTCAATGATATTTTGATAGAATACATCAGGTCTAGTCATATGATTCAATGTATCAGGATTCCTTAAAAATAATTTAAATTAATTAAAATAATATGAAATAACTTATAAACCCGTTGCAAACATCATTTCCAACCAGCGACAAGAATAGAAGAACAGGTTGGTCTGTTTGTTGATTTCGACTGAAAGTTTTTACAATTTCCTTCATTTCATTTGTATCAGCACCTTTAAAAATAGAAGTTATTTTAGCAAAATTCTTTATTCAACAATCACCATTCACTCCGATATTCTGATAATCTCTGACAAAATAAAATTAAAAAAATTATCAAATTAAATCATACAATATACCTAAAATTGCATCTGTTTCGATCTAAAAGCTTCAGATAGATAGAGTCTGTAAAACCCTTTACAACTGGCCAGGTGCTATTCATGTATCCTTAAAAAATAAAATTTTAAATCAAAATTTGTAAGTTCTATAAGTATAATACCAGTCATTCCCGATAATTGAGGCCAATCTAACTCATTTTCTAAAATAAAAGCTAAATGTTCAAAAACTGCAGCATTTATTTGATAGGCATCTAAAAAAATTATTATTTAAAAGCTAATTAATAAGAAAACCATCTATTTTACCTAGCCATTGTTCTGGAATACTAAAATGAGCACTTATGGAATCGCCCACAGCAGCAAAGCCCATTGGTTTTGAATTTTTACAAAATATGTCTTCATATGTACGATTCGAAGCCGAATCTTTTCCCTTTAATTAATTAAAATTAATAATATTTTCAAGCATTTCTGTTAGTTTAATTTAGTTATTTAAATTTTATTTTTTTTCTTAGAAATGGAAAATATTACGAAAATTCCGTTGCAGTTTGAGTCACTTGCGTGATCACCATTAATTGGTATGGCACCTGGATGAATTTTTTTGCTGAAATCATCGCAATCTTTTCCTCTCCAACTAGTGCCTCTGAGTGTCTTAATTTTTTTTAACTTTTGTATTAATTTTAAAAAATTTTATTTAAATTTACTGGAAAAGTGCCATGACCGTCTTGATCTATATCAATAGCAGGCTCATGTTTATCAAAAATTCTGTTCAAAATCAATGACTGATAATTTTTTATTTCGTATAAGTAAAAACTTAAAATTTTACTTTTTAATGTAATCACAAATAGGTTTGAAGATAGACATATTACATGGATTGTTTTTAGCGTCTGGAATCTCTATATTATTTCTGGCTAAACCATTTTTGAAAAAAACAACTCGGTTTTTTATTGATGTACTAGATAGTGGAAAAATATGACATTCTTCATGTCCAGGATCAGTTCTACAAAATCCAGTTGCATGACAAATCACATCAGGAGTCTCTTTGTTGAAAAGTCTAAAAAAATACTAAAATGAAATTTGTATTTTTTTTATTTTCTTACCCATTTATAATAACTGGTCCAAAGATTTTTATCGCTTGCTGACAGGTTATACGGAATATTCCGTCTGGTAAATAGCTGCAAAACTTGGTCAAAGACTCCTCAATTGTATCATTATAAACCACAACTAATTCATCGACCATAGTCAATAAAACCGAGCAAACAGCGCAGTTTACTCCTCCATTTGCCCCCTTTAATGTCCTCAATGACTCGATTGGTTTCAATTCAATTACTTTGACTTGAGATAAAACAACCAACGATAAAAAAACTGTAAAAGCTTTCATTATTTTAGTTTTTTTTTGTTGAAAAAAACTGATAAATTTGAAAAGATATTTTTTCAAAAATTTATTTATAAAAAAATATTGATAAAAAAATGAATTTATAAGAATTAATCTAAATTCTATTTTGAAACAAAAAATTATTTTCAACAAAAAGTTGCTCTAATTTTGATTTGCATTCAAATTCTGCACTTTAATCGGTTATGCTTGAATAAGAGGTTTTAGCTGGTGATTTAAGAGCCATATTTATTTCGTTTTTCGATTCTGCTATAGCTCTTATAGTCATATATGAAATCAAGGCTTCATTATCTAATCCTTGAGTTAATTTAATATTTTTATAGACTTCCAAATCTTTTTCGTACTGGTATCTCAATGCTTCAGCTTCAGTTTTGGCTCTAAAATAAAAATTTAATTTTAGAATTAAAAACTTAAATAAAGAATCAAAAACTACAAAAAAATCATACTTATTGATAATAATTTTTGCTTGTGTCTCAGCGTTATTCTGAATAATCTCAGCTTGCTTTTTGGCCTGTTCCAATTTTGTTTCGGCTTGTAACAGAAGACGTGGTCTTTCATTTTCAGCCACTTTTATATTTTCTTTAGCCGCTTCTTTATCTTTTACAGCAGTTTCAAATTCGGAAGGTCTTTGAACACTGTTAACCTTGAGTAAAATTTAAAAAAATTATTTTTAATTGTTAGCTTTTTTTACCTGTAAGTCATTCAATTCGCAACGAAGGTATTCACAGTAATTTCGCATAGTTTCTCTTAAGATTTCTTGGAATCGACCTTATAAAACCAAGTTAAACTTTGTTAAAATAAAAACTGTGATTATTTACCTCTATCTGTTTGAAATTCAGTAGTAGAAAAATTAGCACAGCTATCGTGAACTGCAGATTTTCCAGAAGCTAGCAACACTTTTTTATATCCATCAAAATCTTTGAATTGCTCAACCAGAAATTTCATATATTTTGAGCTTTTAATGACACATTGATCAAAATTTTTAATTTAATTTAATTTAGTTTACTTAGCTTTAAACTGGTAAGAAACATCTACTTCTATTATTACCCCATCTTTATTCAAACACTAAAAAATGGAAAAAAAAGTCTTTAAATGAACTAGTTTTAAGTTATTACGGTAATGTCTTTGAATTCCATGGTATTGTAAACATTCGGAAAAATAATGAAAGTAAATCCTGGTGGGCCAAAGTGGAGACCTTCTTTTTTTACATCATGCCCGAGTCTTTTTAAAATATTGTCGTACTTAATGCCGACTAAATGAATTTTATTTTATTCAGTCAATGAATTTTATGATTTAACTCTTACGTTCATATGAGTCGAGTCTTCTTGCTGATGCTATTAGAATTATTAGCCCAACAAAGGCTAAGATTCCGCAGCCAACAATGATGGATATAATAATTGGCTTCATCTTCATAAAATAAAAGGACTTATAGTTTAAATTATTTTTCAACTCTTAGGTAAAATAGAATAATTAAATTTTTCAAAAGCACTTTAAACTTTTTTTTCAAATAAAAATTTGAAATTTTTATTTGAGATGAGATGAATAATATGCTTTATAAAGCTGCAAGTTACAAAATTTTCATAATTTTAATTGTTGATTTTTTAAGGTAATATTTGAAAACTGGATAATGATTCTAAAATGTTTAAAAATGTTGCGGAGTCCTGGAAACAAATTATGCTAATATTCATTTTTTCCTAAATAAAATTTATATTTTAATCAGAAACGCAATCGAGAGGTCAGATTTATTTTTGATTCAAAAATAAAGAATTAATTTGAATATTATAATTTAAAAAAAAGTAAATTTTCAGTAACTTTTTATTTTAAAAAAAGTATGTCTACACATGAACCAATCTCATTACAAAATAGACTGAAAATAAAGTAATTTATTTTTACAAACATGAGTTATTTAAAAAATTTCAATAAGGACGATGAAAATACAAAACATGAAAAGAAATTGTGTAATAGACTCTTTTTATAATAATTAAACTTGCGAGAAGTTTTCAATCATAATATTTTAAAATAATTTTAAATTTTTTAATATTTTAATTTCATATTTAACATTAATTCAGCAATAATACAATTATTAATAAAAATTTAAATTAAATCTAAAGGTATGCTAGTCATAATTTATTTTAAAGTAAAATTTTTAGTTTATTCTTAGTTTCAGATTTTGAAAAATCTAATTTCTAAATTTTACTAATTTTACTTTTTTAATTTTTAAAGCGAATTAAAAAAAAATCTGGCATTATTTTTACTAATTTAAATAAATATTCAAATTTAATATTTAATTACGAATTTAATGATTTATCTTTAAAATATGTATTTTTTACAAAAAGAACTTGAAAAATTCAATCAATAATTCTAAATTTAAAAACCAATCTTCTTATTTTTAGCAGACAAAAATTTTTTGAACAACAAATTTATTTAAATTATTATTTTCAATTTAATTTCTCAAATTATAACAAAAAAATATTGAAATGCCTCGAAGACGGTCATCATCTCGTTCTTCGGAATCTTCGGTTGAAATATTAAATAAGCGATCAAATAACAAATCTAGAGATCGATCCAGATCTTCTTCATCTTCGTCTAAAGAATCTTACAGAAAATCAAAAAAATCAAGTCATAGATCAAAAAAATCCCGGTCACGTTCTCCAAGATACACTGGACCAAGAAATAAAATTTCAGAATTGGATGAAGAAAGAACAAAAAATTTTGATTTTACTGACGAAGTAAATGGTAAAATTTTAATGTTTTAATTTCAATTTACTATTTTTATTCTTAGAACTTCATAGTAATGAGAAATTAAGACAAAAGTCCATAAACAAACTAGAAGAATTTGGCGGTTTTAAACCACAGTCTTTTAAATCTTCAAGATCTGATAAAAAAAGAAATGAGCCATCAAAGTTTAAATCAAGTTTGTCCAATGATAACACAATTTTTGGCACTTCGACAAATTATACTGAAGAAATCACTAGGAATGCAGATTTACTAATCAATCCGAAAATAGTAACTTCAAGTAATAAATCCATAATGAGTGAACTTGTAACTTTTTAATAAAAAATAATCAAAATTAAAAATAAATTGTTTTTTTAAAGTTTTTTGAGGACTCAAAAATTAGACAGAACCGATGGAAACTGAAGGTATTAGAAATTCTTGAATCAGGATAAAAAAAAATTGTAAAATCATTTTTCAGATATTTATTTGATTATTTTGAATAAATTTAAATTCTAAAATAGTAAATTCTATATTTAAATGTATATAGAAAAATTGAATTTAATGAGAATTATTGATAACATTGTCTCTGTTTAAAATAAAATTTTGTAGAATTAAAATATTTTTTAATTTATAATTATCTTAGCACTCAAAAATTAAACTTGAAAAATAATATCTGATTTAACGTCAACTATTTTTAAATTTAATTCTAATATTATGAAAATATATCGTCATTTTAATAACCATCATCGCATAACAACATTTCTCAGTGATCTTAAATATGAAATTAATTTTATTTTAGAGGAAAGAGGAAATCTGCGTAGTTTTATTATTAAATGAATTTAAATACTTTACCTCATTTAATTTTATAACTTTAGGAATTAAATTAAGTACTTTTTTCAAACATTCAATTTTTTGTAAAATAACTTTTTATTTACATAGAAATTTTTTCAAGTTTTTTTCATTTATTAGATTTTAAACTTCGAGTTGGCAAAATTGCAAAAAAAACATCCCACTATACAAACATCAGATCTAAAACTAAAAATCATATCAATTATAAATTCGAATTTTTTTTTTAATTTAAAATTGAATTTTTTTTAGACTTAACAATTACGGAATTACTGATTTTGAAAGCTATCCAAAATATACTTTGATACACCTGATATATTTATGCTGTTTCCAAGTGAAAACAAATTTATTGATTTTTGGCTTTATTTCCCCATGTACTAACATTTTTCATTTCAAGTCAATTTTTTTATTAAACATTAGACAAAATGCTGTCTAAAAAGCGCTTTTCAGTCGATAAAGAATCTCAAAAAATCATGAAATCTTCCCAGCTAGTCGCTAGTTGTCGGGTATGCGAAATGATAAACATTTGCGACATAGCAAGGATTTTGTGTCCATATTGTGGTTCATTTTATGATCCTAATGTGAAAACAGAAGCTAAATTAAAATCAAGAAGAAGTTCGGCCAATTCAACAATTGTAAAAAGTGACTCAGATTCAAGTGAAGAAGACAGTTCCCATTCTGGCGGAGGATTTAGAAATTTTATAAAGAGTTTTTTAAAAATTACAAAAAAATCAAATTCAAATCCGAATTTAACAAAAAATTCTCTTCAAAAAACTAAAACAGTTAGTTCAATAGCAAATTTGAATCAGGAAAAAAATTTTGTTCTTGAAAAACCTGAGCATCCATTTCTTTCTGTAAAAAATAAAGACCCAAACTTTTTTAAAGAAAAAGCAGCAAATTTTCAAGTGGATTCAGATAAATTCAAAGAGTTAGCTTCAAAAGCTTTGGAAGATAACAACTTTAAAGATATCACAGATTTTTATTGCTGGAATTTCTCCAAATCTTCAAATTTAATTAGTTTACTCGTGATCGAAAAACCCATTAAATCAAAGCAGTCACCAGACATGACTTACTCGTCGCCTGATAAAAAACTAGATACAATTTTTAATTTTTCAATCGATTGGAAATACATGAAAGATATTTATTTATTTTTGCAAAAATTAGTAAGATTTAAGAAACAATTTTTATTTATTAATCTAATTTTTTAAAGTCAACTACAGAGACCAAATTGATAATGAAAGCTATTTGTTTTTGCATTGTGAATGATCTTAAGTATTTAATAAATATTTTTTTATAATGATAAAAAATTTTTTTTAATCAAGACCGGCAATAGATCGTCTCAAAGTTCATGTTCTTCGCAATCGAAGTTTAGCTAACAAATTAGATGATGATGACCAAATAAATGCTGATAATAAGTTCCAATGTTGTGAAATAGATCGTTTGGTCATAGAATTAATTTATAGCTTGGTTATTATTTTATGCGTAATTTTTGATGTTAATCTAAAAAAAAATTTAACTTTTATTTTTTAGAATCCTTTATTCAGCTTAAGTGAGAACGGTGTTTTATTTTCCATACTTTTATGTGAAATAGCCTGTCTCAATAATCATTTACAAACAATTCTTGTATACAATTTGAGAAGGTATTTAAATATATATTTATTTTTGAAATAAAAAAAAATTTTAAACTAGGATGCCACTGAATTTCTTTCGAGACATTCTCAGACAAATTCAAAATTTTCTTGTGTCACGTTTGTTTCCTGCCTCGAAAATAAGGCCAATTCGTTTAGTAAACGACTGGTTGGCATCAAGTGTAAAAGTTATTGGAATTCTTTGTAAATTATCTATTAATTTTTATTTATTTTTATTTAACTATAATAAAATTTAAAAAATATTTCAATAGATCACACAAATGAAATGCAAATAACTTATTATCAAAATCATTTTAATGAATATGAAAATGACGCTTTTTTGGATTACAGGCAAAAAAAGAAATACTTTCAGAAATTGGACAATCAAGAAGAATTCACTAGCCCTATTTCGGTTGTTTCAGCATCCACAAATTATTCGTCTCTTTTTGTCTCTTATGAGGATTTTTATATAAAAAAATTAGATTCACTAAATCTTTATAAAGATTGGCAAAATCGAGGAAAAATATCAAAAGAGTAATTTTTAATAATTTTTTTATTAAAATTAAATATTAAATAAATCAGTTTTTTTAGGTTCTGTTTTAGTCAATATCCATTCATTTTGAGTATTAATACCAAGCGTCGCATACTCGAACAAGACTCAGAAACTCAGATGGTTTTTATAGCAAAAGTAAAATAGAATTTCATTACACTTACTTTTATTAACCTCTTAAAATAGCAGAGTTTTATGAAAAATGCAAGAAATAGAAATGTCAGAGTGCCGAATTCGAACGATCTTTTTCTAACAATAAATGTTAGACGAAACAATTTGATATCTGATTCTCTCAATGAAGTAAAAGATATTTAAAAAAAAGATACCTTTTATAATTTAATGTTATTTAAGATTGAAATTAAAAAGAGTCATTTGAAAAAAAAACTAAGGGTTAATTTTCTTGGTGAAGTTGCTATTGACATGGTAAATCTGGTGTTATTTTTTTTTTTAAGTTATATGTTTTTTTAACAAAGGGAGGCGTTCGGAAAGAATGGTTTTTACTGGTAATAAGGCAAATATTTAGTCCACTTTACGGTAATTTTTATTATTTTATATTTGGATATTTATTTTTGGAAACATTTAAAATCAAATCGAAAAATAATCGCTTTTATTTTGGATTTGATTAATATATTTGATTATATTTGAAGTTTTTAATCAGTTTTAAGTTTTATTTAAGAAGGCGTTTAGATTCGAATCATTTTATTTATAAATGAATTAATTCTTCAATTTAGATTAAAGTCTCAAAATCTTAAAAGATGGTTTAATTAAATAATAAAATATTTTTCAGGTTATATTATTTATGCCATTTGAGATTAATACAGAATTAAAAGATTTTTTAAGAATTATTACGTTTTCAAAACTTAATAATGTGGTAGAATCCACAACATTAAGTATAATAAAAAAATTTAACTTTAATTTTTCAAATTTTACTACAGCTTTTTTACTATATTTGGTGTTGTGAATTCCAAATACAAATTGAACAGAATTTCTAATTTTTTTGATAAATTAAAATTAAAGTTGATACAAGATATCAGAAAAAATACTGTTATTTTGCACCTTTTTTGCCTAAAATAAATTTTTATTTTGTTTTTATTTAGTAATCAAATCAATAATCTATTTAAATTTTATTAATTCTTTATTTTTTGTCTTTTTTTATTAGAGAAAATTATTTTAGGTAAAAAAGTGGCAACAAAGTTTCTTGCAGTAGCTAATTATTACTATTATTATTATTAATTTGTATTTGAAATTCACAATAACGTATATTTAATGTATTAGATAACCAATAAATCAATTTTCAATTTGTAAAGTAAATTTATTTTTTAATTTTACATTTGAGATATATTTTAAATTAAGGCATGTTTATATATGAGAAAGAATCAGAGTATTATTGGTTTGGATCGAATTTTGAAAAGTCAATGTTGGCCGAATATCATCTAATAGGAGTGGTAATAAAATTGAATTTAATAATTTAATTATTTATATTTAAAACTAATTAAGCTAATGGGGTAAAAATTATTTTATTTATTGAATGAAACAAAATTAAAATCAAATCTAGACTAGCTGTTTATAATGGAGAAATACTTGATATTAGATTTCCACCATGTGTTTTCAAAAAACTTTTGGTCATGAACAAATCAGCAAATTGTGTAGGAGTAGTTACAAATTTGAGTTTGTATGATTTAAAATTGGTGATGCCCAGTATAGCAAATAGTCTGCAGAGTTTACTTGACTACGAGGGTAATGTTCAAGAGGATTTCATGATGAAATTTGTTGTTTCATATTCCGAATTCGATTCTGTTAAAATGGTCGAACTAAAAGAGAATGGCTCCAAAATCGACCTTACAAACGAAAATCGAAAAGAATTTGTTCAATTATACATTGATTTTTTACTTAACAGATCAATTTATGAGCAATTCAAAGCATTCTACATTGGATTTCACAGTGTTTGTGCCACTAACGCCATTAAATTATTTAGACCTGAAGAAATTGAATTGTTGGTATGCGGTTCTCCGGAACCATTGAACATAAATGAACTTAAGCTTATAACTTTATATGAAAATTATACCGAGCATGATTTGGTTATAAGGTAGTAAATTTTTTATTTTTAATAATTTATTTTCTATTCTATTTATTAGATGGCTTTGGGATATCATAAAATACGAATTTAATTCAAACCAAAGAAGACGATTTTTGCTTTTTGCTACTGGTAGCGATCGGGTTCCTGTTGGAGGCTTCAAAGAAATGGTGTTTAAAATTACCAGAGTTGAAAGCAAAGATCAGTAAGTTATAAATTGAAATGGAATAATTTTACAAATTTTTAATTTAGATTGCCAATGGCGCACACTTGTTTTAACCAGCTTATTTTACCACAGTATAAGACAAAAGAAAGTTTGAAATCAAAACTTCAAATAGCAATAGATAATGCTGAAGGATTTGGCATCAAATAAATTTCTTTCACTTTTTTAAATTTTAATTTGAAATTAATTAAGATAATCAAGACAAAAGATAAAATCTGTAAAGCTCGAGTATTTATTGTAAAGTTTATAAATTTCTAATCAGAAAATTTAAAGTAAAATATAATGAATTTGTTAAGTCATAACTTTTTTTTATAAAACTGTTTTTTGAGTTAAAATAAAAATCTTATTGTTAAACAATATAGCATTAAAATCTCAATTAAAATTTGTTTTTTAAATAGTTTTGATAAAATGATTACTTTGTCTTGTTTTATTATTTATTCTATAATTAAAAAAATTCAATTATTAAAACTCTCAATTTCGAATATAAAAATTCAAACACATTTCTGTATCTTTTATTATTTAAAAACTAAAATTTTGAATAAAATTATTTATATTTTTTATTTCTTATAATTTTTAATTCTATACTTAATTTTTTGTAAAAAAAAATTTAATACAGTAAAGAAAAAAAAATATTTTTTGTTATTATTTGAAAGATTTTTATTTTTTTTATTTTTTTTGGAAATTTTGGTATACCCAAAAATTCCAAAAAAAATAAAAAAAACTAAACCTTATGTGGTTAAAAATTTAAGAAAATTTTCTTAAATTTTTAACCACATAAGGTTTAATTTTTTTTATTTTTAAATAAAATATTAATCAACGAATCTAATCACTTTTTGGTATATTTATGATTTTTTTTTTAATTTGCACCACCAACCCTTCTTTATTCTACAAAAAAATATTTATTTCATATTTTGATTGAAATATAAATGTAACAGTTTGACCTAGTTGTTCAAGTTGAATAAAATTTCTTTAAGGAGGAATTTTTAGGTAATTCCATGAAGCCGAATTTACAGAGTGAAAACTAAACTTTAAATCAGGTTTTTTTTTTAAAAACAAGTTTAAAGGCTTGATGAAACTCTGCAAGTTTATTGCGTATATTTATTTTAACCTTGAATTATTTTGGTTAAAATAAATATACATGTTTAATAAAAATTGACATGTTTATTTAAGAATAAATGCAGTTTCTTGCAGAGGCTGAGTTTTAAATTTAAAAAAATTTAAAAAATATACTTTCACCTTAAAAACTTAAATTTTATTTTTAGCACCTTCATATAAAAAAGCATTTTTCATTCTTCAAAATTTCTCATTCCCCCTTACAATCATCTTTACTTTGCCATAATAGCTTACATTTTATTTTTTTTTAATTATTTTATGTCTTGAATTGTCTTTTTGATTTGAGAATTTTTTTTGTGAAAGACTCAGTAATTTTCTTCCATTGGATTTGAAAGAATGGAAACCCCTTTTTTGAATCAAGATTTATAAAATATTCGATTTAATTGTTAAATTACTACCTTAATATTTTATTTTCCGAACTGAACTATTATAAAAATGTTTATCATATTTCATTAGTTATACCAATTTATCTTTCAAATTACTTTAATTTTATTTACTGTTTTTTTAATATGAAGTAGCTTTAACTCGGCACAAATAAACAATTTTTTTCCAAATTTAGTCATTGTAGATTGTTGTTTTAATTGTCAATAAATAATTTTTTTTCAAATAAAATTACAATTTTATTCAATTAAAAAATTCATTTTACAAAATTACTTCATGAATTTAAAAAGTCCTTTTATTATAATTACTGGTGTTGTTAATTTCAAATACAAACTGAACAAAAATTCTTCCTTTTTTCATCAAATAAATTAAAATAAAAGTTGATAAAAAATATTTTAAAAATTATTACAACATAGTGCATCAACTTTGTTGCACCTTTTTTGTCCAAAATAAAATTTTCATTTTTTTAGTGAATCAGATCAATAATCTATATAAATCTTATTGATTCTTTATTTTTTGTCTTTTTTTTTACATGAGAAAAATTTTTTTTAGGTAAAAAAGGTGCAACAAAGTATGCTGCACTATGTTGCAGTAATTTTTTTTAATAATTTTTATTAACTTTAATTATAATTTATCAAAAAATGTAGAATTTTTGTTCAATTTGTATTTGAAATTCACAATACCAGAATTACTTTATTAGCAAAATAATCTTTTCTAATTCAGAAAAAAATTTTTGGTATAAAAAATGACTTAGAAAGCGATTTAATTTATTTTTTATTGACGAAGAAAAATTAATGATTAAGATTTATAAGACATGAAAATCTTATTAAAAATTTTAGACTTGTTTAATTTTTTTCTTCTTTACTAAACTTGAAAAATTTTTTTAAAAAAAAATTTTTATTACACTCTATAAATAAATTTGTGAACAATTCGTGATTAATTTTTCAAGGATTGTTCATAAATAAAATACGCGACTTTTAATATGATTTTTTTCGTAGGACAAAAAAACCAGCACCATTGCAAACAAATGACATTAGTAAAACCATAATATAATTATAAATATATATTCAAAAATTCGGGCCTCCTTGAAAATATCATACAAGTACTGCATGTAAGCCGAAGCTACACGAAATACAATACTCTTTGTGTATATGTGCACATACTGACGATTTAGGCTATAAGCTAGTAAAATTTTTTACTCATTCGCATAGTTTAATAGCGAAAATATATGAAAATAATAATAATAAAAAATATCTATCCAGATCGTTCAAATATTATTCGCCATCATCATCAACATTTAGTTATGAAAATTTGTTTTTCTCTTGTTGTGCTCTAACAAATTCACTTTTTCCAAGACCAAATCTGACTCTAACTAATCACTAAATTCACTAATTCGAATAGCACTATTTAATTTGTTATTAATTAAACCAAGAATAGAATGATAGTTGAATTGGTAAATTGACACAGTCGAAATCAAAGTGGTATAAACTGGATTCTTTAATTCACAACAACAATTTACTTGAAACCAACTCGACTAAATCATCAACGGGTCATAGCTATTCAGACGCATCCAGACATCAAAAAGACAATTCATTTGCACTCTTAAATTCAACTGATATCGAAAATAAGCCTGACGATTCAAATAGCTCCACTTCTAGTCTAATACTAACCAGAAATCGATCAAAAACAAACTCAATCAAGGCCAATTGTCAAACTTCACAGCCGAAAAAAACCATATGTAATTTTAAGTTTGTTATCTTTGGCAACTAATAAAAATGTTTGTTTCATTAAAAGATTAATTTTTTTTACTACATTTTAGATTTTAAGCCTTAAAATTATTTTAAAAATTTAATCACTCATTAAATAACTTGTTCAAAGTTTTTATTAAAAAATTTATCTTCTGCTAAGAATATTTAAATAGTATTAGATTTAATTAAAAAGAAGAGACAATATGATTATATCATTTCGACATCAAATTTGAAAAGGGCTTAGTTGATATTAATTTAAAACCGAATGACAAATATTCAATATTGTCAAGTCAGATTTAAGAAAAAAAAATCAGTTAAATTTTCTTAAAGGGTTTTCAAGCTTTATTTTTCATATTCTACATGATATCATGACTTTTCTATATGATAACACACTTAAGCTTTTATTTGACAAATATTAAGCGTGTTATTTAAATTTTTCATTTGCACCGTTTTGTTCTGGTCAAATTGGACATAGAAAAATAATTATTTATTTATTTGTTTTTGGTTAAAAAAAATCAGTCATTGTGTACAGTGGTGTTCCGGATTTTCAAATTGAATTACATTGAAATGAAATTGCACTTTTGGCGTTCATTTTCATTTCAATTTTTTGGACATTTTTTTTTTACATAAATTTACGTAAAATTTGGTAAATTTCGAACATTTTACGTAAATTTATGTAAAAAAAAAATGTCCAAAAAATTGAAATGAAAATGAACGCCAAAAGTGCAATTTCATTTCAATGTCATTTCAAAAAAACATTCAAAGTGCCAAATTATTAAAATTTTTTAGAAATTTTTACATAAATTTACGTAGAATGTTCCAAATTTACCAAATTTTACGTAAAATCTGAAAATTTACGTTTTTTTACTTTTGTACATTTTCATAAATTTACAATTTTTTACGTAAAATTTGGTAAATTTACTATTTTTTACGTAAATTATCGTAAATTACTAAATCCGGAGCACCACTGTATTTGAATTAATCAATTGTTTCTATTAAATGTCACCCCAACGGGAGGTTGAAGAGGCCATTCAAATTTCATTGTGAGTAATTAAAAAATATTCCACAAAATAATATGATATAACCATTGAAAAATTTTTTAATTATTTTATTTCTCAATTTTAATACTTTTTTATATCAAAAATCATTTTGCTGATAGAGCAAATTAGAGTTAAAATCTTCAAATTTTTTTCGAAATATAGTTACTTTTCTTCTAATTTTCTTAATTTAAATAAAGATTAGCCTTCATCAGGATAAAGAAACAAAATTGGTTCCAGTAGAAAAAGATATTGTCCCCTAATACACTTCTTTTCCTTTAGATATTATGAGATGATTGCCATGCTAGATTTTCGAATAAATAAGATATTCTCCTAATTAAAAAATTTAAAAAAAAAATAATTTAGAAAGGTCTATAATTATGCTAGATTTATATTGATGTTTCCTCTTTTTTTTTTGAAGAAATTTACTTTAAGTATTTTAAATTTGTCTTTTTTTTAAATCTATCTAAATCTTGAAAAATATTTTCTGGACTATTTCACGTTTTAAAAATTTTAAAAACATAAAAAATCCTCCAAATTTTCTGAAAGTTTTTGCTTTTATAACAATTAAAGTAGAATATTGAAATTTTACCTTATTTTACGTAAATTGTTGTAAAAATCACTGTAATTTAAAATAATATTTTTTTTTGTTTAAAAATTGAACAATGTTATCAAAGTCTCTAGTTCGAAAATGTGAAGTCACCAAACAAATGCTTTAAAAATAATTGCGTTTATTTGAATAATAAAATATCTAAAGAGAACTTAAGGGAAAAGGCTATATTTTCTCAAAAGACCAAATGATGCAGCACTAATTTAAATAATCATCATTTCAATGAACATCAACAGGAAAATAGTGAAAAATCCTTAAACAAATATCTTAGCTTTAAAATACTTTATTAAGTTTTTAATTTAAAAAAAAAATAAACAATCAGACGAATTCTTAACTATTTTCCTTTGATTTGTAAAAAAAAATTAAATCATTTTATCATCAAGATATTTTTATTTTTAGTTAGCTATTTAGTCGAGAGACAACAGCAGATACAACATTCACAAAATCAACCGACAACTGAGCTCAATTCGAATCAAGAAACCAAGCAAAAAGCTAAAGAATCAGACACTGGTGTAAAGAAAAATTCATCCCGGAACAAATCACGTCAGCGTTTATCTAATCAACCGACCGAATCATCAGTAGCATCGTCTTCGTCCTCACAAACAAAACCCAATTCATCAAACATAGTCCAATACTTATCTAATCTCTACGAAAGCAATAACAAAGAAAAACTCGAACAAATATTTTCTACAAATTCATTATTCAACACATCTCAATCTCTATTGACTAAATTGGATTTAAAAGTACTCTTTCAACCAGCTATTTTCGAGTCGTTGCCACGTCAATCTCAGCTTAAACTTATTAAGCTTTTGCCTGAATGCGACAGACTATTTGACTCGCATGGTTCTTTCAAGTGAGTTTTTTTTTTTAGACCATTATGGTGGTTATGGCAACCAATTAAGAAGTCAAGCGTCCAAACATGTAATTTTAAAATTTGTTTAAAAATAGTTATCATTTTTACATTGATAACATTAAAGAGATTTTAAGCCTAATTAGAAAAAACTATGTTTTAGAAAAAAATATAACTCAAATGATTAGTTTCTAAAACAATGTCCTCATTATGTAGAAAGAATGCCTGAGCTAAAGGAATGAAGATGAAAAAAAAAATTTTAAAGTTTTATTTTTAATAATAGGGAATGCATCAAATTTTTATAAAAAATAGAAAATTATTTTTTGAGACTAAAAAATTTATTTAATTATTAGATATCTAAATACATTGATTTTTACTTGAATAATTTTGAAAAAAAACAAAATTTAAGGAATTTTAGTGTTTTAATATCTTAAAAATTTATCGTCGAGGACGGTATAAATTCCATATTTTAAGAAAAAAAAGTTTTTCACATTAGAGAAAATTTTAAATTCTAAAGAAAAAACTTTAAGTGGCGATCACATTTTTTACTTTTGAAAAATAATTTTATTTTTGTAAATTTCGAAAGATTTGTACGAAAATTCACACACTCAGAAAATTAAAGATAAATTCAAAAAAAAATTAAATAATTGCTACGCTAGTTAAAAGATTTGTAAGAGATGACAGTAATTTAAAATGGTCAACAATTTGCTGCGTATTTTTAAATTTAAGAATATTTTTAGGGAAAAGTTTAAAATTTAAATGTCTGAAGGAATATTAGAGCAAATAAAAATCTGATTGAAATGCAAGATGATGCTGCTAATTAAATTTTAGAGACATAACGAAACCTGATTGCTACGGAAATAGAATTATATATATAAATCTGACTCAAAAATTATTATACTTTAATTAAAATTTAAAAATGAATTTCAATTTAAATCAATTTTTCAAATTCATTTTTCTTTGATTTAAATATCAAGTTGTACGATTTGAATTTGAATCTAATTGTTTCATAAAAATAATAATTTGGACATTGAAAGTTTAAATTTATTAAATATCTAGCCTAAAGCATTTTGTATAATTATAAAAGTAACTAAGTTTAAATTTTAAACTCAGATACATACAAAATTTTTTTTAATACAAAAACATTAGAAACAATTGAATTTAAATTTTTATATTTAATGAAATCAACTTGATCTCAAAAATTTTTGCCTAATCTATTCAGCTAATAGCATCTTTTGTGTTACCCTAAAAATTAGACCTGGTGGTATATTATTGTTTTCATTTTTTTTTGTTTTTAAAATTCGAGTTGTTATTTAAATAGAAAATTAGGAAATAATTCCAAATGTTTAAATTTAAGCAAAATTCAAATTTAACCAGACGCTTGACGCTATTAATTAATTGAAAAAATAAAAAATTTATTTAAAAGACTTAGCATTGGTGCACTCAATAATGAATTTATAAAAAAGTGTTGTATTGAATGGCAGCAAAAATTATCCAAAGGCTATTTTGGTAAGTTTTATTGAATATTTCATAATTAACTAGAAAGACCGCCTTAATTTTTTATCTGTCAATTTGGATTGCCGACGAAATTTTTAACTTTTTTTTGATCAAGGATAAAAAAAATTGTTTACTACCATTAAAAAAATTTTAGTTAGTTCAGATTTTTAAGAGCTTTCTAAATTTAAGAACGTTTTCTGTGACTAATGAACAGCATGCATTTTTAAACTTTTACTTTTAGTTGATAAAAAATAAATTTTTACTTGATAATTTTCGAAATAAGAAAAGAAAGAAGAGAGACTGAAATGGATAATTAAGAAAAGTCTAAGTTTAACCCAAATTTAATTAAAAAATAAATTATTTTTATTTGGTACGAACTGGTATGGGGTTAGGATAGTTAGGTATATCTTAGTTTTATAAAGCTAGAGACTTTAAACATTCACCAAAATATTCTATAAGGGTTTCTAAAATAATATTTATTCAAACAATTTATCACTAAAGTCCTGGTTTAGTTTTAAAAAATTCTAAAATTTAAAGTATAGACCTTTATAAACCCTTAACTAAAAAAAGGATGACAGCTAAAAAAGTGTTACAACTAATTTCTAAACCTGATAAACATATTATGTATTTATTTGAATATAATTAATTTCCTTCAGGAGAAGTAAAAAAAATAGAAAAAAAAATTTAAGTAAAAATAGAAAAAAAAACAAAATAAAAAATGAAGAAGTAAGAGTTTCATAATTAAAGACGAAAATGTTTATTTAACCCAGAAAAATGAGTGTCTTTTGGGTTCAATTAGTTTGTTTAAAAAAAAATTATAGTTTTTAAATCATAAGTTGTTCAAACATATCTCAATAGAGTCAGAGACACCATAACTAGACTAGAAATACCGCTTCACTTTTAGTCTATTCCTCTCTCAGTTAGGGAACATATGTTTATATTAAGAAATGAGCATTGCTTTTTAAGGTCTGTTTCAAATGAAATGGGAGAAGATGGGGAATTATTAGAGGCGTTGGCACAGATTGAGCTAAAGATACAGGAACAAGTGCATTGAATTTAAGGGTACTAATAAATAACAGTTTTGAATAAAAATATAATTGTTCGAAGTTGTAAATAAGAATTATTTTATTTTTTTATATGTCCCGAGCTAATGCTCCTTCAAAATAAAATAAAGTTAAATTAGATTAAAGTTTCAAGGTTAATCAACAGGCTAGTGCCCTTATCTATTGAATAGACTGATTAACTCTTCATTTATTTCAATTAAAATAAATAATTCATTAAAATACAATATATCAAAATGTTTTATATAAAAAAGATTATTAAAAAAAAAAGAAAAATTTAATTAATTTAATTAATTGATTTGTAAAAGTTTTTGTAAACCAAATTAAATTTATTAAAAATTTTAATTGATTTAAGAAAGATAATATTTATATTATTAAAAATAGATGTTTTGAAATGATTGAAGGATAAATAACAATATTATTAATTAATTTTGGAAAAAAATCATAAAAAGTTAGCTCTCCAAACTTTGTTTTTGTTTTTGGTACAATTAAATTGTTTTTATTTCTTAAATTGTATTTAAGGTTTCTTATTTATTTTCTTTTAAACTTTCTTTTAATAAAATAGGACCATTGTCCAGTTTAAATATTTTAAAACCAAAGTTTAGGAGTCTAGATAAAAATCTGTGTTGGAACCCAAATAAAGTTAAATTAGATAAAATAAAATAAAAATAAAAATCTGGAATAACTCCTTTATAATAACTTTAATTATTAATTAAAGGACATTAATTTTTTAAGCTCAAGCTCAATTTTTTTTTGTCAAGATTAACACTTATTATTTTTAACCAATACTCAAAATGTCTATTTTTAAGATTTATTAATTAATCATCCCATAAACTTTAAATTCTGAAAAGCATACTTAAGACCTTGCATTTATTGTTAATTAAACCATTAAAATCTAGAAAGTTTCCTTTACAAACTGCCTTTAATTAACAAATATTTTTTTGGGTTTTCTCGATATGAAAAAATTAAAATAGATTACTTTATGTTACTTTATTAAATTTTATCGAAAATAAACTGATAAAGTAGCATGAATAAATAAATTTATAAATTTTGTTAATTGATAATAATTTTAAATCGTAATAAAAGATAATTTGATGAAAAAAAGGTTATCCCTAAAACCCGGACCCAGAAACCAAGCACTAATGCGTTGATTTTATTAAGAAAGAATTTTCGACTGCTAAAACTGCGACCTGGATTATTATAGCACGGAAGGGGATTATAAAAAAAAATATTAAGATAATATTTAAAATACTATTTCATAAAAATGAATTTATTTGCAATCTTGCATGTAAACTAGATTTTCGAAATTTTGAAACTAAGCTATCATTTTTTGTTTTTGACATTTAAATTTTTTCTCTTTCAATGAGAATATATACTAAAAACTTTAATAAAAAATTGAATTTATGGTGAACACTCAATTAATCGAATTTTTTTTGTTATAGAAGTATTTTCAAAGATAATTTTAAATAAAAAACATATTATTATTAACTATAGATAGAAAATTTATCATAGAATTATTTTCATGACTTTACAATTTTTCGCAATGTTTTTAGTTTGTAAATTGACAAACTATTTTATTATTTTTCCATAAAGCCACTAAAAATGAAAACTTTAATTGAAAAAAATTAATTTCAGGAGTTACTTTTCTTGTTAGTTATAATTGCAATTAGATTTAAAATTTGTTCCAAACGAATCAAAATTTATGTAATTTTTAAAATATTTTTCCATAAAGTTGATCCACACTTTCTATGATAAAAAATTCTATTAACAATTTTCTTTGAAATATTTTTCTATTAAAATATATTTCCTATGAGTTCTGTCTTATTTTACTAATAATTAATGAACCAATGCATCATGAAATAAATTTCTTAAATCTAGGATACTGTTGATAAAAAATCTGGTGCCAGGTCCGCTTTTTAGGGATAACTGATTTTTTTTTTTAAATCAATGGTTATTCCTAAAACACGTATTTTTTTTCGGATTTTTAATGCCTCAAACACGGATTCAGATTTAAAAATTAAATTAAGTTTCCAAATAAATATTTATTTAAATTACACAATTTTTATAACAATTTGAACGAAAAAATTAAAAGAAATAATTAAAAAAAATTAAATTTTATAAATTTGAGTTAGTTTTGAGTTTAACAAATTTTTTCTTTGCGACAATAAAACATTTAAATTTTCAAAACATTCTTCTTCAAATATATTTTTATATTTGAAAAAATCAACATTTATAGCACCATATTGAACATCTTCAGGCATTGTAAGTAACATATCTTCTTTTATTTTACAGGTGAAATCAAACTCTTTGTTGATCAAATCAAGTGACAAAACACGTTTGTTTTTTTTTTTTAATTATTTAATTCACTTAATTGTAATTGACTTTCACCCGAACTCAAACCATTTTCAAGTTCTTGGGTATCGACTGAAACTGAAGGACCAATATTTACAATTTCGTCTAAATTGTCCCGATACTTTCTTCCTAATTTAGTTTTATTTTTTCCCTGCAACTTTGATAAAGTAAATTTCTTTTTTTTTGGTTTCAATAAGTCATAAACACCAAAGCTTATTTGAACAGCAACTATATGTGAACAATCAATTTTATCATCACTAGTACAAGTCTTTTTAATATTCATTCTTACCATAAATACTTTGTTATTTTCATCACTAATATTAAAAGTACCAGTTTGTTTATTCTGTCAGCTTGGCTTTGAGCCGTTGAATCAATTTTAATTGATTCCATTTTTTTGTTTTTTTTTTAATTTTTTTAAAAAATTTTTGACTAAGTAGAGCTTAATTTTTTGTAAATTCAACCTCAAACTAATGTAGTTCTCCAACTAAATTTCATAATTTTGATATTATTTTAAATTATAATACTAAAAAAAATTTTAAATTGTGTTGATTTCAAATTGTCTTTTTCGATTTTTTTCTATCCGGATCCGTATTTTACGGATAACCAAAATCAAATCGGCAATTCTAAAATACAATTAAATTTTATTTAAAATAAAAATAAAAATTTATTAAAAAAAAAGATAAAATTTTATTTAAAAAAAAAAGTGAAATTTTTTTTTAAAAAAAAAATAAAAATTTATTAAAAAAAAGGTAAAATTTTATTTAAAAAAAAATAAAATTAATTAAAAAAAAAGATAAAATTTTATTTAAAAAAAAAAAAATTTATTAAATAAAGATAAAATTTTATTTAAAAAAAAATAAAATTAATTAAAAAAAAGATAAAATTTTATTTAAAAAAAAAAGTGAAATTTTTATTTACAAAAAAGGTGAAATTTTTATTTAAAAAAAAAGTGAAATTTTATTTAAATAAAGATAAAATTTTATTTAAAAAAAAAAAAAATTTATTAAATAAAGATAAAATTTTATTTAAAAAAAAATAAAATTAATTAAAAAAAAGATAAAATTTTATTTAAAAAAAAAAGTGAAATTTTTATTTACAAAAAAGGTGAAATTTTTATTTAAAAAAAAAGTGAAATTTTATTTAAATAAAGATAAAATTTTATTTTAAAAAAAAATAAAATTTATTAAAAAAAGATAAAATTTTATTTTAATAAAAAAAGTGAAATTTTTTTTTTAAAAAAAAATAAAAATTTATTAAAAAAAAGGTAAAATTTTATTTTAAAAAAAATAAAATTATTTAAAAAAAAAGATATAATTTTATTTAAAAAAAAATAAAATTAATTAAAAAAAAGATAAAATTAATTAAAAAAAAGATAAAATTTTATTTAAAAAAAAAGTGAAATTTTATTTAAAAAAAAAAGTGAAATTTTTATTTAAGAAAAAAGTTAAATTTTATTTAAATAAAGATAAAATTTTATTTTAAAAAAAAAAGTGAAATTTTATTTAAATAAAGATAAAATTTTATTTAAAAAAAAAAGTGAAATTTTTATTTAAAAAAAAAGTGAAATCTATTAAAATAAGATAAAATTTTATTTAAAAAAAAAAGTGAAATTTTTATTTAAGAAAAAAGTTAAATTTTATTTAAATAAAGATAAAATTTTATTTAAAAAAAAAAGTGAAATTTTATTTAAATAAAGATAAAATTTTATTTAAAAAAAAAAGTGAAATTTTTATTTAAAAAAAAAGTGAAATTTTATTTTAAAAAAAAAGTGAAATCTATTAAAATAAGATAAAATTTTATTTAAAAAAAAAAGTGAAATTTTTATTTAAGAAAAAAGTGAAATTTTATTTAAATAAAGATAAAATTTTATTTTAAAAAAAAATAAAATTTATTAAAAAAAGATAAAATTTTATTTAAAATAAAATAAAAAAACTATCGGTCCTTCTAGTGTTAAGCTTTTGAATGCTCATGTTGACCTTGTTTAAGATAACTTGGACAACACACTGAACCAAACAACTGTGACACGATCCACCCGTCTAAAGCAACAACAAAAACTGCTGGAATCTCTGGCGTGCAATGAAAACGAATCAAGCGACAATGACAGCGACGAATTTCTTCATTTTGACGAGCTTCTAGACACACAGAGCAACTCACATCAAGACAGTAGTCCCATTGGCGATTCAAACAATGACAAGTCGCCATACGAATCAGCCGAGTCCGAATCGAATTCAGTAAGCAGCGACATTGAGCTCACGAACCAAGAGTCCGAGTGGGACAATCAGACAAACGCGAGCGATCAATCGTACAGCGAGCATTTGTCACTTTACAGCGACGACCAGGAGTCGCTGGACGCCCAAGACCTCGAGCTGAAGCGCAAAGAGCTCGAGCGCCAAGCAAAGCGTCTCATACGCAAAAAACAAAAGCTCAGCTCCAAAATCCTCAACTCGGACTGCATGCTGTCCAACAGCGACTCGTTTGGCGAACCGGTCCGAAAAAGCCTGCGCAAACGAACACTGTGCAACAAATTCGCGGACGCCGACGACCACCGTCCATGCAACCACGAGGTGAGCTTGGACGAGCAACGGGGCGAACTAAAGCTCAAAATAAAGCGAGTGACCAACCTGAACCGAATGAACGTGGCGGCCGACGACAAAGAACTGCCGGCCAAGCGCAAACGCACCAACAGCACCAACTTCAAATCGAGTCTGACCAACTCGCCGCTCAACCTGTTTCCGGAGCTGAGCATGCCGATTTGTTCGCCGGCAGTGTCGCCGCCGCCGGGCGTGCTCTCGCCCTCCAAACTGGTGGTCAAGTCGAGCTCGTCGCCGCCGGTGCCGCCGCCGCCTCTCGCTCTGCCCATGCCGCCACACAACATATTCAACGACGACGACGACGACGACACCGCCAAAAAGGACGCTTCTCTTCTCACTCAGCTCAAAAATTTGCCGCTCGACACCGCCAAAAACTTGGCCAAAATCAAACATCAAATAGCGGAAAAAAAACGCAAGCTGAGCTGGGACGAGAGCGCCGCCAGCAAACGCTCGGCCAATGCCAGCATACAAAAATTGGTCAGCGAACTTAAATCGATCGGTTCGAACAGCAATGACAATGTGTCGAGTGGGTGTAGCACGCCCGACCACAAACCATGTGGCGACGAGCTCACACTCTCTGCCAGCGACCGCCAACCAATGCCCTCTTTTCTCGCCAATCTTGACCTTGTCGACTTGATAAAGTCACAGCAGGACAAGGAAAAAAAGCTAGCCTCTCACTCCTCCGCCTCCTTGGTCCAAGTTGACACCAGCTTTTTGAGCGACAGTCTGCTCAACTGCGACAACACGGCCGCCGAGCTCTCTTTGCCAAACATAAACACTCTCATCCTCAAGTTGAACCCTTCGCTTCACCTCAAACAAAAAGAGAACACGTTCAACGCGACACAGTTTGTGAGTCCGCTGCCAGTCCAACAGTACCAGCAGACACAGACGCCCAATCGGCTCATACAGCCGATGTACCACAACGGCGCTCCCTTTTCCACAAGCACCCGACCAAGTTTTGTGACCTCGTCGCCAAACTACCAAAAGCAACAATCGCCCAGCCACTTTCAGTACCCGCGCTACCCACCACCACCACCATTGCCACCGCCACCGCCACCACCTCAGCCACAAACACCAACACAGACACAGAGCAGTCAATTCATGCCGCCACAAATCGTCCAACAAACACCTCCACCACCTGCTCAAATGGTCCAGCAGCAACAGTACACCAACTATGGCCAATTTAACAATCAACAACAACAAGCGGGCCAACCAGCAGCCAACAGCAGCACTTATCAACAACAAAATGTTGTGTTGGTGCAGTCGCCCATAAAGTATGCTCATTCGCCGGCACCAAGTTATGGAGCGCAGACAGCCATGGTCAACCAGTCGAACAGCATGAAGCCAGTGCAGCAAGGCATAAATGTGTGCATACCACAGCAGCAGGCTGGTGCCGCCAGTCAAAGTTTGGCCACTACTCTCATATCGCCCATAAACTCGCAGAGTTCGCCAAGTGTGCAGTCCGTGGTCACGCCGACAAAGAACAAGCGGAGAGACAAGGAGAAAAATTTGAATGTGAGCACGGCGTCGCCCAGCCAGACCAGCTGCAGCTCGGCCGGCAGTCAAAGCCGGGAGCAGAGCTCGCAGTCGCGGACCGCCCGCTCCACACAGCATCAGCTCACAGTGGCCCAGCTTCTCAGCCAAAAGCACCAGCAGCAGCAGAAGAGCCACGAGCTGAACCGGAGCATGACCAGTCCGCTCACAGTGCCCGCTCTCGCTCAGCTCAGCGAACAAGGCAATTGTAATGGCTCGATGGGGCAAAATGGGTGCCACGGGGTCAAGGTGGCATGTGAGTCCGAGGCTAAAAATGGGGCGCCGCGCAGTTCAAGTGCTCATTTTAATAGCTGTCCGCCCAATGTCACACCGTCACTGTCCATACCAACGCCTCTATCTCAATCGACCAAGATTCTGCTCAACGAGGCGAATGCACCGTCGCCTCAAACACTCACATGTATTCCCATTGGCAGTCTTGGTTTTGGCCAGTCCAATGGGATGATGGCTGCTGAGGCGGTCAGAGATGGCGACAAGTGCGATGTGCCTAGTCAATGTCAATTGAATGACGGATTTCATGAGTGTTCGAGCAAACGGGCCATGGTCGAGTGCCAAAAGTGCACGCTGTTTTGTCACGATGATTGTATATATTTGAAAAAAGTGGACTCGAGAAGCGAACCATTGCGGCTGTGTGCCGGTTGTTTCAGTGAGCAGGAGAAAAAGTGCCTTGTTGGAGACTAGGAAATATGGCAAAATGTGAAAGTTTAATTGGGCCGCTTCTTTTTGTTTTTTTTTTTTTCTAATAATTCCAAATTGTTTAATTGTTTAGGTAAAAGCTTCGTTTTTTTTTGTTGGCTTTAACAAAATTTTTTTTTAGAATTTTTTCTATTGCATTTTACACAATTGGTGTTTGCTTCTTACTTCACCATTATTTTTAATCAAATTTTGATATTTTTTCTTCTTTTTTTTTTTCGTTTTTTTTTTTGTTGGGCTAAGCGTTTTAAATTTTGAATTTTGTTTTGAAAGTTATTTATAAGAAAAAATAATTTTTATACCATTGTTGGATTTTAATAACTTTTTTTTTCTCAAATTAAACCTATTTAGGTTAAAAGAATTGTAATATTTTTTAAAATTGAATTATTTTTATTTCAGTCTTGGTTTTCGGATAATTTAGAAATTTTTTTAAATAAAAATTAAAATTTTTTGTTTTTCTTTTTCCATTTCAAAATTCAATGTTGTAAGTGTGATCTCAACAATTGCTATATATTCATTTAAAACAAGAAATCCATCCTTTATTTGCACTGATAAAATTAAAACGCTCGCTTTAACTTCATTGTATAATTTACTTTAAACCCATAACAATAAGACGAACTTCAAGTTGATTTATTTTCGATTTATTCCCATCCAAACCATGTTATAACACTTTTTTGATTTCGTTCTAGAAATAATCTTGAATTTTTTCTAATTGTTAATCTCAAAAAATTAAAATAAAACTAAATCAAAATCTAAATCAAAATCAATTTAAATAGAATATAAAGAAAATCAAAGTATAAAAAATAAATTGAAATGAGGTATTGTGAATTTCAAATACAAATTGAACAAAAATTCTTCATTTTTTGATCTATTAAAATTAAATCGAATAAAAAATACTAGAAAAAATACTGTAACATAGTGCTACATACTTTTTTGCACCTTTTTAACCTAAAAAAAATTTCATCTCCTTTTTTTTGTAAATCAAATCAATAATCTATTTAAATCTTATTGATTCCTTATTTTTTGTCTTTTTTTATATGAGAAAAATTACTTTGGGTAAAAAAGGAAATTCACAATACCTTGAAATGATTATTCAGAGATGATGAATGTTAAGGTAGTAAACGTTTCAGAAAATAAAGAAGAATTGGTAAAGCAGTAATTACACAATGAATTTGGGTATTCGATTTATCTTGAATCGAAACCACCTTGTAGTCCTGCTCTTACATGTCTCATACTCAACTCAAAAGTCGATTCGAGATTGTTAATAATTTAAGTTTATTTAAGGCTTCGTGATGAAAAATGTTGGAAGAAGTGTTGTATTTTAGTTTTAGAAGACCGAGCTGCTTAAATTTCGATTATCTGCATTCTTTTAATATTAGTTTCTGAAAAAGAGTTAAGACATGGAAAAATATAATCCAAAATGGATCCAAAGGATTAAGTTTTATAAAGGTTTTCTAAAGATCTAAAATTTAGACCCTTTTTTTTGTTTAAAAAAATTATTATTAATTTTAACATTGAATTACAACGTTCTTTAATTTCATCTATCATTGAATTAAAATTAGTGATGAAATTGAATATGCATATTCGATATTCAAGTAGCATATCGAATAAAAATTAGGTTTGAATTTGATAATTTTGAAAAATATACTTGAAAAATTTTTTTTTTTTTCATAAGTCCCACCAAAGACTTTAATTTTTTTTTTCAAAATAAAAAGTCAAAGTCTGGTCCATTACACGGACGGTTTTTTGTGGTCATTTGGCCGGTCAGTTCGGCGGTCTTTTTTTTGGACCTCTAAAATAAACGGTCTAAATTATACGGTCTGGTGATAAGATAATAAAAAATAAAAATTTAAGTTAATTTAATGTGTTTATTAATTAAAAAAAAACAGTTTTTTAATAAAAAAAAAATAAATTCAAAAAATTAAAAAATTTTATTTAAAAACAAAAAAATAAAAATAAAAAATTTTATTAAAAAATGAAAAAATAAAAATAAAAATTTTATTAAAAAATATAATATAAATGCATGGAATAGAATCGGTTGAAAAAAGCAACAATTTTAATGTAACAAAAAACCAAGGAAGAGGTCACTCCCTTAAATATCACAAAGAAATATCGAAGCTCCAACATAGAGATAACTTTTTTTTCAACAGAACCGCTAACATATGGAACTCGCTGCCAAATGAATTAGTTGAAGCCCCCAATGTTAACAGCTTTAAAGCAGGCATTGATTGCTGGATGAGCAGCAATCAGTCACATCAGCTGTCTTAGTGTGCCTTATCAGCACACTCGCTGGCTAGCCAGCTACAGTCAAAACTACTACTACTAAAATAAAAATAAATTTTTTATTTAAAAATAAAAAAATTAAAATTAAAATTTTATTTAAAAATTTAAAAAGAAAAATAAAAATAAAAAAATAAAAAAATAAAAAGAAAAATTTTATTAAAAAATTTTATTAAAAAATAAAAAAAAGAAAATTTAAAATTTTTTTTTTGTTTTTGAATTAAATTATTTATTTTTTTTATATTTTTTTGAATTAAATTTTGAATATAACCTGACTGCTCCTGGACAAGTAAAGACTTAGGTTATAAAAAACTAAATAATCTCTGAAACAACTTTTGTTTTACCTATCACGGCAGTCTGCAAAATCAAAGCAAAGCCAAATAATTGTGTTTTATTTTTAGTACTTTTAAATAGCGTGCAATGCTGCAGAATTCGCACAGATTTTGCAGACTTCTTCAGCAGATGAAACAAAAGTTGTTTCACTTTTTTTCATCTGCAGAACAATTTTTTGACCATTAGAACAAAAGTTATAAATTTTTTTATCTTTGTATTTTAAGTTTTATTTGAAATTTCACAATGTCTTAATTTAATGCTTTTAAGATTTCGATTTGGGTACACCACAACTTAATAATTCAAGTATTGAATATCAGAATTAGAAACCTTTAATAATACCTATTTTTAAATTATCTAGCGTATTTCTTAAAATAAAAGAGAGTTGGTCATCAAAGGAAATTTTTTATTTGAATTTTGTGCTTTAGCATTTTTAATTGAAAATTAAATTTTAATTTTCAGAAAGAGTGAAGGTGAGATTTGAAGATGATTAAGATGAGGTAGATGAGCTGACTATTTGTTTGGTTCAAATTGAAAAAAATGATAAAGCATAGTTTGGATAACTTCAAAAGTAATTAACTTGAATTAAGAGTTCGCGTAAATTATTTTGTTAAATTTATCAAAGTAAAAGTTTATGTTCAAATTTATTGATAAAAAATTCTAATTAAAAGAAATATTTTAATTAACTTTTAAAATAAAAAATTTAATGCAGAAACATATTTTCATATTTAATACAATTAATGTTATGTACAACAATGTTTTTAAACATAAATCTATAGGCATACAACATTTTTGCACTGTCGAATATATAATAAATTAAAAAAAGCATTGATTACTTAACACTAATTTATTGAATTAAAAAAAAAAATTAAAATTTTTTATTCATGATTTTGATCATTTTATTTTTGTTCTGAATATACTTACCTTATTTTTTAACTTATTTAGAACTTTTTATACTAAATTCTAAAAATTATAATTCGATTCAAATTCGACTCATTTTTATTATGATATTTTTTCTCATTTTTTCCAAATGCTAATAATTTTAATATTGATTTAGAAAAAAATCAATCAGTTTGCTGAGTCTACGCAGCAAGTAAAAAGTAATTCGGTAAGCACTTCTTTATTTTCATAAAAGATTACTACTTAAATGAAAAAACAATATTTAAAAGTTCAACCTTAAAATGAAGTATTAAAAAAAATAATTTGACAAAACTTATTTTATTTTATATATTTTTTTATTTTTTAAGTTTACAAATAAAAAATTAAGAGAAAAATTTTGATCCATTTGAAGATTTGAAAAGTTCGATTTTTTGAAAAAATGGCCAGTGATCGAATTACCATGCCATAAATTTTGGATTAGTAATAATAAAGCTTAATGAAAAAAAAATTGCTTTAAAAATTCTTAAACAGATTTCTTTCTTTATATGGTACAATTTTGACGACATTTTTTATTCCGAAGTTAACATGAGTCAATTGTTCAATAATGTGTTTGACTTTCAAATAGAAAAAACAAACATTATTTAATCAAAACAATATAATTTTAGGTTTAAAGAGACAAGTTTATAAAAAAAATTCTCCAAATTTAAAATATGCTATCCTTAAAATCTTATATGAATTTTTTTTCTAATTGCATAAAGTATACTGAATAAAAATATTTCTACAAAAAATAGGGTGTTATATTTTTGGACGGAAAAACTCTCAAGTCGTCTGGAACTGCCGAAAATATTTTTGCTTCTTTGGTATTTTTATCGCTAAATGATAAAATCGAAGCAATATTTCCGCATCTATAACAGTAATTTGGCGCTGACCAAACAGTGACCAATTTTTCATCGAACCAATATTTATAGCCTTCTTGAACTAGTTGATGAGCTCTACAGATCAAATTTAAGCTGTTTATTTCGCAGAATTGGTTGACAACTTTAGCACCAAAAAGCCATCCAGCTCCTCTAGGAGATATGGACCATGAGTCCACTTCTTCGGGATCCGACCAAACAAGATCGCAGAAAGCACCTTTGTTAGGAATTTCCTGATTTCTTTCAATCAATCTAATCTGATCTAGAGTTTTTATTTCTGGTGATAGACCTCCATGAACACATAGAATCGAGTCGTCTATTATAGCTGCTATGGTCAAATAGTCAAATAGTTTACAGCAGTATTTCCACGGATTAGCGTTTCCGTATTTTGTCATACATTCGTCATAGAATCCATAAACTTGGGTTATTTGTCTTGACTCGTGATTTCCTCTTAGCAGTGTTATTTTATCTGGATATTTAGCTTTGAATAAAAGTAATTGGGTAATGGTTTCTAAGCTGTAGTACCCGCGGTCCACAAAATCGCCCATAAATATGTAATTAGTGTCCGGTGGGTATCCGCCTGTGCGGAATAATTCTTGCAAATCATAATATTGACCATGGATGTCACCGCATACTGTTACTGGTGTGTAAACAGGGTGCACGTTTGACTCTTCGATTAAATATTCTAAAACTATATCACATAATCTTCTAAAGTCGTTTTCAGGCAAGTATTTGCAGTCCTTAGTTAGTTCAATCCATTTGTCTAAATTTGAGTCACCGGACATTTTTATATTGAAAATAAGGGTAAAATAATCAGAAAATTTTGAGTTTTTTACTCTTGGATTATATAAAATAGTCTAAGTTTGAATTTGTCATAAGTTTTTTTGAGTCAAAAATTTATTCTTAAATGAATAAATTGCAAATTTAAATTAATAAAATTCTCTATGAAATAAATTTGTCTTAGAATTTAAAAAATTCAAAAATAGATTTATTTTTATTATTTGAAATTTTTCTGTCTGTTTCTATAAAAATAACCAACTGCTTATTGACTGAATGAAGAACCAGGCATTTAAATATATACTCTTGGATTAGTTTAAAAATTATGTTTTTATATTTTTTTTTTTATTTCGAGACTAGTCAACAGAAAAGTATCTCATTTATTTAATTTAAAAAATACGTTATTTAAAATTAAAATTAAAAAAAAATAATTTTTTTTATCAGAGCTGTTTTAAATTCACACAGTCAAGTTTTAGTCCGGACTTTAATTTCTCTTTCTTTTTATTTGTTGGATACAATTTTTGTAAGGAAAAAGATAATTTTTTTTAATGTGACAAGTTTATTTTTCTATTTTACATTTTTAGAAATAATTGCGTAATTAGATTTCAAATTTTAACATGCTTAAGTATTGAGTTTAAATTAAACAACGTAATTTCAAAATTTCAAAAAAGTTAAATAGAAAAAAAAACTTGCCATGTATATTTTTCATTATAAACAATAAAAATATGTTTTCAATAGTATCACGAATTCAATTAAGTATATTGTTAGTAAGAAAATTAAAAAGAATTAGATGATTTTTTTCTCATCTTTTTGACGACTTCTTTAATTATTTGTTTTTTAAAACATTTGCGTTTAAGTTTTTTAAAAATTTTATTTTCATTCTTATTTCATATCTTGATTTGCTGGGTAACTTAACTAAAATATTGTTTTTATTAGAGATATTTTATCAAGAAAATGGCAAAATTCCGACCCAAAAATTCTGTTTGCATTTAATGTTTTTTTTTAAATAATTTAATAAAAACGAACAAGTGCTGGATTCCTTATTTTGAAAAATGGTTCATCGATATTATTCATATTTGATGATAGTATTTTAATAACTTTGATTACAAAAATATTTAATCTTTTAACATTATTTTAAATATTTTCATATCACATCACAAATGAGTTCGGTAGCTCGTTCCACGTTTCACATGATAAGTAAATTTGAAAAAAAAGTAAATTATAAAAATTTAAATTTAAAATAAATTATTTTAAATAATTGAATATATAAGAAAATAGAAAAAAAATTAAAAAAAAATATGAAAGATTCATTTCTTTTTTTAATTATGTGAAGAAACGCTACATTTGGTTTATAGTAAGGAAATGTTGAAACCAAATGTTGAGCTGGTAATTCAAAAAAGCATAAAATTCTTTTGAAATAATTGGGATATGGTTTAAAGCATATATTATAAACTGAGTTAGATAAATCGTGGAATTGATAATGAACTTAAAGAATTTTTTTTTAAATTGATAAATATAGGACGAAAATTAAATGGAAAATAATTGATTATAAAGAATTACTTTGAAATTTAAATCGTGAGAGATAAAGAGCATGACAGAATAAATAGTTTTTAAATGAAAATATTTGATTCCTAATCAGTTTACCCTAGTAAATTTTAAAAACCGAAAAAAAATGTAAAGCGCAAGATCAATAAGTATCTTTATCTGCCGTTCTGGCGCAAGATCAATAAGTTTCGAACAAAAAAAAGTTAAAACATGATTCCAACTTTAGTTTTAAATAATATTTTTTACAAATCAGATGAAGAAAAATGACAGCTTTTTGGTGAGCTACTGGCTTCAACGTTTACTCAAAATCCTGACCTAATAAACTCAACCACGGAAAACGAAGTCGAGTATGAAATTTCAAATTTTTTTTCTGAAAAAAACGAAAAAAATCTTTTCAAATCCATTACCATTACTGAAATAATACTTGCAATTAATAAAATTAAAGAAAATTCAGCATCTGGTCCTGACTTTATTCACAATTTAATGCTCAAAAATCTGCCTGAATCAACTCTTTATGACATTTTAAACCTCTTCAATCAAAGTTTAGCAACTAGCCAAATACCAAATTACTGGAAAAAAGCACAAGTTACAATGATACCAACAAAAGCTCAACCAACATAGGATCCGTCGAACTATCGCCCTATTAGTTTGATCAGTTGTCTTGGCAAATTACTTGAATGCATTATTTATACAAGGCTTTACAATTACATTGAGAGAAATTTTTTACTCATTCAATAGCAATCAGGATTCCGAAAACATAGACGCACAGCGGACAATCTCTTTTTTCTTATTCAAAAAATAACTGAATCAATTAACAGGAAAAAAAATGTGTTGTCTTTTTTTTGATATATCAAAAGCATTTGACAGAGTCTGGCATCAGGGGCTTGTGTACAAAATGATCAAAATGCAATTTCCAAAGTTTTTAATTTCTTGGACCAGATCTTTTCTAAACTCAAGATCATTTTGTGTATATGTGAATGGACAAAAAAGCAATGATTTCCCAATCAAAGCCGGAGTACCGCAAGGCTCAGTAATTAGCCCCCTCCTATTTAGTATTTTTATTAACGATATGCCAAGAAAAAACAAAACAAATAATGAATACTCTCTTCTTTTCGCTGTTGACTTAGTTACCTTTTTTATCTATAAATCTAAAAGAAACATTGAACTTAGGATCAATACTTACCTTAAAATATTAGAACCATGGTAAACAAAATGGAAAATGAAGATTTCAATTGAAAAATCTTGTTACATACACAAAAATAAATTATCATGACTTCTGAATCCTCAACGTCAATTCTTGATATTCCAAGACCAATCGATGCAAATAACGACGATACCGATAATGATACAAGTTTAAACGAAGTTTTTACTAACTCAAAAAAAAAGAGGAAGAGGATTCCTTTACGTCGATTTCGCAGTCTATTTATCGTATCAACAATGCATTTAAGATAAAAAAGATGGTAAAATTGATGACAAGTTGTGAAATCATAACAGAAATGTGTCAATATTTTTTCTTTATATCTTTGATTTTTTTATTATTATTTTTTTTTCGGGTGATTTAATTTGCTGTTAAAAAAAACAAATATATGCTAATTAAAATAAATATCTTTTTTCCTGAAATTATTTATCTTTTTTTATAATTAAAATTAAATACGAAAGAATAAAAATTAGCTGCTACCAAAAAATATATTCAATTTTTAATAAGTTATTTTACGAAAAAAACGAGTACTCAAAAAGCGTAATTATTTTGACGATTTAGAATAATTATTTTTTCGAAAAAAAAATCTGAAAAAAAATCGTAAAATTTACGAAATCGCATTTTACTGGGACTTTATTAATTTGAAAAATAATTAATTAGTTATACTCCATGGCAGTTTCAAATAGCTATGGGAATCTTTTCAGCTCTATTGCTAGAAAACTTTTAGTTTAAAAAAAAATATCGTGATTAAAATACTGCTTAGTGGCGTTTGAAATTTAGTTGCCCATTTCGTATTCTTATTTTTAAAAAATTTGTTCTTTTCTCAGCAATCATGATTCGATATCTTTTTAAAAAATTAAACGAATAATTTGTTTGACATGCCATCAATATTTTCAATGTTTAATGTTTTGGGCACCGTGTAAAAGCTAGTTTTTAATGGAAAAACTTGAAAATTCTATGAATTTTTTTTTGGAAGATTTGAAGTCCTTTTTATTTTTGAGTGTCGGATTTTAAATTAAGCATCAAATTAAGATTTGCACAGAGATTTCTACAATATCTTGTTTAATTTAGTTGAATAACTTCATTTAAAACATTTTATTTTTTTCAAACTGTTATTTTTTTTATTAAAAATTTTTAATAATTTTTTTAAATGATCAAACAATTTTAGTTTTAGGTCTAGTTTAATAACTCAGAATGAAGGATTCGATTCTAAACGGATGCGTTCATTTTCATTATGAAGACTCGTCAACTATTTTTTCTGATAATTATTTCTTAGCCAAATAGTAGCACAGGCACAATAGTTTGTTTTCGATTTATTTATTTTAAGACCCCATTTTTACAAAAAGTGGCTTTGTTATCTACTGCCTTTTGGAAAAATTTTTCAATCTTCTTCTTTGATTTGTGAGCGTACCAAATACATAGATCATCGGAAAAATACAGCAATCTGCAATTTAAAAAAAAATAACATTTGAGAGAACATTTGCTTTATCTGTAAAATATAGTATGAAAATTGAAGCAGAGAGACAACTTCGTTGTGGTATGATCCTTTTACTCTTCCTATACAATTAAAGAATTTAATCATATAATAAAAAAATTTAACATTTGTTTTATTAAATTTTATTTTTTTAGTTTTCGTTCACTTAAAAAAAGTGAGTTTAGATAAAGGCTTACTGTAATTTGGACGTTCCCGGGCTTAACTATCAAAGTAAATTCTAAATAAATAAATAAATAATTTAACATAAAAACTATTAACTATGAAAATATTTTGTAAACTAATAAGAATGAATTTTCAGCTGACTCTCAATCATCCAGTATTTTAAAGAAAATTCTTAAAAACAAAAATATAAAAAAGGAGCAAATGTATCAAATGGTTTTGGATACAATCAGTTTTTTTATGTATTAATTTGTAGTGGCCGTTCTGGTATAAAAAATAAGAATACTTCCCATATTTATGGGAAGTATTAAGTTAAGTTTATGTATTAAGTTTATGTTAAGGATGTTAATAAACTAATAAACGCAGTCTTAAATAAATAGTACCTTGTTTTTGAAAGTCTTTCGATCATGATTATCATGAATTATCAAGTTAAATTCTCTAGCTACCTAGATAGATAGACATAACATACATAATAGTGTTGGGCAGCGGCCAAGCCTGGCCGGTCCGGACGCGGCCAAAATAAGGTGGCCAATTTGGCGGTCAGACCGGAGGCAAAAAATTTGGGCCGCGATTTTGGCTGGTCAAATTTACGGCCAGCTCTAAAACGGAAATCCATTTTGGTGGTAAGACCGGTGGGCAAAAATTTGGACCGTGAAGTTGGCCGGCCAAATCAGACAATCCGACAATCCGGCGGATGCGCCTTCCAGGCGCAAAGCACCGTCAACAATGCTTACGCACCGCAACGTAGCTAATCGCCTATAAATATTAGCTGCCCGACATCATTTCGGCAGCTTTCGAACTCTTTTTCTTCTTAATTAATAAAAAGATCCGCGGTTCGCCTACCGGTCAGCCACCATTTTGGACCGTGATCAGCGGCAAAAAAATTCAGGAAAAAAGATTTTGAGGTTCTTTTAAGTTTCTAATTTGGAGAAACAAAATATTTTCAAATATTACATATAAATCTCTAATTTTTTTTCATATAATTTTATAGAAAAAAAAATTCAAAAATTAGCCTTTTCAAGAAAAATTATTTTTTCAAAAAAAATTTTGCATTTTCTTATAATATAAAACTTTTGGCAAATCTGTACGGTTACCAACACTAATACATAAGTGAAGCAAACTAATTAAAATTTATTACCTAATTTAGATGGATGGTTATGTCAAGAAATTGGTGAGTAGAGAAAACACAAATTCAAAACTATAAACTCATCACTAATGAGACCCTTTTACCTAGAAAAGAATATTACTGAAATGTGGAAAGTTAGGATAGAAAAGAAAAGATAATGTCTTCAAATTGAAAATTTGTTTACAATAAAAGACTTGACAATGCTGCATCAATGGGCGTATTTAAAGCTAATTTTAATGATAGAACCTTAAGCATCTTAATCAGGTGTTTATATTATATGTTATTATTATATTTATTACCTTTGCTTTATTTTGAATTTCACTTTCAACACAAAAAAAAATTTGTTTTTTATTTTTTTCTGTTTGAAATTTTAAAAATTATGTCCGCTATAAACGCTATCAAATTTATTATTACTACATATATATAAATTATTAATTTTTAATTTTTACAACAGGAATTATATATAAAATACATTTTTGATTTAAAAACTTAATTTTTTTAAAAAAATTGTTAAAATTATGGTAAAAAGCAAGTTTAGAGGTTTTCTCTAGATCATTATTCTTAAATTAACAGTAAGAAAATAATCATGATTTTTAGAAAAGAGTTTTAAGTTATTCAACTAAAATTTATTCTTTCAGTAATTATTAGGTTATATTTTCATTTTATAGAATAAATATAGAATATTTTTGCAGTGTAAAAAATTGAATAATTTAAACCAAAAGCTCAAAAATTTAAATTAAATGCCAAGTAAAACAGATTTTTCAACGAGATAATAAATCAGCTTTATCTATGTAAAGTTTTGGAAACAAGCTTTAAATTTATTATCTTTAAACAAAATAATTAATGAAAAATTTTGCGGTAAAAATGCAAACTGCTATTTAATAAAATAAACTAAGTTAGGGCTAAAATAAAATCAAGATTTTATTTAAATTAAACTTAGAACTCTAAATAGAAAGTCTATTGTTTTCGGATATCATTTATAAACTGGTTTAATTAAGTGCAGAATTTTCTTTATTTTATTGAAAGATTCATTAATTTTGAAGATCAATTAAATATTTTGACAAATAAAGTTAAGCTAATTAAAATCAACTCTGAATATCTTTAGAAGGCAATTATAAATTCCAATTAGATAAAGAAAATTTTGAAATCAATTCTTTAAGCCAAAATGCATAAGCAATTTCTATCTTTTTTTTTTGTAATTGTTGATTAGAACTTTAATAAAAATTTACTCGAACTGATTCCTTCAGTTAAACGTTTGATTAAATTTTTATTTGTTTTGAGAAAAGATAAATTTGTCTGATTCATTTGTTTAATTTTCATTTCCTATCATAAATCAAAAATATATTTTTGTTGAAAATCGAGTATAGAAAAATTTTTTTCTGATCAAAATAATTTGAATGCAAAATTTTAAGATTTTTTTAAAGCGTACATTACAAGTAGTCATACATTTAAAAAAGTCATCTGTAAACTAGATTGCAATCAAGCTTACATAAAGTTGATTGCGCATAAAGTTTTTTTCCAGTTTAATAATCTAGAATTTGATCAAAACTTATATTCTGACGGTATTTGGTCAGTTGCCATTTTCTTTTATCAAATTATTAATCTAAGTTTTAAATTTTTTTATTAAGATAACTTTTTGAGTGAAAAATTATCTTTTTTTAAAAATTAAAACTTTTTTTAAATTCAATTTGAATTTACCACAACAAAATAAACAGACTTGTTTAATTAAAATTTCAGTTTTTCTATTTTAAATTAATTCAAAAGTTGGGTGAATAAAAGTTTTTTTAAAACTCCTTTTTTTTCTATTTAATGTTAATTTCTTTTTCAATTAATTTTATTTAATTAAGGCATGAAAATTTTCATGATTTTATTTTTGAAATAATTTTTAATTTAGATCTGAGATTTATTTTTTGGCCTAAATTTAAAAATCTAACAAAACCCACACTATTTCTAAAATCATATTATTATATTTGTATAATTTAAAATCTTTTTTCTTCTTAACATTAAATTTGGCTGATTGTATATGTGACATTATGTCATATATTTTCCATCAAATAAAAATTTACATTTCATGGTTATTTTTTTGACATTCAAATCATGATCTATTTTCTATTGAAAAGTTTTCTATTTAGATCTATATATCTAATATTTAATTGCATTTTCTAATTATAAGTTCACTATTTTATTTTGTTTCAATAAAATTCAAGACTCGCCATATAATAGCTAAAATTTATTGAAATATATCAATCAATTATTTAAGGTTGAGATGTTTTATTTAAATATAAAAATCAAAAAAATAATTAAAATAATTTCAATTACTAGCCACCATTAATGCATCATATGCCGATCATGCGTTTGCAAACAAATCGATAAAAACAAGTTTTTTTTTTAATAAAAAGTTACAAATTTTTTTAAAATATCAAGATGTAAGCCAACAATCGGTTAGATTGAAAATATCAACTCAGTTATTTGTAGGAATAAATAATCACTTTTAATTTAATTTTGAACAATTCTTTTTAATTAATTCAAATAAATTATTCACTGCATTTACTGGATTTTTTAAAATCAAATTATTGATTTTATATTAAATCTAAATAAATAAAAGTTAAGAAAATTTGAAAAATTCTTGTTATCAATTCTATTTATCTAAACTTTCATTTATTAATTTTTAATATATATATATATATATACCACAAAAGTTTAAATCAAAATTTTTTTTTTGCTTTTTTGTGAAAAAATGGGTTAAATTGTTGTAAGTAAGATAATTTGACTGATAAACGCAAAACGATTAAAAAGTAATAAGTAGAAACAAAATTTGGATACATGAGAAAGAAAATAAATACTATTTCTTTAGGCGAAAGCTGATAAGAAGCTGCTAAAAAGAAAACTTAAAATTCATGATCAAGTTTCAGATTTATTAAATTCGAAATTTGATACAAAATTTTAAAAAGATAAAAAATTTCGATCAAACTTTTGTTTCTCGAATTTAAAGTGTAACTTATAGGCATAAGGCATACGAAAAATGTTTAAGCATATCAAATCTCCAGCTTATAAAAAGAGTGATAACTGTATATAAAATCTAGTTTCTGTTTTTAAAATTTAAGCCTTTTAAACAGTCTATCTTAAGTCTATACTGAACTAAAAGCAACAAAAATCTAAGAGGATAATTGCGATAAGCAGGATATTGTGGTGGAAAGATGATTGACCTGAGTCTATTTATTAAGTTATTAGCAAAAATATTTCCTTTTTAGCCAAATCCTACATACCTATAATTTGACACTAATTGTGAACACAGCATTGCGCCGGATCTATATATTTTGAAGAGAAAAATTTTTTTTTTAAACACATAAATTTAGCCAAGCGATTATTAATGACTAAGTCAAACATATTTTTTGAATTAAAATTTAATTATTCATAATTGGTTTTGACTTAAAATGGGACAAGTTCTAGATTTAAAAAAATACAATTGATCACTTGTGAACATTTATTTGACTCTCACAATAATTTTCCTTAATAAGTGGTGTTTAGTGTTATCAAGTTTAGTATTTTAAATTTAAGATTGTAAGTTTTGAAAAATTATAATCTTAAATTTTTCCAAGCTGTATTTTAGGTTGTATACGAAAAAAATTAAATTTGGAATCAGAGTTTTAAAAAGTCCCGAGTTCAAGTCAAAGTCATTAAAATTAAAGTCCAAGTCAATAATTTAAAATTTTATTTTTTTTTAAAGTGCAAACTTGGACTCGACTTAATACTTGTGACTTTAAAACAACTAGGCAAAAAATCAGTATTTTATTTTCAGTTAAAGAAAAAAATTAAAGATTGACTCTATTTGAATTAGTCGGTCATAAACTAATTGATTTTGTCTGAACTTTGATTAGGATTTTTTTTATTTAGATTATCTTTATTTTGAATCTAGCAATTTCGAGTTTAATTTAAAATGTTACAAATTATTTCATACAAGAGTTATTCGGGTAAAAGAATGTCAATTGATTAAAAGATTTTTTTTTAAATTAATTTTGTTTTAGTTTGAAAAATGATCGAAAGAATTAATGATTGTTTTTAAACTGTTGATGTATTTAAATATGTTTATTCTATAAAAAGTTGTATATTTTATTTGAATTTTTTATACAACTTCTTAGAATTAAAGTTGAAATTTTGCAATTCAACTTTAGTTCACTAATAACAAAATAAATTTGCTTTTAAATAGCCTAATTACAATGGATTCTAGTGTTGTTATGACAATTTTATTAGTGTATATTTCCTAGTGAAATCATTCATTTCAAATTTAATTTATCGATATACTTTGGATTTTTCTAAATATTTAATTTTAAAAATCAGCCAAAGAATTGAAATTATTTAGGCAAATAAAAGCTACAAAAAAATTCTAAAAGTTCCTAAAGCGTTAATAATTTTACATTTTTAAGAAACATTTCTTTATTGATAAGAAATGCCTCAGGATAAAAAGGTAAAGATTGGGTAATGTAAAGTTTATTTTCAAACTTATTTGCTTAATTGACAACCGAAGCTTGCTAAACAAAACAAAAATATTAAAATTCAAAGCTAAAGCTTCAACATTAAATTAGATATTAATGTTTACTTACTTTTCATCATCTTTTTATAAAAATAAATTAAACTAATATAGTTTTTAATAGACAAAGAAAAAAGTCCAAAGAGCAAAATATTCATCCGCCATTTTAGCAACTCATTTTAAATTTGGAATTTTGCATTCAAAGCTCTCAGCTTTTGATCCAGATCAGAGTATGGATAAGCACAGTTTGCCCATTTTGTAAATTCTTTTTTTTGGTTTCAATATCAACTCATGAATTATTATAATCGAATAAATCTTAAGGCATATATGAAGCATTTCGAGCTTTTTATTGTATTTTTTTAAAAATCTTTTAAATTTGCGGATCTTAGCTGCATTAGTTGTCTGCGCATGCAAATAGCTGAAGAGAAATTCATAATTTCAAATGGAAAAAAATAATTTCTATAATATCTAGATTTTTTTGTTGAATTTCTAATTTAAATTCGGTTTGTCTTAAATTAAACAAAAATCAATATAAGACCTCAGTACCTAAGCTGTTCGAGAATTATTTACATTGTCCAGTCTTTTTTAAATTATGCTTATTTACATTTTTTTTTCAGATTTTAAATTACTAATCAAGTTGACAGAAAATTGGAAATAATTTTGTTAGCAAAAAGATGGACCTGCTCAATCAATCGCGTTCAAACAGTCAATCAAACGAGGACCATACTCTAAAAGAGTGCGAAGCCTTTGTGAACAAACACAACATCAAAGATTTGCTAAAAGACTGCATTGTTCAATTGTGCCTAAAAAAGCCAGAAAATCCAATTACTTTCCTTAGACAACACTTTGAAAGATTGGAAAAAGTAAGTACTTGGATACATCGAACGAGTCTAATTAATTTAATTGCATTTTTCCTTTTTCTTTCTTTCTTTTTTTTCTTGGCTTATTTATTTAATTATTTTCTAATGCAAAATAATAATCACGATTTAATCTTTAATTTCCTTGATTCAAAAAAGATTAATAGTAAAATATTTGCTTTTTGAGCCGTGGTTGTTGTTTATACAACAAAAATGCATAAAAGTCTTGTTTTCATATAAAAATAAAATACAAACTCTATTTTACTCGGCTAAAATTTAAAAAATTTTCATTCTTTCAAAATGGGCAACTGCACTGCTAATTCATTTGACTTGTACAAAAGCTGCAAATACGACTTTTCCAACATTGGCATATACCGTCAATTTTCGGAACATCAGCTCTTTGATCCAGAAGTGGTGCTGAAATTTTCGCGTCTAAGAAACTCAAAAAGAATACCTGTTGTACAAGAGGCATGTTTTTTTAGAATCAATCTCTATTAGATGCTTTTTCCAGCCAGCATTTGCCAAGCTTCATTTAATTCTAAATTAAAAGACAAACTCTAACACTTTTTATAACATTTTTTATTTAAATTAGATCATAAGCTCAATTGAGTGCAATAATGGCTCTAATCAACAGCATTCTTTAAATTATAATTTGCATCAATTCATAAACGTAAGGAATTTGCTGCCTAAATTTTTTTTTAATATTAGATATTAGTTTTGATATTTTAAACTGCTTTTCTGTTATCAAAGACTGATTTCTATATTTATTTATTCCACACTAGTGTTTAGTTTCTCCAATTTATATCACTCTATATGCTTATTTTTTGTAACTAACTTAAATTAGAAATAATTTCATGATTGTGAAAAATTTTGAATTTATTTAATTAATTGTTAATCTCTAAAAGGGAAAAAATTCACTTGTCATTTATTTTTTTTATAAAAAATGAAGTAATTGATTTTAAAAAAAAATTTTAATTTTGTTTCTTGGGCTGAATGGCGTTTATAATGAAATAGCTATAATTAAAATAGAATTTCTAGTGATGCAACATTAGTTTTGATTTGATATTAAAATGAGAATTATTTGCTAAAGGAACATCAGTTTTATAATTTGATAAGGCTTTTTTTTTCATTTCAACAAAAACTATGAATAGATTTAAATTAAATTAAAATTTCCTGTTGTAGGAATTCTACATCAAGTGAACACATATTTTAATTCTTTTTATTTTAATAATTTCTGACTTTTTTGGTTTCATAAATAAATTAACTAGATAACAACCAGACATGATTGCAAAAATTTAATCTAAAATTTTGATGAGTTAAGTTAAAATAAAAAGCAGAAAATTTTCGCTCAAACATAAATGCTGTAATCTGCTTTTTATTATGTCAAAGAATAGAAAATATTGCAGTAAAACTTTATCCTAATGCAAGTTAATTACTTTTTACGCACTGGCATTATCATTAAATTTTTTAATTCTGAACGCAGCAGTAAATAAAGCATACTTATACAAAAACAACTTCCTGTTTAAATAATCGATATAAAAAATATGACAATAAAACATTTATTTTTTCTAACTTATCCTCAATCGTTTTGTTCTTTTAAAAGCTTGATGAAATTTTATTTTTATTTTTTTAGATGTTTTTAGGATTGCTTATTTAGTTGTAAAATTTAGCTGTAATTAAAATTAGAATTTAACAAAAATTAAAAAATAAATTTAAATAAAAGTGAATTTTTTTAGGAACAAAAATTGATCAACGGAACCACCCCAACCTTAAGCTCATACAGTGCCAAGACAATTCGAACAGAAAAAATAAGCTCTTCGGCATCACCTACTAATCAGCGCCTAGGACAAATTAATGTCAATACTGCACATTCACTTACATCTAGCATGAACAGTTCCGAGTCGAATTCGACCACAGGGTCTCATACAGTAACAAATGGTGTAGCAAGCATGACTATGAATGAAGAGTCCGAAGAGAATGTTACCATGCTGCCACCGCCAAAAGCGGTTGGTAAGCTTAGACGAGGTGCTGTTAGTGCCGAGCCATTTTCAGAAGAAGACGCCACTTCTTATGTAAAAAAAGTGGTACCCAAAGATTACAAGACAATGGCTGCTTTGTCCAAAGCAATATCCAAAAACATTCTCTTTGCACACTTGGATGATAATGAGCGAAGTGATATTTTTGATGCAATGTTTCCTGTGGTGCATTGTGCTGGCGAAACAATTATTAAACAAGGAGATGAGGGTGACAATTTCTATATAATTGACAGTGGTGAAGTTGCTGTCTATGTTAATAACGAGTTGGTGACAAATATATCAGATGGGGGAAGTTTCGGTGAGCTAGCCCTTATTTACGGACAATTGAGGGCTGCTACAGTAAAAGCAAAATCGGATGTTAAGCTTTGGGCTATTGATAGAGACACATACAGGAGAATTTTGATGGGTAGCACCATACGTAAGAGAGACATGTATCAAGAGTTCTTGAGCAAAGTTTCAATTTTAGGTAAATGAAAATAATAATTTTAAAATTTAGTTTTTAATTTAAAAAAATTAAGAATCTTTGGATAAATGGGAAAGACTGACTGTTGCGGATTCACTGGAACCGGTTCAGTTTGAGGATGGACAAAAAATAGTTGTGCAAGGCGAACATGGAGAAGACTTTTTTATAATTATAGAGGTAATTTAAATTAAAAATTTAATATGATGTTTTTTAAGTATTTATTTATTAGGGCAATGCTGCTGTTTATCAACAAAAGAATGACAACGAAGAGTCTGTTGAAGTTGGTCGCTTGGGACCATCTGATTATTTTGGAGAAATAGCTCTGTTGTTGGATAGACCACGTGCCGCCACTGTTATTGCCAAAGGACCTTTGAAATGTGTTAAACTCGACAGGCAACGATTTGAAAGAGTACTAGGCCCTGTATCCGAAATTCTTAAGCGAAATATTTCACGCTATACTAGTTTTGTTTCGCTCTCGGTATAATCAACATCAAAAAATTACTTTATAAGTTGAGGATTATTTGTTGTTCTAAAAATTTATTGGGAAAAAAAATTAGAAGGATCCTTAACAGCTTGTATTTTATTTTTACTTTCAAGTTTTTTTTTGGCGCAAATTATTCAAATTTTCTTAATCTCACTTACTCACTTTGTTATCGTATTAAGACTTAAATTCACTATTAAAAAAATAAAAAACTTATTTCAGTAAATAGTAATTTTTTAATTTAATTATGATTAAAATAAATTATTTGTTTTTTTTTCTTTCTAATATTTGATTTGTAATTTTTTTTTAAATAAAATTATTAAAAAATCTGTTCTTTAGTATGTGTATGAAAGAACCAGGTTTTTATTTAATTTCTTTTTGAAGTGGCAATACATAATTTATAAATAAACCTTAAATTGTGTAAACTCGACAGAAAATATCATTTTAATATTTTTTTTATTTAGAATATTTTAAAGAAGATTTCTCCCTATGGCTTCTCAGAATGGAACTTAGTCCTTCTTTTAAGCCTTATGATAAATAGAATATTGTTAATTGAGTTTTGAGCTCTAAAAAAATAAAATTAAAATTAAATAAATAAAATTCGAGTAAACATTCAATAAGAAAATAAAAGAGTTGTAGATAAAAATAATATAAATATAAAAATAAAATTATTTGAAGCTGTTAACTCATTTAAATAATGTTTCAAATTTATTTTGTTATTTTCTTCACTTTTCGGTTTACTTGTTTCATCTTTATAATGTAATGAAGAATTTCGAAGCAATTAAAATTAAGAATTAAAAATTTAATTAAAAGAGATCAAGTCATATTTTACATATGATTTTAATATGTTAACTATTTTGATGATCAAAATATTTATAAAAAGTGTTTGAGTTAATTATTGTCTTAGCATTTAAAATACCAAGTTTTTTTACAGGGATAAACATTTTTAGAAAAATAATGTTTTTTTTTCAATTTTAAAATAATAAAGAAATTAGCTGAAAATAAAGGATGAATAATCTGTCCAAACAAAAAAATAAAGAAAATTGTCATATTAGCTTTCTAAAAAAAATAAAAGAATACATTTTAAAAAAGAGTCTTTTTTCTAAAGATATAAGAGGTTATCTAATTAATTTAAAATGAAAGCAGCGTTAAAGAATGAGGGGAGTTAACAATCTCAAATTTTTAGTTTTTGTATTCAAAACAAGCTGAATAAATTGTATTTATTTTAAATCAAAACTAGAAAACAATAAATAATTAACTTCGATTAATTGAAAAAAAATCTTTTTTGCCTTTTTATTTAGAATTTTTTGATATACTTATTTAACTCAATTTCACTAAAAGCTAATATTATTGATTATTTCTAGGAAATTAATTTTTATTCCCATTACATTTTATTTCTAGATAATTATTTTTCTGATCTTATATATGATAACAATAATATGTCCCTTTCTATCCTAGTGGATGATGGGGAGGCGCTAATCTCCTTTTCCAGTACCTTTTGAGCAACGGCTCCGACCTAACACAAGGTTACTGCATCAAGTTTGTCATCTACACTGCTATTATTACCCAGTCGAAATCGGTACTCCTTTTTTATGATGAAAGTGGTTTAAAAATTCGTTCCATACTGCAGAGATATTTTGAAGATTTTTCCAGCCTCAGTGGGTTTTGAACCCTCGATCCTCTGCTTGCATGACTAACACACAAACCATTATATATGATAGCTGATTCCTAAACAAATATAGATTAATATTCTCTAATTAATTAATTTTTTGAATTTAGTTTAAAATTAAGGTATTGAAGATATTTCTTCGAAGTCTTTTAAAACAAACTTTCACTTTTGAATTTTGTTCCAATCTTAGATTGATGAGAACAAGTATCATATAATATTAAGTAGTTATTGATGCTCGGCTTAATTCAAGTATTTTTATCATTTAACAATTTGTTATTAAATATAATTTTATATTTTTATTTCATTTAAATCATCAATAAGATTTTATATGATTATTGATTTGATTGACTTAAATCAAAGATTTAATTATAGAAAGATAAAAAATGTTGCACTTTATTGAAAACTTTTTTGAAATAAATTTTTCAAAAACAGGAAATATTTTTGTTCAAATTGTGCTGAATTCTACAACGCCATGTTAATCGGCTATACGTTTTTAAATAAGGATTTATACTAGAACCAGTGCTCAGGATTGATCAGTACAGAAATTTTGAAACATTATATAATTTAAAAAAAATTTAAGTTAAATAGATTCGAAATAATTTTTTTTGGATTTTTTTCTCAATTTGATCAATATTGAAGTGACTTATTTAAAAATTAATAATTTAATACTCTAGTAAAATTATTCTATTGAAAATATTTTCAATTGATATCTTTTTTTGTTCACACATATAATTCAAATTAGCACTTTAACATTTAACAATAAAGGGTGCACAATTTTAGTGAAAATCCTGTAATGTTCTTAAGTGTTCAAGTAAATTTTAAATAAATACAGTTGATTGGTAATAAAATATTTTTTGAACTTTAAAAAAAGATTTTAAATAATGGAACAGCTTTCTTGTGCTAATAGATTGATAATTGTACTTAAATAAAACATTCAAATAATCAAGAATTTTTATAAGCATTAGAAAAGTTACCTTTAATCAAGGAAAATTAAGTGGAATTATTATTTGCTTAAAATTATCGAATTTTTTAGTTTTTTTTTAATATTATTTTTAATATTTTAGATTATTAAGTAATGCTAGCATATTTAAAAAAATAAAATTAGAAATATTTTTAAAATTTCAGAAATGAATTTCTCTCAACTTTTTTTGCCAAAATAGCAGAAAAAAGCATTTCAGACTTATTTTTTTAGTAAAAACTTAATAATTAAATTTCACAATTAATTTGTATTATAAAAAGTCTTTGACATGTGAATATTGAAGAATTTTATTATTTTCAATTATTTATACTTTTTTATTTTAAAATCAAAGAAACATCATTTTATCTAACAAATTTTAAAATGAGCATACTTTAAATAAGTGACTAGGTTACTCAAATCTGAATAAATAATTTCAAAAGACTTAAAAATTTAGAATCCAGTCGTGATATTTCATTTTTTTACTAAATTTATTTATTAAATTTAAATAAATATTTATGGTCATTAAAGAAGAATGACGACTGCTAATAATTTGTTAAAGGAATTAACTCAAATTTCTATAATAAAACTTGAAAACATCAGTTCATTTTTTTCTCCAAAAAAAATTACCAAATTTTTAAATATTTATTTTTTTAGTAAAATATATTTGTGATTTAAGCATTAAGTCAAACAAATCTTAGTTTATAAACAGCTATCGATAATTGATTAGAATTCTTCCGAAGGCTTTTTGCTATTTAGTTTTCACACACATTTAGGTTTTCAAATAATTGCAAATTTTAAAATAAATCTACCTTTATCATAATTTACTAATTTACTCTTTTATTTTAGTCGAGGTTCGACTAAACTTAAAACGTAAAATAAACATAAAATCTTTTAAAAACTTTTTGTTAAAAAAAAATATTTATCATTCCTGCAAATAAAATGATACTGTAATTGGTATGTCTTATCAGTACATTTACAGAAGAACAGTGCTTCAAGGGTATTTTTCAAACAAATTAGGACATTTACTGCAAAAACTATCTGAGACGTAAATAATTTTCCAATATTGCTTTAATTTTGTTTAGATTATCAGCTATATTCAAATAAAAAATTTTTTTTTTTGATTTTTATTGAACCTACACTTTCTCTTTTGTTTTCATTTAATAGTTTATTTAAAATTTAAAATGGCTCAGAGCATATAAATTAATTTTGCCATTAGATAAAAACGGAAAAAAATAAAAAAGTAATTTAGTTTTTTTTCTGAAAATTCGGTTAAAGGGATTAAATTATACTAAATTTTTTTTCTGGTAGTAATAAAACTTTATAATGAATAATTAAGAAATACTTCAGAAGTAAAAAATCTTTCATTGAACCATTTACGAAATTCGTTCCATAAATTAAAAATTTGATTTTTTTTCTAATGAAAGATTTTTCTCTAGAGCTATTCACTTTCTCTAAAAATATTTGATGCCTTATGTACCAGTCATTTACTAATATATAGAAAGTTAAAAGGTTTTTCAATTTTTATTTTACAAAACGATTAAATTAATTATCGTGAAACTATCGATTAGGTTTGATATTAAATTTAGTTCAAAATTTAATAAAAAATTAAATTTTAATTTAAAAAATAAGTACGAATAATTCAATTTTTTAAAATAACCAAAATCCCTCTAACTTTTTCAAAATTTTTGATTTTATTTCTGCTTAAAGATATGATTTTCCAAATTAAAATAGCTTTGCAAGAAATTTGCCTAAAGTTAGTATTTAAAATATAAAGAAAATTATAAGAGGGATATTAATAGTTCGGTTGTTCACAAAAATTAATTAGAATTTTATCGAATTTCTATTTCATTGAGAAAACGTTTCTTAATCTTTAATATTCTGCTTTTTTTTGTAAAAAAAATAGGATAAAAATCTTATATTAAATGATGTTTTTTTAGTTTTAAGCAATCACTAGTACTTAAATATATTGAACAAGTCTTGTTAGAAAAAATTCAAAAGTAAAAATTTTTATTTATTTTAAGAACCATGGCCCTAGGACAGTTCAAAACCGTTTGAACCGTCTTTTCAATCTGCATTTTAAAAAAATTAAAAAAAAACATTAGATTGGATTGAAATTATAATCTATTTAGTTTTTTTAAGATAGATTTCAATTTATTTTTACAATTAATCTTATTCCAATTATTATCCTTAAAATTTTCAATTTTAATTTGGATTCATAAGGTGAGAATTTTTTAGTGATAGATACCATAATTTAAGAAAAATTTCATGGCAGAAAACCTTTTTCAAAATCAAAAAACCTTTTTCCAATTCTTAATACTTCAAAGCTAAAAGTAAAACCGTAAAAAAGAAAATTTAGGATTTATAACTTGGCATCAAAAATAATCTTAATTAAAATTCTATCTTATGTAAATAAAATACGAAACCAAACGAATGTAATCAAGGTTGCTGCTGGTTGTCAATAAAGATGCAAATTTTTTTTCTAATCAGCTTTGTTAAAACATGTTATTTTTTAACTAGTCATCAGCTATTTAAAACACTTCTAAGAAAAGAGTTAGTTCCAATATAAACAATCTGATCTAAAATAAAAATTCAAACATTGTTGGTTTTTCTTTAATTTTCATTCTTTACCAAAATAAAGAAACAAATAAAAAAACTTTCAATATCCACAAAGTCAAAGAAAAGAAAATAAAAAGCTTTTTTTTAATTTTCTTTATTTTAAATGCAAATTAAACGAGAAACAAATTCCTAAAAAAATACTTTAATAACAGCTATTTTCATTAAATATTTTTTTAAAGAATGAAAACAAAAGTAAAAGACCCAAAGGTAAATTCCAAAGCTTTGTCAAAAAGCAACAACGACTTGGATTCACTGACTGATGAATTGTTTATTTTACCATTTTTGTCCGAAAGTTTGATTCGCAAACATGATCAAATGACTCAGTCTTTTCATAAAAATCAAAAGAATAAAAGCACAATTTTACCTGTTATAAACCAAAGGTCTCCATATATCAAAAACACTGAAATTAATAATCGAAGTATGAGAAAATCTCAGCCGAATTCTGCCATATCAAATAAATCAAGCAAGTCAAGCAAATCAAATTTATCAAACTTATCAACTAAATTAGAATCTCAAAGATCTCAAAAAAATTTTGAAGACCACACCAAAAGTACACCAAGTTTTCAGGTGTACGGTAGTCAAATAAACGGGAACAAATTTTTATTTTTGACACCAGAAGCTACATCGATAAACAAATTCAATTACAATAAAAATATTCCTGAACAAAAAACTAGTTCTAAGTCAAAAAATTTACGAGGAATACTCAAAAATACACCAATGAAGCTGAATTCAAAATTTGAGTCAAATAGTATGATTGAAAGACCCTATGAATTGATTGACTACAATTTGACTAACCCAAATGTAAGCCCCAATTTTGATAATGCAACTCTTCCAAAAATAAGATCACCAGAACGTTCTTTTAATAACAAAAGCAAAATAACCTTTGAATCATTGCTAAATACAGATCACATTGTTAATAAAAATCTTAATTTTAGAAGTTTATTCGAGGATTCCAATGGAAACTTGCTCTCACCAAGCTATATGCACGATTATTTTATGAGAGACTACAAAAATCGACTCTCTCAAATTAATGAGGAGTCAAGTAATAATAGTTCGCCATCGGTTTGTTCAGCTTGGTCTTCGTCGTTCTCATCTATTTTGTCCGAAGATCTAATGGAAAATAAGATATTTTCAAACCAAAATGTTAAGCAATCTAAAACTGTTAAAAATCTACTAGAATTATAAAAAAACTTTTTATGTAAATAAATTATTTTATTAAACTTAAAACCGATTTGGATCAGCTAAATTTTCTTTTATTTCATTTATTTAAAATTTATTGTTTTATGAAAACTTCAAAATAAAAGCTTCTAAAAATAAGAGTAAAATTGACTAATCTATCATTTCGATCATTACATGATCAATGCCAAATTAACTTTTTTAAAACAAAGTATCATTTTTTTATTAATAAAAAAATTAAAAATTGGATTGAAACTTTCATGGACATCTAATCAATTTAATTTAAATTTTAGAACTAATATTTGATTCTGTCATCTGTCAAAAAATTGTTTTGTACAATTTTGCTGGAAAGAAACATTGTCAATAATTGAAAAATTCTGTCATAAATAAAACACTTAAATCAAATTAAATATTGTACACAAACTTCTCGATTGTTAGATAAAATAATGGATAAGCTTTCAAATATTTTTGACATGCATTTTCTTTGGTTAATTCAAAAAAATTTAAATAAAATCCTAATAATAAAAATTTATTTTTGGTGATATACCCATGGACCCATGGATTTTTTTTGGCATGAAAAAAAAATCATAGTTCAAAATTATTAAAATGAAATGTGATAATTTTTTTAAAAAAAATGCTTCTGTCTACTTTTTTAATCCGATTATTAGTTGTGACAAGTAGTTTAAATCTGTGGATTAGTTATTTTTCAATTGTTAAAAACATTGAGACAGAAAAATATGACTAAAATCAAAATTTAGTACAATCATCTTTTTTTTGTCTAAGTAATAAATAAAGTTTTTTTATTAAAAAACATTTTATTATTATAAACTAAGGATTAGTGGACAATATTTACTTTGGTTTTTTATTTTAAAATTACTTTTACATAAAAATAATAATTTTGGACTGTAAAAATATTTTAAAATTTTATTTTGAAAATTTAAAAAAGCAATTTTTAAAATAAATACTCATAAAAGGTGATATTCAAATGCGAATGAAAACAATTTTGAAATTGAAACAACATTTTCATTTTAATAGCTCTTAAAAAATGTCTTTTATTTTACATATTCAAATTAATTTTTAATATCTTTTGCAATAATTAAATTGAAATAAAATGTTATTAATCATAAAATGAATCTGCAGTTTTTTAATTCAGGGCAAAAATATAATTTGTTTTTGCTATATATTTAATTATATTTTTAGGTTTTCTTGTTACGCAATTTTATTTTCAGATTTTTAAAGCAAAATGTTTTAAATGACATCTCTTGAATCAAAACTCTGAGAAGAATTCATTTTGGTTAAATTTTCAAATGATTTATGATATTCAAATTACTTTAGTGCTTATGTGTTCTTTTTGTTAAAAACGTTCACCTGAGATTGCTTGAAGACTTAAAAAATTTAAGAATCTGTTGCCAATTTTTTTCTACGTTTCAAGGCCCAAAATAAGTTTTGTTTTTTAAACTCTTCATTTTAAAACAAACTTTCAAAAAAATAGTATTTAGTATTTTTTGTTAGCACAGCTAAATAACAATTTTCAAAAAATCAAACTACTGAATATTTAAGTTCTAATTTAGAAGAAAAGACTAAATATTTTTATAAATTGGCAATTTATTTCAAAGTATGAACAGAATATCTTTCAAATTAAACATAATGCCACAAATATCTAGAACAAAAAAAAGTTTTTGATAATTTTTAATTATTTTTCAAGATTTTTATCAAAGAAATACTCTAAATTTAAACATTAATCTTTTTAAATTTTAGTTTTCGAGTATGCCAAACAACTTTTATTTCTACACTTTGTATTAATATTCGATTCGCATAATTATTACAATTAATTCTACATATTTCAAAAAATAATAAACTTTATGAATTACACCCAAGAGTTTTTGTTTTGTTCAGGTCGGGATTTTTATCCCATCTCGCCGATTTCACTTAAAATATTCATTTAACATTTTCAAGCAATTTTAAATCGAAAAGTTTTTTTGTTTAAAAAGCATTTTCTAGTTAGAAAATTGAATTAAGCAATGGTTGAATCTCTTTCCAAGTTTAATTGAAGCAAAAAAACGTAAGCTACCAGCTACTTTTACATTTACTTTTAATTGTAATCAAGCCTTTTCAAGAGACTCGAACTATAGTTTTAATTAATCATTTCTAGGGAGCCTTCGCGTCCCAAGATGCAAAGTGCTCCATTAGATCCAAGTTCTAACTCAATTTTTGTTCATACAAACTAAATTGGCTTCTCCTACTAAAAATAAAGGTAAACATAAATTCTAAAAATTGGATCAGTTTGAATGAATACACAGTAACTAGGTTTTAATTCATACCATTTCTAACAGGTAGGCATTGTTTTTGCTGGGGTGAATTCCACTAAATTTTTGAATAAGCTGCTTCAAATGAAATAAAAAATAGCAAGGATGGAAGATTTTTAATTAAATTAGTACAATAGATAAGAAATGCTGGAATAAAAAGTTTGTTTTTCGTAGAATGATATTCGAATCATTTATTTTTGAGGATAAATGAAAAGAATTTTTATGCTGTGGAATTTGTGTTAATTAAGTTGGGTTAAAATTTTAAACAAGCAACAACAAAATTGTGAATTTTCCTCAAAGCTTTATTTTTAATGGATATTTTAAATTTGAAAAAAAATGTAAATTTTCAAGTTTTAAAATGTTGATTTATTGCTCAAAATTATTTCAGTTGTTGCTCACTCAAAAATAAAAATATTCATTCTTTCTTCTACCTATGGAGTTAATAATTATTAGCAATAGTTTTCGAGTATCTAATATAAAAATGAATTAAAATAATTTGGAAGAATTTTTTTTAATTGCTTTCAATTAAAATTCCTCTGGCTCTAACCGGTTTACTAATGCATGGCAAGAATCGTTTACATAAAAGAAAGTAGATTGGGTACCGAGCTTACTAGATAAGCTTTTTTCTTGTATAATTAATATTCTTCAATCATTTTCGTTTTAGGTAAAGCTCTATAGGAAAGCAATTTTTTTCAATTGATTTATTAACAATTTAATTTATTTTAATAATTTTGTACGAAAAGTCAACGACATAGTTTTTTAGGTGTTTCTTTAATTAATTAGCCAACACTATACTTTGGAGGGAAGATATTAAAATTTCTCTTGTTATTTTAGTTGCTGAATTTTTAGGACTATCCATTAACAAAATTTTAATTTAAATTTAATTAGAATTTTTAAAAATAGACCAAGTTGAATGTAAGGACATGTAGATGCTGTGTTTTATCAAGCATGGATATAGTCTCTCTATTAACTAAATTTTTAGAACGAGATAATTTTTAAGGGTGGTAAACAAATGAATTTAGAAATTTTATAGTCAAATTTAATTTAAAAAGATTTGGTGTCCCAAATGATTTGGCTTATTGTTTGAGTTTAATTTTAGCGAGACTTGTCTAAAAAGCTAGCAATTACAAGAAAATATGAAATGAAATCGTTCTAACTTTGGTTGGTTTAAATTCTTAAAAGCCATAAAAATTTTGTTTGTTCAAATTTTCTCTTCCTCCATTTCAAATAAAATAATAATAAATATAAAAAACTTGTTCTCAATTTGTTGTTACTGCTTGTTCATCAAATGCATATATTTTAAGTCAATTTAAATTTTTAAAATTTTGTCAGTTTTCAGAGCATTTTGTAATTTATTGTATTTAAATAAATAAATAAAACATAAATTTGTTTCCACATATGAGTTATTTATTTGTTTTGAGAGAAAATAAAATTTCTAGCTCTTGTTTTTCTTTTGTTTAAACGACTATTAACGATTTTTTCCTCATTCTCTCACTTGAAATTTTAAATTTTTTAAATTTTAAGTTAATTGATTTTATTTATTTGAAAAAACTCCATTATTAGTCTAGTTTAGTAGTTAAAAAGAGGTGGATCAAGTATGGTCAGTAGAATTCAAATTTCATGAAATTTTGGAGCTGCTTTCACAAAATTAAAAACTAATCAAGTAAAAACTTATCTAACGGTGAGAGAATTTGAAATAATTTATTAAAAATTTTAAGGAAAAAAAATTTAAATTTCGATTCAATGGATTTCAAAAATGAATTTGTTTTCCCAGATGGTTCTTGGCAGATTAGTTAATTAGAATTTATACTGGATTCAATCAAAATTTAGCTTTAAAAATTTGAGTTTATTAATATATTTGATTTTAATTGTATTTGTAAAACCAAATTTAAAATATTAAAGGCAACCTATGGAAAATTATTAATTATTACTGACCAATGCAAAATTTATTTTTAAATTAAAAAATATATATTTTATGCTCAACAAATTAATATGCTTTGGTATTTTATAATTAGATAAGGTTATAGATTAGTTGGCTTTATAGCGCTTCTTAAAAGAATTTCAACGAGCACTTAGAATTAAAGTTAAATCGTAAACAACAAAAAATATTTTCGTTTATTAAATTTAGATGCTGATCGATTTATACGAATTTTTGATTATATATTTATCGGAGATAATTCAGATTATCTTATAAATTAAATTTCAATAAGATTTTAATTAAAAAAGAAGATAGAGAAAAAAAATTGATACTAGTTTTAAACAATTCATGAAATAGCTTTCTGCAAATTTATTATTATTTTTATAATGATTTTTATTCTTTGATTAAAAAAGTTTTTATCTAGAAAACTTGGTTAGCCCCGTTTATACCATTTTCTAAGCAATCGGTGAAAATAAAGAATGCAAAATTTTAATTTCATTGAATATATGTTTCATTGCTACCATTTAAATAAATAGGCATGCTAATGGATGCAAATAAAAAATGCTCATTAAAATGAATGTTTGGCAACTAAATACATTCTCATCTAAAAGAAATTCTTTTATTTTCAGTTTCTTAACAAAAGACGATTAATTAAACTATTTTAAATAAAAATTTCTTTTATTTGAATATTTGCTTTTTTAAACAGAGTATCTACAAAATACTAAAAATTTAAATTAATTTTTTAATTAATCAAGTTAATTTTTGATTGTCATTTTTTCAAGTGGTTTTATATAAATGATAAATTGAATTTATTATTTAAAAATCAAGAATGTAATCGTAAACATAAAATCAATTTCAAACATTTTTTTCTTTTTCAGATACTATAAATACATTTGTTTGTAGAGTTTCACTGATCTTTTTTTTTCATGCAGAATCAAGCTTTGAAAATTTCAAAAATTATTTCCAAAAATCAAATTCAATTTGATAAATAAATAAGTGAATATGGTAAGATGTTATTGATTTAGTAAATGCTAATTTTGTGAAAGGGAAAAACTATTTTGAAAAGATATCTAATTTTTTTACGGTCATCGCTCGTCTGATTTAGCTAAAATTAGTTCATTAGATTGAGTTAAATTTTTTTAGAAACTAAAATTCTTCAGTTTAAGCATGATAAAGCTCTAATCTTGATCAAGAACATATTTAAGATTTGAACAGATAAAAAAGTAGTTCAATTGAATATTGGAATTTTTTCAACTAATTGTAATTAAAATTATGTAGGTCTGTCGAATTAATTTAAAACTGAAAAATTATCGAATAAGGTATTTTACAGTTTAATTCACATAAAAAATTTGGATACGCATCGATAGTGCATTTTGCATGCAACGCCATTATCTAAATTTATAATGCTTTTGTATTTTTCTATTTTGATTTAAATTAATTTAAATAGGAAAAAGATATACATCTATTTTGTTCAAAATGATTTAAGAATTTTTGTTGAATAAAATATAGCAAAAAGAATCTCAGCGACACATAATATGATAAAGGATAAAAAATGCCAATAATAAAAAGAATCTATAAAAGTTGATTGTAATTGCTGAAGGAAGAAGAGATAATCAAATATTAAGTTCGAACCAAATCATTCTTACGCTCAAGGCTAAGGATTGATTTAAATCAATTTAAATACAAAATTAGGTTCTTAATAAATTATTTTAAATAAAATAATCTTTTTGCAGATTGGATCCAAAGGCTCAAATTATAATCGGTTAATTAAAGTATTTATTTTAAGTAATTATTTAATATTATCCCTAAGGAAGCTAGAAAGCCTAAAAAAAATGTTTCATTAAGGATGTGAAATAATCAATTTCTAATTAGCATTAAGATAGAATTGAGAATTAATGTTAGTATCATCAAGGTTCTGTAAAAATTAGATACTTTTAAATGAAACTTTATTTTATTATTTTTTTTCTCAGTCATAAGAATTAATTTTTTACTCGTTTTTGAAGAATCATAATTTAACAAAATGATTGATGTGTTTTTGTAAAATTTAATTGCCCTGTTTCTTTTATAGTTTTTTTTTCTATAGCTGCTTCATCTAATCGATTTAAAATTTTCGAAAAACAAAATATTTTTAAAATATTATACAACTAAGCATTGTTCATTTTATTTCTTCTGCCTGATATGAGCTCACACGACTCGCTTGCTTGTTAAATACAAATCAAAAAATTTTATCTAATATTTATATGTTGAATTAAAAATTACATTACCATAGAGGATTCAAGCTCTGTTTTTTTTTTGGTGCTTATTAATTAAAAAGCATATAATGCCTGTTTTATCAAGAACATAAAAATAGATTTTATTACACAATTAAAATTCACATAATGGAATCAATATTAGTAAAACTTCTTAATTTTTGCTCTTCCCTGCATCTTCAAGTTTAAATATTTATACATGGCGAATAAGTTTGGATAATGCATAAGGAAATGAGAGTAGAGGCATTTAAAAAATTTCAACTATTCATTTGTATCAGTAATTTCTTTATCTTGAGCAATTGCTTTTCATACAAACATTTGTTCGATAGATATTTTCTTTTTTTTACAGACATTCAATGGCGTGAAGTTATTCCATTTTTAGTAACTTTGATATCAAATAATAATAAAAAATTATTCTCTCTTATGTACTTTAATGCTTTATTGTAGTATTAAATAAAATATTTTCATGGGATTTCATTTTTTTTCTTGTTTTATTCTTTTAGTAAATGCTCGTAATTTTAGACTAGCAATATGCTTTATTTGCCTGAAGTATTGGGTTTCAGTCATTAAAATAATTAGAATGTTTTCTTGGCTTGATGCAATTCAATATTTGAAGGATATGCAGGGTTTTTTCATCATTCAAATTCGCAGCTAAGCCAGTTGACAAAGTCTTTTAAGCTTATTAATTTTTTTCTTGTCTAGCTTTTATATTAGTTTCTAGTGATTGATAACATGACATTCTAGTTCAGTATTGAATCGTTCGCAACTTTATTCTAGCTTAACTAAACGATGTTAAAATCTATTTAGATAATTTATCTAAGTTTAAATTTAAAGTTTAGATCATCTTTGAATTTCATTTAAATTCCTTACTATCTAATTTTAAACAGTTTATAACTATTCTCGTCTAAATCTAAAGTTTATTTATTTTTTAATAGAGTTAATTATTGAAAATATTTAGGTCTTATCTGAAAGGTTTAATTTATAAAGTTTATTTCTTTATTCTTTAAATTTTAGCAGCTAAATAAAAAAATTTAAGAATAACTAGTTGTGATGAGATGCGTCTGGAACTTTTTTGCTTTATCCCGGCAATAACACGACCCATTAAGCCACGGTGTCACACTGTTCTAGACAGCTTTTAGATATTTGCTGAAATGCTATATACTAATAATTATTATTAAAAATAATTGATAAAAAATCAATTTCATAGCTTTTCAAACTATCATTTTTAAGTCAACAAAAATTATTCTATTGGATTTTTCGTGTCACAATGTTTTTTAAGCATTAAGCTGAAATCTAATCTCATCTCAATTCATCTCAATACTAATCTCAATTCCAATTCATTCTGGCATTTTTTTTTCTAAACTATTTTTTGAACAAAAATATAAAAGAGAACAAAAAGCTGAAAACATTTTATAATTTTATTTTAAAAATTGTAAATTTTTAAAGTATATGTTTTTGTTGCTTAGTTGTAACTAAAATAAAACTATCAATCTTCTTTTTTAAAATCGTAGCTGGATTTTTTTTTAAATATAACTAAAGCACATCACTATCTTCATCTGTCTCCACATAAACTTGACTATTGTAATTTATTTGCGTTTGCTTTTGTTTGTTAATAAAAATATCATAGTAATAGTTGATTTTTTAAAAACTGAATTTTGGTAAATTTTCAATTTATAATGGTAAAAAAAAAACTATTTTAATTTACGTACACATTCAAAGATGGTCAAATACAACTGCACTTTACGGTGTTAAACGAATAGGTGAAGTTTTAAAAAATCATTGTGCAATTACAGATGTATAATAGTGCTTATATGAATTAATAAATTAAGAAAATTTTATTATTAATTTTTGTTTTGGAAAATTTCAAAATTTCTTTAAAATAATTAACTAAAACTACTCAGTGAATTGCTAAAATAAATGCTTAAAAATTGCTCAAATTAATAGGTCACTTAGTAATTTGATAAAATTACAGAATTTACGCTTACATATATTTTTTAATTTAAGAAAAAAATAATAAATTAAAAATAAAGAATGGTTTAATTTTTTGTTCAGAATTTCTCAATTCAAATTTGACAAATTTTGAGTGATTAATAAACGAATTTTTGTTAGATATTGGAAAAAAGTTATTAATTAATCCAGCTAGTTGCACCAGCCATTTATTTAAGCTTTATTTCTATTTATTCTTAGTTATTATGTTTATGATAGGTAAACAATCTTAGCTTGAATTAAAATCAGATCCTGGCCGAATTACGTAAACAGTATCATTAGTTACTTGCATATCAACCAGTTTTTGGGTTGAGTCCGAGGAATGATTTATTATTATTAATTATTGCAGATAGAAGTAAAGCGTCGGGGCATTCTTAATCATTTCCATTAATCAGTAGCACCAATATTGCTAGTATGATATTATCAGCCAAAGTACCATTAAATCAAAATAAATAACTTAAAAGATAGCTGAAATTTTTTTCATAAGTCGAGTGTTTATTTTAAGAGAGGAAAATACTTTTAATTAATTGATTTTTTATTTCGGTTAAAATTATTATGCAATATAGATTTATTGAGACTGCAAAGATTTTGATATTTGTGCCTAAAAAAAATAGTTGTTATTTTTGAGCTATAAAAATTAAGAGCCTGGTATGTGAGTAAGCCGATGTGTTGGTATGCATACGTATGTATATTTGTTTTTTTAATAAACGGTTTTTGATTCTTATTTTATATTATTTAATAGCAAAATTCTATTAATTCCATTCGAAATACTTAACTTGCAAAAAGGTAATACAAATATTTTTACAAATGAAAATTTCTTAAAATTTGCCTTTTATATTTCAACTTAATTTAAATCCAAACTACTAAACAAAGAATAAGCATAAAGGTCTCTTAATCTCACTAAAATTTTATATTCTCCTTAAACTAGATTTAGTCATTTTAGAGCTTACGTAATAAATTTTTGTTTTACGATTAGAAATTTAAAATTAATATTATATATGAACTTTTTTTTTTTACTTTCATCACCCTTTTCATGATTTAATTTTGATCTTGAGCGACTATTCCGTTCTGTATTATCTTTGATAAATATGTTTTAACTTATTTGCTTGCATGACTTTGGCGAAAAGGGAAAGAATAAATCAAAAGTGACAATTTTTAAATGAAATATTTGGTCAAATTATCAAAAAATTTTGTCAAAGCACTCATACTCATTTAATCATATGAATCACTACCCAAAAAATATTTTTCTTCTAGAGCAAGATTTGGAAACCAAACAATTTTTGGCCTTTATTTTAATTAAAATTAATTTTGTAATTTTTTGTAAAATTTAAGAATGTTAATTTTTGATTAAAAAAAAAAGCTTTTGAATTTTTTTTAATTTATTTAGGTGAAGTGTTTAAGAACACTTTTTCAATACCTAAATATTTGATAAATATTTTTTCTAATACTGATTTATTCATTTATAGAGCAAAACAGGTTTTTATAAACTCAGCTATTTAAAAAGCTATTTGGTTTAGATAATTTAAAAGAAAGTTTCATTTTCGAATTAAATTTTTATGCATTGACCATGTTTTGTGGCCAAAAAATGATTAGATCAAGTAATTATTTTAGATAGACTCCCTCGAGCTGGATTGACATAGCATAACAAACAAAAATAAAGATATCAGTTGATGAAGACATAATTAGTTTTCTCGGTAAGGTGCAATTGATTTATTTAGAGCGCTACTAGCCGATAAATATCCATGACTAGGACGACTTAGGGCAAAGAATAGACAATAATTAAATTTTCTCTAATTTTTGTTCGAGGTAAATTTAAAAAAAAATCGATTTTTTAATTTCAATCTCAATCTTGTTGATTAAACAGCTTTGATTCAAAATGAATTTATGTCAACAAGTTTGTTTGTGTGATAGGACTTAAATTTAGGTGTCTAATTTTAATATTAATGCGGCTTAATAAAATAATAAATTGTTATAAATTTAATAGATTTTATATCTTAGTGTAAACAAGGAATTTCAAATTTTTATATTTAACTATTCGAGTCCTATGATTATGATTATTTCAAATCATTTTGACAATTTTTTTTATTAGATCTATTTTTCAAAAAGAAATCTGAAAATTTGCAAATTATGCATATCCATTTCCCAGAGAGAATTGGATCATTTCAGCAAATTTCCATTTTAATGGCTTTTTATCACGTGCTTTTGAGATATTTTTTTAAATTCTGTCAAGAACTTTATCTTTTTTAATTAATGAATGTGCTGAGTGCAAATCCGCTAAATTATAAATTAAGCTAATTTATCTTTTTTAGTCGTTCCTCAATTTTGTTCATTAAGATTATATGGTTTAAACGGGAGTTAAATAAATATTTAAATATTTCCTCACCTAATGCTTTTTCGGTTTTTTATTTTTTTTTCTAATTCATCCATTGGAAAAAAAATTGTCTAAGAGTTGGATTTAAATCTTTTAACAAAATCATTTAGTCTTTTTAATTATGAACATTAAGAAATTACTCAAGAAATTGTTTTACTAATTTATTGATTTTACGTATGTGCTTGATTCATTTAGATATTTTTTCTAATGTTTTGAGCATTTTGCCAAATTAAAAGTAATGAGAAAGCTTTTTGATATTTTGTTTTTTGTTTATTTTATCAAAATAAAAAAGCATTGTTTCATTACTAATAGTTGAATTAATTAATTTATTTTACATGGCGTATAAAATATAAAACAAAGAGAATAATTTTCTAAATAAATTTTTGGAAAATCGATCTTAATTTTAAAAAATTTTATTTAAATTTCAAACAAAATTTAGATCTGAGGAATATATTTTTTAATACAAAAAAAAATAATTTAAGTGTGCGATTCTTTAATTAATTAGTTTGAAGAAAAGGTATTCTTTTTTTAAAAACATTTATTCAAAAAAATATATAATAGAGTTTTTTAAATTTCATCTAAAACTCCATTCAATTTTTTATTTTCTCTTTGCGTAATAAATATTTATTGACACCGTTGTAAATGTATCCAAAAGCAAATAAATACCATCATTCAAGGCTATAAATTCTTTTCTTGATATTCATTCGTAGATTTTTTATTTAAATTTTTACACTTCAAGCTCGAAGAAAATGCAAATATTTAATCAAGCGAACTGTAGTACAATCAAAATATTTTACCTTGTTTCAAGCTAAATTCAATAAAGTTTACTTTTTATTACTTTTTTTCGTGTGTTATTAATAATTAATATTCCGAATACTACAAGATAAAGCTCATAATCCCAAAACTAATAAAAATAATAGTTTTCCCCGAAAACAAATTAGATAATCGTTTTTATTTTAATTTTTAGTGTATTTATCCCCCCAAAAAAATAATTAAAAAAAATAAATAGTCGTTTTAAATGTTTAATTTTTATAGTTTTAAAAATTAAATTAGCATTAACAATACAAAATTTAGTATAAATTTTATATTTCAATAACAAATTTCTAAATAAAGTTTTTAAAAATTAGATTAAAAAATTTCAAGAACTCAAAAACTTAGCCAAATTAATAATAGGCTTTGTTTAATTAGAAACAAAGGTTATTTTAATCAATCAATGTTACGTAACTGAAAGGCTTTATTATTGCTGAATTAAACCTAAAATAAAAATAACTCTAGGAAAGAAGCTCAAAAAATTAAGGGATGATTGCATTTATCTCTTTCAAAATTATTTTCTCAAGATTAGTTTTTATGATGATTATACAAAATATTACATTAAGAAGCGCAATTTTAAATTTTTTTTCGATTTTTTAATTTTAAAATCGTTTTTTTTTTTTATATTTATTCTTTTTTTAAAGCTTATGAGGCAATTGTGTTTATATAAATAAATAAATTTCAAGTAATATGTAGAGGAAACGATCCGACTTTAACCATTGTAGCTAATTAAATTTTAGTTATAAATTCTACCAAGAGAAATTAATCACTTGTTAAAAAGTAATATTTTAGCATTAATTAAATGTAGGTGTCATTTCGAAAAAAATTTAAAATATGTTAAAATAAACTTTCAAAGAACACAAGTGATTAAATAAAATAAAATAGGTAGAGAAGTACAGACAATTAAATCGACTAAGACGGATTCTAGAAAAATATTCTTATCAGAGTAAATTTTAATATGTTTAGATTAAAAGCCGAAGAAGAGATCAATAAATTTCAAAAATCGAGCGATTGAGTTTATTTGAAAAATCTCTTCTAATTAAATACTTGAATGGTGTTGAATTGAATTTATAAAAAAAATATAAAAGGTAAACACATTTGAATATAATTTGAAAATAATCAAATGCAAAAAAATATATCTAAGATCATAAGATGTTATCAGAAACACAAGAAATTCGAAAAAGACCTTTTTCCGTAAACGAAATGAATAGAAGGACAAGAGAGGTAAAAATTTGCAATACAACTACGATAACGACATGTTCGACATCCACAGCAACAGACTCAATCATCAAATCAACTGATATGTACAATTCAGATAATTATGGTTCATTTCAGCAGCGAAATGATTGTAGAAGTAAATCAGCACAAGGAGTAATAAATGTAAATCGCGAAAATAAAAATAATGATACATGTTATGCGAATATAACAACGAATACATCCATTTCACTGCCTATAAAAAGAAAAATAAGATTTATTTATGGAGAAAATCAACCAGAAAATCAGACAGAAAACCAGATTAAAATAAAGGGGACTTCTCACGAAAATAAAAGCAATCAACAGGCAAGAGATAAATCAAACTGCGACTGTGCAGAAAATATTTCAAAATTTCCTTACGAAAAGAAAGAAGAAAATATAAATGAAGAGTACGATAATTTTGATTTTAGAAAAAACTGTAGTATGAAAGTAAAGGATGTAGAAGTGGAATGTGAAATTGACGAAGATCCGGCAATTTTTGAGGGTTCTGAAGGCTATGTAAAGAAATTAATAAATAAAATACAACAACAGTATAAGAATCCAGAAACTGTGCACATAAAAATAACAAGAAGACAAAGACCAAAATTAATAGATGAAAATAACGGAACAGAACATGGACAAGTTGTAAAAAAAGAATATTACACAATTAAAAATCTAAGGAGACAAAAAAAAAGTTCGAGTATAAGTTCTTTCATTGACCAAACAAATATACCATACATTGACGAAGAATCTTTAAACGACTCGAGAAATAGTTGGTACAAAAATAAGATAAATGATAATTACATAATAGAGAAGCATGAAATTTATGACCAAGATAAAATAAAAGAAGAAAAAATAAAGGATGGAATAAAAGGATTCTTCAAGGGAATCGGAGGTAAGATCAAGGCACCAGATGTTCATATACCAGACGTTAGTGTTTCAGGACCAGATATTAATCTACCGAAATTTAAGGGACCGAAATTCGAAGGTCCAGATTTTAACATCAAGGGTCCAAAAGTGGATGTACCTGACGTTTCTATAGATACAAGTTTACCGAACGTTGATGTTGATTTACATGGTCCGAAATTCAAAGGCCCCAAAGTCGATTTACCTGATGTTGATTTAGATCTAAAAGGACCAAAAATATCTGGACCTTCAATAGACATCAATGCACCTGATATTGATTTAAATGCTCCTGACGTTAAGGGAGGCTTAAAAGGATTCTTCAAGGGAATCGGAGGTAAGATCAAGGCACCAGATGTTCATATACCAGACGTTAGTGTTTCAGGACCAGATATTAATCTACCGAAATTTAAGGGACCGAAATTCGAAGGTCCAGATTTTAACATCAAGGGTCCAAAAGTGGATGTACCTGACGTTTCTATAGATACTAGTTTACCGAACGTTGATGTTGATTTACATGGTCCGAAATTCAAAGGCCCCAAAGTCGATTTACCTGATGTTGATTTAGATCTAAAAGGACCAAAAATATCTGGACCTTCAATAGACATCAATGCACCTGATATTGATTTAAATGCTCCTGACGTTAAGGGAGGCTTAAAAGGATTCTTCAAGGGAATTGGAGGAAAGATCAAGGCACCAGATGTTCATATACCAGACGTTAGTGTTTCAGGACCAGATATTAATCTACCGAAATTTAAGGGACCGAAATTCGAAGGTCCAGATTTTAACATCAAGGGTCCAAAAGTGGATGTACCTGACGTTTCTATAGATACTAGTTTACCGAACGTTGATGTTGATTTACATGGTCCGAAATTCAAAGGCCCCAAAGTCGATTTACCTGATGTTGATTTAGATCTAAAAGGACCAAAAATATCTGGACCTTCAATAGACATCAATGCACCTGATGTTGATTTAAATGCTCCTGACGTTAAGGGAGGCTTAAAAGGATTCTTCAAGGGAATTGGAGGAAAGATCAAGGCACCAGATGTTCATATACCAGACGTTAGTGTTTCAGGACCAGATATTAATCTACCGAAATTTAAGGGACCGAAATTCGAAGGTCCAGATTTTAACATCAAGGGTCCAAAAGTGGATGTACCTGACGTTTCTATAGATACTAGTTTACCGAACGTTGATGTTGATTTACATGGTCCGAAATTCAAAGGCCCCAAAGTCGATTTACCTGATGTTGATTTAGATCTAAAAGGACCAAAAATATCTGGACCTTCAATAGACATCAATGCAACTGATGTTGATTTAAATGCTCCTGACGTTAAGGGAGGCTTAAAAGGATTCTTCAAGGGAATCGGAGGAAAGATCAAGGCACCAGATGTTCATATACCAGACGTTAGTGTTTCAGGACCAGATATTAATCTACCGAAATTTAAGGGACCGAAATTCGAAGGTCCAGATTTTAACATCAAGGGTCCAAAAGTGGATGTACCTGACGTTTCTATAGATACTAGTTTACCGAACGTTGATGTTGATTTACATGGTCCGAAATTCAAAGGCCCCAAAGTCGATTTACCTGATGTTGATTTAGATCTAAAAGGACCAAAAATATCTGGACCTTCAATAGACATCAATGCAACTGATGTTGATTTAAATGCTCCTGACGTTAAGGGAGGCTTAAAAGGATTCTTCAAGGGAATCGGAGGAAAGATCAAGGCACCAGATGTTCATATACCAGACGTTAGTGTTTCAGGACCAGATATTAATCTACCGAAATTTAAGGGACCGAAATTCGAAGGTCCAGATTTTAACATCAAGGGTCCAAAAGTGGATGTACCTGACGTTTCTATAGATACTAGTTTACCGAACGTTGATGTTGATTTACATGGTCCGAAATTCAAAGGCCCCAAAGTCGATTTACCTGATGTTGATTTAGATCTAAAAGGACCAAAAATATCTGGACCTTCAATAGACATCAATGCACCTGATGTTGATTTAAATGCTCCTGACGTTAAGGGAGGCTTAAAAGGATTCTTCAAGGGAATCGGAGGAAAGATCAAGGCACCAGATGTTCATATACCAGACGTTAGTGTTTCAGGACCAGATATTAATCTACCGAAATTTAAGGGACCGAAATTCGAAGGTCCAGATTTTAACATCAAGGGTCCAAAAGTGGATGTACCTGACGTTTCTATAGATACTAGTTTACCGAACGTTGATGTTGATTTACATGGTCCGAAATTCAAAGGCCCCAAAGTCGATTTACCTGATGTTGATTTAGATCTAAAAGGACCAAAAATATCTGGACCTTCAATAGACATCAATGCACCTGATGTTGATTTAAATGCTCCTGACGTTAAGGGAGGCTTAAAAGGATTCTTCAAGGGAATTGGAGGAAAGATCAAGGCACCAGATGTTCATATACCAGACGTTAGTGTTTCAGGACCAGATATTAATCTACCGAAATTTAAGGGACCGAAATTCGAAGGTCCAGATTTTAACATCAAGAGTCCAAAAGTGGATGTACCTGACGTTTCTATAGATGCTAGTTTACCGAACGTTGATGTTGATTTACATGGTCCGAAATTCAAAGGCCCCAAAGTCGATTTACCTGATGTTGATTTAGATCTAAAAGGACCAAAAATATCTGGACCTTCAATAGACATCAATGCACCTGATGTTGATTTAAATGCTCCTGACGTTAAGGGAGGCTTAAAAGGATTCTTCAAGGGAATCGGAGGAAAGATCAAGGCACCAGATGTTCATATACCAGACGTTAGTGTTTCAGGACCAGATATTAATCTACCGAAATTTAAGGGACCGAAATTCGAAGGTCCAGATTTTAACATCAAGGGTCCAAAAGTGGATGTACCTGACGTTTCTATAGATACTAGTTTACCGAACGTTGATGTTGATTTACATGGTCCGAAATTCAAAGGCCCCAAAGTCGATTTACCTGATGTTGATTTAGATCTAAAAGGACCAAAAATATCTGGACCTTCAATAGACATCAATGCACCTGATGTTGATTTAAATGCTCCTGACGTTAAGGGAGGCTTAAAAGGATTCTTCAAGGGAATTGGAGGAAAGATCAAGGCACCAGATGTTCATATACCAGACGTTAGTGTTTCAGGACCAGATATTAATCTACCGAAATTTAAGGGACCGAAATTCGAAGGTCCAGATTTTAACATCAAGGGTCCAAAAGTGGATGTACCTGACGTTTCTATAGATACTAGTTTACCGAACGTTGATGTTGATTTACATGGTCCGAAATTCAAAGGCCCCAAAGTCGATTTACCTGATGTTGATTTAGATCTAAAAGGACCAAAAATATCTGGACCTTCAATAGACATCAATGCAACTGATGTTGATTTAAATGCTCCTGACGTTAAGGGAGGCTTAAAAGGATTCTTCAAGGGAATCGGAGGAAAGATCAAGGCAGCAGATGTTCATATACCAGACGTTAGTGTTTCAGGACCAGATATTAATCTACCGAAATTTAAGGGACCGAAATTCGAAGGTCCAGATTTTAACATCAAGGGTCCAAAAGTGGATGTACCTGACGTTTCTATAGATACTAGTTTACCGAACGTTGATGTTGATTTACATGGTCCGAAATTCAAAGGCCCCAAAGTCGATTTACCTGATGTTGATTTAGATCTAAAAGGACCAAAAATATCTGGACCTTCAATAGACATCAATGCACCTGATGTTGATTTAAATGCTCCTGACGTTAAGGGAGGCTTAAAAGGATTCTTCAAGGGAATCGGAGGAAAGATCAAGGCACCAGATGTTCATATACCAGACGTTAGTGTTTCAGGACCAGATATTAATCTACCGAAATTTAAGGGACCGAAATTCGAAGGTCCAGATTTTAACATCAAGGGTCCAAAAGTGGATGTACCTGACGTTTCTATAGATACTAGTTTACCGAACGTTGATGTTGATTTACATGGTCCGAAATTCAAAGGCCCCAAAGTCGATTTACCTGATGTTGATTTAGATCTAAAAGGACCAAAAATATCTGGACCTTCAATAGACATCAATGCACCTGATGTTGATTTAAATGCTCCTGACGTTAAGGGAGGCTTAAAAGGATTCTTCAAGGGAATCGGAGGAAAGATCAAGGCACCAGATGTTCATATACCAGACGTTAGTGTTTCAGGACCAGATATTAATCTACCGAAATTTAAGGGACCGAAATTCGAAGGTCCAGATTTTAACATCAAGGGTCCAAAAGTGGATGTACCTGACGTTTCTATAGATACTAGTTTACCGAACGTTGATGTTGATTTACATGGTCCGAAATTCAAAGGCCCCAAAGTCGATTTACCTGATGTTGATTTAGATCTAAAAGGACTAAAAATATCTGGACCTTCAATAGACATCAATGCACCTGATGTTGATTTAAATGCTCCTGACGTTAAGGGAGGCTTAAAAGGATTCTTCAAGGGAATTGGAGGAAAGATCAAGGCACCAGATGTTCATATACCAGACGTTAGTGTTTCAGGACCAGATATTAATCTACCGAAATTTAAGGGACCGAAATTCGAAGGTCCAGATTTTAACATCAAGGGTCCAAAAGTGGATGTACCTGACGTTTCTATAGATACTAGTTTACCGAACGTTGATGTTGATTTACATGGTCCGAAATTCAAAGGCCCCAAAGTCGATTTACCTGATGTTGATTTAGATCTAAAAGGACCAAAAATATCTGGACCTTCAATAGACATCAATGCAACTGATGTTGATTTAAATGCTCCTGACGTTAAGGGAGGCTTAAAAGGATTCTTCAAGGGAATCGGAGGAAAGATCAAGGCAGCAGATGTTCATATACCAGACGTTAGTGTTTCAGGACCAGATATTAATCTACCGAAATTTAAGGGACCGAAATTCGAAGGTCCAGATTTTAACATCAAGGGTCCAAAAGTGGATGTACCTGACGTTTCTATGGATACTAGTTTACCGAACGTTGATGTTGATTTACATGGTCCGAAATTCAAAGGCCCCAAAGTCGATTTACCTGATGTTGATTTAGATCTAAAAGGACCAAAAATATCTGGACCTTCAATAGACATCAATGCACCTGATGTTGATTTAAATGCTCCTGACGTTAAGGGAGGCTTAAAAGGATTCTTCAAGGGAATCGGAGGAAAGATCAAGGCACCAGATGTTCATATACCAGACGTTAGTGTTTCAGGACCAGATATTAATCTACCGAAATTTAAGGGACCGAAATTCGAAGGTCCAGATTTTAACATCAAGGGTCCAAAAGTGGATGTACCTGACGTTTCTATAGATACTAGTTTACCGAACGTTGATGTTGATTTACATGGTCCGAAATTCAAAGGCCCCAAAGTCGATTTACCTGATGTTGATTTAGATCTAAAAGGACCAAAAATATCTGGACCTTCAATAGACATCAATGCACCTGATATTGATTTAAATGCTCCTGACGTTAAGGGAGGCTTAAAAGGATTCTTCAAGGGAATCGGAGGTAAGATCAAGGCACCAGATGTTCATATACCAGACGTTAGTGTTTCAGGACCAGATATTAATCTACCGAAATTTAAGGGACCGAAATTCGAAGGTCCAGATTTTAACATCAAGGGTCCAAAAGTGGATGTACCTGACGTTTCTATAGATACTAGTTTACCGAACGTTGATGTTGATTTACATGGTCCGAAATTCAAAGGCCCCAAAGTCGATTTACCTGATGTTGATTTAGATCTAAAAGGACCAAAAATATCTGGACCTTCAATAGACATCAATGCACCTGATATTGATTTAAATGCTCCTGACGTTAAGGGAGGCTTAAAAGGATTCTTCAAGGGAATCGGAGGAAAGATCAAGGCACCAGATGTTCATATACCAGACGTTAGTGTTTCAGGACCAGATATTAATCTACCGAAATTTAAGGGACCGAAATTCGAAGGTCCAGATTTTAACATCAAGGGTCCAAAAGTGGATGTACCTGACGTTTCTATAGATACTAGTTTACCGAACGTTGATGTTGATTTACATGGTCCGAAATTCAAAGGCCCCAAAGTCGATTTACCTGATGTTGATTTAGATCTAAAAGGACCAAAAATATCTGGACCTTCAATAGACATCAATGCACCTGATGTTGATTTAAATGCTCCTGACGTTAAGGGAGGCTTAAAAGGATTCTTCAAGGGAATCGGAGGAAAGATCAAGGCACCAGATGTTCATATACCAGGCGTTAGTGTTTCAGGACCAGATATTAATCTACCGAAATTTAAGGGACCGAAATTCGAAGGTCCAGATTTTAACATCAAGGGTCCAAAAGTGGATGTACCTGACGTTTCAATAGATACTAGTTTACCGAACGTTGATGTTGATTTACATGGTCCGAAATTCAAAGGCCCCAAAGTCGATTTACCTGATGTTGATTTAGATCTAAAAGGACCAAAAATATCTGGACCTTCAATAGACATCAATGCACCTGATGTTGATTTAAATGCTCCTGACGTTAAGGGAGGCTTAAAAGGATTCTTCAAGGGAATCGGAGGAAAGATCAAGGCACCAGATGTTCATATACCAGACGTTAGTGTTTCAGGACCAGATATTAATCTACCGAAATTTAAGGGACCGAAATTCGAAGGTCCAGATTTTAACATCAAGGGTCCAAAAGTGGATGTACCTGACGTTTCTATAGATACTAGTTTACCGAACGTTGATGTTGATTTACATGGTCCGAAATTCAAAGGCCCCAAAGTCGATTTACCTGATGTTGATTTAGATCTAAAAGGACTAAAAATATCTGGACCTTCAATAGACATCAATGCACCTGATGTTGATTTAAATGCTCCTGACGTTAAGGGAGGCTTAAAAGGATTCTTCAAGGGAATTGGAGGAAAGATCAAGGCACCAGATGTTCATATACCAGACGTTAGTGTTTCAGGACCAGATATTAATCTACCGAAATTTAAGGGACCGAAATTCGAAGGTCCAGATTTTAACATCAAGGGTCCAAAAGTGGATGTACCTGACGTTTCTATAGATACTAGTTTACCGAACGTTGATGTTGATTTACATGGTCCGAAATTCAAAGGCCCCAAAGTCGATTTACCTGATGTTGATTTAGATCTAAAAGGACCAAAAATATCTGGACCTTCAATAGACATCAATGCAACTGATGTTGATTTAAATGCTCCTGACGTTAAGGGAGGCTTAAAAGGATTCTTCAAGGGAATCGGAGGAAAGATCAAGGCAGCAGATGTTCATATACCAGACGTTAGTGTTTCAGGACCAGATATTAATCTACCGAAATTTAAGGGACCGAAATTCGAAGGTCCAGATTTTAACATCAAGGGTCCAAAAGTGGATGTACCTGACGTTTCTATGGATACTAGTTTACCGAACGTTGATGTTGATTTACATGGTCCGAAATTCAAAGGCCCCAAAGTCGATTTACCTGATGTTGATTTAGATCTAAAAGGACCAAAAATATCTGGACCTTCAATAGACATCAATGCACCTGATGTTGATTTAAATGCTCCTGACGTTAAGGGAGGCTTAAAAGGATTCTTCAAGGGAATCGGAGGAAAGATCAAGGCACCAGATGTTCATATACCAGACGTTAGTGTTTCAGGACCAGATATTAATCTACCGAAATTTAAGGGACCGAAATTCGAAGGTCCAGATTTTAACATCAAGGGTCCAAAAGTGGATGTACCTGACGTTTCTATAGATACTAGTTTACCGAACGTTGATGTTGATTTACATGGTCCGAAATTCAAAGGCCCCAAAGTCGATTTACCTGATGTTGATTTAGATCTAAAAGGACCAAAAATATCTGGACCTTCAATAGACATCAATGCACCTGATGTTGATTTTAATGCTCCTGACGTTAAGGGAGGCTTAAAAGGATTCTTCAAGGGAATCGGAGGAAAGATCAAGGCACCAGATGTTCATATACCAGACGTTAGTGTTTCAGGACCAGATATTAATCTACCGAAATTTAAGGGACCGAAATTCGAAGGTCCAGATTTTAACATCAAGGGTCCAAAAGTGGATGTACCTGACGTTTCTATAGATACTAGTTTACCGAACGTTGATGTTGATTTACATGGTCCGAAATTCAAAGGCCCCAAAGTCGATTTACCTGATGTTGATTTAGATCTAAAAGGACCAAAAATATCTGGACCTTCAATAGACATCAATGCACCTGATGTTGATTTTAATGCTCCTGACGTTAAGGGAGGCTTAAAAGGATTCTTCAAGGGAATCGGAGGAAAGATCAAGGCACCAGATGTTCATATACCAGACGTTAGTGTTTCAGGACCAGATATTAATCTACCGAAATTTAAGGGACCGAAATTCGAAGGTCCAGATTTTAACATCAAGGGTCCAAAAGTGGATGTACCTGACGTTTCTATAGATACTAGTTTACCGAACGTTGATGTTGATTTACATGGTCCGAAATTCAAAGGCCCCAAAGTCGATTTACCTGATGTTGATTTAGATCTAAAAGGACCAAAAATATCTGGACCTTCAATAGACATCAATGCACCTGATGTTGATTTAAATGCTCCTGACGTTAAGGGAGGCTTAAAAGGATTCTTCAAGGGAATCGGAGGAAAGATCAAGGCACCAGATGTTCATATACCAGACGTTAGTGTTTCAGGACCAGATATTAATCTACCGAAATTTAAGGGACCGAAATTCGAAGGTCCAGATTTTAACATCAAGGGTCCAAAAGTGGATGTACCTGACGTTTCAATAGATACTGGTTTAATCAATCCTTCAAAATCTGTTATTAGTCCTATTTTTAATTCAATCATTCCAGATATTTATGCCGAATCCAATAATTCTTTCGATGAAGATCTAAAAGATTATTTTTATGGTATCGATTTACCTATGACCATTGTAAATCATGATTGGTATTGGTCTCCTCATAATATTGTTCATTCTTCATTAGATAAGCTTCATTTTCAAACATCTTTAGCTGCCGACAATGATTTGTTCCCATTTGGAAAGTATTTTGTTGCAAATCAATCTTCTAAACCAACGCAAATTCCTTTTTCATCCCTTAATATCGATTATGAATTTCATAAAGCTAAAATCCGTCTTGATTCTGTCGATCCTGCTTCGAACCCTCCCGGTGAAAGTTCTCCTTTAAATGAAATTTCAACGGCTTCATTCACAACCATCAAACCTTCAAAAACCACCAAACTTCGTCATCAGTCTTCATCATCCGTAAATAGGCCTGAAAAAAAATCATCATTGTTTTCAACTAAATCTTTCCGATCTTTGTCTGTTGACGGTCATCCAAAAGCCGACTCTTCTCAACCTCGGAAAGTTTTTATTCAAACTATGCCTGGTTTTGATGGACTTGGTGTTCATATCGCGTGTGATAGAAAATCACGTTGTTCTTCCTACATTTATGAAATCGAATCAAATAGTCCAGGTGCAAAGGCTGGATTGAAAGAAAAAGAATTCATTTTGGAGATTAATGATGAAGATGTTGTATTTCTTGATTTCGATCTATTAATTAAAAAAATTCAGACACTTATAAAAGAAAACAGCCTTTCACTCACAGTTGGAAACGAGAAGGCCTTTAAGAAATGGGTCAAAACTCACAAGAAAAAATGAGTTCAACTAGTATTCAACAACAGTTATCTGATTGCTTATTTTGTTATTTTTCTTCAGAATCGAACTTTTTTAATTTTCATTTCATTTTTTTCAAAATTCAGAAAATAAATAACTTTCTATTAGATTAGATTAGTTCATTTTATAAGACTGATAACTAAGACTTCAGAATGATTTTTATTTTTTTTAAATATTTCAAGTCATTAATTTTTATATAATAAGAAGTTTTTATTCATTTTTGAATATTTTACTTCTTTTATTGCAAAAAAAATTATTTAAAACTTATGTTTTAAGCTAATATTGAGCTAGTTCTCGTTTGAGCTTAGTTTAACGAGAAACGAGATATAAAACCTTGTAAAGTCTAATTTATAATTTACCATTGCTTTTTGAATCCTCTTTTTCTGATCATATGCATTTTTTTGCACGAAATGATAAAATCATAAAAGGTCTATTTTGCAGGTCTTGTTTTAAATGTAAATATAATTTTCAATATTTCAACTTAATTTGTAAATTGAAATTTGAAAAATTTATCATCCTTTATTATTGATTTTTCCTAGCTTATTAGTAATTAGTTTTCGGCTTTTTAAATAGATAATTTATAACAGAAATTGGGTTTAAAAAAAAGGTTATATTTTATTTTAATTTTAATATTACACAACAATAAATAAAATCTTAAAATTTATTTTTTTTATTTCTTTTTTTAATATTACCCTAAAAAAAATCTTAAATTGATTTATTTGAAAATAAAAATTAAACATGAATTTATTTAAAATTAACAAATTGTTTGATCTGGTCCAAATGGTATGAAAATAATGCATATTGAACTAAGATTTAAAAATTATTAAGTATACACTAAATTTTAAGATTTGAATAAATTCAAGTTAAATATTTTTTATTGAGAAAAAAAGATGAATGAAGAAAAATATTTTAGCGGAAGTTTAACGAAAAGTATTTATTCAAATAGATCTTCTGACTCAAATGAATCGAAGGCAAAATTAAATAACAATGATTTGAATCATTGTAAAGTTTATTCAGAATTTATTGAATCTCACAATATAGACGGCGATTTTCAAATAAAAAAACCGAAGTTAAATGATCAAAGTCTTGGTTCGAGTAAAATGCAATTGGTGGAAACTCAAGAGCAGAAAGAAACAAATATATCAGACAGTTTCATCGGTGTAAATTCATTCAATTGTGACAATTTTTTTGTGGAACTTGCTAATTTTGGTCTATTGATTGTCTGCTTAGAAGGAAATTCAGACTTTGCCAAGAACAATTTTTCGTTCAAAGGCCGATGTTCAATTAACCTCTTATGCGGCTGTATACAAATAAATGGATTTAAAATTGATACTACCCAAGACAAATGGCATGATATATTTTCACCAGAATCCAATTCCTATCTGACCATCATAAACAAACAGGATAAAAATTCTAATTTAATTGTACCATACCCAAAAATATTATCAAAAATACAAAATTTCTGTCAAACCGTGATCGAAAGCTCAATAGAAGAAAAAATAAGAGATTTTCTTATTAGAACTAACTTTAACAATCAAACAAGCTCTCTAGTCGCTATTCGCCCACTCAAGTCTCAGCTTTGCAGCTATATTTGTTATTTCGAAAATTGGAAGAATATCTATCAAACTAAAATAGATTCCAATGAACTTGCTAAAGATAATATATCAATGTGTAATATAATGAACAAATTTGGAATTTTTCCTATTCCAGAACAGCATTTTAATGCAATTCACCTTGAAAATGACAATGAAAAAGAAGTTGTCCGAGAAATCTTAGCCGAAAGCAAATCAAATTCAGAGGGTATCTTTCTTTCACTTTTTTTCAAAATTAGAAAAATATCTATTCTGCCAAGATTAAAAAAATATCTATTTGAAAATTAACCTTAATTAAATAAAATGCATTTTTAGGACCAATTGTTATGTCATGCGGAGGTAAAGATGTTGGAAAGTCAACGTTTCTGCGTTATTTTATAAATTCACTATTGAATGAGTAATTTATTTTCTTTTTGATTTAAAAAATTTATTTACAAAAAAATTAAGTTTTAAATATGTGGCATATATAGACTGTGATCCTGGACAATGTGAATTTACACTGGCAAGTTGTATAAGTTTATCGTTGATTACAGAACCGTTGTTTGGTAAGATTTTTCCAGTTTTGCGCAATCAAATTTTTAAACATTAAATAAAAGGACCTCCACACTCTCACATAAATCATAATGGTCCAAATAAAAAATGCTTTTTTCTGGGCTATCTTTCTCCAAATGATATTCCTGGAATGTATTTACACTACTTGAGAAAGTGTCTTCACGAATTCATTGACATAAAGTCAAGACTTGGTTTGAAAATTCCACTAGTGATCAACACAATGGGATGGAATCATGGCCTTGGCTTATGTCTTCTGAAAGAGAGCATTCTTTTATTTAAGCCATCACATGTTATACAAATTAATCATCCCATAGAGGCAAATAAAAATATGCCTATTCTGGACCTAGAATGGCTAAAAAATTACGATGGATGGCCGGCAAGCAAACGCTTTGAACAAGAAAAACAATCAGAACATGAATTTATTCAAAAAAATATATCCTATAAACTAATGACTTTAAAATCAAATGTTCCAAGCAAAAACTCCAAGTTTACGAAGCATCCACTGCAAAAAAACTTGTCACCCAAGGATCACAGAAACTTGGCCATATTAGCTTATTTTTCAAGATTGAACGAATTCGATAATTATTTTAGGCCAATTCATCACATCAGGCCGTACAGAATTTCGTGGTCAAAATTAGCTCTTCATGTAACTCATTTAAAAGTTGAATATGAACAACTTTTTAGAGTATTTAATGCATCACTGGTTTGTTTGGCAAGTGTAGACAAAAAATTTGTAATTAATTTTTTGATTTTATATCTAATTAAATATTAAAAATAAATTTAAATCATAGATAAAGTCAAAGCATGATAACCCAGATTTGCCTGGCTACTTGAATCTTTTCGAGGATGATGTGGACATCAAATGTCTAGGATTTGGTAGAATTAATTATTTAGAAATTATTATTAATTAGTGGAGTTTTAATTTTTAAAGGCATTGTGAGGGCCATAAATATCGAGAGCAGAGAATTTTACATTTTAACACCAGAGCCTCTAGATGTGCTTAATGAAGTTAATTTACTTTGCAAAGGAACACTCAATCTTCCACTAGAATTTTTCTCTGAACAAGATTGCACTGCGCCCAGTCCGTACTTGACCGTGGCTAATGAAATGCATAACTTAAGATCTAATCAAATTTCAAACGAGCCCGTCCAAAGAAAGTATTTAATTCGTCAAACAATGAGCAAAAAATTTTAAAAATTTTCAGCTTGGCTATTTTTGTGTCAAAAATTGTAATAAAATTTCCATTAAAAAGAGCATTTTAATGATAGATTTTAAAATAAATTAAAAAAAATGACGTTTTGATTTTAAATTTTGATATTGTGTTGAACAATTATATCCAATTTTCAATTGAATTATTTGGGTTAATATATAAAAAAATACCAAGTAACTTTTAGATTTTTGTTTATGGTGCGATTTTTGTCGATGCGCTTAGATAATAACAAAAAAAACCAACGCTCAAGCAAAATACTTTAGGCAAGTCTTTCAAGCAAGTGTCCTGTCAAATATGGTGGAAAAAATCTCTCTTCCTTGTAAATTCTTTTGTTAAATTGAAAATTTTTGTTAGAAATGCCAACAATTGGTGATTGATTTTTGATTAATTAAATAATATGCTTCTTTTATTTGAAAATTTAGATATTTTTGCTCCAAAATATAAACAATTTAATTTATGAGAAATTTTAAAAACTTGCATCTATCAATTTGATAAGTTTTTTGTTGTATGAAAAAACATAGTAAAAATATTTGAAATTAATTTCTTTTTAATTATGCTTACAAGAGGCTTGAGTCGCCTTGGTATGCTATAAACAAAAAAATTTTAACTTGTGATTTACTATGTAAATTTTACCTAATTAATTCTAATTTTTTTTCCATTCTGCTGTTTATTTGAAGTTTTTTTTGTTTTAATTTTTGCATTCATGGTTTATGGAATTAAATCTTATATGTTTTCCATATTAGCTGACATAATTTCAAAATTTTTTGTGGTCCAATGAGGCCTCTTCAATAAATAAATAAATAATAATAATAATTTCAAAATATTGAAACTAAGAAATAAATTTCTAGTTGCCATTTACGTCAGAGGCAAAATTTTGCTCGATATGAAGGCTTTTTAATATGAAAAAAATTCAAATAAAAGCTAGGCTACATAAAAAAATTTTATGGCAAATTATTATTTTTGTTACTTAATGCGTAAAAAAAAAAAATTGATTTTATCAAATGACTAAAATAAAGAAAGGTTTCAGAAATATGATAATTCAGAAGAGCCTTATCATTAAAAAAAAATATCAAATATTTCAGAATTATTTTCAAAATATTTTTCAGACTAGATAAATTTAATTTTATAATTCGATTTTACAATATTTTCTTTATTTAAATCGTGCGTTTTTAAAAGCGATTACATAATAAAATAAATAGTTACCATTTCACTGTTCAACCTTTTTGATTTGTTTAAATTATTTGAATTTTGCTAAAAGTTTATATTCAATAATAATTTTTCCATATAAATTATTCTAATATAAATTTTATGATTAAATCGGAGCAATAATGGTTCTCAATTTTTAGATTATTTTGAATGGCACAGGAGACAAGTAACCAAGCTGAAAAAATGCAGCAACTAGCTCTAATGATGGGGGTGAAAAATTTCGATCCGACCGTTCTGATCAAAACCGAATTTTTTCCTGATTGTCTGCAAAATTTAACTGCTCAGCAGTGTAGAGTTGTTTGCGAAGCTCTTTCTAGTCCGACTAATGCAAGCTGCGTGAACAAAAAAGGGCTTCTGGGCGGCTACACAGCCCTGCATTGGATGTGCATCAAAAACGAATATGATCTCATCGAATACTTACTGGTAAAATGTAATGCTGATGTAAATTCAACAGCTAGTTTAGGCGAAAGTTCTCTCTTCATTTGTATTAAGTAAAAATTTTAATTTTTTAGATAAAAAAAATTATTAAAAAAATTTATTAAAAATATTAAAAAGAAATTGTAATCTATATACCATTGAGCTTGTAATTAAACACGGCGCCGATTTGTCACATAGGGACATTTACAACCGGTCTCTTGTTCACTGGTGTGCTTACACAGGAAAAGTGTAAGTTAAAAATTTCAGATTTTTAAAGTAAATAGCTCAATAAAAAAATTTTATAAGTATTTTGCTTTATTATTTTGAAAAATACTATTCGATCAGTAATTTTAATGAGCTGGACCAATTTAAACAAAATGCCTTGCATATCGCATGTGCCTGCGGATTTTCGGATCTAATAATTTTTTTGATAAATCGAGGCGACATTGATTATTATCTGCAAGATTTTAATGGAAATACTTGTCTTCATATGGGTTAGTTTGACTTGAAAAATTTGAAAATTACATCCAAAAATTTTCTTTTAGCTGCAAAATGTGGACTTGCCAGAATTTGTTGGAAGTTGACCAAGCAGAATAATGGCAAATGTGCCAAACTAATTGGCGTAATGAACAACCAAAATCAAACACCGTTTGACATGATCCGAAATGAAAAAGGACAGCAGTATGATTTTTTTTTTTAAATCAAAGATGACATTTTTTTTATTTAAAATTTATTTAGACATAAAAAAATTCGAGATTGGCTCAGACTTGAGGCAAAAACAAATAAACATTTGTTAAATAGTACTTCAAATGAAAAATATTCACGAACATCTCTATTAAAAATTAAAAAAGGAACCTTTTTTTTTAATTGGAATGATAATTTTAAAATGAATCTAGATTGGTATTCGAGAATATCTGCAGTTTTCTTTATATTTAACTTGCCTTTTCTACTAAATACATTTGTCATTTATCCGAATGAAATGAGTCTTTGGAAAGGTGTTGTTGGTTATTTGTCTTTGTTTCTTTTGGTGTATGTTATGGTTCGTCAACGGCATAGATGTACGCACATAAGCGGATACCAGAATCCATTCCATGTTGGCCTCCTTTTTGCAATGTTCCTAAACAACTACTCAACATATTATATACATTTAGTAAATTGTAAGATCTTTTATTTTAGATAGGAAAAAAATAAATTTTTATTTATTTCAGACAATAATATGTATACTCTAATTGAATTGGCAAAATTGGTCTTGGCTTTTTACCAAAATTTTGTGTTTTATCGAATACTAAGAACAGATCCAGGTAAAAATGAGACATAGGCGGAATTTTCAAATTAATTTATTTTGTTTAGGAATTTGTAAAGAAAATTACAAAAAATCCGATGGAACTTCATACGAATTAAGAGACCTATTAGTGCTAAACGCCGAGGATCCCAAGGGAGGAAAAGACTCAATTGAATGGCTGACTGATCCGCCAATTTTTGCTCCAACACTCGAAAATCCAATCCCATTGCCTCAACTATATTTTTGCGAATCTTGTTTAATTGTTCAGGCAGTGCCAACTCGACACTGTAAACTTTGTGAATGTTGCATAAGTAAATTTGACCATCATTGTCTTTTTATCAGCAAATGTGTGGGCCTCAAAAATCACAGAAATTTTGTTATGCTCATAATTCTATCAATGTGCTGCTTGGGTGACTTTGTTTGGGTTGTATTGAGCTATTTTGAACTTTATAGTGAATTTTTGATGAAAGAAAATAGAGATAAAAATTTCGAAGATAGAATAGACTTGATTTATGTTCTGTTTTCTTCAGCGCCTCATATATGGTGCACTGTTTTGGCAATTACAAGTACGTTCATAACCATAATGCTAATGTTTTTACTGATGCTTCAAATCAGGTTTGTTTCACTTGGATATACGACTCAGATCAGACCACCGGCGTTTTTTGTCCAAAGCCACAAACGAATGCAAACAGCTGTTTCGGCTCTGTTGTACCGCTTGGAAAACTTATTTATATTTTTGTTCGATTCATGCGAATCTAATTTAGACCTTTATTTTAAACAGCAAAGGGAATATAACCAGACAATTTTGTCAAAGAACAGCCCCATCGCCATGGGCTATGAAGCGTACCCAAGAGACAATTTTAATAAAAATTCAAATAGCCAAAGTTTGTTGCCTAAAGAGAATCCTAATAATCAATATGAGATTGAACTGGACTGATTTTAAAAATTTAATCTTATCTAAAATATGTTTTAAATGTTAAATCACGAATTTCTGAAAATTAGCTAAGTTATCTTTTTTGCCTAACTTGAATGATTTCAGGTGTGTTTCTATTTATATTAATTGAAAATTTTTTATTAGTTTTGCTTTTTTGTTTTGTTATAAAAAAATCAATTGAAAAAAAATTAATTTTTTTAAATTTAGCTAAATAAAATTTTGTACTAGTTTTATTAAAAATTATTAAGAAATTGTATTAAGTCAAAATCGACAAAAAAAATATACCATTTTATTCAAAAAAAATATTTCCTATTATTAGTTAATAATATCTTATTGTTACCTTCTTTATGGCAATGAAAATTTCGAACATAAATCTCTTGATAAATATAAATATCTATAAAAATATTTTTTGAATCCAAAATTGGTTATGTAAATTTAATCAGCCAATACATTCAATATATCATATAATTTTTTTATGCTTACATTTTTACATATTTATATGTTTTAGCTTTGTAATATTTTTAGTGAAATATTTCAGAAAATTTTTATTTTCGATTTTCATACTAAGTTTTTTTTTTAATTTTATGAAATATTTCATAAAAATATTACAAAATATAAAAATATGAAAATGTAAAAATTGAAAATTGTTTACTTTTTTCCTATTTAGGTAATATATTTAATTTTTTAGCTTATACAATTTGATGAACCAATTTTGGGCATTTTTAGAGAAAATGTTTTTTTTTGACAAAGCTTTTTAAAAGGATCTTTTTTTCTAAATAAATATGCCTAAAGCCCGACTGGTCTCAGAATTCCATAATATTAAAACAGAAAATAAATTCTCAGGATTAATACTTGGTTTAATGATTTGTAATAAAAGGTTTCGAATATAAAAATTTTCTAAAATTTAATCAAATAGATTTTTAAAAAAGCTTTTAGCAAAAAAAATGAAAAAACGCGATAATATTTATGTTTTTATCTTTTATTAAAAAGTAAGTTTACCTTTTCAATTAATAATAGTGTTTTAAAGTAATTGCAGTTTCTGGCATTAATTTATGTGAATTAATGACTACAAAAGATTAAAATCCTTTTATAAATATTTGCTTTGGAAACCAAATTAAGAGAGCAATGTGAATGTTTAAATGTAGAGGGAAAATGTTTATAAAATTAAACAGATGTCAAGACTTTAAATTATAAAAATTTAAATTAGATATTTTGAATCGTACGTGTTAATTTGAATAACTCTATCTAGCAATATCCCCTTCTGATTAAAAATAAATATAAAAGAAAAATTTAATTTGATTTGATTAAAGAAAATGAATTTAAGACTTTCTAATTTTTGATAATGAATTTTGGCTAAGAAAATAGTTAAAAATTGAATTAAGGATATATAAAGATTTTTAGCACTGAGTCCCATTTTGTTTGAAAAAACCTCAATTATATTTGGAATTTTGATATAGCGTCGTCGTTTTGATTAATCATTGGAGTAAAGGTTAGCCTTATGGTCAAAAAAATACTTATTTGGTGGTTTAGTGGGTAAAACAACAGCTTATTGCGACTGAGAGTCTGGGTTCGAATCCTAGTCAAGTCTAATAAATGTAACGTTAGAAAAAAAAATAAATTAAGGATTTGAGCTTGTGCTTTCAGTGTTGTGCTGCTATTTGCCACCTGATTTGAGTTCATCGCCAAATTGTTACACTGGATGGTTGTAACCATTCATCTAAAAAATGGAACCTGGCATTAGAACAGCGATTATCTTCCCATGAGAACGTGTCAGGACTCGCGAGTCAAGGGGACTATAAATAATGGCGTCGAAAGACGTAAGTAACGAGTACAAAAAAACTCTGTTATAAGCAGCAATGCTTCCGCAAGCTAACCAAATACAACTTGGGTTGTTCTACAAGAGATTAGACTTGTCGCAGAAAACTACTACTAATACTAATACTTATTCTTCTGATTCTTAAGTTTATTCTTTCAAATTTTGTGAAAAATTAAAGGTTGACACTAGAAGTTTTGATATGTTTAGGAAAAAAAAAAAAAAAATTTGAAATAAGTTCTGAAATATATTTTCATAATTTATATTTTTAAAAATCTTGTTTGATTTTGTAAGAATTTTTTTATCATTAGTCATAAAATAAAGAAGTGAATAAAGTAATCTCCAATTAACAAATAGTACTTCTACAAAAAGTTCAGAATTAAGCTATTTCACTTAATTTTAGGTGAATTTTGATCAATAAAGATACATAACTCAAAATTAAAACTTATGTAAACTTACATAAAATTAATATGGTTTGTTGTCGTTAAAAAGAGTTTAATGTGGATTAATTTTATGCAAGTTTACATTAGTAAAAAAAATGAAGCTTTTGGTTAAAATAAAACAAAAAAGTACAATTAATTTTTAATTTTAATTTTATCTTTTTGAAATATAAATCATAAAATAAAATGGAATAGAATAGAAATAGAGAGTAAACTTCAAAACTGATTACACAGCGATCAAATTTTAATTATAAATTTAATTAATAAATGCAATTTTTATTTAAATATTTTATTGATTAATGATTTAAAGTTTTAGTGAAGAATTGTTACAAAATTTAACAAAAATTGTGTAATTTTAAGCAAAATTACATAGGAAAAAGTAAGAAATGACGAGCTATTTTTCTATTTTCAAGAAAAAATTAATCAAAAACTATGCCAGTCACTCCAATTCCAAAAATTCGTTCATAGCGATTTTCACCTTGTTTTTGTATTCCCTTCACAGAGAGCCTTTCAATTTTCATTTTTGTTTTCATTAATACAATTCAAAATAGAAAAATTTTCTTTAAAAATTTATTTTTAAAAAACATATTTAAAGATCTTAATCTCAAAATTAAAAAAGACTAAAGAACAACAAAATATTCATTTTCTTAAAAGTCACTATCATTATCGTCAAAGGGCACATTACGTTGAACTACTCTTCCTTTATTCTGCATGCTTTTCACATTTCCTCCGCTTATATGCAAATCTTCGTCATCTTCATCATTTGGTTCTTCATCGTCATCTTCTTCATCCTCTTCATCGTCATCATCCTCCTCGTCCTCTTCATCGTCATCATCTTCATCTTCGTTTTCAGAGTCATTTAAATCAGCGTCCATAGTTCCAAAATTCTTCTGCTGAAGCTGTTGTTTTCTAACACGTGCATTAATGGCACTCTTAGATATTCTATCTTGTTTCCTACCAGCACCCTGATCATCACTTTGATCCGAATCGGCCGAAATAAGCATTTCATCATCATCCAAAAACGGATTACCATTTCTTTCCTTCTCTTGTTCTTTTAATTTTTTATTGGCAAGCTGCATTCGACGAGCCGATTCCTCAAATTTTTCCTGTTCACTTTGATTGTACTCATCTAATTGCTGTTCCAGATAAGATTGGGTTCTAAACTTGATCAAATATTCTTCGTACAATTGTTCAAGTTCTTTTTCAAGCGCTTCATATTCATCCATGAATGCAGGTCTCACTTCTTTTAAGGTCCTCAAACGACCCATGTTTTTTTCTAAATCAGCGCGTTTTTTTTCAATTTTTTCATCTAGATTCTTTTCATCCAAATGAATGTTGTCCAGCATGGTCGCTGTTTTTTCGCCTTCACGCTGACATGCCTTAATGGCATCCCTGATTCCTTTTTCCACATCCGAAAGCTCTAGATTTCTATTAATTGTATAAGTTCTCATGTCTCTCAGATCGACCTCACGACCCAGCAAGTCAAATATGCTAGAGCCTTTCAGTGTTATCTCTGAAGCTAGTTCTCTAGCTCGCCTTAAATCGCCAATCTGAGATGATATATCGAACTGGATGTTCAAATTTCGGTCTGAATTTTCATCTTCATTTTCTTTTTCTTGATTGTATTTCAGCGCATTGTACAAAACTGAAGTCATTTTTAATAGTTCTTTTACCACGTAGCCATCGGCTTGGTAGAGTTTTTTTGTGTTGAGTTTGATGTGGGCTTTAGTGGCCATGAACTGTGCGACACTTTTAATGAACAAAATTCGGTCTGATTCGGTATCTATTTCGGTTGGTATATCTGCTGATGGATCGTAGCGTTTCACTAACCATTTTAGAAGTTCGGCTAAAAGTGGAAAGTTTGGTTGGCGAAAATTTTCGACAGATATCAAACGTGGGTAGCCCAGCACTCGGGTCATTTCACAAAAATTTTTTATGTCCCGATAAGACATTTAGAATTTTTTTTTTCAAATATTTTATTTATTAATGAATAAAAAAATTCCTATATCTACTTTACTTGAACTAAATAATTTTAGATTTTTGGTTTCTATGGCATTTTGTGGCTCATATTTTTTATTTAAAATTTTTTCGACAATTTTCAAAATTATCGTTACAATTTTATTAATAAAATATTTTACATTTAATAATAAAAATACATTTGCGTTCAACGTGTTTGGTTTTTGTTTTTTATTACAAAATGTTTAAATTAATAATTTAAGTACTAGTTTGCAATTATTTCTGAAAAATTTGTAAATTTTTTTGAAAGTTTGATACAAAGCACTCTTATTTATTAAAGTCATATTCTAAATTTAAGGGTATCCCTAAAAGACGGAACAAAAGAATAGTTTCAATTTCAGTAGATGCTAAATTGATTTTCTTTCAATTTTTCTAAGTAATTTGTCGACAATTTATAAAGGACTATCTCTCTACGATAACCATCTTAATCTGAATGTTCAAATGACCCACTGATTTATTTTAAAATTTAATCTTAATAACAATATTAAAGATGGAATAAAAAATAAATATGTTCTTTTATAGTAAAAAAAAAAACATGGTTTCAACATTACTTGAAGTCTATTTATTATTCTTATAATTGACAACAGTTGAGGTTAGTTCCACTTAGTATTGATATTGTTATTTTAATATTTTATATTATTATTTTTTTAAATTTTTTATTATTCTGCAATAATTTATTGTTTTGTGCAATATATATTATAACATATAGTAAAACCTTTCAAACTACCCTGAGGTTAAAGGCTGTTATAAGCCATAATAATAAAACTCTCTATGAATAAATCAGAGTTGTTTAAAAGTCTATTTTCAATTATAATATTCAAAAATGTTGAGGAAATTTGAAAAGTTGAAATTAAAATTGCCTATGCTAGAACATTTGTTTAAGATAAAAAAAGACGATACTATTGATTTACTTTTTTATTGATTAGTAATCTGTAAAAAAGTAATCCAAAGCCTAAGTACATGTTAGCAGAGACTGGAATTGTATCCTCAACTAACGAAAGAGATTTAGACGTAAATTTTACATCTGATGTAAATTTTGACGAACTTAATTTTTTTAGCAAATTTACCTTACTCCTAATACTACTTTATTTAATAAAAAATTAATTCTTTTTGAAAAGAATAAACGGTTTTACAATCTGCTTTCAACATTATTTTTCCAGAATCGATATGTCACAAAACAGTTTCATCCAAAAAATTTTCTATTGTTCTTAAATCTTAAATAAATTCTTTATAAAATAAAAACAAAAAATTTTTACAGATTTTACCAAAAAGTTTTCGTTGTGTGCCAATTCGTTAACTAAAATTACTGATTTTTCACCAATTTTATCAAATAAATATTAAAATGACTTATATTCCATTAAAGTACTTAATTAATTTAAAAATGTGAAAAATTTGAGCTTGTTTTATTTATGATTTTAATGAGATCTAGAAAAAATAAGAATAATATCAGTTATGCAAATTTAGGAAAACATTTTTATTTAGTAATTTTAGTTAAGAAATAATAAATGGCCAAAGTTTTCTTATCTTTTTTTTAAAATCGTATTATTCTATTATTAAAAAAAAACTATTTTTTTAAATGCTTTATTAAATTAAAAAAATATAAAATCTATCAAGTGTTGTAGAATTTCAAAATTCAATATATCATAAATAAAAAGATATTATAATGCAGAAAATAAATTAAATTAATATTGAAAATTAGGAATCATAGCAACTCGTCTTATTTGGGATATTTGTTGACCTTGAGCTCCAGGCATTGCTGCTACAAATCTCATTCTAGGCACAAAAATTCTTCTAACTGATCCGTCAGCTCCTGGTACTAATATTTGTCTTGATCTCTGATAACTCGGGGCAGGTGTTACTGGTATTGGAATAGGTCTTGCGGTAGTGTATGCACTGGTAGTTGTAACAGAAATTGGAATTGGGATCGGTCTAGTGGTATATTGTCCGGGAGCTGTTACTGGTACTGGAATGGGTCTTGTGGTATAATCAGGTCTTGCTGTAACGGGGATTGGAATAGGCACAGATCCGTAGCCTGAATCAGATCTTACGACTTGTTGCCTTTGCTGAACTAAAGGACTTCTTGCAAAAGCAATCATGTTTCTTAAATTTGATAAATTTTGACCTGATACTGAACCAATCGAAAAGTCATTGTTTGAATCATCTGAGAGATTAACTCCCAAGTTAGATTGGCTTTTAACCAAAGTAATTATTAAAATTAAATACAAGAACTTAAACATTTTTTCCTTTAAAGCTTCTTTTTTTCTTTAAATTTTTAATATTTTGAGTCTTATTTATAAGCCAAATTCTTCTCAATTTGTGTGGTTTAGTAAAATGCCTGTTTTATTAAAGATAAAAATAATAAAGCCAGGCATCCATAAACTCTGGAAATTTGTGTGTGTTTTTTTTTATTTTCAATTCGAATTAGTTAAAATTTTTAACCATTTTGCAATATTTTTTTATTTCTAGAAAATTATTTTTATACAATCTAATTGCGAATTGTACAAAAAATAACACATGGCTTTTGATTTTTGAAAACAAAAATTATTTATATTATTCATGCATTTCAAACACAAAAGTAATACAGTGGTGATTTGATAACAGTATTTTACGAAAAATTACGTAAAATATCGTAAATTAACAAAATTTTACCGCATTTTACGAAAATTAACGTAAGATCAGATAAGTGAGAGAGGTATTTTACGATGATTTTGGTAAAATTTGGTAAAATTCAAAACGACCAAAATTTTTTGAAAAAATGTCTTTTTTTTCCAAAAATCGAAAATTTATATATTTTTTTATAACTGTTTTAAGAATAACTATTAAAAATAACTTATTATTAAGTCAGTCGTCACTTTCATGATTAACTGAATTCTATAATAAATTGTTAATCAAGCTTATAATTTTATATTTAATTTTTTTATATCAAATAATTTGTTATTTTATGGAATTTAGATTTTTTAACCAAAAATAACGTTTTAAACTTTAAAATCTATATGATATTGAAGAAAAATTGATAATATGATACAAATAATTTTAATAATGATTTTTTTTTGACATTTGCAAAATCGAATGGTTAAAAAAGAACAAACTATTTAACAGTTGACAATATATGAACGAAAATTTACATTTTAATCAAAATTTTTTTAAAAATAAATTCACTTAAACTGGTATATGACCTAAAGACGTGTTCTGATACAATGTTGTTTGAATAGTAAATATCTTCAAAATCACTGCTATTTGTATGATTAACTGAATTATATACTAAATTGTTAATCAAGCTGATAATTTTATATTTAATTTTCTTATATCAAATAGTTCATTATTTTATGGAACTAAACTAAATTTAATAAAATTTTTAAAATTTTTAATGTATAATAGATAGAAATAAAGAAACGAATTCAGTTTCTATGATTCCTAAATAAAAGATTTTTACGTAAACATCCTTAAGTCCATCAAAATTTCGGGATGTCAAAAAATCAACTTTTAAAAATTGGAGAACAATGCAAAATCTTTTATTTTTGATGTCTTTGATAAAAATTAAAAAAGTGAAAAATTTACAATTTTCTAATCATAATAAAATAAAAAATAAACAGAATAGCAAATTAATTTGCTAGCAAATTTTTAGAATGTAAAATGTCATTTTCAAATAAATGATTCAGCCATTTTTATCGATACTGCTGCTAACAAATAATTTTAATTAGTTTTCTTCATCATCTTCATCGCATTCATCAATACACTCCAATATTTGGCTCTTTATTTCATCATATTCCTTCAACGCCTCATGTAATTCATTATTTACCTCTCTGAGCTCATCATTCTCTTTGTCCAAATCGGCAATCATTTTATTTAGCTAAAAAAAATAATAAATTCATGAAAATTACTTTTAAAATTTATTCAAAAAATAAATCTACTTGTTCATTTTCTTTTTCTGCTTCAACCAAAGATCTAAACCTCTTGTGAGCCAACAACTTCCAATATGGGGTTCCCTCAACATTGCTATTTAACAGCATGTCCTCGTCACTTTTGTTGCATTGGATCGAAATTTCTTTGAATTTTGTCAAGTTTTCTCTTTTGTTTTGTTTTTCTTTTACTGAAATTCTATCCGAAGCCTTTTTGTCTCCAAAATTTATATTCGGATTTTCCTTTTCCTCTTGAATTACAGAGCCAATAATTTCTTTTCGGGCAATTTTTGTCGGAGTAGTTGAAGTAGATGTGGTACGATGATTTTTGGTCGGAGTTGTTGTTATTGACGTGGAAGTCTGATTGGAACCACATATATCAGGAAGTGAAATTGAAGTTCTCTTTTTAAGACCATTGCGCACATTTGCCGAGTTTCTGCATTCATATAAACCTTTTTTGGTTTGCAATTTGGCCGATGAAGTTGCCATTCCTGCTATATCTTTACCATTGGGCGAATATTGAAGACTATTGAGAGCTCTTCTTGTTCTGACACCGTTTTCTTGGCTACTCATTTTGAAAATTGAATTAGAAATTTTTTTATTTTTATTTAGCTTTGAAAATGACTTTTTTAGTTAATGCAAATTTTCTTGTTGTTTAATTGATATTCAAAATTTGAAATTTGAATTATTATTTATACCTTGACCGTTTTCAAATTTGTTATAAGTTCATTTTTGATGTTTGAAGCTTTAAATTGAAAGCGATGAAAATCAAATGTATATTTTTTTTGTCTGAAAAATTTGTTTTTATTTTTTAAAAATAAAATTTTTTATTTTTTAAGATTTTATCAGTCTGTATTTAAATTATCATATATTTGATTGGATTGTCTTCGTAAATTTTTATATATTTGTCCATATATTTTTTTCAAATATTAGCATTGTATTTATACTAATTAAGAATCTTTTTTTTATAAGCTAGCTATCATTTGAAATAAAATATTTTTTAGAGCATATAATGAAATTAAAAAAAAAATAAAACTATTATTTTAATGTAAATTTTTAGGTTAAATTTTGTTTTAAAAATGAGATAACAGTGAAGAGTAGAACAATCAGTTTTATCTAATTTTTTTCAAGTTAAATTTTTAAACTTGATTAGATTAAAATTTAAAATTTTTGCATCACAATTATATATTTTTTTGATTTTTTAATAATTTCTGAAAAAAAATTTAATGAGATGAGTTTTCTTATTTTTAAATAGAAAGTGTTTCGCGGCTTTACTAAAACCTTGTTAAAAATGAGTCAAACATAAAAATGGACTAATTTTTATCGTAATAAAAGGAAACACTTGAAAAATTAGAAAAAGATAATTTAAACTTTAAATTATTGTAAAAAAAAATTCTAATTTAATATAATTTAAATCATTTATTTATTTTAGAAGTATAAAAAATTAACTCATGATTCTTTTATGTAATAAATTTGTTCATAATTTCGCATTAAAAAAGCGTTATATAGACTTTGGAATTTTAGTAATAAATGGTTTTCAAATTACGAATTTTAAAATTAAAAAAAAATTAATTGATTCTATCATTTTAAAAATTAAAAATCAAGAAAATTCATTTTATCATTGGAATTTTTTTTGATTCACTGAAAGTGTATATTTTTTTTAACCTTTTGATATTCAATAATTTAATTATTTAATTATTTTTTGATTGAGAAACGATATTTATAAATAAAATTAAAAAAAAATGTTGTTGATAAATACTTTATTTTTCTGGAAATTTTTTAATAATTCATAATTATTTACTTACATGTATAAATATGTTTTTATTTATGTCATTAGAAAGTTAAATTAAAACATTTAATAAACTATCGCTTTTCTCGATAAGAAAATCTGTTAAAGAATATCAAATTTAACTTATTTTTTAATTCAATTAATGGACTATTGCTTTTCTTTTACCACAAATTATAAAAAAAATACTCATTAATACAAATATAAAATTTTAAATAAAATACCCCAAATAATTTATTTGACCATAGATCGACATGTTTTTAAAATTTAAAAATAAAATTCAAAATTTAACTATTAGTTGAATTAAACACTATATACGTTAAATTTACACAAAATAAGTTAAGAATACTCCAAAAAATAAAATAAATTCTATATTTTTATTAATTAAAAAGTTTTAGCTTTTTTTCTTATATGTTTAAATTTTCTTCAGTTATGTCGTCAAAATTATTTTAATTGAAGAAAAGCAAGTAAAAAAAAATTAAACATATAGCTTTAAAATATAGGATAAAATTAAATTTAAATTTCTAAATACAGTGTTATAGGTTTCAATTTTATAAAATTAGGAAAAATTGTCAATCTAATTATTTTGAGTATTTTTTGAAAATTTTTGAGTTTTAGTATTAAATTTTGAGCTACTTTATTAAAATTCTGGAGTATCGTTATATCGGAACGGACCAGTTTTTTTAGTTTGGGATGATTTACAGTACAAAGCTGAAATAAGTTAGTAGCATGTCTCAAAATGTTTAAACAGGTTTTTGAAGATTTTAATGGTTTTTAATCTGTTTTTGATTAAATTTTTTTGCATTTTTGTTTAATTGTCTATAAACTTATTTTAGCTTTGTACTGTATCATTTTATTTGGTATATATAGCTAAGAATTCGGAAATAGCTAGAATTTTACTAGACAGAATTTTACTTTATTTTAGTAGACTTCCTGAGGAGGTGGTTAAAGCTAAGACAGTTAATGGCTTCAAAGCAGCATTAGATAGGTTTAACAGAATTGGCTGCTAAAGCTTCATACGCCTTTAAGCGGTGATGAGCTCAGATTTTCTACTTGTTAGGATTTCGCAGCAAGAACTACTAGCACTACAATTATCAAAAAAATGTAAGCGGTGTTTAATAAAAAATAAAAAAAAAGCACGGACGATTTTTGTTTTTATTTATGAAAAGTTAAAACAAAATGGTTTAAAAGAAATAGAATACAATAAAATAATCAATCGTTTAGAAAAATAAAGACCAATTTTATTAATCGCTTATAAAACAACAAAAACTGATAAAACAAACTTTGGCTGAATTCACCTCGTTTGGTTCAGTTGGTTGATTATTTTTATCAATAAAGTATCAATTTTAGCAATTTAAAAATTTCTAAATGGAAAAATAGGAACATTCTTTTATTACTGGATACATTCTTATTGATTCCATACTAAAAACAGTTAAAAGTCAAAAATTGACAGCCCAATGTAACAAACTATAAATAAAAGAAAAAATAAAACCAGAAAAAATTCATTTTGTTTTTGATATTGTTGTTGTTTAGAGATTCATCTTATAACTTAATCCAACGATTTGTACATATGATCTATTTGATCTTTGAAATAGGCCAAAAGCTCATTACGTTTCGACTTCATAGTAGGTGTTAGTAACCCATTTTCAATACTGAACAATTCATGATGCAAATGAATGTCTCTAGCCTTATCACGAAAAAATTAGTAAAAATTAAGCTCTAGTTGACCATAATAAAATTACTTGTTCGAATCCTTTCAAGCCTCCATCTTTTCCCATTTGAGTTATATCTTTGAGAATGGCTTTTTTCAATTCATTATGTTGACAAAGATCATCAAATTTAGCTTCGACATTATTTTGTTTGGCCCATTCATAAACCACTGTTTCTTCTGGAACAATTATGGACACCAAGCTGCTCTTTAAACTGTTTCCATAGATGAAAACTTGAGCCACATACTTAGATCTAACATAAATATTTTCAATTTTTTCAGGTGCAATATATTCTCCTTGTTGTAGTTTAAAAATATTTTTCACTCTGTCAACAATCTTGATGCAACCATTTTTATCCAACATTCCAATATCACCACTATGATACCATCCGTCAGCATCTAGGGCAGCTTTGGTCTTTTCTTCGTCTTTATAGTATCCCTTGAAAACGTTGTGTCCATAGATGCACACTTCTCCTCGGTTGTCTTTGCTAACTACCAAGTTCATTTCTGGAACATCTATTAATTTGTACATGCAACAAGGAAATGGCGGTCCAATGTTTCCAACAGAGGTCTCGCCAGGCAATTGGACCGAACAAGCGCCGCCAGTTTCAGTAGCTCCGTAGCCCTCAACAACAAAACAGCCAGTTACAACTCTTAAAAAGTGTAATATTTCCGGGGAAATGGGTGCTGAGCCAGTGATAATCATTTTGCAGCAGCCACCAAGACTTTCGCGAATTTTTTTGAAAGCAAAATCATAAATTCCGTCATTTCGCACTATTCCTCTGGCAACCTCTTTTTCTTTTTGGGCATAGGCCCAGTTAAAAATTGCTTTTTTAAGAGCAGAAGACTTCTCAATTTTTTCAGTAACCTAAATTACATTACGTAAATTTTGAAATTCTAAAAAGTAATAATTAAAAAAATACGCTTGAATAAATGCGATTCAGCAGTCTTGGAACTGTACAGAAAATAGTAGGCTTCAACTCTTGCAAGTCATTGATCAATTTTTTTACATCACCTTGGAAAAAGCCTATCGAGCCTCCCAGAGATGTTACGGTAGCCTAAACAGGAAATTAGTAGGAACAAAAAAATGCCGATTAAAAGGAAGAAAATTTACTTGTGCCACTCTTTCGAACATGTGAGCCAATGGCAAATAAGACAAGTATCGTTCTTGGCCATCTTTAATATCCTGCTGTCTCTTGAGTATTGAACACATGCTTGCCGAAATGGAAACAATGTTGCGATGAGTGATCAAGGCTCCTTTCGGAGTTCCAGTTGTTCCACTGGTATAGCATATGGTGGCCAAATCATCTGGTTTTGGAGGCTAGATTTAATTTTATTTTAACACAAAATAATCATTAAATCTTTAAAAAAAAAACCTACATTTGGTTGTCTGAGATTATCTTTTCCGATTTTTTTCAATTCTTCAAATGAGAGCAATCTCAAATTTAGCTCATTAGCTCTATTAAGAGCCTCATCAGTAATATTGTCTATAATTATGATATATTCAAGATTTGATTTAGAATTCATTAGATGCAATGCTTTTTCCGAATCATCACATACTACCAATTTTAATTGAGCTAAAAAATCAATGAATTAGCTCAGACAAAAAATTCCAAAAAAATTAAATCCTACTTTGAACTAGGATAAAATTTATAGCCTCTGAGCCCAAGGTGTCATAAAGTGGAACAGTGACCATTGAATAAGTATTTGACGCTATTTCAGTGAGGGACCATTCGACTCTATTTTTGGCATAAATACCAATGAATGTGTCTGATGATGGCTCTAGACCAAGATGAATAAAACCACTTCCGATTCTTTCAGCCAAAAAAGCAACTTCCGAGTACTTAAGCCATTTGTATGGATATTTTGGATCCGACTTCCAGCCCAAGTAGCTTCCGTCATCTAAGAACAAGATTTAGAAAAAAAAATGTTAACATTTTCTCCATTTACTTGATAATTCTTGGCCTTTTTTCATCAGCTCGTAAATTGTTTTACCATCATCATAATAATGAGAAATAATTTTATCATTTTCGGCCAATGCACATATTCTGGCTCCGTCAGTGCGATCCTATTTTTTTTTGAAAAATTTAAATTAAAAAATTCATCATCATAAAATTTAAGTATACTTGAATTTCTCTAGTTTGATTATTATAATCAAAGCCAGCTATGCGTTTTGGCTTAGTTGAATTGTTCATGTAGTAGTAAAGTGCACCACCGACCAAAGCGGCACCAGCTATGGCATACAATTTGCTCACATCTGGCGCACTGTCCAAAAACGAGCTGGTTACTTGATTCAATAAATTGTTGTTTTTATCATCGGAACTCATTTTTAGTTTTAAATAAATTTTTTTTATTCAACAAATACGTTTTTCACCTAAATTTATAAAGAAAATTTTGATTTGCGTCTAAGCATTAACAAAAACACCTTTGTTTTTATTTGAATCAGTAAAATAAGACCCACCAACAAAGATGTAAACAACAAAAAATGAACTTTGTCTTTAAAAAATTAGTTTAAAAAAAATTCTAGATCGTAATCTTGATCCTGATATTGATTTAATGAGAATAGATGCCAGCTTATTATGTATTGAAATTATAATATTAAACATTTTTTAAAAAGAAAAAAATTGAAAAGTGATCACCGATTTTTATCTCTAGATGTTTTATCATTTAAAATTTTGATAGTAACACGTCATCATGTAGAATGACTCAGTAAAAATTTTGCAATTACCTACGAGCAATTTAAACATTCTACTAATGATTTATTCTAATAATAAAAAAAATTATTTTTGGTATTTTTATTTATTTCTGTATACTAAAAAAAAATAAAGAAAAAATTAGAAATGCTTTCTATTTTTTTCTACATTAAAAAGTGCAAGCAAGAGCGAACAAAAATGCAAATTTTTAGCAAAACTTAATTAAAATTTGACTTGAATTTTTGAAAAAAAAATAGCTCTCACACACTAAAAACATTTCTAGATCGTAGTTATAGTGATTTTACTAAGCTTATAAATTTTGAAAAAAATTTTGGAAAAAAATAAACATCGATTAAATACTAAAATACCAATAAAGTCCTACATGAGAATATAAATTTTGATCTTCTCCACGTGGCGCTTTATCGAAAACATACTGTTTGAAAGCATGTTTTTTTTATAATCAAAAATTGATGCTTTTTAAAATAAAAAGAAGAGTCATTTTTAAATTTTGAATATGGGAGTAAAAATTTTGTAAGCGTGCAAAATTATCAACACTATTTTTAAATTACAATCCATTTTTGGTTAAATTAAGCTTAAGTAGGATAATTTTGCGCGATCATGCTTGACTTTGACCATTTTCTATCCCGACAAAAATATTATAAATATTTAGCTTGGCAAAAATAGCTTGGTTAAATACTTAAAAATATGATGAACTGACAAAAAAATTTATCTACAATCAAAATTTGAATAGGTTTGGAACGCCAAGATATCCATTTATTTTTTAACTTTCAATACGAGTCTGTTGATTAGAAAAAAAGTTAATTTATTTTGAAAAAAACAGAAAAAAAAAACTCAAAATTTATTGGGAAATTTTTTCAATTTGTTCTGGGTCCGATGCGTCCAACTTTTCGATCGGCTTGCCAAAGTGTTGCACTATCTTGTCTAAAATGTGCAGTGTGTTTGTGTCAACAAAATTTATGGCAACGCCTGACTTTCCAAAGCGACCTGTTCTACCAATTCTGTGCAAATATGTTTCGTAATCTGGCATGTTTTCATTTAATGGTAGGTCGAAGTTGATTACCAAATTTACATCGTCCACATCGATACCTCTGGCTGTGACATTGGTGGTAACAAGCATTTTGCATTTGCCCTCTCGAAATCGCTGTATGACAGCTGCTCTTTGTGTCACATCCAGCTCTCCACTCAGCAATTCACACGGCACACCATCTTCTGTCAAGCGAACCACTAAGTCTCTGGCTGTTTTGCGAGTCTGGCAAAATATTATTGATTGACCCACTGTCAATAGTCCAAATATATTAGTTAATGATCTATACTTAGTTTCAAAGCTTTCACAGCGCACATAAAATTGTTTGATATAAGAGAGGGCTTCTTGGGAACGTTTTAGACGAATTATCTGCGGATTATGGACAATTTTTTTGGCAAATTCAATCACAGGGGTCTTGTAAGTGGCCGAAAAAAGCAATACTTGACAGTCTCTTGGCAAACCTCTTGAATAAATTACTTTTTTTTCACTATTTTTTTTAATTTTTTTTAATAAAAATTACTTGACAATTCGAATGCAAATATCTTGATGTCCCTGTTGGTCAATCATTACATCTGCCTCATCCAAAACAAAAACTTTAAGTTTTTTTAAACTTAAAACATTAACTCTGGGACATGACCAATCAAATGCTGTTCCAGGTGTTCCAATAACAACCTGTTCTTTAAGTTCAATATTTCTTGGCATTCTATTACCACGAATTGCAGAGGCAATATTCAAATTTTTCATATGTTGGCCCATTTTTCTAACAACATCAGTTATTTGAGTGGCTAGTTCTAGAGTTGGAGCCAGACATAAGGCCTAAAAAATGCTTTAATTTCTCTTATTTACTAAAAGAATGTCAATGTACTTGTGGATAATTCAAATTGGTATCTATTCGCGAGAGCATGGCAAGAGAGAATGCTGCAGTTTTGCCAGTACCTGATTGGGACTGAGCGATTAGATTTTGTGGAGGATCATTTAGTATAGCTGGTAAAGCTGTTTCTTGAATTTTGGACGGCTTAGTGAATCCCATGCTGTACAGACCTTGTAAAAGGTCTGGTTTTAAGTTGAGATCTTCGAATTTTTTGCAAGAGTATAATGGAGAATCTGGATTTTGGCGCTCTATTTCTATAGCTGAGTTATCTTCTTCAAGGCGAGATCGAAGTAGTTTTTTTAACAAAGAAGCGTCAGCAGAGGCTTTTTCTACAAAATAAATATAGACAATGCTTTTAGTTAAGTTTTTTGATTATTTTTTATTTAAAAATAAATGTCCAACCTTCCTTGTCTTCTTCTTCTTGTGATTTATTAGCTATGGAAGATGTTTCCAATTGAGCTGCAACTGTATCAACTGGAGTTTCAGTATTTTCTTTACTTCCGTTATCTGTTTTTATTTCACTCATTTTAAAATATTTTATGCTGTTACTGAAATGATTATTTAAATTTTGAAATTTAAATAATTTTTGAGATTTTATTCGAAAACTTATAATAAAGAATTGCAATTTTTAATTTTAAAAAATGTAGAAAAATTTGTCTGATAAATTTAAATAAAATAAATTTTTTTTATTAATTGTATAACTCTTACACATTTAGGGTTTTACAAAACAAAAATTATTGATTTAAATAAGACGACTAAAAAAACGTTTTATTCGAAAAAAATAATGAAAAGAGTATTTCCTAAACGATGATTTTTAATAAAGAGAAAAAATTGAAAAATACAGCAATTTTTTACTATTTTAAATGTGTGTGTTTTATCATTTTTTCTATTTTTTATTATATAATATAAATATTAAATTTTATCGCTCCGTTCCAAAAAATTGTTTTCTTTTTAAAGATGTTTCCATTATAAATGAATGGGAAAAAATATTTTCTTTGGTCGCGCTTAATTTTTTATTCTGTAAAACTCCTGAAAGATTATCTAAATGCATAAATATGCACTGTAATTCATTTTGGCTAAAAATAGTTTTCTTAACTTGAAAATGTTCTTCTGTATTAAATTTTTTAGTTAAAATTACTAATTGACTGACTTTAATAATAATTTTTGAGCATGATTATTTAAATTTCATATTTTAGATCTCAAAATTCCATTTCCATTTTCTTTGGATTTTGTGAAGTTCTGTACAAAAGAACAGAACAAAATGAGAAAAATTAAATTAATTTTTTTCTAAAAGTTTTAAATTTGTTCTGTGAATGCAACACACCCAGTTGCATCGACTTTCAAAGTCTGCTAGTGATGTGCAAAATCTCTGCAAAAATCAATACGCTCCCCAGTCACAAAAAAAACGATGATTAATCGATGAAAATTGATAGATGAATCATTAATGAATTAGGAACCATTTCATCGAAATTCATCGATGAAAATTAGAATATTTCATCGAAAATAATCGATGAAAAAATATACTAATACATCGTAATTTATTTAATTTTTAAATATAATTTTTTTTTTTAATTTTTCAAATTATTTTTAAGAATAAGCATAATAATAAGCAGAAATTTTAAATACATAATTTTTTTTCCAAATTTTTTCAAAGTTTATCAACACTTTTGATTCATGAAAAACATCAATTCACTTTGTATCAATAGAAAAAATTTAATTCGCTACTATTAAGTAAATTAATTGCTTTATTGCCTTTTAACTAGACTAAAGGCAGCTAAAGTAAATTTTTGAATCAAAGAACATTGCTAGCAATCCAACTAGATATAAAATTTTTGTTAAGAGGAGATCCACTAGATACACAATTGATTAAGAATTTGCACTAATTATCGGCTTTATGTGTAGTTAGATTTCCAGAAGTATTAGATATTTAAGCTTCATATCTTTCGGCTAGTAGAGTATGTAATTCTTCTAATCTGACTGAATTTCTTACTGTTTTCCTCATTTTTACAGTATTTTAAGATTTATTCCCTTAAATATCAAAATTGATTTTTTTTAAGGTTTATCTAAAAAAATTAAAAATTAGTTTCTTGATTTTAAAACTTAAAATTAAATAAACAATTATTGATTTTTAAATAAAATAAAATAAAATAAGCGTCAATTTTTTTTATATTTTGATTATTTTGTTTTGGTCAAAAATGACCCGTCTTGGTCGTTAACGTATTTTTTTTTAATTTTGGACTGATAAGATTTAATTGCTGTTAGAAAGACTAAGTTTTCTCATGATAAAATTCAAATAACAAGAGAAGAAGGGATGGCCTATTGTTGACACAAGCCAATTAAAGAAAAAGTAAAGTCAAAATAGATACATCTATTTAGCAAAAAATTTTAAAAAAGAACCAATAATATATCACAATAAATTCAATTAGTTCATAAACTTTTTCTTGGTTTTAATCCAAAAAAAATCATTCATAATTGATGAGATAATTCAAGAATGAAATAAAGATGAAAATGTTAAGTTTTTCATGATTGGGTCATTTCCAAATGTTTTGAAGAGAATCGATGAAAATTTTCTGGTTTTAATCCAAAAACATATTTCATCTATAAAAAATGAGATGATTCATAGATGAAGCATACATGAAGTCATCGTTTTTGGCTTGACTGGGTCGTATATATTGAAATGAAATTTCTTCTAAATTGGCAGAGTTGAGCAGACTTTGATAGTTGATGCAACTAAGTATCTGCATTCACAGAACAAATTTAAAACTTAAAAAAAAATTTATTCAATTTTTTATTATCTTGTTATGTTCTTTTATATTTTTTGTACTAAATTTCACCTTTTCTATGTGTTAAGATAAGCTTCAAATAAAATAGTATCATCAAAAAATAATATTTGATCAAATAATTAATTAAAAAAATGTTGAGTTAATTATCAAAATTTCTCTTTTGGTCCATTAAATTTTAATTTAAAAATGAACTTTAAATTAGTTGATTAAATTAATTAAGTTAATAATTTAATTATAAAATAAATCAATTTAATAAAAAAAAAGTTTATTTGATCCTACAGTTATTTGCCCAGTCAAAAAAATTTTAGAGACTTTTTAAAGGTTCTTTAAAGGTTTCACTTTTTCTTTAAAAATTCTTTAAAGAATTGTCTTTAGAAATTCAGTATTTATTCTTTTATTTTTATCCTTAAAGATAATTATTTAAAAAACTATAAATATGGAAATATTGATACAAGCAATGACTGTCATTTGTTAAAATTTATTTTTTATTTTAGCCTAAAATATGATAGTTTTGGTAAAAGGTTTTGTGAAATTAAGTGCAAAAATTTAAAATAGAAAAGAACAAGATGATAAAAATCCCATTAATTTGTTTGGAACGAGTTGAAAAGGGAAATCTCAGAAAAATTTTTTTGTTAAAATAAAAAAGAAATTTTAGGAAAATAGTTGAATTCAAAAAACTTTCAACAGCTGAAAAGTGTAACAATTATATAGAACACTTTTAAAAAAATTAAATTATTACTTAATTATTAAATTTATCAATTTATTTAGCCAAAAATAGGTTAAAGATGTGGTAATGAGTAGAAATGCTAGATGATCAGGCTGTGAAACACATTTAATATCAAACAGAAAAATTATTTTTTGAATTTTAATTTAGAATTACTACTTAGAATATTTAATGATAAATTAGAATTAATGATTTAAGATTGTGAATTATTTTTACAACATTTTACCATTTCTTACAACGACTATTAGATTTATGCAAAAAATCACCAAAATTTACAAATAATGTAATAAATTAAAAGATTTTGTAAGAAATAATTCTAAAAATTTTTTCGATTTGAAAATAATTAAAATTTATTAAAAATCAAAAAAAATAGCAAAATTGTCAATTTTTTTTGCCAAAATTGAACGTTTCTCACAGATATTAATGCAATTTCACGTTATCTTTCGTAAGATTACGAAAAAACCTTATAAAATAAAAGCACTGTATATTATATTTATTTTATTTACTTTAAATTTATCTTTTTTTAATTTTTCTAGATTTTTTTATTTTTTGCTCAGAATTAGATTTAGCTTGGTACAGGCATACAAATTAATAAAAATCATTTTTTACCTTTAAATAAAGCTGCAAATATATTTGCAAAATTTATTTATACTAAAAGGACCTATATTTTTTGCATTTAAAATCAAGGAATTGTGTTGATTCAAAAAAAACTTAGCATTAGTCAACATTTATTTTTACAAAATTTAGATCAATATTTTATAAACAAATTTTAAATGAATATTTCAATGATTTATCTAAGAATAAAATACATTTAAAATCATCAAATTAGAATTAAAGCAAATGTAAACTTTCGTTGTCATAGAAATCTGAATTTAATATTTATAATTAATCAAAATTTTATTATTTATCATCAAAAATTTTAATTCGGTAAGTTATCAATACTAAAATGAGCACTCAAAAGATCCAAGGTGGAGGATTATGGAATAGCACTCGACCAAATATTTCGAACGAGACTCAAAATTTAATCAAAGGTATCGTTAAGATAAATTTATCTTTACAGACTTGAATTCAAGTTTATTTTTGATAGTTATGATGCAAGAGTCGAAGCTGACCAATTTTCAAAAAAGAACTCTAGGCGATCATATGAAAAGTAAAAAATTTGATTTTAAATTCCAAAAATATTAATTTTAATATTTAGCTGGAAAAAGTTTGCCTACCAAAGTCGGTCCAACATCGATGATTAAAGAAAAGAGACCCGAAAAACAGCCAAAACAGGAAAAAAAAATTGTGGATCCGAGGTACAAAGTAGATCATGGTTATCACTGGAAATTTTTCTAATTTTTTTTTTCAAGAGAATGCAAAATAGGTTTACGGCAATATGAAGATATTGTAAAATCAGGTGCATACGACAAATCAGATTTTAAACCTACAATTCGAAGTTTGTCTTTTGACAGAAATTTTTGATTGAATTTTAATTTTAGTTTTTAAGAGCCTATTACTGATGAAGACAAAGAAAAATTATCCAAAATTATGGCATATGGAAAAGATGCTTCAAATTGGCCAAAGATAAAAAGTATACCTGATTACGATGAGGATACTTATGAAAGTGAACCAGAGAAAGACCGTTTTGATGAATGTATGTAATTAATTGCTCATTAAGTGAGATCAAATTAAAATTAAATTTTTTTTAGTGCAGGAAGAAATTCAGGAAAGAGCTGAGTTTTTAGATGCTATGACCAAACTTGGAAAGCGAAAACAGTATCAAGCAATCATAATGACTGAGATATCTCAAAAAATTAGGGAAATGGAACTTCTCGATAAATCAAGAACAAAAGAGCTTGAAGAACTAAAAAAATTGAAAAATAGTTTATGAGTCTAACACTTGTTTGTTTTTGTTTGATTATATAAAATTAATTTTCATCATTTTTAAGAAATTTAAATAAATTTTATTATAAGATATTATAGACAAAGTTAAAGTAAGGTGTTGTGCCATTCAGCACAAATGGGACAGAGATAATTTCTTTTTTTGAAAAATTTTAACATAATACAACACTAAAAATGCTTTTTTTCGTGTGTTAAAAAATTTAAACATCAATTAGAATTAAGTTTGATTTTATTTTTAAAAAAGGATTAGATTTTATTATAGATAAAAAGGCTGCTACATTTTTATGTAACACTTTTTTTTTAAATCTTTTTATTTTTAAAAATTAATAAAATAATCTGTCCAATTTGAAGAATTGCACAAAGCCTTGAAATAAGGATATTCTTATTCTATTTTATAATTATATCATTATGGTCGAAGCAAAAATGTCTTAGTAGCTCAAAAGCAAAAAAAATATTGTGTTTTAAAATTTATTAAATTTGTTATTATTTAAGAAATAATTATAAAACTTCGAATTTTTAAAAAAAAAAACTAATTGATATATTTCAAAAATGGAAAATAAAATATTTTTGTTATTTTAAATCTTTTTATTTTAATTTTTAATGACTATTAAAAATTGAATAAATTTTTTATATTTTATTAGGATTATGTGAAAGTGTAAAGTTAAAATTTGATTGTAATTTTCAAATCTATCTAAAATTTTTTTACTCAAGTCTTTTTTTAAAAAATTACTTACAAACTTGATTAAATAAACCCATAAATTTCTGAAATCTATTACTCTTGACAAAAAAAAAATCTTGAATCAAAAATAAAGAATAATTAAAACACAAATAATCCATTGATATAACAAAAGTAATGTTGTTGATCTTTTAGAACCCATAAAAAAGACAAAATCAAAAATCACATTTGGGTCCTTGTCAAGTTGGAACACTTTTTCTTGCTTCAACAAACATCATAATTTACAATTAAAAACTGAACAATTTTAAAACAAATTCTTAATCGGCTTATTTCACAGGGTTTCCTAAATATACAATTAGAAATTTAGATTTTCAGATGACGAAAACTTCGGTTTTTTTCTCGAATTGGACCTTTTTTTTCTAGATTTATGTTGACTTTCGTCGTCATTGGATGCATCATCTGATGTAGAAAATTCTCGATAATCGGCTTTGCGAGCCCGTTTAGAAGATCTAGTTGAATATGATGAGGCTGTTTTAGTAAGGGTGCTTTTTTTATTCCTAGACAAAAAAGTTTCATTATTTTCTTTATTGTCATTGGATCGACACGACCTAACTGGTCGTTTGGACACGGAATTTTTGTCATTGGAACGAGTCTTTTTGGCCTTCTTGAATTTTTTTCTATTCTTTTTTGAGCTGTTTATTTCATTTTGGTTAAAACTGTCATCGTCAAAATCTTCATCTTCTTCTTGATTTAAACTAGAAGCGTCGCTCTTATCTTCATCTTCATAAAAATCATCATTATTTTTTTTTTTGCTTCTACCATTCATACGAGCTCGATTGGTATCATTCTCTTCATATTCTTCAGTATCACTAGAAACATTTGTATCATCATCATCTGATTGAATAGCTTTTTTTCCTCTAGTTCTCTTGTTTTTGCTAACCGCATGATCGCTATTAGACATGGCCGTATTTGATTCACTTTTTGTGAGCCTAGTCTTTTTGCTAGTGTCAGATTTAAAATTGGACGTACTTGGCTTGCACTCAATTGATTCTGACGCTTCAGCCTTGGGAAACTTATTCGAAAAGTTTGTAGCCTCATTTCGAGTCAATTTAGAATTTGAATTTATCTTAGATTCTTCATCGATATAATCATCATTTAAGTCATATTCAATATTATCCATTAATGCCATCTGAGTTTCTTCATCCATGTATCTATTCAGCACGTCAGTTGAAAAATTGTCTTCTGTATCATCTGTTCCGCTATGATTACTGTTTTCATTGTAAATTGGAATTGAATTGGCTTTAAAATAAATTTATTTATATTTTTTAGCATCAGTTAATGCAAATTCTGGCGATATAATTATAAAAAAAATATAATTTAATATAGAAAGCAAACAAATTTACTTAGTAAAAAATTAAAATTTTTAAACACTTTATTAATTAATGGACCAAATTTTGGATTTTTTTTCATTATTTTATTAAATTTTAAAAATTTGAAATTTTAATTTTAAATTTTAAAAATGATTTTCTCTTTAATTTGAACAAAAATATTCCAGAATTGAGAAATAAAAGTCAATGATAAATGAAAATAGTTCATCGTTGAAAATAATGAAATGTTCATCAATAATAAAAATTTTGTATTGTTGGAATAAAGATTAAGAAAAGTTTCATGATAAAATACAAATTCTAATTTTTGATTGAATTTTGACAAAATTGAATTTAATTCGATATTTGCTTACAGAAACGAATAAAATAAAATTTTCCCGTCAATTAATGATGACTTTTTTAGGCTAGATGAAGTTTAATTAAGTTGAGTTAAGTTGCCTTTTTTTGAGAACTCAATTTATATGAAAGAAAAGTGTAAGAGCAAATATTAAGTTGAGTGTAAATTTATAAATAAAAAAATAGAATATTACTCAATTAAAAATAATAGAAATATTTTGTAAATAAATTATAATTTTTATAATATTTAAAAAGGTAAAACGGAAGCTATTTTATTTTTTTCAATAAATTTTAAATTTTTAAAATCGATTTATTTTCGAATATAAAAATAAACTTACAGTTTAGAGAATTTATTTTTCTGTTTGAAGAAGACCTTGTTGCGTATCCACTTGTTGACGGACCAACACATTCTTCGCTATTACTTTTATTTATTGTTTCACAATTTTCTGTTTTAATGTTGCTCGCATTTTTAAACAATTTTCCAAAATTATTCTCTCCTTCGAAGTAGTTTACTTGTTGATGTGTTCTCCTTGATTGAAAAAAAAATTATAAAAATTATACTTTTTTGACATAAATTTTTTTTTTTTTGTTTGCATCACAAAAAATAAAATTGATATCATATTTTTTAGAACCAAATATTAAATAAATATTTTTTTAATTTTTGACATTAGAAAATTAATTTTTTGGGTATCACTTTAAAATGAAGCCGTGGTTTCACAAATTTTTGGATAATTCACGTAAAATCTCAAAAAAAGAAAAACAAAAATTTTCTTATCTTTCACTTTTAGAATTCTATTTTTTTACAGCTCTGTGAATTTTAGAACTAAAGAATTCGCTTCTATTTAAATGAGTTTTTATTAAAAAAAAAAGCGGTGCCAAAACATTGCCAATTTTTTTTCTTTAAGATTTTTATTAATATCAATTAAAATATACCAATAAAAAGAGATATTTTAAAGTTTTATATTTGAAATTAAAAAAACATAACATGTCAACTGAAAGCTTAGGAAAAAATTATTCCTTCTCTCTTTTGTAAAATAAAAATTTCATTTTGTATTTTGGTCTTTTAATCTTAATCTAAAACTTCTGAAAACAAAAAATGTTTTAGGGAGTAATGAATATAATTTAAATCGAAATGAATCAATTTCTCTTACAAATTTAAAGTCAAAATTTTTAGGCGGCTTGAAAAAATATTAAAATTCAAAGTCAAAATTTTTAGGTGGCTTGAAAAAAGTAAAATTCAAAGTCAAAATTTTTAGGCGGCTTGAAAAAATATTAAAATTTAAATTCAAAGTTTTGAGGTGACTTGAAAAAAGTAAAATTCAAAGTCAAAATTTTTAGGCGGCTTGAAAAAATATTAAAATTCAAAGTCAAAATTTTTAGGCGGCTTGAAAAAATATTAAAATTTAAATTCAAAATTTTGAGGTGACATGAAAAAAGTAAAATTTAAATTCAAAATTTTGAGGTGGCTTGAAAAAAGTAAAATTTAAATTCAAAATTTTGAGGTGACTTGAAAAAAGTAATATTTAAATTCAAAATTTTGAGGTGACTTGAAAAAAGTAAAATTTAAATTCAAAGTTTTGAGGTGACTTGAAAAAAGTAAAATTTAAATTCAAAATTTTTGATTTTTGAGTTTTGACTAACTCTAAAAAATTGACAATATTCCTAAACAGCAATTTTTTTTCTAAATTTAGAAGATTTTTCATGTTATTCTTTAAGTTGAATAATGGCCAAAAATGTTGACCCAAACCATCACCAGTGTATTTTATTGTCAATTTACCTTGATCTATTAGATCTCAATTTTTCTTGCTCAGCCGCTTCAAATCTCTTGCGCATTTCGCTCAACCTTTCCTCGCAAAGAGACTCCAAACGAAGCGTCATGCTGTAAATGGCCGACCTCTTGTTGGTATTGTACGCCTTCGAATTTCTGATCAACAATTTACAATCTTTTTCGAACAAATCAAAGTCACTATTGTATATGTTGTAAGTAAGTCTATTCTTGATAATGGAAAAGTCAATGGGCTTCTTGATCACCTCGCCATAGTCCGGATAGATCGCTGTGTCAACACTTTGTCTAAAGGGACCCGAGTCCGGGTGTCTGATGATGTGTTTGAGCAATTTTTTGGCCTCGTCCCTCCACGAAAAGGCGCCATTGGAGCTGTGCTCGTGTTCGCCACCGCCCTGGTTGCTCTCCTCCGCAGCCTGATGCCTGCTCCTCAAATTAAACCTCAAATTGCCGGTGGCCGACTGAGGGTCGGCGCGCGGCCGCCTCGAACTGCGTCGCGCGGCGCTCGGGCTCGCCTGGGTCTCGTTCAAGCTCGAGTCCTTGCACAAACGTTTGTAGATGGGTCGCGGATTGGTGCAGTCCGCGTCCAAAACAAACTCGACCAGAACCTGAGTGAGCAGACTGGCCTGTTTGCAGATGGTGCTGTCCGGTTCGTTGAACTCGTGCGCGTCCTCCTCTATTTTGCGTATGTCCCACTCGATGGCCTCCACACGCCGATAGTACCGGTTGGCCACCCGTTCTCTAATCGTGTTCAAATCGATGGGATAGCCGATGACCATGGCGTAGTGCGGAAACGCTATTAAATCGACGGGCAGATTGAACGGCTCGGCGATCGACAACTCGCGGATTATTTCGATGCCGCTCAGTATTCTGTCGCACTGAGAGTCGCGGTCCAGGCCGTGCCACTCGTGGGCGCTCGGCTCGTACAGCAGAACGGCGGACGCGTCCTCGTCCCGGCCCACTTCTTCCAAATCCCAAGGACTCAACGCGTCATGATCGCCGCTGTCCCACACGATCGAAAAACACTGAAACTCGCTGTGCGGATACTGGTCGTGAAAGGGCTTGTGCGCCTCGATCGTTCCGTAATACCACGAGTCGTCTATGTAGCTGCGGAACGAGTCGTTTGGCCGCCACTTTTTTTGCAGCGATTTTTCATAGTGTTGTCGCAGTATGACAAAATCGGCCACGCCCGCCATATCGTGGTACTTTAACGTGAGCTTTTGTCCGCTCAAATGACCAGTGTGACCATCAATCACGTTCAATTTGAGGCAGACAAGCCGCGGCGGCTTTATCTCTATTTGTATGCTCGTTATTTTGCACAGCTCTTTCACTTGACACTTGTTGCTAGGCAACGTGTGCTCGTCGATTTGGTACAAATTTTTTTCGCGCACCGCCTCCACATACAGCTCGTGGCCTTGACGAAAATAGACCACTTCGTCGCCGATTTGCGGCACGTACGGTGTCTTGCGCGGCCTCACACTACTCAACCACTCTGACGCGACACACTCCGCCGTCACTTCGCCCACACTCGCTTTTTTGCTCCAGCCGGCCTTTTTTTGACCACCGGTCACTTGAGCACACCGCGTTTTTTTCGCCGATTTTTTCGCCTTTCTCGGCGACTTGTTCACCGCCGCCTTGCTAGTACACGGCCTGTCCACACTCTCACTCATTTCGCTCATTTCTTCGTCGTCCTCTTCGTCGTCCTCGTCGTCGCTAGGCAACTTGTTCACCTTTTTGGCCAGAGAGGTCTTGGTGGCGTCGTCCGATCGGCTGGCATGTTCGGCCATTTCGTCGTCGTCCAGCACCCTTAGCACGCGTTTTTTTGTCTTCCTCTTTTTTCTGGAGGGACGTGCGTTCTCCCACTCGGAGTTGTCAGTGGCCGCCGAGCTCTCGCTGGACAACGGGCTTTGATCGGCGTATTCGACGCGTCTACTCGGCCGCACACGCTCCCGGTCGTCGTGTACATCGTCGTCGTCCACTTGAATGAACTGTTCGTCCGCCGAGTCGTCGTCGTGGACGGCGCGGCCCTTTTTGCCCGCTTTATTGCGTCCTCGCTTCGCACAGTTGTCCTTGCTGTTCTCGTCGCGGTAAATGTACACGGAGCCTTTTTGGCTGAGTTCCACTTCTTTGAATCCGCGGTTGTAGTCGTATTTTTCGCGGTCGAATCTGTGGCGACGCGTGGTCTCGGTGGCACGCCGCTCCGCACTCGTCAACGGGTTTATGAGACTCTTGAGCCAGGCGCTGTTGCGGACTGTGTCGGCGAGCGGTTGGTCCGCCTCTCGGTCGCCGATTATTTCCGACAGGCCGTTTTCGTTGGTTATTATGTGAGGCACGAGCTGGGAGTCGGTGAGGTTTTCGCGGCCGGGAACCAAACGCTGCAGCTGCGAGTCGTACGGGTTGCCGTCGGCGTCGACTAGAAAGGGCGGCGGCATGAGATGGGGCGGCGCCTGGGTCTGCTCGTCCAGCACGAAGCCGTTGAGGTCGCGCATCAAAGGACGGTAGTCGGTGTGAAAAAATAGCTGGTCGGGCACTTGTTTGTAGTGGTCGGCGAGGCCGAATGAGAATATGGTGAGGTTGCCGTGCGAGTCGGTAGAGGCGAACATGTCCGAGGTGCACGACCATTTGGTGTCGAATAGGCAGCCGTGGCCCTCGTTTTCTATTCGGTTGTAGAATTTTTTTATCATGGTGCCGCTGAGAATGTTCCAGATGATGACGTTGCCGTCGTGGCCAGCGCTCAGCAGCACTCGCGGGTCTTTCGGGTGGCTCTCCAGCACGAATATTTCGTTTGAGTGAGAGGTGAGCTCGTGGACGAGTTGGGCGTCCGATGAGTTCCACACTTTGATCATGAAGTTGTTCTGGGCTGTTATTACCAAAGAGTCGTCGCAGTTCCATGCCACCATTGTCACGCTGTGTTTTTTGTTCAGCATGTCTGATATTTCGCTAAGGTCCGATCTTGGCAACAGGGAAATAAATTTTTTTTTTTTTAACTTTTGACAATAAATATTTGTAAATTTAAATTTTTTTGTTTTGATTTTTTGAAAAGCAATTAGACTTTATTTAACAGCCTAAGGTATCCGTACTCAGTTATTAATAATAAGTTATTATTAGTAATTAATTTAATATTTTAAATAAATATTTTTTTTTTCTCCAAAATCAAAGTCAACTTTGAGTTTTGTTTTGGCAAATTTCATAGTAAAAGAATGTATTTGATTTTTTTGATGAATTAAAGTCACTAAAATTCAAGTCCAAATCCGGATTCAAAAAAAAATACTTAAAGTCTTGGCTTGGACTTGAGTTTAGACTTGTGAATTTTAAAACAACTCTGGTGTACTTTAATTTATTCTGGTTTAAAAAAAATAAAATTTCTAATAATATTATTGAGGTCCTTTAATAGAGTAACTGAAACACTTAGCCTGTAAGCGGGTTTTGTGAATTTTAAATACAAATTGAACAAAAATTCTTCATTTTTTGATTTATTAAAATTAAGTTTAATAAAAAATACTAGAAAAAATACTGCAACATAGTGCAACATACTTCGTTACACCATTTTTACCTAGAATAAAATTTTTACTTTCGTTTTTTAGTAAATCACACCAATAATCTATTTAAATCTTAATAATTATTTATTTTTTGTCATTTTTATTTTAATAATAAATAGAAAATTATTATTGGTTAAAAAGCTGCAGCAATGTATCTTGCAGTATTTTTTCTAATATTTTTTATTAACTTTAATTTTAATTTAGTAAAAAATGAAGATTTTTTGTTCAATTTATATTTGAAATTCCCAATACCCTATGAGGGTAATTCAAAAAATTAATATAAAAAAAATAATAATTTACAAGAGTCATCAATTTAAAGTAAAGTCCAGAATTGAATTTTTTTTCATTTTTTTGAATCCGTATTTGTACTTTATTAATTTAAGTGACTTTCATTCATTAATCATAATCACGGCCACATAAATTTTTTGCCATTCCAGGTAGCTATAGTGGCGTTCACGTTTAAATCAAAGTCACAAAAATTTAAGTCCATATCTAGATTCAAAAAAAAATTTAAGTTCGGACTTGGACTTGACTTAAGACTCTTAAACTACTTTAAAGCAAAATATAAAAAAGGTGAATTTACTAGATAAAATGTATTTAATATATTTACTTTATAAAAATATTTGTAATAAATATAACACCTAGATAAAATAATTAGCTAATATAATAAAAATATTTATTCAATGAGAACGTTAATTCAAAAATTAGCTACTCCGAGTAGCTAATTTTTGAAATGAAATAAGGGCCTAATTTTTCATTTCATTTCATTCTAAATTGAGTAACGGGTACGTTACGTGTGTTAAATAGATGGAATGGCTGTTGCTTAAGTTCCTATCAAGACAATAGTTTAAAATGTTGGATATGTTTTTTTTGTTTAGTTTAAGGCTATCTTTTGAAAATTCAATTTTATAAAATTTTGCTTAAAGTCAATTTTAGCTTAGTTTGGGATTTAGAACTTGGATTTTAGACCAACTCTTTTTGTTTTTTTCATTTTTTTTACTTTATTGAAAAATCTGAAAGGGCTTTATGAAATTCAACCCAATTTAAACAAAAACGTAAACCTTTTTAAAAAAAAATAAAATTTAGGATTAAAAATTCTCAAAAATAATTGTAACTTATTGCATCATCCTGATCTATCTTTTCTTACTTAAATATAAACTTAAAATTCTATTTTAAATGATACAAATCAATAATAAAATAGAAATTTATTGATGAAAATTTATAAAATTTTTGGTCCATGAAAAAATTTATTCTTGGTTAAAAAGTGCAATTTTCTGTGATACAGTAATTTTTCAAGAATTTTTATTTTATCTTTAATTTAAATTGTTATTCAAAAAAAATTATTTATTTAGGCAACTTGAAGTTCATGATCATGATCAAATGATCCAAATTTAATAGATTATAATCTTAATAAAAATTGTTCAAATTATTTTTTTTTAATATTTTTTAAATTAAACACAAGTTGCTTACTATTTTAATTGAAAAAAAAAACAAATCTTTTTATTCTGATTGATTTTTAATTGATTTTTCTAAAATCTTTATTTGAAAAGTTTAAAGAAATATTTAAAATCCATATTTAGGTATCCAAATTATGGCTTTAAATGATATTTTAGTACTAATAAAAATATATTACGACGAAACAAAGTTAAGTTTTGTCTTGCATAATTTCAAAATTATTGATTAAGATTTTAATTTACTTTCGATAAAAATTCATATAATTTTCTATCTAAGCATAGATTAAACAAATCATGTTTAATGAAATTTAGTAACTTTTTATTAAAAATTGATAAATAAAACCTTTTTATTTAAATCAAAAACTAAAAATTTTGATTTGAAATTTAAATTCGATCATGAACTTCAATTTGCCTTTATTTTAATTAATAACCTTACGCCTAAACATTAGGTTGGCTTTTTTTTCATCAAAAGCGAGAAAATGAGCCTCTATTAGAATTATGGTTCAATAAACGGGAAAGGTAAGAAAAATAGTTGTTCAAAGTTTGGAAAATCAAATATAGTTATAAAGTAAAGGTCTAAAGCCGAGAAAAGTTTGGAACGAAATAACAGAACTTAAAACAGCAATTTTTTTTAGAATAAATATTTAACAATTGAGCACTAATTTTTAAGCTTTTAAATTCAATTTTAAATAAAAATTGTTCGTTTGATTGTTGTAGCACTGTAGTTAAATAATTTTTTATCTAATTTTCAATAAAGTATTTTAAGATATTCCTTGTCAAAAGTTATTTTTTTCATTTTTTTTACTTTTCCAGTGTTTTGGATCCATCAATGAGAATATTTTTGAGTTCATGGGCTTCAAAGCTCCAAATTTTGGCCGTGCCATCTTTGCTTCCACTCAAAAATCTAGCTGATGTATTGGCAAATTGAATGCTGTCAACCCAGTTAGTGTGTGATTCAATCTCGCAGATTTTAGTCGGTTCTCCGTTCTCAAAAGAATAAACTCTTATTGCATAATCATTGCTTCCGGCTGCAAGAAATAGACCTCCTTTTGTAAAATTATTTATTTAAAAAAATTAATAAAAAATTTTAAATATTTTTTTGTTTTACCTGGACTAAATGACAGACAAAGCATTTGACTTCCAGGTCTCGACTTTTCAATAAATCGTTTCGGCTTGGGACTAAATATTTTTTTATTTTTTTGTCTGAAAAAAAACAATAAATTAAATAAATTTATTTTACTTGAACTCTAAGGTCTCAGAATTCCAATTCCAAAAGCACATTACTCCATCACTGCCTGATGAAGCAAGCCAACGAGTAGATCCACAACAATAAGGTGAAAACTTGCATTAAAATGAAATATTTAATTAAAAATGAATTGGAATCAAACAAATAAAAAAATTTCAAAATAATTTTTCAATAATTCGTCAGAAAAACATTACTATTCAACCAAATCAATAACGATAAAACATTTATTTAAAATTTCAAATTTTTCCAAAATTTAAGATTTTAATGGCTTTAAGATGATATTTTTGAAACTGATAATAGTAATAATTAATTAATATATTTTTTTATTTTGTTATTTTTACAATTTTTTTATTTGGTTTTATCTTTGTTTTGTTCTTTTAGATAATTTTATTTCAAAAGATTTTAAAAAAGAAGCTTATAATAAAATAAGATAGCTGTCGGTGTCTGAAAATTTTGTGAAAATAGTTATTAACGCTTAGTTTTAATTATTTATTTATTTATTTTATTTATTTATACAATGAACGCCTTGTAGGCGATATAAAAAAAAATAAAAATAAATTTAAGATAAAAAAAAAGAGTAGCATCCGATAATTTTAAATTTAAATGTTAATTTTTATAACTTTCCTTTAATTTCAATAATTATTATTCCTTTTTTTTTCAATTTTCTTTTCTCTTCGTTTTTTTTTTTTTTGTTAAATTTCTTCTATGTAGAATTATGTAGAAAAAAATAAATGAAAATAATCAAAAAGGTATGATGATTAATTAAATTTAAAGGTAAAATTACTTATCATATCGTCAAAGTCGATGCCTAGAAATTTATTAATTTAAAAAAAAATATATAAATAAGAATAAAAATAAGTCAGAAAATCTCTTCTTTTTTACTAGCTTAAGCAGTTAGTTGGCCACTTTATTCCATAAATATAATGTTTTTATTTCTTATATTTTTATCAATTATGAGATACTTTTTTTAAATAAAAAGTCAAAAAATATAAAATTGTGACAAATTACTTGACACATTTTTATGTTATTATTTTGAAAAACACTTAATTTGAAAATTAAAATCTATTTACTTCAATTGAGGTGACCATGGATGTATGAGATTGTAATATTGATTTGCATTCGGTGGTTTTCAGACTCCAGATTCTTAGAGTTTTGTCACAACTACCAGAAGCTAAAAGTGTATTTTCAAAATTGATATCTATATCACTAATTTCTTTTTCATGTCCCCTAAATGTGGCCAATAAACGACCATCATAAGCACTCCAAGCTTTTATCAGATTGTCATCTGCACCAGTTAAAATGTAGCGGCCAGTGCGGTCGAAGCAAATACAATAGACTGCGGACAAATGTCCGAAAATTCTCTTTTGCATCATCACGGACCGATAATGGTCTGGTTGGATAAAGCCGGTTGACAATTCCCTACCATCTATTTGACGCTTAAACAAATTCATTATTAAATTGACCCCGCTATTTTTTGATTTGGTTGAATGGTTAGAATAATTTTTGTTTGGGCAGTATTTGAGGTAAAAATCTCTTGGCATCGCGTCAAGATTCGAATTTTTGTTCGAGTTTGCTTCCTGTTTTTTTTTTTGCTTTTGAACATCTTTAATAATAAAATATAACAATAATTTAATTAACTAAACTGAAAAATGGTCAATTTTTAAAAAATTTTGAAAAATCTTGTCTTATTAAAATTTAAATAAATAGTAAAAAAAAAAGGAAAAAATTATTTTAAGATTTTTTTTAAGTTAATGTTTAGTTTATTTTGCATTTTTTTTTACTTCAGATTGATAGTTTTCGGTATCAAATATTAAAAGTGCCCAAGTTTTTTTTTTTAAATTTTGAATATTTTTTAAACAGATCTCACTGATTTTTTAGTAATTTAATTTTTAAGAAAAATTTCAAATTACCTTGACCAAAAAAACATCAAGCCATATAAATTTAGATATAAATAAAAAATTTTTTTGACTGTATCTAATCAAAATTCAATTTTGAAAGATACGCCTACAAAAATGTGAAAGTATTTAAAAGTTTAAAAATTCCCATTTTTTAAAAATTTTTTTAATTTTTTCAAAAAAATTTTATTAGTCCAAAATAAAGTCCCAACTCACCTTGTAGGATAGAAAATTGACCGATGCCAAGTAGCGAGTTCAAACCAGTGACGTTAATGTCCAGTTGATTCTCTATCAAATTCCGTAATTGATTGCACATTTGCAGTAGAAAATTTGGTGGTACATGTGATAATGAGGTAGACTAATTAATTTAAAATTAGAATTTTGAATTAGCTGCTTTCTTTTTTGTATAGGTTACCATCTCATGGAAAGAGCGCTCATGTCTAGCTCCTGTCCAGTCAATCCGAGGTGGCAAAACCTTAAAATTTTGTCAATTAAATTCTTCAAGTTTTTTACACAATTTTTACAAAATTACTTTGAATTGTTCAAGCTGTTCGATCAGTAAGTCCGATGTTTCTCTGAATGGTGAGTTCCTCAGAAAGTTGGCAATCAAAAAATAGAGCTCTTTTTAATCGACCCATTAGGATTTTGCTGTATGGAATTAAATTAAAAAGTGACCAACCTGGTATAACGTTTTCGCTAGCCAGATGTGAATCGGGCATCTTGTCCTAGGTCAATCAAAGTTATCAATTAATTGTATTTTTGTTCTGTCAAATTAAGCTCGATTGAAACCCCAGCGAGGTTTTTGGTTTTAAGTAAAAATTCACTTGAATTTTCGATCTTTCTATCTAATACAACTAGTCTGTTTAGATTTACTTAAGTAAGGGATTTGGTTAGCAATGAATTCACCTAAATAAGAAAATAATTTTTGTTCAGTCTTATGAAAGAAATTTATTTTTATATTAGCAAAGTTAAATTATAATAATAATTTATTTTCCAATAATGGTAAAATAGTTTGTTGAATTGTTGAGAAACATTGGAAAATTGAAAGAATAAACGCAAGTTAGAGTCGAATGGACATTCGACTGGCCTTTATTTGGTCAGTTTAGATGTTTATACATTTGAATATTTTAGCTTTCTTATTGATATTTTTCTAATTTACATTTTAAATTTTCACAGGAGTAATTTTATTTGCAAAAAAGCTTGCATAATTCTGCTCGGTTAAAACATGTCTTGGTAGATTTTTAGCATACAAATTATTTGAGCTTTTAGAAATGAAAATTATTTTAATAGGCGACTAAGATTTTGTCTTGAACTTTTTTTTAGAAAAAATATCTCTGAACATACAATTACCACTTCATGTCTTGATATGATATTTATTTGGTGACAAATTCAAGCTATTTTATGAGCAAGGGTTGTAAATAAAATTGAAATTTTTATTTTTGTTTATTTTAATATATTCGAAGAAATATTTTAGAAATAATAATAAAATAAACCAATTTCATCAAAATTCATATTCTTAAATTGAATAAATCAATTTTACTATTTAAAAAGACTACGATTAAGAAACAAATCTTAAAATTTTAAAATCAATCAGCTTAGCTTAAAAATTCAGACTTTTACTTGAGAATTGCAGAATATAAAAAAATTATTTAACAAAAATTTTAATATAATAATTTAACTTTATGTTTAAGTTTATAATTTTCAGTATTAAAAGAATTTTTTGAATTTTTTTTCACTTTTTTTTTAATTTGAAAAAATCTTAGTCATCTAACTTGGAACTAGAAATTTTTAACTCACATGAAACGAAAAATAATGGTTAAAAAATTTAGATTTAACACAATTATTAACGTAATGATGATTTCATTTGTATTTTTAAATTTTAAAGGATGATTTTTTTTTAGCAAAATATTTCGTTTTAGTTGTTTAATGTTAAAAAAAGGAAAGATAAATTCGGATTGATGACTGAAAACAGTTTTTTCCAGAGATGTTTTAAAGTCATTAAGTCAAAGTCAAGTCAAAATACTTTAAAATAACTTTTTTATCTGACTTTTGGGCAAATCTGTTTTTTTCATGCACTCAATTTATATCGTAAATATTTAAAATTTTTAATTTATTTATTTGTTTTTCTGTTACGAGAAAAAGCTTCTTTAGATTAAAAAAGCTAAAGTAAAAATACAATAAACTTAAAAATTGCTTAAAATAATTAAAATAATAAATGTTACTCAAATTTTAAAAAGCCTTTTTGAAAATAAATATTTTGGGTGATAATGATTATGTGAACAATTGATCACCAAAAAATGTGATCAGGGGTATCATGACGACTATGTGATCTTAAATGATCACAAAATCAGTGATCATTTATGTTCACAAATAAAAATAAATAATCACATAATGTTGACATTTATTTGAAGTAAAAAAAATAAAATTTATTATTATTTTGATATTTGAATCCAAAATTGCATGCTTTAAAGTTTAATTCTTAAACCTAAAGCTTGGCGGAAGAAATAAAATTGTCGAAATCGACGAGTCCTTACATGCTAAAGTAAAGCATAACAAAGGCAAAGATTTGAAAAGACCCCAAGTTTGGACATTTGGCCTTGTTACAAAGACCCAAGTCATGTGATACTAAGGTTGTAACAACATTGAGTGATGAAGAATTAGATAAAGATTTGGCTAACAAGATATGTATAAGTAATGTAACAGATAAAGTAGACAATTATAAGAAACAAGTCATGACTGGGCTACCGATCTCAAACGCGACCGAGATGATTGTCAAAAAAGCCTTGAGTAAACATACCAACCCAGTAACATCTAATATATGTGGAGAATTTATGAAGAATGAAAAAGGTGTAAAATTGCACATTGCAAAAATGTACCAAAAGTAAGACTTTTTTTAAATTATTATTTAGAATTTCGTTTCGATGTATTTTATTATTTGATCAAATTTTTTTTATTGATCACAAAATAAAAAATTTGATCACATAAATTTTCTACATTTTTTTTCTTTAAAAAATGATCACATTTTTTGGTGATCAATTGTTCACAAAGTCGTTATGACCCAATATTTTTAAATTATATCTTTCTTTTTTTCTATTTTAATTAGATAACATTAGATTAAGAATGAAAAACAGAAAGTTTATTTTGTTCAGGAAAAGTAATTTTTTTTTATTTATAACATATAATTTTGTACTGATCACTAGTATTCCTTTTTAAAATGACATAAATGATGAAATTATTTACCGATAATTTATCTAACTAAATTTAAAATAATAACTCATTAATCTTTTTAGATTTTTTTTATTTTATAGCAAAATTTCAAACAAATATTTATTTCGAATTTTTAAGACATCAAATATTTTTTTTCTTGCTTCATAAAATAATTTAACAACTGTCAGATAATGGTAGTGTCAACATTTTTACTATATTTTTAACTAAATATGGTTAGTAAACTTTAAAAAATTTTTAAATTTGAGACTTAAACAAAGATTTTAGGTTTTGTTTTATTTTATTCATATAACTTTCAAATAAACAAATAATAGAGACAAAAATAAACAACAAAAAATAAAGTCCTCAAATATGTTTAAAAATAATCAGAATAGAGGAAAACAAACTTAATCCGTAGCCAAAATTTACAAATAAAGAACAGCTTACACAACAGTAGAAAATGAAAAGAAAAAAAAAATGGATAAAATGGTTTATTTAAATTTTCTTAAAAAGAAAATAAAAATATTTACATATTAAAAGAGTTAGATGATTTGGATAATCAATCAAAATAGTTACAATGTAATTTAAAAAAAAAATAAATAAAATTTCGAGTATCTCCTAAATTTTAAAATAACAAAAAAATGAGAAATTGTTGACAATCTTGATAGTTGACTAAATTTCTTTTTTGGCCTTAAAAATATATTTTTTTACATATGTTAAAAATTTTCTAAATTCTCAACAATCCTTTGATTGTTAATAAAATTTTCCTCTGTGAATTAATGGCTTTTGTTCCATTTGCTCCACTTCATTTGATAATTCATTCGCATCATATGTAGTTTTTGAGCTATCATCTGAAATTGACTGGGAGCTGGTTATTGAGCACATTGATATCAATGACTCAAATTCGGTATCGCTTATTTCCAAACATCCCGCTGCCATGTCATCATCAAAAATATTATTTCTTTCAAAATGCAATACATTTGACCTATCGTTTTTGATCAAACACCGAGTTTTCTTATCAAACCGTTTAATGTATACATCTCGAGCCATTTTTTGAATACAACTGAAATTTTCGTTTTTTGATGCTGAGTGACTAAAAAGACAAATTTTATCTGGACCCAATAGACACGAAATTAAAAGTTTATTTTGTTCCGGAAGCTTGAGATATTTTTGGCTTAAAGCTTCTTGATAGCTTGCTGACTTAACTATTGACATTGAATTTGAAAAATTTGAAAATTTTGGATTTGATTCTGTACCAGTTTGTTTGCTTTCTGTACTTGAGTTACTGTTCATTAAACTACTTTTCTCAGTGTTGACTTCTTCTAAATTTAATGGCTGAACTTGTTGATTAAATGTTACATAAATAGTTTTGGCTTTGTATTGTGGAAAGCAATGCAACTTGTTGTACTCGTCGTGAAACTTATTTTGAGCTATAATGAGCGGAATTCGAAGATTTTTAATTTCATCTTTTGTACCACAAACATAAACTATTTTATCAGCATTTTCAATAGCTTCAGATCTTGTTTTATTATCTGTTGAATAGTCTATAATTTGAATCGAAAAGTTCTTAGAATAAAAATTTAAAATTAGTATTCAAGTTTTTTTGTAGAAATTTTTTTTTATGTTAAAATAAAAAATTTTATTTAGATAATTTATTAATTTAAAAACCTGGACCAATTTAAAATATGATGTCATACTAGTTTTGTTAGTTTTTTTTTCAAAACTCTGATTAAATTCTTAATTAAAAAGAATAAATGCAGAAATTTTGAAACTATTTATTTTTTTTTTTTAAATTTTTATAAATTTTTTAATTTTTATCCACCATAGGAGTGTCAATTCAAATACAGGACTTTTTTCGTTATGAAATCTATTTTTCTCATCAAATTAACTGATCCTAATACTTAATTAAGAATGATACCATAACCAATGATGGCATAAAAATAATGTTATGCAGATACATTTTTCAAAATTAAAAGGATGTTACCCAAAATGTGTTAATCACACAATTTAAATAATGAAATTAAAAATAATTATTTAAATAAAAAATTTAATTAATTAAATTTGAGTAACAAAAAGTCTAAGAGGTGACTTAATACAAATGTTCAAAATTGTTAAAGGTTACAAAAAAATGAAATGGTTCAAACTCTTGTTGCTCAAAAAAGAAAGCAATTGTTTGCGTCAAAACTCAATAATCCATGAATGTATAATGGATGACAATTGGTAAAAACAACGACCAAGGAAATGAATTTTTTACTTAAAGAGTATCACGCGTCTTCCAATAGCTTGATAAAAGAAATTGTCAACTCAAATACTATTTTAAACCAAAATTGATTTGACAGATTTTTAAAAGCTATTACAGCCAGGATAAAAACTAATTTTATGTAGTTCTCCACATCATAGCTTTTCTTCATTATTATTATTATTATTATTTTTATTATTAATACAAATTTTCAAGATAATAAAAATATTGAAGAGTATGAAAGAACTCTATGACAAAAATTTGATCCAAATCAAACATTTAATTGATAACAAAATTAAACTCATGATCAAACAAATTTACTTTTGATAAAAATTTATCTGATAACATTATTTCTGAAATTCAATGATTTAGCACGATTAAATGATAGCAAAAAGCAAAAAAAAAAATAAACCAAAAAATGCAGAAATTTTTTCATCAAAGAACTGGAAGTTGATATGAAGATATCAAATCATTAAAATTACGCATAACACTATTGGTACTCAAAATTTCCCTAAAAAAATATTGAATTTATTTAATATATGACTATTGGCTTCAATATTAAAAAATAATTCTTCCTGCTAAAACTAATTATCTTATTCTTATAAAGAATTAATGCCTTTTAATATAAGATTTTATTAGTTTAATATTTAAAAAATTTTTTAAATTTGATTTTTTTGGAAATAATAAATTAGCATAAATGCAGATCTTAATGAATTTTTTTCTTTTTGAACATCTTGAACTTCAATAAGTATTGAAGAAAAAATAATTAGTTTAAGTTAACATTTAATAATCCTAGTAATTTCTAAAAAGCAACTTTTTGTGCACTTCTTAATACCGTTATCTTAATAATCATAGTAATTTATAATAGTTATTTTATAATTTTGAGCAAATTACATAGTAATATGAGGTAAAATTCTAAATTAAAAAATATACGTTGGTTAAATTTCGTTGAAAAATTGTAAATATTTATGTTTGGTTTAATAGTTAAATTTAAAAGCAAATAAAACAATTATAAAAAAAAATTATGCTTACCTTTAAAAGATTAGTATATTTAAAAACAAATTCATTTAGTTCTTCTTGTTGTTCCTTGCTCAAAAATATCGACAAATAAAAAACAATTTTTTTGTTTGATACTAAATTAAAAAAATTAGATAATTTAAAATTAATTTAAAATTGACTTACTAAAAGCATAATTGAGAATGCTCTGAAAACTAATCAAGTAAATCATAATGAATATAAAAATAATAATCAAAAATGAAATAATTATGAAAACTGAATATCTGTTTCCGATTACATCCACAAAGTCAATGCCATCACAAAACTCGATTAAGTCCATCTGATCAGAGTAGTCAAAAGGCAACATCATTAAAGACAGATTGAAATTGTTGGGCAGCAGTCCGGCAAGTGTTTCAGTCTTGAAAAATATCTCATTTAAATCAAAATTGGAGTTGTTAATTATATTAGTGAGAACGGTGCTTTCTCTGGGACACTTAAAATTATTAAAATTAATTTTCGTGTCCAGCTTTTCAATTTTGATTTCCGGTTTAATTCGGTGACAGTGTTCTCGAGTGTACTTATTTTTCGGTTCAATCGAATCCGAGTCTGAAACCATTTTTGACTGAAGATCAAATTTGATCAATAACCGATTACATTTGACACATCTTATTTCATTATTGACCGCTGACTCATCAATGCACTGGTCTACTCCGGGACAAAACTTGCTCCTCTGATTCACCAGCAATTCCAAAAAATACTTTCCTTTTTTTAAATGCTTTATTTCCACTAATTCCTTGGAACTTATCGGATCAATAAATGCAATTGGTCTCACATCCAATCTGAACAGGAATTTTTTACCATAGGCTTTTTTGTGAATTTCTTTGTCAACATAGCTGTATTCGTATAAATTGAATTTGTAGTGTGTACTGTCCAACACGCTCGATTCAGCCAAATGGCGAAAGTCATTAAAAAGAATGTTTAATTTAAAAAAACCTTTAGCTTCACCGTATTTGAAATCGATGCACAGTCTTGGCAAAAAGTCCCGATTGCTTAGCATATAGGATGATTCGTCAAGACTGTTATTTTTACGCACTGATGACAAATCTTGATTTTGAAAATTAAATGCTAAAATTAAATAAAAAATTTAATTTTTTTGAATTTTTTTTTGAATTTTTTAAAACAAACCCATTTTAATATTGTCAAAGTTGAACAAATTAAAAGGATAATCAGAACAATGTTTGCTCTTTTTTATCTTTACAAAACCATCATGATTCAAGGGAACATAGTTGATCACTTGATTTTTGTTCTCCTGTTTTGGAATTTTATAGCACTCTATACATTCCTTATCACATTTACAATATTTATGGCTATCGGCCGACTCATTAAAACAAAAATTTTTCTCTGAAGGTTCATTTAAAATGCCAACATAGTTCATTCTTTCACCAGATTTTATAAATTTGGCAACTATACCATTGTCAAACATTTGAGTCCGCTTTGAAACCAAATTGGGCGCAAAGTATAAACTATTCGGATCTAAATCAGTGTAGTATTCAATATTTTCAAAATAAATGCTCTTTTTTCCCCAATTACGGGCTTCTTCAACTTGTTTTAACTGATCAATTTCTAATGAAAATATGTCCGAATCACCCAAAATGGTTTCGAATTCATCTGACATAGCTTGAAGAATAATGTAGTAGTCATCTTTCTCGACAGAAAATGGACTGTATCTGAGGATGCATGTCTGCTGCATCAGATGGCCTTTGCACAAGTCTTTACAAGAAATTAATTTAGCAAAAAAAATTCTTTTTTTTTTTTAAATGTACCTGGAACAATTTTAAAAGTGTCATACATTTTTTCGCTTTTTATTCCTATTTCCAAAGGCGACGACTGACTACTGCCCACTGCGCACAAATGGTCTTGCTTGTAACCTATCGAGCTCTTGTCATCACATGTTGTCAGTGCACGGACAACTATTTTTCCGAAAAAGAACGTATACCAGTTGTTTGTGTGGCTTAAAAACGAAGGGTCTTTGATTCTAAATTTGTATCTCTTAAATAAAAATTTTGTTTATTCAAAAATTTAATGATTGAATCTAGCTTTTTAATAAACAAGCTGTAAAATAATAATTTTTAAAATATTTGGTCAACAATAAATCAAAATTTTTTCTATTTTTTTATTAAAAAAAAATATTTAAATTTAGATATCACCAATTAACAACTAAAAAATTAAATTTATCGCTTTTTTATTCAGAGAAGAAAGCCAAAGTTTATAAAAAATATTTTAAAAATTGTTGAAGACTCACTTTAAAGTTATTGACTGGATCATTGTGATCACTCATTATTTGAACACAACTATACGTTTGCTCATCAAAGTAGAATTTAAGCTCGTATCCTTTGATTTTTTGCAGTCCTTGAAATAAATTGTTAACTCAAGTTTATAGTTTTATCTAATATATATTTTACCTGGTATGTTAATCGAGTTAAACTCGACTTCAAGCAAAAATGATAAGGTCTTTTCATAATTTGAGTATATAAGCGTGTTTGCCATGAACTGATATTCCTTGTCTAGTTTAGTCTGGGCCTCGTTCTCACCGGAAATAAGAGGCACTGATATGTGATTTTCGGTGAGTTCAGCGGCACAAATACCGTCTCCACCGATAAATGTGGCAAATGGCTGTATATTTAAATTAGTCACAACTTCATAAAAGTGGATTTTTTGGTATAAAAATATAACGTTTGCTTTGGTTCTTGTGCAAGCCAAGATCAGAATGATCAGGAAGACTAGGTAAATGCTAAAACAACGTTTCATTTTATAAAGCTTTTCAGCGAGTTTTCTCTTTTTTTTAAATAAATGGTTTTTTTTCTTCAATATATAAACATTTTATGTTTAGACTTTAATTTCATAATTCTAAAATTAATAAAACCTTTTTAAAAAAATTTAGACGAAAAATGGAAAACTGATCAAATCAATTAAACTAGCAATAAACAAAAATTGGAAAAAAAATCGTTAAATCTTATTAAAAGATGGGAAATAATATTATTTAATAAAAAAAAATTTATAAAATAATTTCAAAAAGAAACTAACATTGAAATAGAATAAAAAACATAATTTTAATTCATAATTATTGAATTTCTTACTTTTTCCCCGCTCGCTCTTTGCTGCACACTCGATCTTTTTTCATATGAATCCGAATAAAAATCTTATTCAATTGTAAGAAATTTAATTTATATATACAGTAAATGGAAGTATTCCTTCCCCTTTTTTTATGACTCGAGGTTTAATTCAATTTTAAAATAATATTTGAATTTACCTTAGGTTTTTTTAAGTAAAAAAGAGATTGTAGAACAATTTAGTTAGAGATAATTTATTTATAAATAGTTCAACTCGACATTTAATGTGAGTTTATCAACTAAAAGGTGTTGGAGAAAATTCTGAACGAAGTAATGGATTCACTTATCAGATGAAGTAAGCAAAAGCTTTGATTGCTTTGATGGAAAACAGTTTGAAGCACACATTGAAATCAAGCATTGAATCTCACAGTCATTTTATAGAATTTAATGTTTCGTTGAAATATAAGAAAACTCTAAATAATGAAATGAATATGCGTTATTTGAATTGATTCTTAGTCTAAATTTTAGTACTGGTAAGCAAAATATTGTTTAAAATTTACAACATCAAAAAACTAGAAACATGCAAATTTTTAAAATCATTTCTTTTAGAATTTTATACTTTAAAAAGTGTTGATTTTTTAAGGATTTAACAAATCAAATCAATTTAATAATAACCTTTTCGAAAATCGGAAGTAAAGAAAAGTTTACATAAAAAACAAGATTAATGACATTAAATGAATGTCTCACAGTTTATAAAATGAAATTTAAGATAATTTTATCAAATATTTGGTTACCAAGACTATCATGTTACTATCAACATGCCACTAAAATGGAAGAAAATAATTTAAATAATAATTTATCAAAAATATTTAAAAATAAATAACAATTGATTTTGTTTGATAAATAATTACAAACGCCAACATCTTCGATTAATCATTTGCTTGAAGGCGTATCTTAATTTAATTTTTACCTAAATTTTTTAATTAAAAAAATACTGATGGCACTATGAAAAAAAAAACTTGAAAATGTAAATAAAAAATAAAAATTTGACTTTTAAATATTTTCTTTCTCTCCTTATTGAATGCCCTGTCACAGGTATTTTTTAAAAAAATTTACCTGTCTATTCTATTAGAAAATTTTGCAATGACTTTGAAATGTATTCATAAAAATAATTTTCATCTCACTAACAAATACGATTCTACTGACTGCTTATTTTTCTATTATAAAAAGAAGAATCTGCCTCGCTCTTAAATTATCCTTTATGGATAGACGGGACAAGCACATAAAATTTTGAAAAATTATTTAAATTTTTCACATATGCCAATAATTTAATATCAGAATATTAAAATTCAATTAAAACATGGCTTTGATAAGTTAAAAGATGAATAATCGTTTAAATCATCATTTTCAAATGCCCCAAGCACAATTTAATGATTTTATTAGACAATAAATTTTCTAAACTGCTATGAAAGCATGTGAATATCTAATCTACTTTAAAAAAATTGACTTTAAGGTCTGAAGAAATCTAAAATAATTTATTGGAAAATTTTTCAATATTTATCTTTAATTTAGTTGAACAAATTATTTTTGAATATCTCTCGATTTATCTAAATTAGAACAAACAATGCATTAAAATTAAAATATTTTATTCAAAAATTAGTTTTTTTAAGAAAATTTTTTTTTTTAAATAAAATTTTGCATAAGAGTAATCATGTAACAAAGCTAAAAAATAAAAGAAACAAAAAAAAAGCAATAGATTTTTGGAACAATAAAAATTGATTTTTTTTCATCAAAAATACTGTAGATGCTAATCTCTTAAGCGATATTTTCATTTTATTTTAATTGAATTTTACCCTTTTCATTTTAAACAAGCACTTGTGAAATTTTTTAAAATTTCAACTTGTTTGAATTCATTTCAATGCATAAAAAATAATTTTCCTTTTAAAAACACACACACATTCGTTATTATGTTGATTAATGTAAAAATTGTCTGATTTGGACGCTCCAAAAATTATGCTCCATAGAATTTGTCTATGGTGCTAATTTAACCAGAGTTAAAAGAGTATATTCAAAAAGTAAAAACACTTCGGCCTATAATTAAGATGAATATTAGTGGGCTTTAAGAAGATTTGAATGCTTATTTAATCAAAAACAATTTAACTTAAAGCTTAATTATAAACAATTCTTCTTCTATGATTAAATTCTCATGAAACTTTTGAGTTCATGAAAATTTCAGCAAAAATAGAATAATTTTTCAATTCAAGTTAAATAAAGGTGAAAAATTGTTTCAACTCTCTGTGAGTTTTTTCGAGTAATCCTGGAGAAAAAAAATAATTTATTGAATTAAATAATTTTTTTTTTAATTTATTTGAACAAAACATGCTTTCTAAATACGAAATTTTGTCATAAATATCAAAATTTAATTCAACTGATCTTTCAAAATTAAATTAAAAGCATTATTGTCTGTGTTTCTTAAAAATTTTGAAATAATCCAAATTTGAAAGGGAGGAAATTAAATTATTTCAATGGTCGATATTTAGCTAAAAAATCGATTCAATTAAGTGATAGTACCTTTTTGACGACTGACTTGATGTAATTAAAATTATTGAGCTCTAATCGGATAAAAGATGATTGATTTCTAGAGTTAAATCTCACTCCAGACAATCTTCGGCATACTATTTGAGAGAAAACTCTTTTCTTGATCAAATAAATTCAGATTAACCTTGAAATAATTGAATTTAAATATTAAAATAAAGTATGAAATTTTTTTAAACAAACGAAAAAATGACTAATGAAATTTTTTTTATAAAGAAATAAATGCTTTTTTAAAAATTAATGCATAACAGAATTAAATTATTCTTAGCAAAGCCATTTTTTGATAATTGGAGCTAAACAGTTCCGTTAGAAAAATAACTTTCACCCAAATGAAACATTAGACAAAAATTAAAATAAATTTAGGATGTAATAAGATTTAAAAAATAAATAAATTAAAAAAAAATTAGTTTTGCAATGTGAAAAATTTGATTAACATAAAAAGAATTTCCATTCTTTTTTTTTTCAAGTAAAAAAAAAATTCTCAATTCACTTTTTGTTAAAATTATAATAAATTTTTGTAAAAGAAAATTAAAATGCCTTTGAGAAACAAGAGAAAGCAGCCGCCAGATGGTTGGGAGCTGATTGAGCCTACATTGGATGAACTAGAGCAGAAGATGCGAGAAGCCGAATCGGCGCCTCACGAAGGCAAACGCAGAACAGAAGTACTTTGGCCCATATTTCAAATTCATCATCAGCGATCAAGATACATTTACGAGCTCTATCACAAACGAAAGGCCATTACCAAGGAATTGTATGACTATTGCATAAATGAAAAGATAGCCGATGCCAACTTGATAGCAAAATGGAAAAAACAAGGATATGAAAATCTGTGCTGCTTGAGATGCATTCAGACACGAGATACCAATTTTGGAACAAATTGTATTTGCAGAGTTCCCAAGGCAAAGATGGAAGAAGGTAAAATTATCGAGTGCGTGCATTGTGGATGCCACGGATGTTCTGGTTGAATTTTTTGTCTTTTTTTAGGCCAAAAATTTAATTTATAAAAATTTCGTAAGCTAAAGACTTCTCTTGTTAAATTTGTATATTGAATAAAAACAATACATTTAATTTTGTTTTCTTTTAGGAAGTTATATAAATAAAACCTTTCAGAAAAATGTCTTATTTAACGCCGAAATGGTGGCAAATTTAAAAGCAGAAAAATCTAAATAAAAAGATTCACTACCTAACACCCATTTAAGTAAATAAAAACATCAGTGCAAAAAGAGGAAGATTTAAATTATACATAATTAAATCTATATTAGACAATCATGCAGTTAAGCTTGATTTTAGGATGTGATTTACTTTAAATTATCCAAGCTTATTCAAGATTATGATTTTTTTTTATTTGAAAAAATTAAACTTGAAAAGCAACGATAGTAAAGTAACGAAAGTAACTATGAAATTATTATTAATAAAAGCTTGTGTTCCAATGTACAAGTTAAAATTAAAGATAATAAATGAAGAAGCAAAGGCAATATTTATTGTGAAATCGCTATGATTAATACTAGTTAATTTTATACAAAATTGTTAGTGTTTAAAAAAAAAGCGTGATTAATGAACCTTGATATTATTTTATTAGTTATTTAACAATAAAATATTAGTAATAAAAAAACTTTAAATTTACTAATATATAATTTAAATGATTTCTATTCAGTCTAATGAGGGAGAATTTAACTAATCTAGCAATTTTCTATTCACTTTCTAGACAAATTTATTTTATCTAGCGCTTAAAAAATGAAAAAACAAACAAAATAAAAATGAATAAATGAAGCAAGATCTGGCAATCGAAATCGAGGTATCTTAAAATTATTCTAATCTTTGAATTTTAATCTAATCTAAATTAGGTTTAAAGAGAAGAACTGTTTCTACAATCAATTTAAACTTTGAAACTTTGATGATATGATAAGAATATTTAAAATTTAATATTAAAATCATTTTCAAAAATGGCCATTTAAATCAAGTCTAGTTATTTTAATTTTTTTCTGTCTTTTTGTCAAAATTTTATTGGATTTTTTTAGACAATATTCCTCAATTTTGACAAGAAATTTTTTTATAATTTTTAAAATTTCTTAGTTAAAAAAAATGACTTTCTTAACCATTCAAGTAGAAATATAAAATAATATTTTTTTCTAAAAATTCACTTAATTAATTAATTAAGATAAAAAAATTATTCCTTTTGAAAATTTTATTCAAAATTTTGATATTTTAAAAATAATTAGGTGTTCATCACATTTCTTTTAAAATTAAACTTATATAATTAAGTAACAAAGCAATTTTTGAGATAAATAGGAATAAAAAACAAACTTTCAAATTTTTGATATTTTATTGATAGCTTTTTCAGAAGCTGAATGCAACAAAAAAATTATAAGATTTAAATTTGATGACTCTCTGACTTCATAAACAATCGAATAAACTAAATTTCTGTGGTTAATTTTAAAAAGCTTCAGAAACAGAATTAAATTTACATATATTTGTTTAAATTTTTCAATTGATGTCACAAAAAAATACAAAATTACAAAATTAAAATCAACAAACGATATTTCTTGTCAAAAAAATTTAAAAAAAAAGAGAGAAAATACTAATTTTATTTGACTAAATAATTATTTGTAGCTTGACATAAAAAATTTACGCAATTTGAATCCCACCTTGGAGTTGCCTAACAAATTTTTAAATTAAATTTTTCCGGTTTGATAATGTTCATCCACGAAATGATTTACAAATACTGAATTTAAAGCAAAATTGACTTGACAACAACTTTAGGACTAGCTCCACATTTCATGAAACAACATTGCTTGTTTCCGGGTAGATTTTATTCTTAATCATAAAAAAAATTCCATAAATTGAATTTAAAATTCGGGTTATTGAATCACTGGAGTTAGTATCAAAAGTTTTCAAGTGATCGAAATGATCAGTTTTTAAACGCTCATAGTCCACAATATAAAATAAGAGAAAATATGCCAATAAAAAGATAACAATGGTGCGTGGATACAACAGGAATATGAATTTTATTGAAGCGATCATGTTCGTAAAAGCCAGAAGTATTATGGTGAGTAATGTTAGTAAAATATCCAACAGCTTGTAAAAAAGTTGGTAGTAATTTGTCGGGGCAGTTTCTATGTTGGGAATTTTTTGAGTTTTGTCTATGATTTCCATTTTATTTTTCATATAACTGACGTCTTCTTTGGTTTCCTTGATGTCTCGGTGACAATGATTCAAACTGTAGTTGTAAGATTGTAATGAGCGGTCAAATAAAGATTTTAACTCGTCTAGTTTTTGGTCGTTTGTTTTGTACAAACCGAACATGGTCTTGCTAGTATGTTCAGATATTTGAGAGGAAGTACTTTGTAGTTCTTTGAGCAGCAATTGGTAATTTTCGTTGTTTTTTTCCTTAAAAAAATTAAATAAATTTTTGTTTAAATCTAAGTTTTTTTTCAAAATTACTCTTATGTTTTCCAAATCTGACTGGATTTTTTCTTGCTGCTCCATCAGTTGCTGAAGAATAGCCATGCAAAGCTTAAAAAAAACTGTAGATAAGATTTGGAAAATTTCCTCGCATTTGGTAGAAGATTAAAGAAAAAATTTAGATAATTAATATACAAATAAATTTGAAAAAAAATATGCTACGAATTTTTTAATTAATCAAAAAAAATTTCCGTCTAAAAGTTATTTGTGAAATTAAACACCCTAACAGGCGTTTTATAATATTCAAATTATTTTTGGATATGTGATCATTAGTTGTATAGCACTAAATAATATCGAATATCATTAGTTTATCTATGAATAATTTCATTTAATTATTAAAATAACGATTGATTAATGTTGTTTCACCCTTTGAGGTGATTCAACATTAATTTTTTTTAGCTTTTTACCATTAAATTTAAAAATAATTTTTACTGTTAATTTTATTTGATAGAGATAAAAAAAAATTATGAATTTGCGGAAAATCCAAGAGGAAAAGAACTATTTTATGAATGTGCTTTGAATAGTGTGTAAACCAAAAAAAAAATTGTTAAATAATTAATTAACTTCTGCAAGAGCTGGGTAATTTCTGAAAATTGTGGCCCATAATAACTAGTTGCAAAGCTGTTGTAGAGGCTGAATTTAGATTAAATAAATTTATTTAACTCTTTTAAAAGCATCTTCAGAACAGACTTTAAAAATTTTTTTGCGAAATTTATCCTGTGCCATTTTAATTTCACCCTTTCTAACTTATCTGAGTGTAAAAATAAAAATCATTTGAAAAATTAAAATTATCTTTTGAAAATTTTAAGAATGGTCAAGTAAATTAATCTAACCAAAAAGCTGATTTTAAGAAAGTTTCATATGACAACAAAAATTATCACATCATCATCGAACTTGTCTTAAATTCTTGATTCATTGGAATAAAAAAAAATTTTTCGGAGGCAAAAAAACAATCAACGTTTAAAGAAAAAAAAATTTAATTCCTCATCTTCAGGTTTTCAATTTTAATTTTCTTAATTTTTTTTGACAATTAATTAAGTTTGATATTAAGCTTAATTAAAATTATATTTGATATTTATTTGAATAACTGTCTTTAGAAAATTAAAATTTTCAGACAAAACAATACTTGATATTTAAATTAACAGTGACAAAAAAAATTAATTATTTTCTTTTTATGAACTATTATTAAGAAAGGATTTTATTCTGGATTTTCGAGCTTGGCAACTAAAAAAAAATCGATTCTACTTAGTAATAGAACTATTAGTTAATTTTGTTTTATCTTAAAGCCATTCAAAAATGAATTAGCTGAAAGAAATTAAATTAATTTATCTTAACTAAATTAGTTCTAAATTCTTGAAGAGCTTCCCTTTTTCAGACTTAATAATTTGCTTAGGTAATCGTTAAATTAATAAAACTCTTAAATAATATTTTTTAAAAATTCAATTGAAAAATTTACCTGATTTGAGCTGTTATCTTCATTTGCCTGATAGTTGTCATTATTGGGGCCATTATTAAACTTAATATTTGACATGTTGGAGTCAAGATTTAGATAAAAAAGTGGATTTTTTTCATCATTTTGTATAATATTCTGCTTGGATTGATCATCATTTAAATTTTGTTTAAATTGGACACCATTATTTATCAGAAATGAATCACTTCGACCATTTAGTTTTAAAATGTTATTACTTTGAACATTATTTTGATTTGCTAAATTTCCTAGATTAGAAGAATTTTGAAAATCTGAACTGTTGCCTAAATTATTTATTGCATTTGAGGTATCGCTGACTGAATCTGATTTTAACTCGGAGTCAGTTTGTTTCGATGCTTCCTGCTCTTTTTTGCTCTCATAAAGCAACTTTTGACGTCTCTTTTCATATGTTTTGAGCTTTTTGTGAAGCAAAAACTTCCGCTTGTCGTACTCGGACGACTCGCTTTGCTGCGGAGTTGAAAAACTTTGGTTCACATTGCTGGCAGTGCTGTCATTATTGTGCGATTTATCAGCTTCATCATCATAGAAATTTTTCAAATGAGCATTCATTTGTTTTGACCACTCTTCTAGTCAAATCAAAAAAATAAATAAATAAAATATAAAGTAAGATAAGTACTTTGAATTTTTTTTTCTAAAGTATTTATTTCATTAATGCATTTTATGATTTTCTGGTCTATAATTTCTATTTCGGTTCTGGTCGATTTTTTGTTTGAAGCACTGTCCGACGAGTTGTCACTCGTTGTTGTATTGTTATTATTCATTTCTAGAAAATTTAATTTAAATTTATTTAATCTATTTCCGGAATATTAATCTTGAAAGATCTTTTTTTTTTGAAGAGTGGAAAATAATACCAAGTTGAGTAGAATAAGAAACGAAGAAGCTATCAAGAATGATTAAAGCATAAATTATTCAAGTCTTGGGTTTCGTTCATATTATTATAATAACTAACCACAATTGCAAATTAAACAGAAATTTCAACTTGAAATTAGTTTTCAAAATTTATCTAGAAAAGCCCCCCACCCCTAAACGCTTATCTTATCGATTTGTCTATTTGGCAAATTTTTCACAAAAATTTTGGCACTGTTTTAGTTTTGCTTATCTTAAATGAAAAAAAAATTTCTTTTTTTTTTGTGTTAAATTAAACTTATTTTTCTGGAAAATAAAACAGGTTTTTAAGCTTTTCAAGCTGATGGAATTTCGCTGCTTGATATCATGACACAGAGGTTAGGGAATCGTGTAGCCTATCTCGTAATAAAAATGGAAAATAATTAAATTAATAATATCTGACTTGCTTCAAAGTTGATTCAAACAAAAAAGTGCTAAATTAATTACATTTTTATTTTAATAAAATTAATTAGCGTTTAAACCTAAAGAATGTGCAAATATTCAAATTTATTATAATGTCAGAAATCAGCATATTTGAAAAATTCAATGCTTTTACTTTCAAAAATTAAGCGTGCTTTTTATCAGAAAAATAAGAAAATTATTAAATAATTAAATTAAATTGAGTGAATCAGAAAAAAAAAATTAATTAAAGCCAATTTAAAAAAAATCTTGTATCTGTTGTTGTCTCAGTATAAAGGAAATTTTGAATCAATATTTGAACTTAAGTAATATTTCAATAAACGAAACCTGGATTTTTCGAAGTCTTAAATTGAGAATATTGATTTCTAAATATGACTTAAATTATTATTATATAATACGAAAATTGGTATCTAAAGTGACTCTGGAATAAACAAGAACTAATTCTATGCAGCATTCACTTATCCAAAACTTAATCTTAGCTCTTTGTGTATGATTTTATAAAATTAATTATAAAAAAATTGATTTTAAAATAATTAAATATTAAAGAGAGATTCATAAAAATATATGGTTTAAATGCTAATGATTATTAACAGTAAAATAATTTTATTATGAATTAATCTTACTTCAATTTTGGATATTACACTTTTTTTTGGTTGAAATTTTAATTTTGAAATAAAAAAGGCGAAATTTTTATAAAAAATAAACATCACAAAACAAACTTTTTTACATTTTAAAAAAAATATTTTATTGTTAGATTAAATAGAATTAAAAAAATATTTCTTATTATTTAACATTAAAATAAAGGTTAAATGAAACTAATACAGAATCTTTTTTTATATTTTAAAATTTAATGAAGATAAAAGACCTTCGGACTTAATATAAATTTGGCTTTCGAGTAAGTAATTATCTAAAAAATGATTGTTTTAATAATTTAAAACAAAATAATCAAGAATCAACTTATTGCATAAAATAAATCATTTGATTTGGTATCTATAATTTATATTCTTTTGAAATGTAACTAAATTTAGTCTGAAAAATTTTTGTTATACAAATACCCAACAGCCAGCATCCGGTTCATATTTACCAAGTTCTAATAGCAGTAAAGCTGACATTTAAGTCAGAATTAAACAAATAAAATATGCCATAACTATTCTGATTTTACAAGAAATATTAAAAAAAAATAAAAATAAAAAATTTTAAAATGCCAACTTTATTGAACAATTAGGAAATTTAGTTTTGCAGTTAAATCAAATTACTGGATGCTTTGAAAAAGTACAATGAATCAAACAATAATTTATATAATATTTTACAAAAAAAAATTAATCTCTCTTATTAAGTCTTAGGATCATTTTTGTATATTTAGCCTAAAAGTATCATATACAAAAAGTCTGCTAGATAAATCCTTAACATAAATTTTCTAATATTAGTTAATACGATATTAAATGAACGATTGGACTGTATCAACTAGGTTTTCAAAAAAATGGCGATTAGCATCTAGTGTTGTTTCGTTAATTGTAGGCTACACAAGTCGCTTGTTTGCAAGTAAGATACAACATAATCCAAGAATGAAAAAAAAAATTATTTTTTAGTATTATAAAGAGCATTTGAATAAAACAAAAATAATAAACATTGAGAGTTTTAACAAAGCTCTGTATGACCGACCCAAGGGAAAACCTTTGATAACTGTTTGTAACCACGATTCATGCTGCGATGATCCGGTTTTGTTCGGTAATTTTTGAGTTTTTCAAAATTTTTTTCCTAATAAATGCATTTTTTACAGGAGCCATTCTTCCTCTTTCCACATTTCTTACCCCTGAAAGACCAAATCTAAGATGGACCCTAGCTGCCAAAGAAGTTTGTTTTAGCCGGCCTTTGCATTCATTACTTTTCCGACTCGGTAAGGTTTTACCGATTGTAAGAGGTGAAGGCGTCTATCAGCCAATTATGAACCAAATAATTGAAGACTTGAACAGGGGTGACTGGCTGCACATTTTTCCAGAAGGTAAAGTGAACGAAAAAAAAGAATACATCAGATTGAAATGGGGTATTGGTCGACTGATCGCAGACGCCAAAATTACACCAGTTGTTTTACCTTTTTATCATTATGGTAAAAAATTTTTTCCAATCACATCTAAATTATCTTGAATTTTTCATTAGGCTTAGATGATATCTTACCAAATAAACAGCCGTATAGACCTCAAATAGGCCAAAAGGCAACTGTTGTTTTCGGGGAGCCTATTTATTTTGATGATATGGTCAAAAACCTCAAAGAAAAACAATTGTCAGCTGTAATTGATTAAATAGACAATACAATAATATAATTTATTTTTTTTATTTTTAGATTGAAATACGGAAACAAATAACAAACAAGATAGAAGAGGATTTTTACAATCTAAAAGAGTTTGCTAAAAAATTTCACCAAGAACATGTCAAGCAGAACAAATAATTATTAATAAAATTTTAAATCAATTATAATTTTTTACAATATTCAGTCTTTGCTAACTTGGAAACGTGCTAAGAACCATTTTTCACTGGAATATTATTACACTGAAATTTTGTTCATTTTAGCTTCCAAGTGCTTTATGTTTTATAATAAATAATGTGTTTAAATTTAATTTTTTATTATTCAACTGAGTATATTAGGTATTATTTAAAATTTGTCCAGTGATTATTTGGCATTGTATTTAAGCATTGAATAAAAAAGGTGAATGTCGAAAAAATTATTTATCGAATAAATGAAAATCAGCATAAAATAATTATATTGAAATAATAAACTCATTTAATTTAATTTATAATTTTTTTTTTAAATCAAGAAATTATTAGTTACACCATTTAAATGTTCCCAAGCATTATTCACATAGCCATAAATTAAAAGCTCAATAATTTTCTTCTTTTCTTCTTTTCTGGTTTTAAAATAAAAATTATAGTTTTAGGGCAGTAAAAATCTGAGAATGGTCATGCTAATTTAGTAAAAAGAATAATTTTAAAGACTACAATTTCTAAATATTTTCTATCTTTTTATTATTTACGTCTCTAAATTTTGATCTAGTCTCGACTATTTATAGAATTTTTACATTAAATTCATCATTATATATTTTAATTAAAACGATAATATTTTATTAAATTTTTAATCTAAAATTTTAAAGTTTCACATCTGCATGGAATATTGTTCTCTACAAAATTTAAAATCATTTAACATCATGAGTGTATTTACTGAAAAATTAGACAGAGACGAAATTCATTAATAAAACTAAAAATACGATAATTAAAGTCAAATTATTTTTACTTGTTTAATCATTGTCTAATAAACACGTTTCGAATTTTTATTTTTTTCAAAGGGTTTCTTAAGCTAAATCTTATCCAATTCATAATTCATTGCTTCGTGAATTTCAAATTTCAAAACCAAGCAATATTAAGTAAATTATTCTAGTAAGAAATAAATTAAAATTTTGTATTAATATGATTCAAACATATTATGTCTAAATTTGATTTATTTTTTCAACTAAAAGTAGTCGAAAAATAGAGACCCGGGTGATTTATAGAAAATAATAATCCAAAAGAATATCGAAAAAATAATTTTTAGAAAAAAATTTAATGATATTTTGTTGAGTAACTTAATAAAGATTTAAAATTATTTATGACATCAATTCTTCTAAAAAAATTGATCTAAATTAGTTTGAAGTACCAATCAGGGAAAGGAACACCTCTTTTCTAATGTTTGATTATTAAGAAAAATTCAAAAAATTGGAATTTTATTTTTAATAAAATCTAAAAATATGATCCGACATGGTACTTTTTTTCAAATTTTACTCAGTTTTTGTATGAAAAAATTTATTGATATTGCCATATGAGAATAAATTTTAAAACAATGTGCTTACACCAAAAACTAAAGTGTATCAGCATTGTTTTCTATAAAAAAATTATGCATCAAAAATAAAGAAATTTAACACTGCTTTTTCGAGCTTCTGCATTCGATTTTTAAAGCATTATTAAAATTTAAAAAAAAATAACATTGTTTTAATAAACTTTTTTTTTAGATAAGAAAAATTGTGCCTAGCTAACAAAAATTAGACACTTGAATGAATTTTATCCCAAAACCAATAATTAGCAAGGTAAAATATATCATCAAAAATCTACAAAATACTATTTACAATGACCAAAATTGATTATAATTCAGACGAGGAGAAAAAATTCATTGAACTATCTCAAAAATCGAGTATTTATTATTGACAGCATAAAAATTAAATCCTAAAATTTTTAAAAATAGGCCCTGAAGTCCAGTTTAAAAACATCAATATTGAGGTTAAGTTTTCAAACGACAACTCAGAGGTAAAAAATGAAGATTTTATTTACCAAGAGGGAGGCTGGGGATGGATTGTGGTTATTTGCTCGGGTTTTTGCTTAGGAATCTTAATTGGAATGATAAATAACTATTCTTTACTCTTGAATGAAATGGAACGAGTCTATAACCAGACAGAAAATCATGTAGTCTACGCTGGTAAGACTTTTTTTAAATATTTTAAATGATTTATTTGAATTTTTCCAAAGCTTGGATCGGCAGTCTGTCCACAGGAGTTCAATACATATTTTGTTCTTTCGGAAGTATAGCAACTGATTTTTTTGGGCCTCGAAAACCGGGAATTTTCGGTGGTCTAATTTCCGGTATTTCTTTGACTTTATGTATTTTTGTTGAAGAGCTTAGATTCTATTTTTTGACATATGGAATTTTATATGGCATTGGCCAAGCATTTCTTTTGACTTCGACGCTTGCCATTCTACCACATTATTTTAATAAAGTAATTAAAAATTTTATTTAGAAAATTTAGTAAATTTTTTAGCGTATATCTCTGGCGAATGGAATAATGAATTCAATTGGAGCAATTGTGGTTGTGATTTTGCCAATTTTTACCTCGCAATTACTTGATAATTACGGCTTAAAGGCTACCTTCTTATTTCTAAGCATTTTAAATTTTATTACCATGTTTATGGCCATGACTTACAAGCCGATGATACCAGTGATCAATCATGAAAAAAGAATTCTCAGACTAAAAAGCAGTTTTGGTCTTGAGGTATTTGAAAAGCCTAAATTTATTATTTTTTGCATAGCTTCATTCTTTGGAATGCTGGGTTATCTGATCCCCATTGTTAATATTGTAAGACTTTTTAAATTTTTGATTAATTTTTGAATTTTTAAAATAATAAATCAAAGGACCATCATTCGATCAAGGTGTTTCCAAATGACAAACCATTTTATATAAATGTGGTTTTTGGCGCTGCTTCAGGAGTTGCTGCAATAGTTTTCGGGAAAATTGGGGATCATACGGTATTTTTTTGTTGTTGATAAGAATCTTATTCTGTAAAGTGAAAAAAATGATAAAATATTGATTTGAGTTTAAGAATTTTTTTTATTGTTTCTGAAAAAAAAAATTTTTTTCTAATTAAACTTTTAGAAATTCCATAGGGTTCACTATCATACACTGGTGTTCTTGGTATACGGAATTGTTCAGATAACTATTCCAATGGCAAAGTGTTTTAATGGATTGTTGATTCAATTGGCGATTCTCGGTCTAATGGATGGTGTTTTGCTATGCTTTATTGTTCCTATTTCTTGCGATCTTGCTGAATCATCTAAATTGGCAAATCATGCAGCTGGTAATTTTTTTTTTACTAAATCTATTTTAATTTTATAAATCTATTTTTTCTTTAAAATTAGGCTATTATCACTTTTTTATCAGCTTGCCATCAATCGCAGGTCCAGTCATTGCCGGAAAAATCTACTCAGAATTCAATTTTTATGACTATGCCTTCTATTTTGGAGCAGCAACTAGTTTTATAGGAGCAGCAATATTGATAATTTTTATCACATATTTTGAATTTAAAGAAGAAAAAGTAAATCTTTAATTAAAAAAAAATTTATTTTAATTAATTTTTTTCTTAATTTAGAAAAAAAGTTTTTTAATTGAAAAATCGATTGTAATAGGAAAAACATAAATTGTAATTGACATACTTTTAAAAACAGTTTTAAATTTTAGCAACATTACTTTTATTTTATTTCCCAAAATGAATTTTTCCACAATTAATTTAAAATCAGCAATTATTAATTAAATTATTTATTATTTTTGAATAAAAAAATTTTAAAACCATAGATTAAACCGATTGATTTTTTTATTTTGAAAAGATGCTTAATTTTTTGCCAATTAAAATTCAATTTATCTTTAAAGTTTAAATAAAAAAAATCAATTTTTTCTTTTCTAAGGCAAATTTATAGCAAAAAAAACACATTTATTCAAAAAATTTAAATTCTAATAAAACGATTTAAGATTGAAGCTATTTGTTAAGATTTATTGTTGTTAAACGTGGAAATGCGGCTCTAAAATCTTTGTTTATTACCAACTTATTGTGCTTGTGTGATATGTAGCCCTTAATTTTTCCTTCAAAAATTAAATTGCTCAATATACACTGACAAATGTCATTGTCCATGTCGTCTTCATTCAAAAACTTGAGTACACTCACAAAATCTTCAATTGGTATCTGTGCAGTATTGAGTAGTTTGGCCAATTTTTTGAACAAATTTCTGTATGTTGTCATTTTAAGTTTTTCCAAAAACAAATAAACTCCACTTTCTATGAAAAAATCCTCATATTCAATCATGTCATTGTTGAATTTTTGAATATTTCCCTGTTTGACAGCGTTGACTATTTCGGCAAAAGGTTTCAGATCATATTTCAAGAGCAAATCTTGATTTGGCATGTATCCTCGCAGCATATTTACAGGTATTAGATAAACCAGGATAATTTTTTTGTTCCTTGTATATTTGCTGGGACAATTGCGGAATGCAAACTCAAAGTAATCAGCAGCGGTATTGTAGTCATTTTCAAACATTGCCTGTCTGCCCACGTAGAACTTGTAGACAATTTGGTGCGCAATTGGAAACGAGTCCTTCATGCCACTATTTTCAATAACTCGTTTCAATGGATTGCACAAATTGATCTTATTTATTTTAAAATAAATCTTGAATAGCTGGTTTATGATGTGCATCATGCCCCAACGCTTCGAAACTTGGGACTCCGACCTGGTGTCTGTGCATAGATTTCTGAAGCAAACCATCAATGATTCAGCAGTTTTTTCAGCATATTGGCCCTGGTTGGATCCTTCGGCATTTGCCTCTTTCTCCTGTTCGCTCTCGAAGTCTTGTCTATGCTGGGAATCACAAGTGTAGGCTAGAAGTCGTAGATCGACACTCATCTGAAACAAAATTGGCAACTGCCAGTTCTCATCTTTGGCATCTTTGATCAATTCAATCAAGCTCTTGAAAGACTTGCTCATCAATTCAAAAGAGTTGATGTAATCCTGATTGCTGAGACTGTTTCGAGCTAGAACGTAATTGCTGATCACTTCCGTCCAGCTGTAAATTTTGTTCGAAGAATTGGTGAATTTGTCCCTCAAGTATTCTTTTGAATGGTCCTCGAAATAAATTTGACGATATTTGTCATTTTTTAGATTGAGCAACTTTGCCAAAGAGATGGAATCGTTTTTAATTAAATTTTGAATGATTTCGTCAACAAATTTATTTGGATGAATGTTCATATTTGAAAATTTATTTACAAAAAAAATTAATAAAAATAAATAAGAACAAAAAAAAAGTGGCTGATAAAAAAAGAATAAAGTAATGCTATTTTTGGAGCCAACCTTTATTGTAGCATTTAGGTGAAACAACAACAACTGGACTTCCTAACGAGGGTCTCCAGATCAAAATTTGAGCACTATTTGCATTTGATGGATACAAAGCACAGTCCGGAATTTTAAAATTGTTCTTGAGGGCATAGGGCTGCTTGGGAACTGGACTGCTGACAAGCTTTGCTCTGCTTCCTTGTTCTTTGGACGGATCGACCTGAATTTCTAGTTTCATTCTCCATTTAAATGTTTTTAGTACAACAAATGTTCCATTCAAAACATCCATTGCCACTAGCCATGTGTAAAACTTTTGGTCTCTTTTTATATTTGTAAGCTTGGGAGTTTTGTCCGAACTAGTTGGTATGTCCCATGTGACATGTGGATAAAAATTATCATTCATACTCACATGGTGCATTGTAAAATTTTGTTGCGGACCTTTGACAAGTACAACCTCTGTTTTACTTCCGTACCAGGGAAAATTTTTGCCATCTGAGTCACTGATCATCGGTTTTAGACCGGTGGCTAGCTCTGGAAATTCCCAGCTTGAACTAGCAAAATCAAAAGATTGAATTTTTATTTTATTTTTTAATTAAAATTTACCATCCAAGATTGCCGTACGAGTTACGGAATTGCATGTAAGTACAAGCTTGGATCCAGCCTATTTTCCAAATTTCGTCTCGGTTTATAGGAGGAAATTTGATTCGGGCCGATGCCCTTGGAGAAAAAAATTCTAGAAAATTTTTTTTTTAATTACTTAGCCAATTACTTGAAATGAGGAGTTCGATATTTAAGAACTGATGATGATCTTTCATCAATTAGTGTTGGTTTGTTTTCTATTCGGACATCTAGTTTATCAATTTTGATCCGGGTAATTACATTTGAATTGGTGCTGATGGAGTTTCGATTTTTGTTATTTAAATTTCCCATTAGTTAAAATTAGTTTAGTTAAAAAGATTAATCAGCTCATTAGTGCTAAACATTTAAAGATTTTTGCTTTACACTAAGAAGCTTTTGCACCCAAAAATTATGGAAATAATTTTTTTTCTAGTATTTTAAAATTATTTCTATTGACAACTGTTTGAAAAAAAGCAAAATCCAATGCATATTTTTTTTAAATTTATAATTTTTTAAAATTCTTATATTTTCATTCCAAGAATGCCCAAGTCAACTAACCATTTAACTAAAAAATTTAACTAAAATATAAATAAAATTTTTGACATTACGAGTTTTAGTTTAAATTTTCCAGTTTTTAAAAAAAAATTGTTTTTAAAAATTGTCTAATAGAATATTAAATTAGAAAATAAAAATAATCTTTAAACTTTTTTTTTAATTGATTAAAATTTTTATTCATTTGGGAATTTTTCGATTTTAATCGATTTTTAAATTTTATAAACTCTATTGTAAAATGTAAAATTTAATTTTTAATAATCTGATACATCTTTTCATTAATTAATTTAGTTTTTTATAAAACTATTTAGTGCTGTCAAAATTTGTAGATGACCTAATGTAATTCTTTTTTAAATTAAATTCGTGCAAAATAAAAGATGAAAACCATACAAAAAAAAATTAAGATTGTAAGAATCCAGTTAATAAGAGTAATATCAGTTGAATCAATCGCTGCAATATTTTAGTATCATAAATTCTAAGTCCATCAATGCTTTTCAGCATTTTATCTGTAGGCAATTTCATTGAATCTATCTAAAACCACTTTGAATTTTTGCTCTGTATCTTGCATCCATCGCATCTATAAAATCATTTCTGAGATTCGAATTTGCTGCAGCTGTCTGATCACATAATTTAAATAACAAAAATCGAAACTCCATCAGCACCAATTCAAATGTAATTACCCGGATCAAAATTGATAAACTAGATGTCCGAATAGAAAACAAACCAACACTAATTGATGAAAGATCATCATCAGTTCTTAAATATCGAACTCCTCATTTCAAGTAATTGGCTAAATAATAGATAAAATTTTTTTTTTCTAGAATTTTTTTTATCCATATCACAAAAATCATATTTTTTGATTTTCTTCAAAAAAAAGAAAATAATTAGCTACCATAGAGGAGCGGCGTAGAAAGAGAGGGACTGAGGGGTGCTCAAGCCCCCTTTCCAAAAATTAAAAGGAGCTATTTAATAAGATATATTTATCAAAAATAGACCCCATTTAATAGTTTCAGTTAAATTGTAAGTTTTCAAAAAAAAATTTGAAAATTAAGATTTTTTAATTCATTTGTTTTTAAACTATATTATGTTTTGTATATTCCATTTGATAAATGTAATTTTCTTTAAAAAATATTTTTCCACTTGATAGATATTTTCGATATAATATTTTCCCTCCCATTTGAAAATGTCTAGCTACGTACCTGCATAGAAATCTTCCTCCAAGCATCCCCGCAAGCTTGCTTGAAGTAGCTTTTACTTATTTTTATTTTTATTATGTGAGTTTGGAAATTTGCCGTATCCTCTTAATCCCGAGACAAAATTTTCTTATTTATACATTCAAGGTTAATCAACAGGCTAGTGTGCCCTTATCTTTTTACAAGACTGATAAACACTTCATTTATTAAATTATTTAAAGATAAAAATACAAAATAATCTTTTTTAAAATAAAATTCAAATTTTACATAAAAAAAGGAAAAATAAGAAATTTAATTTAAATTAAATTTTTTTTCATTTAAATTAAAAATTTTTGTATAATAAATCAAATTTATCGAATAATTTAGACGCTCTTTTGTAAATTAAGTTTATTTTATTAAAAACAAATATTTTAAAGTGATTAAAAGTTAAATTGATATTTTCAATTACAAAATTATTAATTAATTTTTAAAAAAAATAAGAAAATGTCATTTCACCATATTTTGATCTAGCACCATATTGTACCAATTTACCAGAATTCTGCAATTTCCATTTTAATTTTCTTGAATAATTTTTTTGAAGTTGATATTTTAAGATTGTAGGTGCATTATCAAATTTCATAATTTAAAATGAAAAAGTTAATAAATTTTTTGAAGAAGGCTTGCTGAAATAAAAAATTAATGAAAGGCAATAGTTAAAATAAGGTAAGATAAAAGTTTTAAAAAATTGAATTTTCACTGATCTTGATTATTAAAATAACCTTTTTATTGAATAGAGTTTTTTTATAAATCAAAAGAAATACATTAGAGGCATGCTTACTGATTGTTAACTTATTGTCAATTGTAATTCCCAAAAGTTTAAATTCGTTTACTACAGTAACTTGCATATTTTTAATTATTATGGACGATATATATTATTTGTAACAAACATACAAATGTTTTGGAATAAGTTACACCAGGATTCAATTGTTTCAAAAAAATTTTAACTTTTTTGATTAGCTCATCAAAAGTTTTTCCATACAAATAGAAAGTTGTGTCATCTGCAAACAATTTACATTTTAATTCTTTAAAAAACCAAGGCAAATCGTTTATAAAAATTAAAAAAATAAAGGACCAAGTAAAGAACCTTGAGGGACTCCAAGTTTCAATTCTTTTGTTAAAGAATTTGTTTTAGGTTTATAAGTTGTTTTCTATTTGTAAAATAATTAGATATTAAGGATAGGGAGGAATTACCAAAACCATAATTAAATAGCTTTAAAATGAATTTAATAAAAAAATTTCTGATTTTAAGTTTATAAAAAATTTGTAAAACAAATTTGCTTTATAAATAATTTCTGTGACTGCATCTTCACCATCAAGTAAATAGTCAGGAACATCATCCAAAGTTACATCTTTCCTTAACTTAATTGAACCTTTTGTAGGTCCAAAATTTTTTAGAGTTTTTGAAATACAGATACAATTTGCATAAACTTTATTGAAGGATTAGAACATGAATTGAGACAATTAATTTTTTTTTTTGATTTTAGTAGCAAATTTCATGATCTTTTTTTTAATAAGAAAATTTCAGAGAATTTGCAAAATTTCAATCTATGTAATTAAATTAAAGCTTAGGTTGATACAATTTCAGAACCAATTTTAGGGTATTAGGTAGAAATTATTAATTCTTTTCATTTTAGTTCTAAAATTCACAGTGCCTGAGTTTATTAATTTTTTCTTAATTTTATCTTAATTAAAATGATTGTTTGTTTAAATTAAATATTTTTTTATTCTTTTTATATTATTAATATATTTTTGAATAATTTTAATATCTTCAAATTTAAATTTTAAAATTTATTTTTATAATTTTAAAAGTCTATATGAGTATTTGGTAAAAATCCTTTACATTTTGACATTCCACAATAACAATTTATCAAATTTTTATTTATTTTATCTTGTGTATCTTTGTTTTGAGCAATTCCAACCGTTCCATTATAATCATAGCTTAGTTCTTCGCCAGCAAAAATATCTCTCTGACTGAACAATGCAGCATGAGGAACTAAATTTTCTATTCTAACTGGCAATATGAACAAATTTGGTTCACAACTATGATTAATATACCTTCCTAGATTGCTGTAATTTCTTGCATCAATAACAGTATTTGCCATAGATTTTTTATTTGAATAATATTCCTTTAAAAACATTATATAATTTGGTTCAAATTGATTACTTCTAATTTCGATGAGATTTTTGGCTTCATCTAAAGAAATTAATTCACCCATGTATTCAATAACAAAACTTCCCATCGGAATAAAATCTCTAGTTTTCAGACCTTTTCCTTTAAGTCTATTTTCACATGTGAATACCTCAAAGTTAAAATAAGGTCCGTTTTGAACGACCCTATTTGCGCATAGATCATCGCTGCATTCACATTCTGAATGGCATTCGTTTATGGGAAACAAATTTAAATTCCAATTTTCATCCAAATAATCAACATTTAAGCGATTTTGACCATCAAAGTTGCTTTTATTTTTTCCCTCACAAATGCAGATTGTATTGCTCTGAGACTCTCCAGCAAAACACGATAAGCATTCACATCCCTCATAACATGAATTCCAAATGGCCAAATCTATACTCTTTCCAGGTATGTTATCAAAAATTTCCTTAGTAGTTTATTTTTTGATGAAATAAAATATTCAAAAAATTAAAATTTTTACTATAAATGGTATTCTCTTAGATTCCATGAAAATTTTTTTTTTTGTGTTATTAAATTTAATTTAGATGATAGAATAATTTTAGCATAATTTGATGCTTATTTTTAACAATTAATCACCAAAATATTTCAAGTCATTTATGTACTAGGCTTGGAATTTTATTAATATTCTCGCAAATTTTTTAATAACAGAATTTTTGATAGAAAGACTTTGGAATCTGATCAAATGGGTAATGGCATGAACAAAATATTGCCCGGACTCTACATTGGTAGCATCCGGGACAGTACCGATATCAAAAATATAAAAGAGAATAATATAACCCACATCCTCTCAATTCACAATGAAGCAAAGCCTGGGAAAATAGAAGTAAATTAAAGAAGCTTGACTTAATTAAAAAATTAAAAATTATCCCTTTTAGTTTCATTCATTTTTTTAATTATTAGGGAAGCTTATATATTTATTTCTAAAAAAAAACTTAATTAATTTAATACTAAGAGATATCGTTTGTTTTTTTTTAAAGAATGTCAACTATTTATGTTTTGAAGCGAGTGATTTGGCGTCTGAAGATCTGGGACGCTTTTTCGCCCAGTCAATTGATTTTGTTCATTCAGCACGCATTAATAATGGAAATGTTTTAGTTCATTGGTATGATATATAAAAAATTAAATTTTTTTTTAATTTTAAATAAAGCCTTGCTGGAGTATCAAGAAGTGCAACAATAGTGATTTCATATGTGATGGTAGTGACAAGTTTACCTTGGTACGATTCAATGAATACAGTTAGAGCAGCAAGAAGCCAAGTAAATCCAAATTTTGGTTTTCAGCGTCAACTCCAAAATTTTGAATTCACCAACATAAAAACAGTTAATTAAATTTTTTTATTTTTTTTATTTTTCTTAAGTTTTTTTATAGATAAGAGAAAATTTATATCTAAAATATGGTGAATACAATAATAAAGATGATTTAGAATTATGCAAAACTTTACTCGAAAAGTACCATAAAGATCAAAATGATTTAGAGAAAAATTCAAATAATCAGCAACAAATAAATCGTACTTTAAAAACATATCCTTTGGCATTTAACTCTTATAATTTGGACAAAACCAAAGTTAAGAACAATATTCAAAAAACTAAAGAAATGAGACGAAATGTGACCAAAAAGGGAGAAGAAAAAAAAGATGAAAAAAAAGCACAAGAAGAAAAAGAAAAAGTTTTCAAGAAAATTTTCGATGAAAATTGAAAAATTGATTTAGAATGCATCCATGTTTTAATTTTTTTTATTTAAGATGTTTTTTAGTTAAAAATTTCTGTACAAAATTTCAAATCGATTCGAAATTATTTTTAATATTTGATATTTTTATGGTTAATTTATATTAATTTTATTTCTTTAAAATAATATTAGAATTCTGAATAAATAATTTGTGGAAAAAATATCTCACTCTCTTTATAGCTTTAAATAAAAAATTTGATTAATTTAGACAAAAAAAGTGACAACAAATTTTTGATTTAAATTAAAATATTTTAAATCAAGATATTTTGTAAAGATAAAATTGACTCAAAACTAAAAAAAATTAATTTTAACATTTAATTGCATTTTGTAAATTCGAATAAAAAATCAGCACCTTTTTTTAACGGCTAATGATTTTAAAACACTTAGATTTAAATGTCTGCATCAAAATCAGATGAAAATAATCTTGATCTTTTGAGCATTTATAAAAAAAATTTTATAAAATCGAACGATGATTCGAAGTTGCCACAACCCGATAGAGTAAAAGCCTCAATCTGCTATATTCAAAATTTATATCGAAATTCAGAAATTGATCCATGTGATGAAGAATTTAAAGAGTTTGTCAACAAATGTAAACAAGCCATAGAAACCAAATGCAAATCTCTGTATTTTCACCTATTCAATTTGGCAAAATTTATCAAAAATTTTTCAAAAAAAAAATCAGAATTGAGCAAATCATTTGATTCCTCAGACAAGGAAAATACAAATAAAGAACAAAATATAGAAAATGAAGAACAGAGACTAGCCGCTTTTATAGAAGAAACTGAAGAAAATGTTTTAGATGGAATGCATACAGAGGACTCAACCACTGATTTGGAACCAAAAATAACTGAAAATTCGGAAAAAAAGATTTTATCATTTACTAGTGTCAAAAGTAAACGTGTCACTCAAATAGAGCCTACCACTATCGATTCAAACTCTGATATTCAAAACATTGAAAAAACAATGAATTCAGAGAAATTTTCGGATGATCTTACGACAAATGGTACAGAAGATTTATGTAAAAAAAAAAACAGTGAAGATATAAATTTGGAAACAACCAAAAATGTTACTGAAAATGACGCGGTTAATGATGACAGTGAATTGAAAGACTTGTCCAAAGAAGAATTGCAAATACTTGAAAATATAAAAAAACTTGATGCTTTTTGTCTGGTAAAGCTTTATTAATTATCAATTAATTATTAATTTGAATTGTTTTCGAAGGAATTAAATGAAAAAATTAAGGAAAATGAAAATAGAGAAGTGGCTTTAGATGAATTGGATAGTGGTGGAACATTTTTTATTTATGAAGCAAAGCTAAAAGAGAAATTTGTTAAAGCGCATTCAAAGTTGATTTCGTATTGTAAAAAATATCCGCATCTTGTGTCAAATGAGCACAAAGTTGCCAAGAGAAAAAATGTTATTTTTTCAAAAAAAATTAAATGTGATTGTAAGTCGGTTTTTATGTTAAAGTTCTAAAGAAAATATAAAATAAATGTAAATTTGGAAGTTAGGGCCATTAATTTGAAAAATTGACAAGGTGGTACATTAGGGCATCAGGCTATTTACCGTCAATTTTTATTACTTCAATTAAGAAAATTTTTTAAAAATGTTAAAAAGTTGAATCAATTTTTTTGTGACCAATCGACCATGATTCTTACTTTTTAGTCAATCAAATGAGAAAAAAAATTTGAATAAAATAATAATTTGATTACAAAATTGAGGCATTGTGAAACTCAGCACAAATTTACAGAATTAAGTGATAGAAAATTAAATAACTTTTTTTCAAAAATTCAAAATTAGTTTTCTGAATGCAGTATGGCGCAACATCAACTGTCAAATTCTACTAATCATGTGCAAAATCTCGCTCGAATATTATTGAAATTTAATTTCTGCAAATTTTTCAGAATCTTATAGACTTTAACAGTTGATGTTTGATGCACCTTGATGTTATATGTTGCATTTAGAAAAGTAATTTTGAACTTATTATTATTATTATAAACTTGTAAAATTTTATCCAAATTAAAGCTAGGATTTATTTTTAAATTTTTATTTTAAAATACTTTTAATAAATAAGAAAATTGATTTTTTAAATAGAGTGAGATTTTTATTATTCAAGCTAATAAACTTATTTATTTTTAATTAAAAAAAATATTTTTTTCAGATATGAAAATTTTTTCAAATAATCTTAAAAAGTTATTTTATTTATTTAAAAAGAAAATTTATTTATTCTAATATATTTCTCATTTTTAAAAATTTACCAAATTTAAAAGTTAATTTTAAAATCAATTAATTGAATATCGAATTAATAAGACCATAAAATTTAGTTTCAAAAATAAGTAAGCAAATAAAATGACTGGCGGGCCACATAATTGATTTTCCCCAAAAAATTTATCTAAAAAATTAAAAATCTTCTGTCATATCTATGAAATTTGAATTAGTTTTTTGAAGCTTCGCAATTTGATGAGATTAATAGCTACGTCACAGAATGTTTGAACAAAAATAGAAAGTTTCCCGATTTTTGTGAAGTTTTGGAATGGGTAAAACAAGCAAGCAGTGTCCACCATCTTGATTTAGAGTAAAAAAAATTCAAATAATAAAAATATTTTAAAAATTTTAGTCATATTTTGAATAAAAGGGACAAAAAACTATTCGAAATCGCCCAAATATCTTTTGAACAAATATGTAAAATTTTAAAATCGAGAAGAATCGCAGATGAACGTCAAATAATTCAATCCAGAATTGAGAGTATTCAGACAGCTCAAGAAAAAACAGATGTCTCAATTCCTGAATTGGACCCAGCTGAAAATAACCAAGATCTACAGACTATTTTGGAAAATAACCAGAAAATATTTGAACAAAAATACAAAGAAGTTAATAGATTTAGAGAAAAATTAAATTTTACTTAAATAAAAAGTTTTCTTTTAAGCTGGTTAACACTTATGTAAAAAAACAAGAAGAAAATCAAGACGGAGAAGACGACGAAGCTGAGGCAGACGAAGAGAGTGGAGATGATGAAACAAAATCTGAAACACACACTGAAGAAAACACTGATACAAATAACTTATCGATGATCAGTGAAGATTATAAACTGGATTTAACTGGTAATGAATCTTCATCAAATGACAGTGAGGACCAAATTTATGGTACACCGCCAGAAAATGAAAACGTTCTAAAGCGTTTAAAAGAGCCAAGTCCAGAAAAACAGGCAAAGCGAATAAAACTGGAATCAAATGGAAATTCAAATAAAATGATCGATTCCAATGAAAATCTTGATTTAGATGACAAGCCGAAAAAAAATCTGCCAAAAATAGTTGAATGCAGTTCAGCAAATGACGAACAGGAAGAATGTATTGTTCTTGATTGAATAATTTTTTACAATTTTTTTTTAATTTTCAAACGCTTCTAATAAACTTTTATAAATGTAACCAACAAAATTTAAAATAAATCAAACCCCTGTTAGTGCCAGGAGTAGTTTTAAGTCTATTTTATATGAACAAATAAAAATTGATTTTTTTAAGTAATGAAAAAAAAATATAGAAATGCTAAAGATTGTATTTGGTATCATAGTTTTCTTATTTTTCATAATGATACCTTCCAATGCCTTGTTGATTTCATTTTATGATTATTTGGCACTTTCAATTGATTGCTTATATAGCTGATATTGTGGAAACTTGGCTCAAGTTGTTTACCGAACTTTTAATTGTTTTTGTTAAATTATTTGTTTTTCAATATCAAAAATTTTTCAAAATCCTAGACGAAGAAAGTTATTCAAAATGGAATTTGGAATTTATTGATTCAAATCAAATAATAGAAAAATGGCAACTAATATTTTTTCTAATTTTGCTAAGTTTTCTTATTTTTTTTATACTTTACTTGAAATGTAAAATAAAAAGACTCGAAAAATATAATTCAACGCTCAAAAAATCTTGTTCAAATCAAAATTGTGTAGTTTGTATTCAAGAGAAAAGCTCCATTTTGTTAATGCCCTGCAAACACTTGTGTTGTTGCCAAAAATGTTTTGATTTAATGAGAAAAAAAGAAAGAAATGTTAAATGTCCTTTATGTAGGGCTCAGATTCAAAATGAATTAAAAATTTTTGTCTAGTAATTTTGTTATTAATGTGTCTGAATAAAAAATTTAAATTGATAATTATTTAAAAATTTTGTTTGAAAATAATTTTGTTATTTTGTAAATAAAGTAAATTAAATAAGTTTATTTTTAATTTTTTTAAAAGCTACTTCAAAAAATTTATTTTTAAACAAAGACTAGTTAATGATATTTTACTAAAAATTCGAAATTATAAAATAATTTTTCGGTTTTAAATTTATGAATATTATTTAAAAATTAAAATGCTTAATTTTCTATTTTGTCTTTTGATAAAAGTAAAACACATTTCTTCTAAACTATGAGAGCAAAATTGGATTCAAAATTCTTTGCCATGGTCAATTTAGATTATCGTTTTGGGTTGAATCTTGATAAACAAATTAAAATTAAAAATTAAAAAAATAAACAAAAAATTTCCTGAAAATTATTAAATTTTAACTTCCGCTTTTCGAAATTTAATTTTTTATTGTAATATTTTTTTAAAAATTCCAGGCTCATAAAATTGAAGAATAAAAACAAAAAAATTCAGAATTGAAGAGAAGGAAACATAAAATTTTAAATTCCCCTAAAGTTATGACGAAAGATTTGATCTTAATTCGAGATTTTAATAAAATAAATTTCTCGTTTTTAAATGATTTTGAATTGACCAGATCTACCAAATCATTGTAAATTAACGGCCAAACGTTAAAAAAAAAGTAATTTAGTTGATGACCAACTAAAATAACTGATGGCATAGTTGTACAAATCGACCACGCATTTCAATTTGCAGAAAAGAATAAATTAAACACAAATGAACTTATGTACAAAACACTACAGGCAAAAATTAATGTTGTTCAGGTCAAAATTCAGCAGTGGATGGTCAAAGCAGATCAGATTTTTGTGGTCATTGGAAAAAAATATCAAAAGAGTCTTAACTTTCTAAGCTGAGAACAAACTTAAGTGAAAAAGAATGACACAACCGTGTTTTCGCATGAATGATGATTTAACGTGATTTGACCATTTTTATGTCTTTAAGGCTCAGCTTGTTTAAAAACTAGTTTATTTCTAGTCAGGTTAATTGACCATGAATTGACAAAAAATTGGGAGTATATGCAGCAAGAGTCAATTAAAATTTTGTTTTTAGAAATTTAATTTGTTATAAAATAAAAAATTCAATATATATATTTTTTTGCTTTTTTCTAATTCAATTTTATTTTATCTATCTTTTTTTTTCTTCCATTTTTCAATGAAGTTTGCACAAATAATCAAGATTTAATAATTCACTTTTTTTTAACAAATTGAAAGAAAAGATGGCTTATAAGATAGTGTAAACAGAAGGCTTTTGTGAAATTCGAAAAAAAATTAAGTACGATAAGAAATCTTACAGAATTTTCTATTTGATTATGCTTCACTGATTTTTTCACCTTGTTGCATTTAGAAAACTAATATTTGTTACTATAAAAAAAACTAATGGGGTGAGGATTAAAATCAAATAAAAAATTGAAACTAAAAAACAACATATTAAACTAAATCTGTCAAAAATATAATTTTAAATTTTAATCAACAAAATAACTATTTTATCTCTTACTAAATTTGTTCTTAACTTTTTTAATTGATTTTCATTTTAATTTTTGTGACTCTAGCTATTTTTTAACAATAAAATTAAATCTTAAAGATGAATAAATTAGAAACTAGAAACTTTCAAGAGTGAGTAATTACAAAGTTACATTGTTGCATAACAAAAAATTCTTTTAATTGAAAAAAGAAGAATATTTTATTAAAATTTATTACTTTAATTATTTATATACAATTTTGCGGCTTAATTTGATTTACAAAATTAATTAATGTGATTTTCACATTTTAATAAATTCATTACATGCGTTTTCCGCCATTGTAAATTGAGAGTTTTCTTTTAATGCATGAATCACATTTTTAATGTATTTTAATTTCTCTTAATTTATTTTTAATCCTCACCCAAACTTTTGATATTTAATAATTGAACTAATAAAAATAAAGAAAATAATTATGGATTTAAAGATTTTTAAATGTCCTTTTTTGCCATCTAATTAAGAATTAAAAATTTAGAGAATTATTTTTTTGGGCTTTGTTATAGATATTTTTTAGTTATAAGCATGGAATGATTCCTGGAATAGAAATAAAATTTTGTTTTCTAAATAAAAAATAAATATTATCTTTTTAAAAAATTCAAAATCAATCAAAGTTTGAAATTTTAATTAATTTTTTTCATTTAATGGAACATTTAAAAATAGTTCTTTTTCTGCCCACAGTTTTTTGAGTATGTCTAAAAAAATGTTCTAAATAAGCTTAAATTAAAAAGTGTTTTTATTGCTTTTTTGAACACAATTGTTGTGCTTCATTAAAAATAACTAAAAATTGAGTGTAAAAAAAGCTATTGAATTGAATAATTAAGCATTTATAAGCAAAAATTAATTTTTAAAATAAAAAAATGAATAAAATACTGCATTTAAAATTTTTTAAACAATCTTTTATAATTTTATGTTTTTTACCTTTAATAATAAAGAAACAATTTAATAAAAAAGCAAGCTGAATGATTGATTGCAAGCCGAATAAAACCATAAAAAGTAAAGCTGTTTGAAGTGCTAAATGTTCTAAGCTTTATGGCTATTCCTCTTCATCCTCCGATTTTCGTACTATTTGAATTGGCTTAAGTTTTTTTGGTGCATTGCTTGAAACTTTGCTTGGTGTTTTATTTAGTGAGCTGGGGGCTTTGGAACTATTCATAAATTCAGATCTATTCGTTTTCGGCGACTCTAAAGAAGAGGAAGAATGAAAAGATTTTTCCAATTCTGCCTCGTTCTGGTCCGCATCATTAAATGTTTTTTCCAAACTGGACTCTGCTTTTAAGCTCAATTTAGAGACAGATTTTGAATCAACTGAAGAGGAAGATTTCGAATTAAAACCATCAGACATGTGGGATATTTGGGACAAGCTTCTCGAAATTTCTGATTCCTTTTCAGATTTAGACGATCTTGAGGAAACTCTTGATTCTGAAGATAAAGATGAATCTATAAAGTATTCAAAGTTGTTTATAATATTCAAAAATTATAAAAAAACCTAAAATATTCTAATACTAAAAAGAAGAGATTTTTTTTATATCTAGAATATGATTTAAATAGTATTACTTTCATAGTCAGTGTTGCTCAAATCGCTTAAAATTTTTCCTTTTTGGTCATTTTCATTTTCAGGATTTAAACTGGCTGATTCGGACGAATAACTTTCAGTTGAATTAGATGAAATGTTATCACTTGTTTGTCTATTACTTGAATCATTAGCTGTTAAAAATGTTCTAAAGAAAATTTTTATAATATTATAATTATTTTTATTTATGTTGCTATTAATATTTAAATCAGTAAATTGGTAATTTAAAGAATAGTTCTTTTGAAAATTTAGAATCATAGAAATTGTATTTTTGTTTTGGTCCTCCCTTTTAAGATGATTTCTATTAATATTTATTTCCAAATATATTTTATATCAGAAAATTGTGATTTCTTAGACAACAACAAAAAACTTTTCAAGATCGATTATTAAAAAAGAGAGTATTAAAAAAATTTTAATCGAAAAATTTCACAAAACTGACTTTGAAAATTTTAGACCATAAAATAGAAGAATTAAATTTTTTTTTTTATAAAAGTATATTTTTTTCCAGTCGATAAACTTAAATTTTCATTTTTGCTTTTTTTCTGTTCAAAAAATCACAAGTAGAAATAAAAGATAATTTTAGTAAATATGCATAAAATCAAAGACCAGGACACAAAAGTAAATGGCATTGTAAAATTCACTAGAAATTTTACAAGAATATTTCTTTTTTTATAAATTAAAATCAAATATTAAAAAATTCTCAAAAAATGTTGAATAATAGTTTAAAATGAAGTCTTTTCTTACATATAATAAATTTATCGGCCAGTAAGTAGATATAATAACACATCAATTTGATTTAATTTGATTACTGATTTGAATTATTTAAAAAATTAAGAAAACAAGATTCGGGCATTTTTTATTACCTTTAACTTAAAATGGTCCACACATTTAAACTCGTGTAAACAAAGCTAATTTAGCTTTAGAATTAATCTAGCAAGCTTTCAAATTTCACACTATTGAAACAGTGACTAAGCTTTATAAAACGCTTGTCAGACCTCAACAAGAATTTGAAGTTTAATATCTTTACTTATATTATTATATAACAAAAGTAAATTAGATGGGAAATTGCTATAATTTTGAAAAGTAAAAAATATAAAAAATATCTTATCAATGGTTGTTTTTTCCTAACCATAAGCTTGGTTTTAAGACGAATTCGCTGCAATTTTCGCCTAGTAGCGTTGTAAAGGAAGGTTTTGAATTAAAAAAAATTATAACTGAATAAGCAGGGTAGATAAAATATGCTGACATAACTATCTAGTTGTCACTGTAAAATTTTATATTGTGTCATTTTATAAAATTTCTTGAAAAATACTTCATTTAAAAATTCAAAAAAATCAAAATTGATCATTTTTAATGTTTTACTAAGAGCTAATTGGCAAATTTTAAATCTTTTGCCGAAAAATATTTCTCTTTATCTTATATAATTTTATTTTAATTAAAATTTAAAAAAAAATCATTTGTAATTTTGTTAATTTCAATTTTTTTTTGAAAAAATCTTCTAATGACATTTCAAGTCAAACTTGAACTGAGCATTTTGAAAGAAACATCTCATAGTTCCTCACTCGACAGTAAAAGAGAATTATAGAGATTCCTAACGATGTCCAACAGAAAGCACTATGGCAGCAAAGTAAAATTTATGATCAAATTTCAAAATCTCAATCTTGATCAAACATTTTTAAATGCGCAATTAAATTTCGTTGCATTTTTAGAAATTACAATCCTTTTTCAAAAGTTTAAAATAAAGCTTTGAAATTTTAAAAAAATTAAAAATCTGCGATGAAATTTAATTGCGCATCTAAAAATTTTCGAGCAAGATTTAGTGCTTGAAATTTGATCGAAAATTTTACTTTGCTACTATGGATGGCTCATGTGAATATTTTCTTTATTTTTTATTGAATTTTATGTTTTTAAAAGAAATCAGCAAAGCTCTCTAAATTTAAATTTATATTTGTATTTTATTTTATTTTTTTTAAAAAGAAATATTTTCGTTCAATTAGTACTTAATTTCATAAAACCATTTAATAATAAAATTTCAAGCCTAGATAAAAATTCAAGAAAATTTACCTTTTATTCTTGGGGGGCTGAAAATCACTTTTTGTTTGCTTTGGATGCAAATAGCCACAATTAACAAAATTTGGAACAGGCCTTTGCGATCTAATGTATTCTCGGTACATTGAAAAATTTTCACCATCATGCATTCGAAATTTATCACGGGACCACTTGTCTATACAAAAAAAAATTTTTTTTTATAAAAAAAAAAAAAACAGCCAAATACCAATTTCCTTTTGTCTTTCCAATAAACTTATGTACTGAGTTTTTTTTGTTTTTTTGAGCGGTGAAACACTGTAAACATCACATAAATTGCTCAGAAAAAGTTTTTGTCCTTTTTTAAGCTCAGGGTGATTAATGTTGTATGAACTCAAAAATTCATATGGTGGTTTTTTCACATGAGTTTTATCTTGTAAGCCGACTTTTCGAGTGCTCATCTCATAAAAATATTTTATTAATTGTTCCTTTTCCTGATCGTTCAAATCCTTATTTTTTCTTGTTTCCACAGTACCACTTCGTCCTCTGGTCCAACTGTAGGCCGATTTAGACAAGCTCTTACTTTTAAAAGTATTTGTTGATTCTTCTTTAAACTCAGGCTTATATGTACAGCCAATAGCTAAAATAAAATAAAATATTTTTTTTGTCTCAGATTTTTATATTAGCTCACCTGAGAAATGTCGACTAGGATCTATATTGCGTCTGCTTGCCGACTGATCTCTAAATTTTTTTTTAAATAAAATTCAAAGCTGCATCTCCTGAGATACCTACCTTGAGGAATTAGAATTTTTTTCGCTCTGGGCCTTCATTTCAATCTCTTTCTCGACCCAGTCGTAAAATTCATCTTTAACAAATGGTTCTCGTTTGGCCTTTGTTTTGCCACGCAAATGGGACTTACAATTTTATTTAAATAAAAAAATTATTTTTTTTTAATTATTTCTTAATTACCCATGTTATTTTTTTGTTCAACAGAATAAGCTTGGTATCCGAGTTGGTGACGTCATAGTAACCAGCTGATGGAGAATCATATGGCCATGTGTTCTCTGTCGAATAGCTCTCTCTGAACAAAATTATTTTTCATTTGGTCAAAAAATGAACAAAAATACCAACCTTGCGTATTTTTCTAAAATAACTTCTTTTGGTGCATTTACATCTATTGGCATGTAGTTGGTCGTGCGACCAGGCACCGTAAAAATTATATTTGTGCTCATTTTATTGATTTCTAAATACAAAAAAAATTTAGTAGCTAAATTTTCTACCTTGATTAAATACTGCAGCTAACAATAAAGAGAAACAAATATCAGCAAAAAAATCAAACATTAAGCTTCTTGTTGAATTTTGAGTTTGCATATTACCAAGGTAACCAGTATCGAAATTATACATTTATCAATCAGTTTTGTAAAATTTAAAATTCAATTTTTATCTAAGAACCTGGGCGACTTAAGAAATTTCAATTTTGAGTTTTGAAATAATTTCCATTTAAGACCACTCTAGTCAACAACTTTCCAAGTTGAAACAAAACCTTGTTTTAAATGGCATTTAAATTTTTTCCAAGTTGTTTTCAAACAAGAAAATTTTCTGAAGTGGCTTCTTCGGATGACTTTTGCTATTTGTTTATTTCTGATACAATTTCTATTTACCTTAATTTAATGCAATGTGTTCATGTTGGAATATTTGCCGCAAGTTATTTGAAAAATAGTTAAATAACTCGTTTTGAAATAATTAGTGAAAATCAGCTTTAAATTTAAGCTACCTTTACGAAATATAAACAAAAATTTGGAATTTGTTCGGTTGATTTTTGAAAAATTTAATTATTAACTCAATGTTTATTTGAGTTTAATAGTATATCGTGTTCAATTTAATCCTCAGTTTAATTCATTAAAGCAGAAATATTTTATTTAAAAAATTACATAATTCGTTTTTAATTTTGATCCACTCTCTTCTAACTAAAGCTGGTTGTCGGCGCGTAAATCTAAAATAAATATTTAATTTGCCTAGTATTTAGCTCTTTTTGATTCGTTTTTAAAAAATAAATAAATAAAATTTTGTTGATATATTTTTTATATTCTTTTGTTCTTAATTTAACTTAAGCCTAAAATTTTTATGAAATAAAAAAATTAAATTTTAAAAATTGATGCCTGTAAAGAGTTTTTTAAAAAATCGTTTCTGAAAACAGAATTAGCTTTTTTTAATTCATCATTTGCATCATATTTAATGAGTCAATAATTTCAATTTTTTCTTGGCTATATTTCTATTTTAAAACCTTTTATTGAAAAATTAATAAATAAATTTTATTTGTCAGCTACTGTAAATATTTAGCTTATTTTATTAATTGAAATTTAAAATGTTTTTTCTTGTAGGTTGATATTAAAGACATTACTTTTTTCAAATTGATTTTTTTGATTCGAATGTTCTTTGAAATAAAAAAAAATTAGAAATTTTCCAACATTTTAGTTTTTCATTTACATAAACTAATTTAAAAAAACATTATTGCTCATAAATCTTTACACCAGGATTTTTTTTTTAAAAAGGTTTAGATCTGAGAAATTAAAGAGATCTTTTTAGTCTTTAATTTTATTTTTTGACTTTTTAAAAAAAAAAACCTTTCGAATCTTCATAAAAAAACAAAAACTGCTTTATAGTTAATTTAATATTGCTAATGTTTTTTTTTCAAGTTTTGTTTCGAAATAATTCTAAATCTTAAAAATAAATTTTTTAGTAATAAAAATTTGCAAAAATTTAGAGAAAAATTAATCAAAAATTTTTTCTCGTTAAAATGTTTTAATATATGCCTAAATTAAATTTACCCACATGTATCTTATATTGCAATTTTTTTGGCAATAATAAATTTTTGATAATCTAATGATAAATTTACCATCAAATTTCGATTAATTGAGAAACTTTTACTTATAAATTTATTTAAACTAAAAATTTGATTTAATTTGTCTTAGAAAATATAAAAAAAAGAAAAATGCCTATTGTCGAACAGAGGTAAGGATTTTTAATCTAAAATTTAATAAAATTCATCAATTTTTCCTAAAGTGGACTTAATTGGGCCCGAGAAATTGACGAAAAAGAAACTGGTTTGTAACTTTTTTAGATTTATTATTATCATCATTTGAAAAAAATAATTTTCTCTCAGAAATCGAAGTCAATGAAGAAGGATACAAAAAGGTTATTGAATATAAAACTGAAAATGAAAAAAAATACAAAGTAATACATTATAAAACATTTTAAAAATTATAAGTATTAACTAATTTTTTGATTTAGATTACCAATATATTCAGAGTCGAAAAAGTGAGACTCCCAAAATCGGTCGCCCAGAGAAAAGTAAAAATATCTTTCAACTGAATGAATTTTTATCATTTCTTAATAGGAATGGAAAAAATTCGGAGATTCAGAAAGTGATGCCCCAGGTCTTAACCCTGCAACAACAATAATTACTGATGAGGTTTTGATGCAATTTTTGACCAAAAAAGAAGTAATTTAGCTTGGAAATTTTTTAGTCATTTTTAATTCTCTTTTTTAAAGGAAGTAGAAAAATCCGAAACACCAGCTCCAGCTTCAGTTTCAGCTATCAAATGTAGATTGTGCAAAGGTGATCACTGGAGTGCTAAATGCCCTCATAAAGATATTTTGGAAGCGAAATTAGCGGCCGAGGCAAATCAAAAAGGTCATTTATGCTTTTAATTTTTTAAAATTTTATGTAAATTCTTTTTAAATTTTTTAATTTTTAAGAAACCAGTGCTTCTGCTTCTACAGGGGCTTATGTTCCTCCATCGAGGCGTCCGGGTGCTAATGCAGTCACTACTGCGGGAAAAAAAGTCGACTTTGGAAAGACTCTTAATAAAGATGACTTTAGTGTGAGGGTCAGTAATTTACCAGAAGAGGCCACTGAAACCGATTTACAAGAACTGTTCAAGCCATTTGGAAAAGTTACTCGTGTATTTTTGGCCAAGGACAAAAATAAACAAGTTTCAAGAGGTTTCGCCTTTGTTACATTTTCAAATAAAGATGAAGCTCAACGAGCCATTTGGGGCGTCAATGATTACGGTTATAACCATCTCATTTTGAAAGTAGAGTGGTCAAAGTAATTCAGCTTTGGATGAATTTTTATTAATATTACCAATTAAGTCTATCCAAAATTATTTTTAAATAAAAATCATTTAAATTAGCCAGATTTTTTATTTAAACAAAAGAAAAAGTCCATTTTTAAAAATAATTCGTTTTATTTTAACAAAAGTGTGAGAAAAATTTATGAAATAAAAAAAATTTGAGCAATAAAACTAGAAAAAATAAAAAAATAGAAATATATATTTACAACAAATAAATTTTAAAGAAAAATAATAATAACATTACAAGATAATTTCAATAAAAAGTTATTTGGAATTAAATAAGCTGAATAGAAAGGAACTTCACTGCCCCTATTTCTTTTTATCTCAAATTATTTTCCAGATGAATTATTTATCATAAAAATAAATTCATCCTAAGTTTTACTTTTTGGGATAATCGATCTTTATTTTTTCAAGTGCTTTTTTTTGAGCTAATAACACTTTCAATCAGACGAGAATCTGTGACGCAATTAAATATCGGTTAATGATTTAACATAAGTATTATTAGCTTATAAAAATATTTAAAAAATTGAAGCTTAGTTACGGTCGATTATCTCAAAAGAGTTCTAAAAAAAACTAATAATGAGTTGTTTATAAAGGGAATTAGACAAGCTTTCAAAGAATATAAAGATAATATAAGTTTGTATAATTTACATAAGAAATAAGAAATTTTGTAAAAAATATTATATATATATTATATATATTCTTTATATTACTTTCAGCCCTAATCACCTTATATCATAGAGAAAGCTAACCGGGTTTTTCGGCGATCAAACGAAAAATAATAAAAAAATTTCCAAAAAAAAAATTAACAAAATCTGTAAATAGATTTTTAGACTTATCTGATTGTAAGTGCATTTTTTTCTATGATTGACCCAAACTTATATTATTCGATTAGCAAAAAAATAATTTTTGGTATTTTTTTTATATAAATAGAATTTAAATTTAAATAATTTATTTATTCCTATCATTTATATATAATGCTGACTTTTAGGTTTTGTCAAATTCAGTATAATACAGAACAAAATTAAAAAATCAAATAGCTTATTTTTTCTATAAGTTAAAAATTATTTCTGGTACAAAAAGTCATGGATTGAGAATAAGCTTATTTTTTAAATAATAAAAATTATTTTATGTCATTTTCTTGGTAAATAGAATATTATGTCATTTTGTGTCCTTTTGTGGGTACTTTTTATGGACACAAAAGGACAATTTTTATGTTGGAAAATAATGATTCATTGATATATTGATAATTTTTTTAAAATTGAAATCATTTTATACTAATTCACACAGTATCCTTTATTTATGGGATACTGATCTATTGGCCGGAGATCGGTCTCAGATCTAGATTCAAATAAAAAAAATAAATAAATATTGATAAATTTTTAGTTTTTCACTCTGTTTTTGAAAATTTTTTAAGGAATATTCTAAAATAATTCATTTAATTTTATTTCTCACTTTTCTAAAGGACAAAAATTATTTAATCAGCAAATAATTTGTACTTTTTATTATTTATCACCATATTATGATGCTTGTTCTATTGAAAATCAAAAACTGCTACTTTTTATTAAATTAAGATTATTGAATTCACCTTAAAAAATTATGAAATTAATAATATAAAAACAAATTAAAAAAAAGTTAATTAAGTAATGTGTATCTATTTCAAAAATACTTATTTAACATAATTCAAAAATTTGATGCTATGCTCATGTGATTTGACCGAAAAGTAAAATGATCAAATTTTATAAAAATAAAAAAAATATTCTAAATTTTTTTAAGAAATGGAAGAGGTAGACAAGATAATAATTCAATCATTGCGTTCAAATGGATGGTAAATATAATATTTTTTTAAAATTTATTACTGATTTGTTTGTTTAGTGACATTAAACAAGAAATAACCAGAATAGCTCAATTTGATCAAGAAATTTTGATTGAATCAGTTGCCATCTTATTAAATTTAATTCAGCAAACAACTTCAGTTAATGCTGAAAAGCTGCTTACTAAGCTTCCGCCAAACACTGCTGTCAAATTTAGACTATGCACCAGATATGCAAATATATGTCTGTCATTGGGCTATAAGAATGAGCTTGGATACCAAACACTTTTATATCCAAATGAAACTGAATCCAGAAAGCTACTAATGTTCTTAGTAGAGAAGCTAAATAAAGAAAATTTATCATCTCATGATGAAGAACAGACCCAAAAAAATATTAAATCCAACAAGAACATTAATTTTTTAATTGCCGAAAAAACCAAAAAGTTACTTAATAAATTTTGGATTCCACCTTATTTGAAACCCAGTGGTCTTAGACGAGAAGATGATACCTATACCAAGGAAGTAATATTTTTTATTTTTTTAATTATTAAAAAGTATTTCAATTTGCAAAGGGAATACGCTTTGAATCAAAATTTAATGCTCTTTCATTGATTACATCCGATTTTACATCTAATTCTAAAATAAAAAAATTGGAAAGGGACTTTTGCCAAAAATATTTGAAATATGTAACAGAACAGGCAATAAAGTCAAATTTATTGAACTCACTGATACAACAAAACACTTTGAACAGAATAAATGAAAACACATTGATAAAGTTTTTTTACAAATTTTTTTTTAATATTTAAATATTTGAAAATTATTCTAGTGTTGAACAGAAAAAAGAAATCCCAAAGTCTGTCAAAGAGGAAGCAATTAATGAACTGAAAAAATCAGTCAGAATACTTTCAGAACAAACAACTGAAGGATCAAAACTGGAAGCAGGCTTAATTAATGAATCAGATTTGAGCGAAATCGAAGCACAGTCAAACATAAATGTGAAAAATCTTTTCGCCAAAGTATCACGTTTTCAGCATTCTGAAAAGCTTCAATTTTCTGAAAATGAGACTGAGAAGAACATTTCAATTTCAAATGTTCCTGAACAAGTTAATTTTTTTATTTTAATAAAAAATTTTAACATTTAAATTTGGTTTTAGAAAAAGGAAGAAGAGATTAATAGTTTAAAAGATAAATTAGAACATTTTACTAAAGAATTTGAGCTTTTTAAGAACGAAATTGATTCAATAAAACAAAATAAAATAGATGCTGCTGAGACTAAGAATAAGGATCAAGAAAATCAAAATAAAAGTATTGAAGATAAAATAGCATTAAAAAAGAAAACTGTTAATCTAATAAATGATGCACCTATGAATATACTTAAACTTAAGGTAAATTTTTTTTAGTTTTTTTTTCGTTGAATTTCTATGTTATTTATTAAAAGGAAGAAATTAATTCACATGAGAAAAAGATGACAAAATTAAGAAACGAATGGAATAATCACAAAGAGGCTTTGGATGTGAGGAAAAAGACTCTTGAAAATGAAATTTTAGGTCAAAAGGAAAAAATGAATCAGACAATAGAGGAAACCAAAAATTTGAAAGGCCAAATTATTGAGTTGAGCAGTGATTTGACTGAAAGAGAGAATTTAATTGCCGAATTGACTAAAGAAATGACATCTCTTGAAAAATCTGAATCGTCCAAGCATTCGAATAGACAGTTTTATACCAGACGAATACTTGAGATTTGCTCAAATATCGATCGTCAAAGAAAGGAAATTGACAAAATTTTGGTCGAGACAAAATCCATTCAGAAAGAATTGAACCAAATGAATGGCAAACTGGAAAGAATTTTCAATACAACTGATGAGCTAATTTTCAAGGATGCTAAACTTTCTGAAACGAACAAGGCTGTTTATAGATTATTTATAAATATAAACACTCAGTATGAAAAATTGATTGAAGATTTAGAGCAAACAAGTCACTTGGATAGAGAGTGTCGTGATTTAGAGGAGCAAGTGAATTTAGAATCACAGAATAAAATAGCTGATAACATGCATAAGGTGATGGGTGATTTGAAGCAGATAAAAAAAGAAAACGAAGAATTGATGGCGAAAATAAAGCAAAAAAAATAATTATAAAAAAATTTTTGAATTATTTAATATTCTAATTTAATAAATATCAAATAAATACAATAAATAATTTAATATTCAAAAAATTTTTGTTTTTGTGTTTGAAAAATAAAGAATATAAAAAATCCATTAAAAAATTAATATTTTTAAAATGTATTGGATCAAAGTTTATTTTCAAAAGTTCAAACTTATGAAAAAAAAATTCAAGATATTTTATCCTTGTTTTTTCCTTTTATACCAAAATTTCCCAAATAAAACTATTTTATCATATATTTTTTATAAAATTAAATATATTTCAATTTTTTAAATTCTTAAAAAATTTATGTTTATAATTATGGTAAATGAGCCTAACCGGGTGACCTATTTTTTTTTATTTCATATTTCGCACTCATTTTATTCAAAAACTCCAAAAATACTCACCGAATTAGACCAGTTTTTTCTAGTCACCCCTTTACCTCCTGCTTGGGTGAGGCCTTATTGGGTGAATTAGGTTAACCCAGTTACCCCTGATTTTGTAAATATTTAGCCCGAGAACTTACCACTTTTTCAGGATATTCACCGAATTAGCTCAATAAGAATTAAAAAAAGGATTTTTTGTTTTTTTTTAATAATATAAATAATTAAAATATTCTTTATTATTAATCTTTTAAATACATGCTACAACATAACTATTTAGAAATAAATTAAAACGAATTATTAACGAATTTAAAATAAATTTTATGTTTGATTTTTTTAGTTTAAAAGATTAGTCGAGACATACATCACAGTGAAACTCTAACCCTTTGTTATTTCTAAACTTTTTAGGCAAACATTCAAAACAAACACAATACTTTTTTTTTAACTTCTTTTTGTTTATTCTGATTCATTTTTATAATATATTAACTATTTTTGAAAATAAAGAACGAATATTTTTATCAAATAAAATCAAATTATTTTTGTAAAAAAAAAAAAACTTTTTTGAGAAACAAAATTTTAAATTTTTCATAAAAAACGGCGTCAATGTGATCATTTTTGTCTTTTAAGCCTAATTAAGTTAAATATTTTATTTTTAGGGGTAAATGGGTGGGATTTTTGGGTATTGAGGTGATACCTCAATAACCTCTTAGCCCATAAAAAATAACAACATTAGACAGCGGACCCATCGGCTATCTTAAAATTCTAGTAAAATTATTTTCTACTAATTAAGACCCGCTGAAAACGATAAGAAAATAAGGTCAGTTCAAACTTGCCCCGTCATCGGATCAAAAATCGTCAAACATAATTACTAATTCGAAAAATTCTAACTAATTAGTCGAAAAAAACTTTGAATTAAAACAAAAAAAGGTTTAAAAATTTTTTAAAAATATTTCATTTCAATTTTTTAAAAATATTTCATTTTTTAAAAATATTTCATTTTTTAAAATATTTGGATTCCTCTCTTCAAGATCTACATGAATATGTGGGTTGGTTAAAAAAAAATAAAACGACTGATATATTTCGGTTTTTCAAATTACGTCACCGAATTTACATTAAATACATTTAGGCTGTGTTACCATAGCTAATTTTAGTTTTTTCAAAATTTTGCTGTTAAATATATATTAATATATATTTATATATAGTCAGTTAATTTTTAGTTTTAAAAAATTTCATTTTGAATTTCATAAATTATACACATCTAAATTTAAGCATGGAATCATTTGAATTAAGCGATAAGCTTAAGATTAAGGTTTATTCTGGTTCAATATTTGATCCTAAAATTGAATGTGATGCAATCACCATTTCTGTTTTTACAAAGTTATTGTTTGAACGTAATATTTAAATCGATTACTTAGTTTAGACTTAAATTGATAAACTAAGTTTTTTTTATTTTGGTGGGCTCTAATTATTTTTTATTTAAGAAAATATTGGATTAGTCAAATTAGCACTTGATAAATTTGGATCAAAATTAAAAAAGAATTTTGAAAAGGAAATTGAAAAATTGTCCGGAAAATTTGCCTTGGAAGGCCAGGTTGGATTTTTATCTTATTTATCAACTATTTCAAATATTTAAATTATTATAATGAAATTTTTATTTCAATTTTCAAAATGATATCCTCTTTGTCTTAATTATTTTAATTTTTAGTGTATTGTGATAAAAACTGAAAAAAAAATACCAAAATATTTGTGTAATACTATTTTGGTCAGTAATTGTTCAAAAAATTTAACTCAGTTCGAAAACTTGATGAAACAGTCTTTGGAAAATATGATCGAAAAATTAAATCAATATAGGGAAATTAAAACTATTGCTATTCCTTTATTAGCTACTGGTTTAAATAAAGGTCCTATTAATTTATGTGTCGATATTTTGGTTGATGGATTGCTAGATTTTGAAAAGAAGGGCAAAATAAAATTTTTAAAAGAAATTCATTTAGTGAACATTGAAGATACGAAGACTCAAGTTATCGTTCAAAAATTAAGGAAAATCTTTAACATAAATCTTTATCACAATTTAAGAGATGAAAATCAAAAATCACTGTTGGTTAGTGTCCAGGATGTTCAGGATGATGCTGGTAAAGATGATATTGAATTACCACAAAAGAATAATAATAATGAAATAAAAACAAATAATAATGTCAAGCAGTGTTCGTTCTGCAAGCAAAAATTAAGAAAAGTTAAATTAATTGATTGCGGTCATTCATTTTGTGTTGGTTGTGCTGGCGTAAAAGATAATATTACTAAATGCTTAATACCTGATTGTTCTTCTAACATTAATGATAAAAAATCAAGTATTGATGAAATAATTAATAAAAATGAAAATAATGATGAAAATATTTGCAATATTTGCTGTAATACTTGTGATTCCCTCAAAAAATTGGATAAATGTGGACATGAACTCTGTGATGATTGCTTCAAAAGAATTTTTGAACATAAACCTCAATGCCCATTTTGTTTTATATTTTATGGAATTCCTAAAGGTGATCAACCAAATGGGAAAATGAGCTATAATGTTTATAAAAATAGCCTTCCTGGTAAACTAAATATGATATCTGATTTTTTACTAAATTAATTTAAAGGTTATGAAAAATATGACACTATACAGATCAATTACATCTTTCCTTCTGGGTACCAGGGTAAAAATCATCCAAATCCAGGAAAAAAATATTCTTCTACCAATCGAACAGCTTATTTGCCAGCATCAGAAGAAGGATTTAGAGCGCTTGATCTTTTAAAAAAGGCCTTTGATAATAATATAATATTTACAATTGGTGTATCAGTAACGACAGGAACTGAAGGCATAACATGGAATGATATTCATCATAAAACTCAAATAAGCGGATCGTATGCTTTAATTAGTTTAAATTAAAATTAAAAAAAATTAATTTTTAGCTATGGTTATCCCGACCCTGAATACTTGCAAAGACTTTTAGAGGAACTAAAAGCTCATGGAATAGAATGAAAAATTTTAAAATTTTAATTTAAAAAAATTTATTATTTTAGTTAAAAATAATAAAATATAATAAATAAATAAAATCACATTGATTCCATTTTATTTTGTAAAGATGCTTTTGCATTTTTTTAAATGGAACATATTTATTTTCAATTTGAAATTTATGTATCAAGTGGTGATGATGATTAAATTAGAAATTTTAAATTTATTCAATTAATTTAACTATTTATTTAAAAATTAAACCACACGTGGTTTTCAAGTAATGGATAATATAGCCTCAAATATTTGCTCTCCTGGAGATTTGATTACCACTGATCCAGCCTTCATGGGGTACTAAAAACTTCATTTTAATTTTTTATTAGCTAAACAAAATATTCTAGTGGACATGGTATTTACACTACAGAAAATAATAAGTACGCTTCGGTTGTTGGTTATGTAACCAAAGTAAACAATCTGTTTTTGGTTCAGCCCATCAAAACAAGATATATAGGTGATGTTGGAGATGTGGTTGTTGGTCGAATTACGGCTGTTGATACTAGTCGATGGAGAGTTGATATAAACTCAACTCTTGATGCAATGCTACCACTAACATCGGTTAACTTACCTGGTGGAGAATTGGTAAAAGACAAAAATTGGAAAAATATTACTTAAAGTTTAAATTAAAGAGAAGGAGGTCAGAAGAAGATGAAAGAATGATGCGGCATTATTTTGTTGAAAATGATCTTATTTCGGTAAATTGTTTTTAACCAGATTTCGTAATTTTTTTTAACCAATTTTTTTTTTTTTAAAGGCAGAAGTACAGAATGTTCATTCAGATGGATCACTTTCTCTTCATACCAGAAATCTGAATTATGGAAAACTTGGACAAGGTTGTTTGATCCGAGTTAGCTCGCCATTAATAAAGCGCCAAAAGGTCCATTTTGTTAATCTTCCATGTGGAGTTTCCATAATTTTGGGAAGAAATGGAAACATTTGGGTAACATCAACTAGCATTCAAGAAAGTAGTCGAAAAAATGGAGGCTTTACACCACTCTTAAAAGTAATTTAGATAAAATAAAAAATTTGTTAGTTTTTTTTATTTACTTGTAGCCTGTGTCATTAAATGAGCGAGAAAATATAAGCAGAATATGTAATTGTATCAAAGCATTAGCTAAGCATCATGTTTTACTTTATGACACCAGCATATGTACAGCTTTTGAGATTTCAAAACAATATCAGGTATTTATTTATTAGTGGATTATGAGATTATCTTGAAATTTTATTTTAGATCAAAGAAATACTTGATCCTAAGATAGCTCAGGAAATTGCTGAAAAAACTGAAATACAACTAGCTTTGGATAGTTAATTTGTAAAATAATTTTTTTAATTAATTTTTGAAATTTAAATAAAATATTTGAAAAATTACTAGAAATTATCTTAAACTATCAATTTCAAAAATAAATCTATTTTCAAATATAAAATAAAAGATTGTTATTATAATTAGAATTATAAATATTAAAAAATTAAATCTTCTCTTCAGAAAATATTTAATTTTCAATGCCAAATTAGTAATGTAATTTTTTAAACGATATTAGCTTTAATAGTTTCAACATTCATGAAATGTTACTTTTTATTTAAAAACTTCAATTTTCTTCTTCTTCAATTTTTAATTGATATGCTATAATCTCAAAATGCTTTTAAATGAAATATTTATCAACAATATCAATAAAAATCTATTTGCTGAGATCTAATCGATCTTTAAAATATTTACGAGTGTTTATTTTAATAGTAAAAAATTATTTTGTATTTCAACTTATGTGATTATTTTATAAGTAAAATTTTTGTTCAAAAAAATTAATTAAATCATATCCTAGAGCTCTATTTTTATCTATTTTTATCAGCCCTCTTGTTAGTAAATTTTTGATAAAATAAAGTTTTTAAATAAGAAAAAAAAAACAAACAAGAATCTGTCAAAATTAAGATAAAATTACACAAAGTATTGGTAATATGATATCGCCGTGATTGAAAAACATATTTGAATTCTTTTAAAATTCTACAGATAAGAGTGATACTATAGTATTTGGAAATAAACTTTATCATAGATTAATTTTTTTGATTAAAAGGAAGACACTTTTAACTTTTAATTAGTCGAATAAAAAGAAAAAAATTAGTTTTATAAATTTGAAAAGCAAAATCCTGTAAATTAACAATTTATTTTGTTATTTCCATAGAAATAAAGATTTGGCTTGGGACTCAATCAAACAAATAATAAATTAGAGTTAAAGTTTTTTTTTTAAATAAAATTAAGACAATCTTTTTAATACAATTATTGTCATAAAAATATGCCGCATGATTTATACAAAACTAGTAGAGCTTTAAATGGCTTGATGAATCATTTTTTTAATAGAAAAAATATCAGGCTTTATTAAATTAAAATTGTTTTAAATCAAAATTCAACATTAATATTTTATTAGTACTTTAATTTACAAAATTTAATCCTTTGCTGTTCTTATTTACGTTTTTTTTTACTTATTTCATGACAGTGTCAAATCAATGAATTCTTTTGTTTCTAAATCTATTATTAAAAAATTCTCTCTTTTGTTATAAATTATTGAGTGTGAATTAATTTGTGTCATGAAATATAAAATTTTCAAAGACTTATTTGAGCAAAAATTAATTAATAAAATAAACCTGTTAGTAATAGCAAAATTTTTGACATAAAATTTGATTTGGAGTCTTGAACTGAACAGTTAAGCGTATCAAATTTAAATTTTAATTGATATAATTTGAATGTTAAGGCAAATCAGGTCAAAAGCTTTAAAGCTTCAGAATTCTTTTGAAGGATTAAGGCTTTTAAAATTCTTTTAAAGAATCATTTTACTTTTAGCTATTCATTCATAGTCTAAACACTCAAGTTTAATCACATGACCTTTCAAAATCAAGATTTACTTCCGCTGGTTCGCAATGTAATTTTACTGATTACAATTTTTTTATGGATGAATGAGCCAAAATAAAATATCAATCAATAAATTATGTTCAAATAATAAACAATTGAAATTAATTTTAATTAGTGGTTTGAAGGGGCAATTTTCTTTAAATATTTTATTTTTTGAATAAAAATCATTATTTTCAATCTAATTTACAAGATTATCAATACTATCAAAATTGTGAAAATATTAATAGACTTTAATGTGCGAAAATCTTTGAAATTTTACCAATTAAAAATTTTTTGAATATAATAAACACATTTGTGAGGCTATAGAAATTTTTCTAAATCACTCGGCAAAAATATTTCTATGTGATAAAGTCAATGAATCGTTTACGTCAAAAAATAATTCATTCACCTGACAGATGATATCAAATTATCTAATTTATCAGATGTCATGAGATAATATCGCGTGATGAAATATTCAAATAATGAAAATATTAAATTTCATGGTTTAAAAATTTAATTGAAAAAAACTTTATTTAATTTAATGATTATTAATCTTTTGATACTGTGATCTTCAAAGAGAATTTAATTAAATGAGCTGAAGAAAAAATTAATTAGACATTCTTAGCAACAAGTTTTTTTTTTTTAGTGATAATATTTTTAATGGATTTATTCTCACAAATATCGAAAAAAATAATATTTAAATTTTTATTCTATCTATAATTACTTTTAATTCTGTCCATTGTACTTAAAATAATTTAGTTTCAAATCAATAATTTTTTTATCAAGTCAATTGTTCCAGAAAGAAAATAAATTTAAATAAAATTAGAATTTTTGAACAAAAAAGGACTAGAATTTGTAACTAAAATTACTTAATTTATCACTAAAATAAATTAAAATTATAAACGCTTTACGAATTTATTAATAAACAACTTTTTTGATATAAAAATAATTTCCAAATTTTAATATAATTTTGTCATCAAATTCTAAAATAATTAATTTGGAAAGTATATCCGAAAGTAGCTTATTAAAAGAATGGACACTCAAGAAATAGATAAAGATAAAGATCAAAACGAAAGAAAAAGGCGCCAAGTATATTAAAGTTTAAAATTTAATTTAAGATATTTAATTTTTTGTTCGAACAAAAGAAAGGATTTTTATAAAAAAAAAATTCTTTTAATTTTAAAAGTATTTTTATCCTAATAAAATCGTTTTAAACGTAAAAATTTATTCTTTATAGATAAAGGTAAATTTATACAGGTGAAGTTAATATAGAGATAAAAAATTATAGGCCACAAATAAATTCCCTACAAAATCAATTAAAAATTTTAATTATTACTATTTTATTTTTTGAATTTTTTTGTCAATCTAAAGGGGCTTTAGCGTGGTGCAGTTAAAATAATTTATAATATTGACAAGAAATTGGTGTAAGAGCGATTCTTTCAGGTTGAGAAAACAATTGAAACGCATCTGCTAGCAAACTACTTAAAACAAGACATACTTTTGATTTATTTGACAAAAAAAAAGTAAATTTAATCAAGCCTAAGTATGCTTTATAATTTGAGTAATTGTTATTTTGCATTCCAATTATTATTTGGCTAAGGTAAAATGAAACTAAGCTCAAAAACAAATATCTCCAAGCAATAAAAAAAAAATTGTTTTAATAGTCGCCAACAAAAAATACATCAAGCTTTGAACTTTATTCAGTGCTATAGATAAAAACTCAAATATTTGCCTGCTATCTAATAAAATTAGTATTAAAATATAACAAAAGCAAATATTTGAACAGGAAGAAAAGAATGAGAAGCAAATATTTGAAAAATCATTTGTGTGTGTAAATATTTTCAGTAGGATATTTAGTCGATAAATTAAAACTGTAAAGATATTTCGGAATAGAAAGGTGATTGCTTTTCTCTAAATTCTGGTTGATCTTAATACTATTTAACGATAAATAAATAGAAACACGCATGAAACTATATACAAATGAGAGATTAGGAGAATAGGCAAGAGTTGGCGTATCAATTTGCACAGAACAAACAAAGCCCAGCACGAAACGAGTCAAGTATTTTCTTATTCTATTTGCTTTTAGCTACTTTTCTTTTTGATAGATCGACTATTTGAAACCTTTTAATTTTTTGAATTCCCTCGCGATTGTTTGAACAACAAATATTTGCTTTAGTGATCATAAATGGAAATTATTTTTAGACGAGTCTTTGCTTGACAGATTATAATTTCGAGTGCATATTAATCATCAATGAATGGGCCGACATCAAATAACAGTTATTAAAAAACAAAAAAGATCAATATTTTCAATTGATTTCACATTTGTTTATCTTGAACAAACAAAACACTGCGAGATTAAACGGAGATTAGGCTCTAGATAAACTTCTACTTGAGTTGTGTTTATTTTGGCAAACATTTTAAAAGCAAAGCGATCATTCAAAGGGTGTAAATTAGATACTTTACTATCGGGTCTTTCTAATAACCGAATTTTTTTTTTTAATTAGATTTATTTTATAGAAATTGTTTTTTTTTTTAATTAAAAAAAAATTTTTTTCAATAACAAGATTAATTTTTGACTAAAAATAAAATTTTTAGATTAATCACAGGTGTACTTTTGAATTTAAATTTTATTCTAAAAAAAAAATAAATGAAAATTTTTAAACACTATTTTCGAAAGTATTTTATTCTTAATTTTGAAACAAAAATTCAAATTAATTTTAGCTTAACAGTACGTTTTGAGTGACATTTCGATAATTACTATGAAATTTAAACAACAAACTAAAAAGCCATGCTGTTATTTGTGTACTCTAATTTGAGCCAGCATGAAACACTTTTGATAAAAAATTACCTTTTGAGTTTACTATTTACATTTTGAATGGGATTTAGAAGGCTTTCAACCTATAACAAGCTGACGTCAATGTATTCATGTTTAGAATTGTTAATGTATGCAAAAAATTCCAAAGCTTTCAGATCGATCATGTTTGATGTTTGATTATTCGTGCTGCTATGTGTTTATCCTCTAAAGATTTAATTAATTTATAACTTTCTCTACTGGGACGTTAGCGCAGAGCGGAAAAAATTCCTGTATTTCAAGCATATGTTTACATTCACTTGAAGAAGATAAATTATTTATTGTCGGTTGAATAAACAGCTCATTTTAGGGACTTTTGATGCATTTATCATTAATAACTTAGATTAGAGAGTAATTATTGCTTGACATATAAAATAAAGCATGAGTAAATTTAAATTAATTTAATCAAAGATAAAGTCAGAATTTTGAAAGACTTGTAAGAAAAATTTTCAATGTTAATTTTGTATTTTCATTGTTATTTTTTTTTTTTTTAAATTTCTTTAAATTCGAATTCAATTAGCTAATTATGTATTTCTGAACACGAAGAGTTAAGCCACTCGAGCGAACCCTGGGGAAATCAAAGTTTTTTTTGATAAACAAAATAAATGAATTTTAAGTAGAAAGCATTTTAATTTAAAGACAAAAGCATTGATATGGTTGATGATTTTTGTTTTAACAAACCGACTTGATTATAAATTAGATGATTCATAATTGAGAAGTTTATTATATTCGTAATTTAAAACAATTCTTGAATAGTTTTGATAAAAAAAATATTTAGACAAATATTCAAATTAGAAGTCTATTAAGAGGACTGAAAGGTCTATTTGGCAAATTTACAACAATTGTTAAAATGCAGTCTCATTTGTCATAAACACAATCTTAATGCGAACATAAACTTTGATCACTTCATTTTGATATTCAAAACCATTTTCTTCTTCATTAAAAAATTAAAAAAAATTGTTGAAAAAAAAAATTTTTATTTTAAACTTATTTAAGTTTTAAATAAAACTCTAATATCTAATCAAATTGGTCTTGCTTCAAAATAAAAAAAATATATTTTTATACTAATTATTAAATTTTTAAATAAAGAATATTACATTTTTATGTCTAAATTAAAATTAACATCATTTTCGGACTGAATTAAATTAGAGTAATTTAAACTGTTTATTAAATTTTAAATAAAGATTTTTGATTTTTGAGTCGACTTTTTTCTAAACTAAAAATAAAAATTAATTTGTACTGTACATTAAATTTTCAAATAACAATGTTGAGTTATAGCATCCAAATAAATTTCTTCATTTCAAAAATTATAAACAAAAAAAAATATCTTTTTTTATGCGGATTATTTTATTTTTGAATAAAAAATGCAAATTTTAAAATATCTAAATAAATAGATTCATTTTAAAAGTGAATTAGATTTAGGATCAAAAATAACAAAACAAAAAAATTTAATTTAAACTGTTTATTTAATTTTTAAATAAAGATGTTATCGCAAGAAATAAAATTGGTATTTAAAAAATAGAAGAAAAAAAAAAGAAAAAGAGAGAAAGAAAAAATAACATTTACACAGGTCAAATTAGCGAGCAAAAGAATATACGGACCAAACTATGGCTAGGTAAAAAATAAAATATTAAATTAAAAATAAAGGCGGATTTGCTTAAGCCTTGGCATTTAGTCGTTGGCCAAATTTTAATCCAGCACAACACAACCAAATTAATACCGTTTTAAACATTTCATACTCGAACACTCAAAGTAACAGCTTCTTTTTTTCTTTATATCCGGTTTTGAATAATTCTCAACAACAAAATCAAATAACAAAAAAAAAAATTTTTTTTCCATTTTCACTACAAATAAATCACCAAAAATTGAAATGCTCTTTTGAGATTTGGTATGTATTAAGTCACACACACACACACACGCACACACAAGCACGTGACCACACTTGGTTATACCAAGTGAGCATTGAATTGAATAGACAACCGATTCACTGTACAATGATTGAACTATTCTGACTGTTGAATTGTTTGTGTGTGGAGGCGGCCGCGACCAACTCAAACCAAGCACTCTATATTTAACATTTTCGGTGCAGATGTACTCGATTTGGATTTTATTTTGAATTTTTTGTTCGAATTTCGTCTGTTTATTTGCTTGCTATTCGTTTCGTCATTAAGTATTTGATTGTTGTTGAGGTCGAGGGTGTCTGGTTGGGCGCTCTCGTCGCTTATCTTACACTTTTTACACGTTCGCTCGTCCATGTCGTCGTCCACGCTCAAATTTTCGTCTTCGTCGTCCTCGTCGGCCGCCTCTTGGCTCGTTCGCTTGGCACTCGGTTTCGATTTGTCCACAGGGCTCTGGTTGCCGCACACAAAGCTGTACAGTGACACCTTGAGCTCGTTTAAGTGTTTGGCGCGCTTCTGGTCGCCGTGAGTGTTGGCTTTGGCGTCGGACTCACCGCTGCCAAACAGCGCGGACAAGTCGAGCGGGTTCGGCTGATTTGTCAAGTTAAATTGATAGGTCTCGTGTAATATTTGCTGCATGAGCACTTTCATCTCGTCGACTAGACTGGCCTCGGCGCTCGCCGAATTGGCGCCGTTAAGTTGATGAATCAAATTGGTGTAGTAGTTGAGCTTGGACATGAGCGACAGTCGCATTGTCTGCACTACGCCCTGATAGTACATGTACTTGGCTTTGTTTAGTATTTTATTTACAAGGAGATTTTTGTGCAAGTTGGTCTCTTTGTAGACGAGCACTGTGTTTGTCTTGTGGCCGCTTTGTGACTTTAGCTGCACGCTGTTGGTGCACGTCAGTTTGTCCAGCGAGACCTGGATTAGTTTGATGGCCTCGATTTGCTGCAGACGGATGGCGTTCTGTTGGTCCATTTCGAACGAGTTTAGGAAGAACGATTTTCTCAACGAGTCGGCACTGCTCTCCATTAGCGGTTTAAATAAATATTAATAGATTGCTTCTTGTTTGTGGGGTGCTTCTTTTTTTTTTTGTTAAGTAGATTTTTATGTTCGTGCTTATTTTTTTATTACACCTTGATTGTTTGTGCTTGAGTGTTTTTTGTTTTTGTTCTTTTGGGCTTTGTTGTTCAAAAGTTTTCCATTATTTTCGTATATATTTAAATATTTGTAATTGTTAATATATTTTTTTTGGTAATAATCTAAAAAGAAAAAAAACAAAACGATTAGTAGAACATAAATGAGCGATTTGTTTTTTAGAGGCTCAATCTCAAGCTGACTCTTTTTCTTTGTTCCCTCTGAATTAGTAAATTTTTAGACTAAACTTTTTGTGTTTTCCAACTAGACATATGACAAGAGTATTTAAGCGATGTTTGTGAATTGATTTGATTGGCCGTGTTTTGTTTTCTTTCCTATCCGCATCGAAATCGATACTCGATTTTTTTTTTGTTAAAGTTCAATATCCTGACTTTGACCTGTTCTACAAATAAATCAACACATCGTTTGTTTAAACAACTCAAATTAGCCTAAACCAATTAGAGCGTTTAGATAAGACTCGATTTTTATTGATTTCTTATCTGGCAAATATGGCTCACTTGAATATCTGGCCTAACGTGGATTAATTTGTTTGATAAAGAAAAAAATGAGAATAGAGAGACGGCCTACTGGGCTCTAACAGTGACAAGTTCAGTTAACTTTTGATTTTTTGACAAAAATTTTTTTTTTTTAAATTTTTAGCTTTTTTTTTAGACAAAAAAAAATAAAAATTTACAAAAAAAAATTTTTTTATTGATGTCTTTCCTGCTATGAACTTATTTAAACAAAAATAAACTTATCATTAAATTCCCACCTAACACATAGTCTCTTTCTTTAAGTCGGCTTAAATCCACTTAAACTCAAAACTTTTCTGTCAACTATTTTCTCTCTTCAAAATAAATCTCAATCAGCCAAATAAAACAGTAAACATTTTAGAGCTCCATATTTGATCATTTATTTATACTCTATTCAATTAGAACAAAGACTCAACAATACACACTCGAATGATCGTCTAATCTAAATTTAATTTTGGCGATAGTTAAAATTATTTTTGTTCAAGCCATTTTTATTCTCTTAATCAACACCAGACTAACTTTTTTATTTAAAGCAAAAAAGAGAGCAATTACAAAAAAAAATAAGAAAGAGATTAAAATTAATGTTTCACATTTTCTAAGTTTCATAAACGACTTAGCAATAAATCTATTTGCGAATTTATATTTTTATCAAGAAAACTTAATCAAAAGTTCATCACTGCATAAATAGTTCTAAATGAATTGAAGCGTTTTCTTACACCATTAGACATTATATTCTAAAATTAAACTAAATAAATAAGAATAAAAAATTTAAAAATAATTGTTAAAATTGATGATTCCTGTTTTTTTTTGTTGTATAGTCATTTAAATTGTCCTTTTATCAGTGACCGTAAATGACAATAATTATGCTGATAGTGTGCAAATTAAGCATGGTGCCGACAAAAGTTCATCTAGTGAAAAATCACGACTACAACATTCCTTGTTTTATTTATACTAGATTACTTTGATAACCGTAAACTCGTTACAGGAAACATTTATTTACACAAACACGCACATAACTCTCAAATTTCATAATATCTCTTAATACTATTTTGCGTAACACACAGACCGTCCGCTAATCGAAAACATTAGCCATGCAAATATTTCACAAAAAGTTGTTCGTTTAGCGATCAACTTAGACGACAACAACAAAAATTTTTCTCTAAACTTTTATCTAATTTAGCTAGAAATTTTAGAACAAGATAAATTATATCATGTTGATTTTTATTTTTTTTTTCATTTTATTAGGCCGTTATCTTGGCTTTTAATTTTTTAAATATCAACCAATTTTTTGCACAAATACTAATCTTGGCTTGAAAACTTTAATTTACAAATTAGAAAAGTTAAGTAAACTAACTTTTTATTGAATTAGTTGAAATATTCGAGCCTTAAAATACACATAATATGCAGAGTAGTTCGCGGCCTGACACTGAGACTGATTAAGAGCCAATTTTTGCACATGAGCTGCACTGTAATTAATTTGATTAAGGCCTATTTGAGCCTAAAAAGCCATGAACTATTTCGCCCCAGAGCTTGATCTAATTTGTATATTCGACTCAAATAGTCGAGCTTAAATCTTAGATTTAACTATCGGTGAACAAAAAAAGATTAGTACAGTTTATTTAAAGCGACTTGTAGCATATCCCTTGAGAAAGAGAGAGAGAGCATTATCTTTTTTGCCATTAATTGTTTTATAAATAATTTTAATTAAGATAAAATATCTCAAGATTTGGAACACAACTAAAAACAATAGACTAAAATATGTGCATTTAGATTAAGCGTTTCTTATTTTATAGTTTAATTATTGTGAGCATTAGCCGATTGGACATTGAGAATAAACACGATCTAGTTCGTGTTAAAAACAATTTATAAGCTTTCGTTTTGATACAAGTGAAACGATAAACAAAAGATAATTTTGCAAAAAAGCAACCTATAAAGAGAATATTTGTTATTTAAATATTAAGCATAGCAAAGAGAGAGATAATCTTGATTTGTTTAAATATGCCCTAAAGATTTTTCATTGTTTTATTAGTGGTTTGCCTAAGTGAATTAAAGACATTTCGCTCGATTAGTACAAAACAATGATTTATGATTCTTTATCATGGATTTTATCATCCTAATTGATTTTGGGATCATAAATGCCCGACGGTAGTTTTATTCCCTACCTCCCTCCCTCCCTCTCTCTCTCTCTTATAAGTACAGTCACAAAAAATAATAAATCTGACTCATGATTACTACGACAAAATCACATTAAAAACAAGCAAGTAGTAAATTAAATAATTGCTAAGACAAACGTTTTGACATGTCTCAGCTTTTTCTTAGTGCTGTTTGTTCTTAGAATGACCGCAGCCATATTCTAAATACTATTTATATATATTTCAAAATAAACCTCTAAGAAGAAGAAGAACAATATGAATCTCAATTGATTATATAAAAAAAATATATGTATTAAAAATACAAGTAAAAATTAGATAAGTTGAAAAAGAAAAATGTTATGTGTCTCAAATGAGCTATTCGAATGAACAACTTTTTTTCTGCAACATTTCCAATTTCTCTTTCAACTTCTAATTAATTAAATATTAATTTTTTATGGATACTTTTATAAAAAATTCGAAAATTTTAAGTAAAAATTGCGAAAGAAGCTTTATTACTCAAAGCCATTTTTTAAATATTAAATAAACCATTGAAAAAAAAAGAGAATTTTTTTTTATAAACTTCGCACTTCATTTTTTTTTATTTATTTAAAAGATAGTTTAAGCAAAGCCTTGGTCGGTTGGAACGGAGACTTAGTTTCATACACTTGACAGAAATTTAGAAAAAATAAAAAAAATATTATTATGAAAAAATGTTAATTAAATTGAATTATTTTTAAAGATTTGAAAGATCTTGTGAATGATAATACTAAGAAAAAATTTAAATAATCAACATTTAATCTAAATAAAAACTAATTATGAAAGTTTTTATTAAACAATCTTATATATATCTTGAAAAGATTATTTTTCCAAAAAAAAATTATAAAAATCGAAAAATTTTTGGAGTTAGTTTTCTTAAAGGACTTCATTTTACAACACTTCAAAACATTCAAAATATAAGACCATAAAGACTTGCTTTAAAATTTTAGTCTTTTTCCTAACACTGTTAGAAAATGCTTTCATGATGAAAGCTGAAAAGAGGGCCGCTCGAAACTGTAATGGAGTTATTCTCCATGTTAAATTTCAAATTAAAATAAAAATAAATTTAAAAAACTTTAAATTGAATTTAATTGTTTATTTATAAATTAGCTTAATTCCCCTTAAATCTAAGTACAATTTATCTCACTAAAATCAGCAAAAACTAGAAAACAAAACAACATGTCCCGATGGCTAATTTTCAATAAATGTTAAATTAAAAAAAATTATCTCGTTGACTTTAATTTAAAATAAGAGAGCTTTGGTTTATTTTTTAAGTAACCTGTTTAAATTAACAAATATTGAACTAACTAGCAAGAAGACAAACTAGCTCGCATTAAGATCAAACAAATTTTGCTCGCAGAACAAAAGAATAACCTCAAGTGCCAGCTAAAATATAAAAAAGATTATATTATTTGAAACTAATAAAAAAATAAACTAAAATTTTCGCAAAAAACAACAACTAAAATTGAAGTCATTCAAATAGAGTTTCTTTTCAAGCAAACACAAAATTCTTAAATAAATATTCTTAATTTTTTTATTAATCAAAATAGAACCCTTTCGGCTTAAACGAGAGAGAGAGTGTGTGAGTGCGGACGGTGTGGCGTCACCAGGCACTTAAGACCAGAGAGAGAGCGAGAAGGAAAGGGGTCTAGTTGAGCTAACAAGCTTAAATTTTGTTTAACTTGTCAAATTAAACCTAATAACAATCCAAGTAACAATAAACCTCTTTGAATCACTTGAAAATATTAATTGACTAAGACCAACTCTAGCGATGAAAAAAAAGCCTTTAAAATTCTCGAAAAAAAAATCTAAGAAAAAAAAATAAAAAAAATTCCAAAAGAAAGCTCAAATATACATATATATAGAAAATCAAATAGAAGCCTGATTTTATTGTTAAATTAAAAATTATTTAAAATCCTTTTATTTAGATTTAGACAAATATTTATAGTCTGTATATATAGATTTACATTAAAATACCAGTTAGAATAAAAAAAAACTAAAATAAAAAAAAACGTGAAGTCTTATAATTTACCTGAATAAAAAATCTAAACCTTGATTTGATGACTTTTTTTGCTGCACAGATATCTTATCACAGCATAGATTCGAATGTATGAGTTAATTTGTCATTCGATTCTCTTTTTGTTTCTCAATTAGACGAGGCCTACTTTTTGCTTTCAAGATTGTTCAAAACTTAATAAGTCAAATAATTTTCAAACGAAAAACAAGAGTGTAATGAAACTTTAATTAAAAGGCTTTTTTATCTTGAAATTAAAACTTGATTTTTGTTATCTAGCAACGCCATTTTAAATGCTCAAAACTCGAGTGATTTGGCGATTAAAAACAATCGATTGTAAAGTCTAACATTTAGATAAAACTCATTGATTAGCTATTCGAGCGTTTCGTCTTAAACACGAACACCCGCTGGCCCATCATTAATGCTACTTGCTTGCCCACATCAAACGACCCTCTCATGACGTTCACTTAGCCAAAATTCTAAACATTCTAAACACTCGCGCTCACACACACATTTATTACTAATCGATTAAAATTTCTAAATCGATAAGTAACTCAATATGACAAATTCTCTTTATTTGTGTTTGTGTGTGCGTGTTTTCTTTTTCTATTTTTATTGAATTTTTTTGGTTAGCAAAAATTCAAAGTCTTCGAATTGAGTTCAAATATTTATTAATTTCAAGTGAATATTTTATCGAGTCCAAAGGAGGGAATTGAACACGTTTGTTTTTCTTTCTATTGTTTTAGCTATGCTCCTGGTGCCACTAACTTAACACAAGCTTAAATTAATGCGATTTTATAAGGTCGATTGAAATGCGAATTTAAGATACGGCCAATTAGTCCTAACTTAAAACTACTTTAGTTCGCTTCACCACTTGTGTCTGTTATTACAATTATTATTAATTCGAGCAATAGAGCGATTTTGATATTCGAATAATCTAAATGGAAATTTGTGCCGTGATTTCTAAGGACTAATCATTGCATGCATGACATGGCTGCGCTCACATATCAATTCGTCTTTAATCATCCACATCATCTGCTACAGTCAATATCATTATGCCAGTCAATACTTTACTTTAGTCTATAGAGCAAATATTTTACATGAAAAATAATACACTTTGTTAATTTGATTTCCTATCTTTTAATTTTATTATATCAACATCCGAGTAGGATTGACTGAATGTGTTATAAATCACATTCCACATATAAAATCAAACATTTGACTTTTTTTTTCTTTCTTAATTAAATAAAAACAAAATTAGCAATCTAAGCTTGTAAATAGCTTTAATTCACAGGTATAGGATTGCACCAAATTTTAAAAATGTTAACGACTTAGAATAAAAATCATTCACTAAGCGGCTTATGAATCGCAACTTTTATATCATTTATTTTCAATTTGTTAGATCAGCCGCCTTAAAAAGTGAAGTAAGCAAATGGTCGAAGGCTCGAATCCTCCCGGAACTGTTGAAAAAGATCATCAACACCAAAGGCTCTTCAGCAAGCGAGAAGGGCTAACTACCCGACCGCCTTAGTATATAAGTTAGTTACAAAGAAATCAAGAATTTAAAAAGAAGCTCAAAGGAGCAGTGATAAAATCCCAATGGCCGATACAACCTTTTCTAAATTATTTGAGCATTAATCTATTCAAGATAAGTAAGATTTTTCATTGAAACTTTCATAATAAATTTTTTTATTGTATGTTAATTATTTAAAATTTTCCTTTGCATTGCCGTTTACAGGAACTTTCAAAATTAATAAAGATTCAACTTATTTAAAATTTTTATTATGATCAAATTCCTTGTTTTTAAAACTCCTATCAAATGACTGAAAGGAAGTACTAAGTCTCCTTTCTGACCGACCAAGGCTTTGCTTAAATTATTTTTAATATAAATAAACAAATTTGAATTCTTTAATTAATAAAAAAAAATGAAAAGGCTAATACACAAGTAATTAAACAAATAATATGCCATTTTTTCTTGTTGAATTAAAGTCACCGAAGCTCGTCAAATCGCCGGCTTTTCCGGCTAAATACTTGCCTTTAAATTTTATCTTAAGCTCACGATTTTTGCTAATCACAAAATTTGCCCCCGCTTCTTTTAAATATTGATTGAACATTTTATCATATTTCAAAAATACTTTCAATTAGATGACTTTAGCATCCTAAATTTTAATATTTAATGAAATTAATGACATATCTTTCAAATTAATGTTCCATTTGCTGATGAAAAAAACAACTTTTAAAAATGAGAGCTCCGAATTTGTGGCTTTGTTTCAAATTACACTTTTTAGCTTTTAATAATAAAAATTATTGACTAAGACTAAGCTTCCATTCCAACCGGTAAAGGCTTTGCCGAACTATATTTTAATTAAATAAATAAATAAATAATATATTTCTAAGCTTTATAAATATTATTTTAGCAAAATTAATTTTAATGAAAATTAAGTTTCTTTTATAATATTTAAAGTTTAAAAAATTTGAATAAAAAAAAATATAATTTAATAAAAATTTTCTAACAAAAAGATCAAAACGGCTCCTGAGTCTAAAATTATTTTTAGAACAAATAATTTCTCATTTAAATAATTAAGTAGATCATAACAAAATTAGATAAGACAATTTAAATCAATCAAAAATTACTTCGTGTTTCATTTCCAAAGTTTATCATACTTTATTTTTTTACAATATAAAAAATTTATTTTCTTGTCTAATTAATTTAAGAAGGAGAAGACTTATTTTTTTAATGAAATTAGTCTAGGTCGAATTTGGTCTCAAGGGAAACTCTTGGCTTCGATTTGAATCAATTCGTTTGGCTAAATTAGTCTAAGTGAACTGAAAGACGACTTTGTCTTTTAATAGCCTGGCACTTGCACTTGTTCCTTGTTTATTTGTTTTCAATTGCGTTGCTAAATTTACCTAAGAACAATGAATCGAGTACTACTTTAATGAAAACTAATAAAATTAAAAACCTTTAAGTTGAAAATCAAAATTGAGCATGCACACATCGACAATAAGTGTTTCATAATAATGAAAAAATTACTTGAAGAAAAAAAAGAAATATTAAATCAAATTTTTAGAAATTCATTTACTAAACAAATTTGAAAAAAAAAACAAAAATAAAAATAGGCTCTTGATTAAAAGCTCTCTCGTGCGGGCTCAATTAAATTAAACATAAATGTAGTTTGAATTTTGCTTGTTGATTTAGAAAGAAACGAAATAAGATTTCATTTTGAAAAAAATATATACACTTGTAAATATCAAATTAGTCACATAGAAAAAAGTACACAAAGAAGAAGGGAAAACATTTTTTTTTGGATATTTAATCATTATTTGAACAATCAATTGAATGCAAGGCATTGTCGCTTTTGAATTTTCTATCTTTAGTTGTGTCGTTTCGTATACTTTTTTCTCTCTCTTAAGAAAACATAAATGTTATTGTTTGTTAAACAACTAATTATTTTGATTAACTATTTAGCTAAGTATTTATTAAAATTTGCTCTCACTCTCAAGTTGAAATAATAATTTAATTTCTTTTCATTGTTGAAATTAAGAGTCTCAAACCTCTTCAAATGAGTTTCTCTCTCTCTCTTTCTCTCTTAATACCAACTAAAACAATATTTACTCTATAGCGCTCAAAAGCATTTAACACAAATATATGGATTTATAAATTAATTTTAAAACTAGCAACTATTGTTTAAATATTAATTGACTAAAAGCTCGTAGCTTTGTTTCTAGGTGTCGAATATGCTATCTATTTTCCATGTGCTAATATCAACCCAATTTTGAGCTTTTCAAAAAGAATGCATTTAATAATCAATTCACAAAAATTGTTTTCCTATGTATGTGTTTCTAGTTAATTAAGAGTTTTTAAAGTATTTCGATGCGTTGCCTAGATTAATACTTTAATCACCAAAATAATTTATTTAATGTCATCTCATATCGACCCATTAAAATTGCCTGGATTTTTGCCCTCTAAGATTTTTTTTCTACTTATCTCGATATGTAACCAAATCATCTGTCCATAATTTGTAACCTTATTTAACATAAAATTTTGTTGTCTTCCCAACAAGTAATTAGCTTAATCGCTCTTGGTTGTTTGCAAGTGTGTCTAATGCTTTTAAATGCAAATTTAAACTCTAAATATTTATGTCATTATCAAAAAAATATATGTGTATAATTAATTTATCTTTACATTTAATGAATTTAATTAAAAACAAAAATATAAGTTTTTTTTTTTTAATTTTTATACAATTCATTATTTTTAGATTGAACACCTAACCACAAAAACTTTCAAAGCATATTTTAAATTTGTTTTAGAAAATGAAAATATGTTTGGAGAAAAATTTGCTCTCAATAATTTTGACTCATTTTCAAAGACTCTCAAAAAAAATGAGAAACAAAAATTGTTATTAATCATTTATTTTACACTAGAGGCGCTTAAGTCATTTTGACTCAAAACACAATCTCAAATATTAAATCTAATTTAATGAGATTAAATAGTGTTTATTTATGAAAATTCTAGCAAATAATTAAAAAACCATTTAAACTATTCTTGATTTCTAAAAGCCAAAATTTGAATCAAACTTCCTTAGGGTTTTGTCAACTTGCTAAATAACTTAAAATAAAACTTAAAACAAAATTAGGCTAATAGATTTCTAATTAAAATAACAATTTTTGTCGTTGCTCAAACAAAAAAAAAATATTTTTTTTTCAGCTTTTCAAGTGTCTTTAAATTAAATTAAATAATTAGCACATGAGGTACCATCTAATATACAGTTTTCAAAAACAACACATTAATGATATCAACAGTGTTGAAAAAGAAAATTACTTTTAGAGTGCCTAGTATTTGCAACAAAAATGAATAATTAATAAAATTTAGATAAATTTCATTTTTTACAACTCATTAAGAGCAACAAATGTTAATTCATTGTTCCAGATTTTGATAGATATACTTGTGTAAGTCAAGTAATATCTTATCGAGGCATCTTTTTTTCTTTATGTTCGATCTAGAACTGAATAAAAAATAAGATCAATAAATCAAATTAAAAACAGCAAATCCTTGAATTAATATTTTTTGAAATTTTGATCGAGACTTATTTCCGATAAATCTTTAGCAACAAAAACAACAATAGGAAAAAAATTTATATATTGATTTTTACGTGTTTAAAATAAGAGCCAAAACGAATGATCATTAACCAGAATGAATTTCATCTAACTTGAAATTGTATTCTCAAGTGAAATATATTTTTTATTAAAGCTATCAATATCTTAAAGAATAAAAGGGAATTTTAGATAGTTTAATTAATCTTTAATTTTCGGGAGAAAATGCAACAAGCGGGCTCTAGAGTATAACAAAGATAACAAATAGAGCAGACAATAAGTAAATACAATTATTCTCATCATCAATTTTGAATTTATTTATTTAGATTTTGCCATGTTGAAAGATTAGTAGTTCGAGTATAGTTGTTATTATTGTTGTATATTTATTTCAAGTTGTTATTGTTTGCCCTAATGAACAAAACGCTTAAACTTCTTTCGAGTCGTTTTTCTCTCTCTAAATCTAATTCAGCTATCAAAGCCAAAATTAAAATTGCATTATCCTGCTTTTAAATCATATCTATAACATTTAAATAAATAATTTGCTAAAAATCTTGTTTTCAATTTATCTAATTAAGATACACCATACACACTCACACATACATACATATATTTATTTATATTTGCCTAAAACACTTGGATTGCACAGTTGTCGATCATTAGCTATTTAACCTTTTTATGTATCAAATTAATAATTGAAATATTTATATTTTTCTCAAATAGTGATAAGCTCAATTGGTATTTTATTTTTCGGCGCGCAAAAACCATCATAATTAATTGCTTATAATAAAGAAAAGGAAATATTGTCGAGTAAATGAGAAAATTATGATGCTAGATACTGAAATTATAAACGCCGATAAAGTCAAAATGATCCTTTTGAAGCATTAAGTTTCTCAACGACAGGTGTCTTAAATCGATTTTTTTTATCAAGTACACATTTTATGTCTTTAAATTGTAAAAGGGTTCAAAAACACTTAGAAATATTGAGCATTAATTCTGTTAATTGTCTTGAAGAAAGTTTAAAAAGCTTCTAAATTTCATGTCAAAATGAAAAAAAGGTTTTCATCAGATCCAGCTACTAAATAAATTATATTTTAATTAAAAATAAAAATAATCTACTAAGGAGAGTACTGAATTTCAAATTGACAAACTAAATATCACTGAACCAGAAGTTATTCTAGATTGTAATTAGATTTTTCTTTTTGAATGCTGTTTCATTATTTGAATGTACGAATTCAACTGATAAAAACTTCAAAAAATTCAGAACAAAATTTTTAAAATAATTAAATTTTTCTATAAAAAAAAATCTATTTTAATATATTTTAAAATAATAAATTTAGAAATATTTGAAGAAATGTCCTATTTCTCAAATTTTTAGGCCAAAAGCTAAGGAAACCCATGCTTAGTGAAAAGCTAAAATAAGCAAGCAAAGTTTCAAAACTTTGTTCGATCACTATATTATTGATAATCAAATTAATACATTTTCATAATAAAATTATGTAAATTGAAATTTGAATTTCAATTTTTAAAATTAAAAAAATTTAAATTAATATAATTAGTTCAATAATAAAAAACTTTTTTTGCAACAAAAAAAAAAGACTAAGTCCATTCGGACAAACTCAAGCAAAACCCAAAAAATTTATTTAAAATAAATCAACTAAGTACTCAATTAGACCAAATTAAATTGAGATTTTTATTTAAAAAAAAGATAATTCTTACTAAAATAAATCTTCTTGTGATTCAGATTTGAATACCAACTAAAAGCACCTTAACGATTGCATTATTTGTTTTCAACACAAAATGAAATCTAAATTATTAATCTATTAAGTTTGTTTAAATTTTTTTAGAACTCATTTTATCAATTATTTAATCAGAAAGCAATTATTATTCCAATGCATAATATTGTAATCTTTTTTAATCTAAAATAAATTAATTAGAATAATAAAAGCCCAACAGAATTTGTTCATTAAATCGAAAAATATTTCTTGATTTTTTTAAATAATTAATTTGATAAATTTCGAAATGCCTTAATTCCAATTTTTGCAATAAACAAATATAAACATAAAAGTATTTCTTTTAACTTATTTAAATTTGTAATTTTTTTAATTACCACTTGTCTTTTATCAACCAGCATTTTCTGCGCTTCAATAGCTCAAATTTTTTAAATCAACTTATTTTTTTTTCTAAATTAAATATGCCTTGTTTATGAATATTTAAAATGATTGAAATTTTCAATTTTATTTCAAATTTTTTTTCTTCAAGGCATAATGTTTTTTGTAATTGTTAATTTAAAATCAACTATTTAAATATTTATTTAGAACGAAAAAAAACCGTAATATATAACAAAAGCAGACAAACTTGTTTTTATTCTGTTTTCTTAAAAAAAAATTAATTGAGACTGAAAATAAGATTTATTTACCTTTTTTTCAAATTGCCTGAGACCAAAACACAAAAAACAAGTTTAGTCGGAGAATTTAAATTTAGTACATTGACAAAGAAAAAGAAACAACAAAATTTTCTCTCTAAATAAAATTGACTCTTAAGGTTAATAAAGACTTTAGGCAATCTAAATAACAACAGATATATATATTTCAGTAGTTCGACTCAAAAACCATATTAAAATCGGAAGCAGCTTAAATTTCGTATCAAATTAAACTTGAACATATTTTAACAAATCTTCTAGTCACTATCGATTAAGTGCTGCAATTGTAGGGTATTCTAGATAGATTCTGTGAATAATAAAAAAAATATTATGTTCATTTATTGGAAGAATCAATACAAGGCTCATAAATCTTTGTCTAAGTTAATAACGCGTTGTATTGATCGCTATGGGTGAATTAGCCTAACAAGGATTTTAAAGTCGTGACGGCTAATTTGTCAAATAAATCTTGAAACTAAAAAGCTCGGCAATATTTGCCTCAAGACACAATATGTGCTAAACTAATCTATTAAAAATATCAACCTGAATTAGAATTTTTTGTTGTTGTTTCATTTAAACCCCTGAGCTTAATTTGCTCAAAAGCTCTTAATTTAATACACTTGTGTGCACGTACACATTCATTAATAATAAAATACAAAATTATTTCTATTTTAAGACTCAAAGATTAAATTTTAGTCGAAAAATAAAGTGATACGAAACAACAAGAACTTGACACTCAAAACTTTTATTGTTTTGGTATTAATTGAAAGCTAATTTTCTAGTCTTATTCACTGGTATTATAAATATGTGTATGTAGAGTTTATTTTTTTATTTTATGTGTGTGCTCTTAGATATAGGCCCTGTTTGATTTGATCTTAAGTTTCAAAATGAAAAAGTTAATTTTTGAAAGAGAGTAGTAAACGATAAATCTAATTTAAAAGAGAACAAAGAATTTGTTTTATTAGAGTTAACTCGAACGCCAAGAACTCTTAAGTATTTGCGTCTGACAATTAAATGCTAAAGAAAACAAAATTAGCAATATTAAACTAAAATTATTCCATTTGTTTTTCTATGTTTCAAAATCAATTACTCTCTCTTTAATAAAACGACATTTTTGCTCTTTTGTTAGCTCAAATTTTTGCATTTCCCCACAAAATTTATCTCAATTCCCCATTGATAAGAAATATAAATTTGATTAGAAGGCTTTTTTTTTATCAAATCTAAAATCTCAAATCCAAATTCCTAATGTGCTCATCAATCATCAAATATGTTTCAAAAAATAACTACTTTTTTAATTTACAGAAATTGATTCCAATTACTTTTTGGTCTAGAGCCAAATTTTCAACTTAATAATAAACAAAATAATTTACATACTTTCTCGTTTAGCTATCTGGTTTTTAATTCAATATTTTTACTTTTTTATGTGAATACACAAATTGATCCTAAATTTATATCTGATAATATTTTTTTGAAAAAATGCATTTAATATAGTAAACTTTTTTATTATCAAAAACAAAAAAAAAGATAAAACTATTTAAGTAAATAAATAAGTTGCAAAATTTCCAATTATTTTAGAACTATAAAGCTTATCAACACTTCAATATTCATAAACAAAATAAAAAATAAAAGATAATTTTTTTATTTCTATGTTTTACTAGCGACTCAAAATCAGAATTGAGATCTTATAAATTTTTTAAAAGCTTTCCTATTTTATTTTCAAATAATTTCAGCATTGTGAAATAGTTGCAAATAGAAAAAAATAAACAATTTGAACAGAAATATTTCCTTTTTTGATTAATTGAAATCAAAAATAAAAAGAATTTCAAAAAAGAGCATCATTCTAAATGGTACTTTAAAAAACCTAGAATTTTTTTTCTTCAAATCAATAATCTAATTTGATCCTAATGATGTTTTATTTTTTCGTCTTTTTATAAATTGAAAAAATTTAATACAATTAAAAATATTTTTTTGCCCACAAATTACTCAGAAAAAACAATTGAATTTTTAAAATTTTATTTTAATTTTAAAATATTTTGAAAGAATTAGTAAAATAAAATTTAATTTGTCAAATTTTTAATTCAATTTGATATTTTATAATTAAAGTTAATGACTTATAAAGGTTCTTTGTAGCAATTATAATTTAATACACTCGAACTAATTTCCTTCAAATTCTCAAGAAGGATGAAAATATATCTAAAATAAGAAACTATTTGTATGAGTAGACAATTTTAAAATTCATATCCTGATTTCAAAAATTGAATATAATAAATAATTAATAAAATTATTTGAAATCAAATTATTGTGAAAATATTTGATATTCTTTGAAATGGCACAACATCATAAAATTGACTGAATTCAAATTAATTTCTTAAACACAAACAATCTAACTAATTTGAAAAAAAATCTATAATTAAATCTAAAAAAAAAACTATTTCCCTAGAATTTATACTTGTCGTGAGACGTTTTTATTTTATTATTCAAAACTTATTTTTTTAATATATAAAACGATCTCGATTTAAAAGAGAATTTGAACAAAAAGGGAATCACAAGCGACATATTTTCAAAACTCTTAAGAAATGAGTCATTTAATTAGCTATTTTAGATTTTCAATTGTGAATAACAAATAAACTCTATGAAAAAAAAATAAAAAAATTTAAATATTGCTACCTGTCTTGTTTGAAACTTATATTTTAGATCAGTTTTTCATAATTTTTCTAAATGCTTGCCTAGAATGTTTAAATTGATTTCAGGGATATTTTTTTTTTTACAATAAAAAAATTGATTAACTATTAATTAATTGGAATTTCATTAAATTTAAATAACCAAAATAAGCTTACATGTATGTTTTAAATCCCTCTCGTGACGCAAAATTTGTTAAGAATATTAGTGATGGATTTATAAATATATAAAAAATCTAAAGGAAAACAATGTTTTAATTTAAATGCAATATTAAGAAAATAACTTATAAATACTGCTAAAATTCAAGATTATCTACTACGGTTTGATAGAAGCCTTGATTGCAAAATGTTTAATTAGATTTTATAATAATAAATAATACCATTAGATTTAAAAACTTGAACGAGTTGCTAGTTTAACTATTTTAGTTTTATCCCATTCACTATATCCATTTAATCTAAATAGGGCTTAAAGCCGAAATCTTTTCCTCGATTCTACCAGAATCTGTTTAAATTTATAAAAATTACTGATTCAAAATCGGATTTATTTTCCATTAATTGCATAATTCCAATAAGTCTAAGGATAAGATTGAAATCTTCACTATTTAATCCATGAATTTTGATTTACTCAAAGAAAAAGTTAAGCGATCAGACTGAAAACAACTTAGGCGAAAAATGGTGTGCGAATTTTGAGGCAATTAATTTTAAATTATTTTAAAATAGCTATTTTTTTACATATATATCTAATTTCAATTATATCTATTGAATCTCTAAACATCAAATTAAAAGCCACATACATTAATTCAAAAATAGTTTTAAAATTACACAAAGCTTAATTACAATAACAAATTTGACTATTCTATATCAAAAAAAAAATAAAATCATCTAAAATTTCAATCGAAAAGCAATAAACTAGAAATTAATTTAAAATAAAAAGTCAGAAAATAAATTTGTTTTTACCTTTGGAAGAGAAATATTTGCATAGACATTTTTAAACACATTAAGCTCTCTTTCTCTCTCACTCTCTTTCTCTGATCAACAATCTTAAGTGCTCAATAATCAAACAATCAACTTTAAATTAAATTTTCAAACTTCTAGGATTTTTTTTTCTATTATCAAATAATAAATAATTAGAATCACAACAAGATTTTGAATTTTAATGCAGTCATTGAAATCGATATGAATTAATTTTGTTGAATATTTTTATTAAAAAAAAGAAAAAGAAAGAAACAAGTGTCTCACACAAACATGAGTCTAAATAATTTACTTGAAAAATTGATCTTGAGTATTTAGATTCTTTTCAAGCATTCGAATCAATACGGATATGGAAATGCATATGAATAAAAATGGCTGCTAACATTTAATTTCCTCATGACAAAATTTTATTTAATTTAATAAAGCAACAATTGAATTTTGACAAAAATAAAAATCTCAAATAAGAAAATAAAATTTCTCATTTAAATCATTTTACTCAAATGATTTCCTCCTAATTACGACAGCCAGCTAGGAGGAGAAAAACACCAAAATTAAACTTTATGAATTCACTCATGTAAAAATAAAAGAAACAATAATTTTCAAAGGTTCCATTTGTTATTGCTAAATTGTTTTCGAATAAATCGATATTTTCATAAGCGAACACAACTTCTCCGAGGAAAAGCCTTCTTTAAATCATCGAATAAATTTATATTATTTAATTATTAATTTAATCTATTTTCTCTTATGCTTCCTCTAAAATAAGTGATTGTAATTCACTTTCAAATTAAATCAGGATTTAGAATTTTGGCCTCTTATGGATTCATTTTCCTATCATAGCAGCATAAATATTTAATGGCTGCAGGCTGCTTTTAGAAAAATTAAATACAACAACTTTAATTATAAACTTAAAAACAAAATTCAAGTGATCAAGACAAAGAATAAAAATCGAATTGATTATCTGCTAATATAACTAAATCCTTGTCTTATCATTTTTGTTGCACTTAATGCTACTCAGTTTGACATGGGCCTCGAAAATTCTCTGATTTTTCTCTATAAATTCTTTTGTTAGAATTTTAATCATCTTCTCAACCAACCTTTGATACAATCAAAATTAAATTGACTTACACCAAAACTCTTGACTTCCATCTAAAATTAAAAATCTAAAAATAGAGATTGCCTTTACAGAAAAATATATATTCAATTAATATTACACTTTTGCTCAATTTAAAACGCATTTAAAATTTTAAACTTCCAAATTCAAGCAATTTGCTTCAAGAGATTTTATAAAATCAAATTGAAAGTAATCAAATCCCATGTGCATGCACAAGCTTACATTTTAAAAATAAACTCAATTGTTTTTTGAATCATTGTGCAGAAAATTGGATCAAAATGGCAAAAAAGAAAATTTTCTCAAGGTACTGCGTGATTAATCCAAGTGTTGGTAATTTTTTGAATAATAAAATTCCATATTGCTGCTAGATCAATTTAAAATCCATATTAACAAGCATTAATAATGAAAACATAAAATGAAATATAATAACCTTTTCCTTTTCTTTTATTGCAATTAATTTAACTCAAACGGAACTCTATATCAATAATAATAATAAAAATAATGGTATTTGTTTTTTATTTTTCGCTTTCGAATCAACTCCTATTGCTTTAGTCAAAGTATTTTTAAAATACTTAATAAGCTTTAACAACCTACTATTCAAAAGAATAATATTAATAAGTGAAATTAAAAAATCAATAAGAAAATAAAAGAGAAAATCCGCAAATTATTATTTAAATTTTCAAAGATTTGTAATTAAAATTATTGATTGCAATAATGAACTTGTACAGATAACACTCATAAACAAAAATCAGCATGAAAAGAGAACGAGTTCCGTAAAGTTTGCTAAATAGGCCCCAAAATCAAACGCTTTTGCTCTCTAAGATCCCTTTTTATAATTATATTAATTAAATAAATATTAAATATGCAAGTTAGTTAGTTTTTGTTCTCTTTTGTTTGATATATGATAAAAATCGATAGTTTAAAAATATGTGTTTTTATTTTTGTTGTAATTAACTTTTTGTGAGATTTCAAATATTTGAGCTCTTTTCTTTTTCTTCAAGCCAGCATGTTTTTCAACCAAGAACACTTCAAACTATATTTATTGTTATCATTACTTAAAGTAATTAATTTACTTAAATGATTTTCTTATATTAAAAAAAATTCTTATCTTGCCTCCTAATGAGCGAACAAAAGAGCACTTGAAACGTTTTCTGAAATTATCTAACAATCTTGGAAATAATTTGACGTTTATTTACTTAGGAACAATCATAAACAAAAGTGCTCGAGGCTTTCTCTGTTTCATCAATCTAAATCAATTAAAGCGTTTAAAGATTACAAAAATAACTTGATTATTATTCACCTAAAAAAAAAGAGAAAAAAAAAAACGATTAATGAGCCTGGAGCTAATTCTGAGAAAAAAAATTGAAACAGAAATAAAATATCAACTTTGTCTAAATCCCTTGGGTGATGTCCAAAATTTTACTACTCAGCCTCTGGGGAACAAATTTTATTTTAATACCAATAATTAAGTTTTTACTCTTGTTATTTGATTTACATAAGCTAATATTAATATTCACAAGCAATTTATTCTTGATACGTAAACACGATATCAGGTATTCTTTAAACGCCGATCTTTAAATCCTTTAAATAACATAAATAACCTTGATGTTTTTTAATGAAACCATAAGACTATCAAATCTTCTCAAATTAAATTAATTTTTTTTTAAAACGTTTTGCTTTAGGTGAAAAAAATAACCATCTGTTGTTTGATGCCGATTTCTCTTTTTCATATTTTTTTATGTTCAAAAATCTTCTAAGAATTGTGATATCTAAAAGATAATTTGTTTTTGGATTTTAAAATCAAAATTATATTGCTTCTTATGCAGTATTAAAACAAAATGCCAAATTAAATCTTTAAATAATACATATTAATTTAAATAAATGTTAACCATTTATTAAGATGATTTCTGTAATCAGATATTATTTAGAAAATTTAATTTTACCTTAAGCTAATTATTTTCTTAGTGAAATAAATTATTTTATTATTTGACTTATCCGTCATTTAACAAGAAAAAAATATTAAAATCCTCTTGGCAATAAATTTAGTCTTAAAAGCTTTTTCTTGCTTAAAATTTATGACTATCATGATAATTAATTATTCTTTGAATTTTTTTTTTCATTTTTCAATTTCCCTAATCGTCTTTTAATTATTATTTCCTTGAAATGTAAGGGTATTTCCGAAGTTTATTGATTTCAGCCTTAAACACAAGCTTCATAAAGTTTTACTGAATAAATAAATAGGAAATTATACAAATAAATCTTATATAAAGTATTCAACGATTCAAGAGACTGATTACTATTTAATGGCAGCAATGCTTTTTCACAATTGCCTATGATATCAATTTTTATTTTTGTTTTTTTTTGTTTATTTTTTACTTAACTTAATCTTTTATAATATTCTATTCACCTATGATTTGAAATCTATTAAATGACTAAACAAATAATTAAATTGGTTATTCTATTATTTATTTGAATTTGCTATGAATAATTATATTATTTGAAACATCATAGAAAAAAACCTCAGCTTGATTTGAAATGGAATACACCAAGACTCATGTCGCGTTTTAATTAAAAACAGTAATAATTTAATGTTGTTTTTTATAAACAAAACTTCATATTTTGTTTATTTTCTTATCTTCATAATGGAAATTTTGGATTTTTTTTTTCAAAGAGTCAAGCTTATCATTTAAATATTTTAAATTACTTTTTAATTTCATTACATAGCCAAAGGAAATGGATTTTTTGGCTATGCTAATTAAAAATTTTCCAAAGTTTATTTTGAAAATTTTTATAACTTGGTGAACTACTTTGTAAAGAATATCCAAAATGTTTACCAAGTAAATTTTAAAGCGAAATCCTTAATTTCATTGATACATCTTTCAAATTACAATCAACATTCAAAAACACTCAGACTGATTTTGTTCAAAAGATTTTTTTTTAAATATTTAGTAAAAAATTAAGTTAAATAAAAATTTATTTGTGGCAAAGCCCGTAGGGAGTTATTACCTTTCAGCCAAAATCTGATCATTTAAATAATCAATTTTAAAAAAAATGGTTAGAAGCCTTGAAATATTTTTTTTAAAGCAATTTTAATTTAAATATTAAATCCGTTTCATTTGAGACCAATATTTTAAATAAAATAACTTCATTAAAAAAAAAGCTTCTTTTGGAATTAATAATTCATCTCTCACAATATTAGATTATTAAATCCCAATTTAATCCACCAACACCATATAAACCTTTGCGTGCCGGTCCTATAGATTTTGAGTGAATTTTAGCTCGTAGCTAATTTAGTACCAATTAATAAGGCGTAATATAACTAAAATAAAATTCCTTGATAGGAAAAAAATAACCCAAAAGGCAACATTTACATACCTAGCAACTAAACAAGTGCATTTGAAAAATTACCAAATTAATCAAATTTTTAGCTACGTCAATATTTAGCTTTTGAGTCGAATTCAATCGATTAAAGAGTGTTCACATCCTAAATCTTAATTTAATCCTTAGCAAAAATTTGCCATAACTGAAACAAAATGAGCTTGGAGAAAATTGCCATAATTTCAAATTGAACTATTTTAGCACGATATGATCAGCCAGATTGATTATTAAATAAAGCATCATTAAATTTAATGTTCTTTTACCTGAATAGCAATTTCATGGCAGGCTTTAATAAATGCCAACTCAAATAACTCTTTATATATTTAAATATAGATTTTATTTTCTAAAAGAATATATGTGTAATAAATGCGGTTAGAACCAGGCTCTTGAAAATGCATTTTTCTCGACTAATTGATCAGAAACTAATACCATTAGCATGAATGCTTGACATGAAGCGACAAAATTTTTCATCTACGTTTAAACAAAAAAGCAATTGAATGAAAAAAAAAATAAATGAATTTTTCGCTTTTTCTTAAACTAGAGATTAAGTTAAATGAAAAAGTCGAATTAATTCTCTCTGAGATAAATTAAGCCTATTAATTTCATTTTAAAATAATTTTTTTTTTAGAAAATTGCATTTGATTAGAATTTATGCAAGGAAATGATTTAATTCCAACTCTTTATTCAAGGATCAATAAAATACCTAATTAAAACATTATATCGTATCAAAATCCTGCTGCAAAATGAAGCTTTCAATTTATTTTCGTTTGAATTATCAAATTTCATTCTTTTTACTTAAATGAAATCCGTTTTGAAATCCAGCTACTGTTTTGATTTTTAAACATTTTATAATGTTATAAAACGCTTTTAACTTTGAAAAAAAAATTTGAACAAATGCCATAATATAATGAAAACAAGCCGAAATTTTCAATTTGTTTTTTATAATATTAAACCAGCAGGGTTTACCTGAGATTTTCTTTTTATAAATGAATTTAGATTGCTAATTTAGGATTTTTTACTGCTTTATTTTGCAAGAATTTGGCATTTTGAGGTAGATTCGTATTACAAAACATAAATAAATTATATTTTTTCTTTTTATTTTGCTTTTACAACCTAAAGGTTCAATGTAAATATTTGACATCAAGTTCTTTAAAGCTATCAAATAAAATATTATTAAAATTTTCTTTTATTTTTTCACACTCAAATTAGATTTCCAACCCTACTAATTTTACTAAAAGCCTGCTAAAATAAATTTTTTAATTGCGAAATAATTTCATACTGAAATTTAGCTTTCAGTTAGATATCTTTGAGAAAAAAAAAACTTTTAAATTTCCAGTGTAGATTTAAATTTAGTTTTTTCTTTAGGCTAGTGAAACAATTAGACTGATTTTCGGTATAAATCAATAACAAAAGTGTTTTAATTAGCATTTTTAAACTAATGTTTCGAAGTTAAAATTTATTTTTTGACAGCAAAATTTTTAAATAAAACACTTACAAAGGATCATTTTTAATATTTTAAAGAATATAAAATATTCTAATATTCTAAAAAATCTGAATCAAATATTAAAACTTTGAATCAATTGTTAATATTTAACTATTTGAACTTAAAGCAGCTTAATATAAATTTAATTTAGGTATTATTCAAGTAATTTGTGCATTAGCTTTTTAAATTAAATTAAAAAAAAAGAGAGTTTTATAAGATAATCTTGGTATTTTTTTCTTTTATTGTGAAAAGTGTTCTAACAAAATAAAGCTTGATCTTCAAATTAGAATTAAATTTGAAATGGGATTAAAAGATTATTAGTATAAAATGAATCGAAAACTTAAATCTCTAAAATTAAAAAAATTGTCACAAAAAAAGATTTGTAAATGGGACACAAGTAAATAAACCTTTAAAGATTGGCGAGAATCTAACGATATAATATTTGCTTAGGGTTGAATTCAAAAGAAGATATAAAAAACACAAAAATATGACAACAACTAGTTGGACAAGCTAAAACAAAAGTGATCCAAAATTAAATTGTTGTGTGTTCATGAATATGAATAGATAAACTTAAATTTTGTTTAAATCTCATGCTTATGATTATGATTAATAATAGTTAAAGTAATAATGTTTAATCCAAAGATGGAATTTGGTCATCTGCATTATAATATCCGTTAAAAGGAAGGATTAAGTCTCCATTCCAAACGGCCAAGGCTTTGCCTGAACTATTCTTAAAATAAATAAATAATATTCATTAACAAAATCTTTTAATTTAAAACATTTGTCTTTTATATTCTTGAATTGGTTGATTTTCGGAGTCTCTATTAAATTTGGATAAATTGACTCCAATTTTTGACAACTCGATTTGTAAAAAAATTTGAGCTTACTGCACAGTTTTTAGCCAATTGCCATTTCGTATTTAGCAAAATGTAAAAAAACTTGTTCTGCAGATGAAACAAAGTGAAACATGTTTTGTTTCACCTACTGCGAAAATCTGCAAAATCTGTGTGAATTCTGTAAAATTGCACCCTATTTAAAAGTATTAAAAATAAAACGCAATTAATTTTCACAGATTTTGCAGGCTTCCGTTGGAGGTGAAACAAATGTTGCTTCACTTTGTTTCATTTTCAGAACAAATTTTTGACATTTAGAACAAAAGTTATAAAATTATTCTTTTTTTGTATTGGAAGTTTCATATAATAAATATAATAGTAATAATAATAGTAATAATAATAATAATAGTATAAATAATAATAATAATAATAATTAAAAGCTATCAGACTTGTGCGTAAGTCAAAAATTAAAGTCATTTTTAAGTCATTTTTTGGTAAAGTCAAAGATTTGACTTGACTTAAGAATTTTTTTTTAAGTAAAGTCATTTGACTTGACTTAGAATGACTAAACTTCCATGCATCGAGCCTGTTCTTGAAATGGTTTACAGTCGTAAATATATAATAAATTTTAGTTAGATTTGAAGAAGAATTACATGATTTAAAATTACTTCTAATAACAGTACACATTGATTTGAATTTTATTTGTATTAACTAGTACAGAATCTATGTAGAAATTACCAGATGAAAATCATTTAATTTAATTATTAGAAAGAAAAATATTTGAGTAAATATTGTTTTTGCGTCTATTCCCTAAAACGAGCTATGCTTCGATTAGATACTTGTTTTTATATTCAAGTTGTTAAGAGTTTTTTATTCAAATCTAAAAATAAAATAAAAAGACGATAAAAATATTGATACATTTAGTGATAGATCAATAAAAGATTTATTAAAAAATAAAAAAAATATTGACCAAAAATTTAAAAAATTGATCAACAAGACAATAATCAAAAAAAAAATCAACGACTCTTTAATGTCTATCGATAGTATTAAAGATTCAATGAAGTAAAACTATAGACTTTTCTTTATCAAATTTTAATTATTTGATTCTTTAAAAAATCGTTTATCTTACTACAAAAAAGCAAAAAATATTTTTTATTGTTTCTTTAAAAAAATTTTTAAAATTATTTTAAATTACTTTTGACTTGGAATCACCTTGCATGTTTGTTTGTTAAAACTCATTAATCAATTGTTTGTCTATTCCAACAAAGCATCAAGATCTTTTAGAAGTTCTCTTGAGTCTTCAAAATCTTATTCACAACACAGAATATATTTGACTCATTTATTTAAATCCATCATTTAGCCTAAGTACCTAAACAATATACTTACCATAAGAGAACATAAATTCCATAAAAAAAAAATAAAGAAATTAAACGAATTAGAGAGAAAGGTAAAACTGTTGAAATACTATCAATGGACACCATTTATACTTTTATTCCAAGCCCTGTCATTCTATTTACCTAGAATAATTTGTTAATTATTTAACCACAAAAACAAAATTTTATTTAAAATTTAAAAATTCAAAATTTAAAGGTAAAAAAAAATTAAAAATTTTAAAGACCAAATTTTTGGATTTATATTAAAAGCTTTTAATAAATCGAAAGGTCATATTAAAATCTAGGAATTTATGCTTAGATTCCAAGAGGATAAGTTCAATTTTAATACTGAATGTCCATTTAATATGATCTCTGATAACTAATTCTCAGCAGTAGGAAAGACTTGATAAATAATTTTCGATTGATTTATTTATTGTTAACTGGACTTAAGCGTTTTTGATTTTAAGCTTGTTTACTATTAAATTTAGGAGCGAAATTGGTCAAAATTAAGAAAACTTAGTCTTCAGTGGTTTGTTTTATTGTTGACCATGATATTATTTTGTTTTTCAATTCATTTCTTATAAATTTAAATTCTTGTGGATATTAATTACATTTTTTATTTGGTAAATTTTTTAGAACTCAATTTGATTTTTGGTGGAATCCACTTGCTGATTTTGAGTCTAATTTATTGAAGCTTTACAGCATTTCCATTTAGGAATCTGGGTCATTGTTTGCCAAGCTGGATGCTGTGAATTCTGAATTATCTCACGCTAGCAAAAATTCACAAGTTGAGAAAACTGTCTCATGCAAAAATATATGAAATCAATTTGGAGTCATCTGCTTTGAACATATAATTAATTTTGATTGAAGTTATTTTTTTGAATTCGGTGAAATTTCTTATTTATAATTAGATTTTCAGTGTTAAGCTGATGAAGGCTAAAAATTCCTTAACACACTGGAGTCGTTTTATAGAATTTTCTTCTATACTTTTGTTGAAAATTATAAGCTTCTAATTATAATGAAAAGAACATATACACCTCAAATACACCAGAAACGTCCCTTTACTCTTGGAACCAAAAATTTCCAGTGACCCTAAATTTCAATGTTCTCATACTCTCAAACAACTCAAAAATATGTCAAGCTCGGAATAAAGCTCTAAGGCTTATAAATCACACTAAAAATAAATAATATTGCAACTGAAATAAAACCACTAAAAAATAATCTAAAAGCAGAGTTTATTATGAATCGAAGAAAATAAACTTTTAGTCAGCAATCTTTTTATTTTGTTTTAATCAAAAAAATTTAAATTAAATTTCTTAACATTAAATTAATCAACTCTCAAAATTCATCATTCTGAAATTATCCATTGGAATTGTAATTTCATTTGTTGGATCACATTACCTAAAAATGACACCTGCATTTAAGTTTTATTTTTAATTTGCAACAAATATTTTATTTCTCTTTTTTGTCAGTAGTTATTTATAGTTGAAATAATATATGAGCATATTAGTAATCAAAAAAAAAATAAAAATAAGAATATTAAAATGGTTTAAAATCTTTTAATTAGTATTTATTTCTATTATTATTCAAAAATAATTTATTTTTAGTTAAAATAATGTATTTAAGCATATTAATTATTTAGATAAAAATTAAAATATAGCTATTTTGAACATTCTTTTATAAGCATTAGTAAGAAAATTGAATTTAAATGGGAATTTATTTTCTTCATTTGTTAACTTACATCAATTTATTAAATTTTTCAAAAATTAAATCAAAAGCGCTGATTTTAATTTATTAAAAATTTATTTGTTAAATAATCTCTAGCAGAATCAATAATCAAATAATTTATTTGTAAAAGAAAATTATAAAATCTTATCAGATTTTTGATTTTTTTTTGAAAAGTTTAACGACAAATTTACTCTAAAATTTAAAGATTTATAACTAAATTTACAAAAAAAATAAGCACACATAAGCCAAAAGTCAGGAAAAGAAACGCACAAGTGAGTCAAAATAAAAAGGACGCAGTTTTGTCAAATGGACTCAAATTTTTTGCTTGAAACAAACTAGCCAACGTTTGGACAGGGTACTGTATCTGGGCACTCGAAAACTTTGCATGAATGGTGTGGCAATATTTCAAAATTCGTCTTGGAGCTTTCAAATCATGTGAAACTTCTAGAAGTAAGAGAAAAGGAGAAAGACATTGAAATAAATAAACTGAAATCTGAATTGGCAGCAGCAAATAAAACAGCAAACTCATTCAAAAACAGTAGTCAGTGGATTCAAATGGTAAAACAAGGAACAAAAAATGCTAAAAAACCAGCGGATCAGATAGCTGTAGAAAATGCAACCATTAGCGAAATGAATGAAAGAAATAGAAGAAAAAAAAATGTGATTATTTATGGTGTGCCAAAATCAAAGAAAGAGATTTTAGCAGACAAGAGAGCAGAAGATGAAGCAAAAATCAATGAAATTCTATCCACTATTGGAAAAAGTGATGTCAAGCCAGCGTATTCGAGACCCTTGAGATCTAAAGACCAAAGTAAACCAGGACCAATTCTAGTAGAACTCAAAGAAGAAGCAAACAGAAATCCACTACTCCTAGCAGCGAAAAAGTTGAGAGATTCAAATATTTTCAAATCGGTTTATCTTAGTCCAGATTTGACTGAAACCGAAAGAGCTTTAGACTATGAATTGAGAAAACAAAGAAACGATGCAAATAATGGTTTTTTACAAGACTCGCCCTTTCGATATGGCATCCGTGGAAATCAGATCGTCAAATTCAAGAAGCAATAATCGTTCATCAGAAGCGTCATCACGTGTAGATAGTCTCGAATCTTTAAAATGTATGTATTTGAATGCTACTTTTTTGGACAATAAACTAGATGAATTCAGTGTTGTTATTAAAACATAACGCCCACAAATTGTAGCATTTAGTGAGACTTGGTTCAAGAGCATCTCAATTACAAACGTTAAAGGATACAATTTGTACAGAAAGGACAGAAGTGATGAACGCAGAGGCGGTGGTGTATGTCTATACATTTATAAAAAAATCGACTCATTTGAATTAAATGATGCAGGTTTTAATTTAAGTAAAATAGAACAAATATGGGTAGTAGTTAATTTTAACTGTGAAAAGTATTTAGTTGGCTGTCTTTATAGGCCAAACGATTTTGTTGATATAAACGATTTCGACTAAGTCCTCAAACAAGCTAAAGACTATGTGGATGAAAGAGGTTTTAAGGATCTTCTAATGATGGGTGATTTTAACTTTCCATCAATCATCTGGTCAAATGGCTGTGTATCAGAAATCTTAAACGAAAATGGACTCGAACATAAATTAAGAGAGACGCTAAACGATACTTTTCTATATCAGCATGTAAATATCCCAACTTTTCAAATGTCAAACGAAAAAGCTGTCAACACTTTGGATTTGATTTTCACGACTCAGCCTGGCAGTTTGTATGCAATCGATACAAAATTTGTTCTTGGCAACATTAATAAAGGACATCTGGTTATCTTTTTCAATTTTATGCTCATAAACAAGGTTAGTAAGGAATCATTTAAGTGTAAAAAATTTATTAATAATAAATCTGACTTTTAAAAAATTTCTCATTTTCTATCAAATATTGATGGGGTGCACTTATTTGAGAATTTAAATATTCAGGAAATGTACAATGAGTTAACTTTCTATCCCAGTGACGGATGGCTCTAAAAAGAAAAGTATCTCAAACCTTGGATAAAAAATGATCTCAAGGTCTTAATTAGAAATTAGAAGATTCTAAGATATAGGAACTGTTCATGTAACTGGAAGGATATGAATCTTTATAATGATTACAAACGTATCTGTAAATTAGTTTCATCAGAAATAAAAAGAGCCAGACTAACTTATGAACAGAATTTAGTTGAAAAAGCTAAGAAGAATCATTAAAATATTGTACAAATACCTAAATGATCAACAAGTAATCAAATAATCAATCAAAGCATTAAGAAAGTCAAACAATGAATTGACGCAAGAACCGAAAGAGATATCAAATCTTCTTAATAAATGTTTTCAAGATGTTTTTGTTATTGAACAAGATGGTGATCTTCCTCCTTTTGAAGTTAAATTTAATGATAACTTGTCAGAATATATTAACATTGAGCCAAATGACATTAGTTATGAAATGGTTTTCAATAAATTACAAGACCTGAAGCAAAATACATCATGTGGTCTAGACAAACTTCATCCGTTATTGCTTAAAAACTGTGCAGAAGCCTTTACTGTTCCCTTAACTTTGATTTTCAGAGTATCTTTATCGAATAGTCAGCTTCCAATACAATTCAGATCAGCAAATATTACTCCATTGTTTAAAAAAGGTGATAAATCAACGGCAAGCAATTATCGTCCTGTGTCTTTAACTTCAATTCCTTGCAAAATTTTGGAAAGCATAATAAGAACCAAAATGGAAGACTATCTTTATAAAAATAATATTAAATCTAAAGAACAGCATGGATTTGTCAAGAAAAAGTCATGTACATCTAATCTTCTGGAAACTCTAGATTTCATCTCAATGAGTCTAGACAAAAGTGTTCCTGTTGATGTGATTCTGCTAGATTTTGCGAAAGCATTTGATACTGTTCCGCACAGAAGACTAAAAGCTAAATTGAAAGCGTATGGCTTTGATGGTCTGACACTAAAATGGATTGAAGCTTTCTTGAAAAAAAGAAGACAACGAATTATTCAAGGTGCAATTTTGTCGGATTGGGTTGAGATTTTTAGCGGTGTAACAAGGGTCAGTGATTGGTCCACTATTGTTCGTTTTGTATATCAATGATCTACCAAAAGGAATAGAGAATGTTTTCAAATTGTATGCAGATGATACTAAAATTTTCTCGCAAACGGTATTAGAAATAAGCGCAGCGATACTACAATCAGATTTAGATTTAATTTTCAAGTGGACTCAAGATTGGCTACTTCTCTTCAACACATCAAAATGTGTGGTTATGCATTATGGTCATAAAAACAAATAATTTCCTTATTTTATTAATGGTAAGCAGTTATCAAGGTCAGAAACCGAAAGAGATCTTAGAGTTATTTTCAATACAAATCTTAAATGGAAAAATCAAGTGATAGAGGCTAGAAACAAAGCTAATCAAATGTTAGGTCGCATCAGGAAATCATTCGCTCGTTTTGATTGTAAGTTATTAAGATCTTTGTATTTAACTTTTGTTCGTCCTCTTTTAGAATTTGCGGTGCCTGTATGGTCTCCAATTCTTAAGTCTGACTGCGAGAATGTTGAAAGGATTCAACGCAGAGCTACGAAATTTGTATCTTCAATTAGAAACAAACCGTATGAAAGCAGATTGAAGGCTTTGAGCATTCCAAATCTGGTGGAAAGAAGAAAAAGAGGTGATCTAATTCAATTATACAAGTTCATGCATGGAATAGAATTGGTTGAAAAAAGCAACAATTTTAATGTCACAAAAAATCAAGGAAGAGGTCACTGCCTCAAATATCACAAAGAAATTTCGAGGCTCCAACATAGAGATAACTTTTTTTTCAACAGAACCGCTTATATATGGAACTCGCTGTCAAATGAATTAGTTGAAGCCCCCAATGTTAACAGCTTTAAAGTAGGCATTTAAAGTAGGAATCACATCAGCTGTTTTAGTGTGCCTTATCAGCACACTCGCTGGCTAGCCAGCTACAGTCAAAACTACTACTACTTCTACTTAATGGAAAAAAGTGAAAAAAAGAATAAAAAATTTTAAGGTTTTTATTGGTTGTAAATTAATTTAGCTCTTTTAAACAAAAAATAAGTGAATATTTTAAAAGCAAAAAGTCAAACTAACTGCTTGCTAGATTAAGATTGAATATTAAAAGAATTCAGATCATCTCGTAATTCATTACGACGACTCGATCGAATTCCTGTCAATTTAGTAAATCAATTTAATTTTTGTGAAATTTTAAATTAAAACTAAACAAAAAACAATTAATGTCATTATTTAACTGTAAAAAAGTTAAAAAAAGTTGCAACATGTTATTTGCAGTTACAATTTTCAAATAAAAATGCACTATTTAGTTATAAATATATTTCAAAAACAAATCAAAAGTAGTAAACCTAGAAAAGATCTTAAAAAAAAGAAAGACGAGTTTAGAGAGACGAATTTTTTGAGGTATTAACGAGCTCTACTGGACATTTATTTTTTGAATTACGACCGAGTGTGTATTTTAGTGAAAAAATAAAACAAACATAAAATTATTAATTTCAATTTATTAAGTTTTTAAAAAATTTAATAAACGATTAAAAAATTAAATGTAAAATATTCATTTTAAATGATTATTTAAATATATTAAATAAAAAACAATTAAATTAATAAATAGTTTCAAAATCTAAATCTTAATTTAATAACTGACAAAAATTTTTAAAGAATTCATTTCATTCATTCACTGGTTCACCATACTTTTAAGAATATTGGTTTAGCTACAGAGCTTTTTAGAATCTCAATTGTCGGTATCTCAAATTCAATTTCTTTAAAATTTTATCAATTTTAGTAAATCTTTAAATAAAATTTTTAAAAGATAAATAATTGATAATATAATTTTTCATATTAATTCTAATATTTCGATTGCTAATAGCATCGATAGTTGCACTTATTCTGCTTTCGTCTGAAAGAAAAACGTGTCTGTAAATCGTTGTGGTGTCTGACTTTAAAATAACTTGCATTTAAGTTTTATTTTTAATTTGTAACAAATTTTTTAGTTCTCTTTTTTGTCAGTAGTTATTTATAGTTGAAATAATATATGAGCATATTAGTAATCAAAAAAAAAATAAAAATAAGAATATTAAAATGGTTTAAAATCTTTTAATTAGTATTTATTTCTATTATTATTCAAAAATAATTTATTTTTAGTTAAAATAATGTATTTAAGCATATTAATTATTTAGATAAAAATTAAAATATAGCTATTTTGAACATTCTTTTATAAGCATTAGTAAGAAAATTGAATTTAAATGGGAATTTATTTTCTTCATTTGTTAACTTACATCAATTTATTAAATTTTTCAAAAATTAAATCAAAAGCGCTGATTTTAATTTATTAAAAATTTATTTGTTAAATAATCTCTAGCAGAATCAATAATCAAATAATTTATTTGTAAAAGAAAATTATAAAATCTTATCAGATTTTTGATTTTTTTTTGAAAAGTTTAACGACAAATTTACTCTAAAATTTAAAGATTTATAACTAAATTTACAAAAAAAATAAGCACACATAAGCCAAAAGTCAGGAAAAGAAACGCACAAGTGAGTCAAAATAAAAAGGACGCAGTTTTGTCAAATGGACTCAAATTTTTTGCTTGAAACAAACTAGCCAACGTTTGGACAGGGTACTGTATCTGGGCACTCGAAAACTTTGCATGAATGGTGTGGCAATATTTCAAAATTCGTCTTGGAGCTTTCAAATCATGTGAAACTTCTAGAAGTAAGAGAAAAGGAGAAAGACATTGAAATAAATAAACTGAAATCTGAATTGGCAGCAGCAAATAAAACAGCAAACTCATTCAAAAACAGTAGTCAGTGGATTCAAATGGTAAAACAAGGAACAAAAAATGCTAAAAAACCAGCGGATCAGATAGCTGTAGAAAATGCAACCATTAGCGAAATGAATGAAAGAAATAGAAGAAAAAAAAATGTGATTATTTATGGTGTGCCAAAATCAAAGAAAGAGATTTTAGCAGACAAGAGAGCAGAAGATGAAGCAAAAATCAATGAAATTCTATCCACTATTGGAAAAAGTGATGTCAAGCCAGCGTATTCGAGACCCTTGAGATCTAAAGACCAAAGTAAACCAGGACCAATTCTAGTAGAACTCAAAGAAGAAGCAAACAGAAATCCACTACTCCTAGCAGCGAAAAAGTTGAGAGATTCAAATATTTTCAAATCGGTTTATCTTAGTCCAGATTTGACTGAAACCGAAAGAGCTTTAGACTATGAATTGAGAAAACAAAGAAACGATGCAAATAATGGTTTTTTACAAGACTCGCCCTTTCGATATGGCATCCGTGGAAATCAGATCGTCAAATTCAAGAAGCAATAATCGTTCATCAGAAGCGTCATCACGTGTAGATAGTCTCGAATCTTTAAAATGTATGTATTTGAATGCTACTTCTTTGGACAATAAACTAGATGAATTCAGTGTTGTTATTAAAACATAACGCCCACAAATTGTAGCATTTAGTGAGACTTGGTTCAAGAGCATCTCAATTACAAACGTTAAAGGATACAATTTGTACAGAAAGGACAGAAGTGATGAACGCAGAGGCGGTGGTGTATGTCTATACATTTATAAAAAAATCGACTCATTTGAATTAAATGATGCAGGTTTTAATTTAAGTAAAATAGAACAAATATGGGTAGTAGTTAATTTTAACTGTGAAAAGTATTTAGTTGGCTGTCTTTATAGGCCAAACGATTTTGTTGATATAAACGATTTCGATTAAGTCCTCAAACAAGCTAAAGACTATGTGGATGAAAGAGGTTTTAAGGATCTTCTAATGATGGGTGATTTTAACTTTCCATCAATCATCTGGTCAAATGGCTGTGTATCAGAAATCTTAAACGAAAATGGACTCGAACATAAATTAAGAGAGACGCTAAACGATACTTTTCTATATCAGCATGTAAATATCCCAACTTTTCAAATGTCAAACGAAAAAGCTGTCAACACTTTGGATTTGATTTTCACGACTCAGCCTGGCAGTTTGTATGCAATCGATACAAAATTTGTTCTTGGCAACATTAATAAAGGACATCTGGTTATCTTTTTCAATTTTATGCTCATAAACAAGGTTAGTAAGGAATCATTTAAGTGTAAAAAATTTATTAATAATAAATCTGACTTTTAAAAAATTTCTCATTTTCTATCAAATATTGATGGGGTGCACTTATTTGAGAATTTAAATATTCAGGAAATGTACAATGAGTTAACTTTCTATCCCAGTGACGGATGGCTCTAAAAAGAAAAGTATCTCAAACCTTGGATAAAAAATGATCTCAAGGTCTTAATTAGAAATTAGAAGATTCTAAGATATAGGAACTGTTCATGTAACTGGAAGGATATGAATCTTTATAATGATTACAAACGTATCTGTAAATTAGTTTCATCAGAAATAAAAAGAGCCAGACTAACTTATGAACAGAATTTAGTTGAAAAAGCTAAGAAGAATCATTAAAATATTGTACAAATACCTAAATGATCAACAAGTAATCAAATAATCAATCAAAGCATTAAGAAAGTCAAACAATGAATTGACGCAAGAACCGAAAGAGATATCAAATCTTCTTAATAAATGTTTTCAAGATGTTTTTGTTATTGAACAAGATGGTGATCTTCCTCCTTTTGAAGTTAAATTTAATGATAACTTGTCAGAATATATTAACATTGAGCCAAATGACATTAGTTATGAAATGGTTTTCAATAAATTACAAGACCTGAAGCAAAATACATCATGTGGTCTAGACAAACTTCATCCGTTATTGCTTAAAAACTGTGCAGAAGCCTTTACTGTTCCCTTAACTTTGATTTTCAGAGTATCTTTATCGAATAGTCAGCTTCCAATACAATTCAGATCAGCAAATATTACTCCATTGTTTAAAAAAGGTGATAAATCAACGGCAAGCAATTATCGTCCTGTGTCTTTAACTTCAATTCCTTGCAAAATTTTGGAAAGCATAATAAGAACCAAAATGGAAGACTATCTTTATAAAAATAATATTAAATCTAAAGAACAGCATGGATTTGTCAAGAAAAAGTCATGTACATCTAATCTTCTGGAAACTCTAGATTTCATCTCAATGAGTCTAGACAAAAGTGTTCCTGTTGATGTGATTCTGCTAGATTTTGCGAAAGCATTTGATACTGTTCCGCACAGAAGACTAAAAGCTAAATTGAAAGCGTATGGCTTTGATGGTCTGACACTAAAATGGATTGAAGCTTTCTTGAAAAAAAGAAGACAACGAATTATTCAAGGTGCAATTTTGTCGGATTGGGTTGAGATTTTTAGCGGTGTAACAAGGGTCAGTGATTGGTCCACTATTGTTCGTTTTGTATATCAATGATCTACCAAAAGGAATAGAGAATGTTTTCAAATTGTATGCAGATGATACTAAAATTTTCTCGCAAACGGTATTAGAAATAAGCGCAGCGATACTACAATCAGATTTAGATTTAATTTTCAAGTGGACTCAAGATTGGCTACTTCTCTTCAACACATCAAAATGTGTGGTTATGCATTATGGTCATAAAAACAAATAATTTCCTTATTTTATTAATGGTAAGCAGTTATCAAGGTCAGAAACCGAAAGAGATCTTAGAGTTATTTTCAATACAAATCTTAAATGGAAAAATCAAGTGATAGAGGCTAGAAACAAAGCTAATCAAATGTTAGGTCGCATCAGGAAATCATTCGCTCGTTTTGATTGTAAGTTATTAAGATCTTTGTATTTAACTTTTGTTCGTCCTCTTTTAGAATTTGCGGTGCCTGTATGGTCTCCAATTCTTAAGTCTGACTGCGAGAATGTTGAAAGGATTCAACGCAGAGCTACGAAATTTGTATCTTCAATTAGAAACAAACCGTATGAAAGCAGATTGAAGGCTTTGAGCATTCCAAATCTGGTGGAAAGAAGAAAAAGAGGTGATCTAATTCAATTATACAAGTTCATGCATGGAATAGAATTGGTTGAAAAAAGCAACAATTTTAATGTCACAAAAAATCAAGGAAGAGGTCACTGCCTCAAATATCACAAAGAAATTTCGAGGCTCCAACATAGAGATAACTTTTTTTTCAACAGAACCGCTTATATATGGAACTCGCTGTCAAATGAATTAGTTGAAGCCCCCAATGTTAACAGCTTTAAAGTAGGCATTTAAAGTAGGAATCACATCAGCTGTTTTAGTGTGCCTTATCAGCACACTCGCTGGCTAGCCAGCTACAGTCAAAACTACTACTACTTCTACTTAATGGAAAAAAGTGAAAAAAAGAATAAAAAATTTTAAGGTTTTTATTGGTTGTAAATTAATTTAGCTCTTTTAAACAAAAAATAAGTGAATATTTTAAAAGCAAAAAGTCAAACTAACTGCTTGCTAGATTAAGATTGAATATTAAAAGAATTCAGATCATCTCGTAATTCATTACGACGACTCGATCGAATTCCTGTCAATTTAGTAAATCAATTTAATTTTTGTGAAATTTTAAATTAAAACTAAACAAAAAACAATTAATGTCATTATTTAACTGTAAAAAAGTTAAAAAAAGTTGCAACATGTTATTTGCAGTTACAATTTTCAAATAAAAATGCACTATTTAGTTATAAATATATTTCAAAAACAAATCAAAAGTAGTAAACCTAGAAAAGATCTTAAAAAAAAGAAAGACGAGTTTAGAGAGACGAATTTTTTGAGGTATTAACGAGCTCTACTGGACATTTATTTTTTGAATTACGACCGAGTGTGTATTTTAGTGAAAAAATAAAACAAACATAAAATTATTAATTTCAATTTATTAAGTTTTTAAAAAATTTAATAAACGATTAAAAAATTAAATGTAAAATATTCATTTTAAATGATTATTTAAATATATTAAATAAAAAACAATTAAATTAATAAATAGTTTCAAAATCTAAATCTTAATTTAATAACTGACAAAAATTTTTAAAGAATTCATTTCATTCATTCACTGGTTCACCATACTTTTAAGAATATTGGTTTAGCTACAGAGCTTTTTAGAATCTCAATTGTCGGTATCTCAAATTCAATTTCTTTAAAATTTTATCAATTTTAGTAAATCTTTAAATAAAATTTTTAAAAGATAAATAATTGATAATATAATTTTTCATATTAATTCTAATATTTCGATTGCTAATAGCATCGATAGTTGCACTTATTCTGCTTTCGTCTGAAAGAAAAACGTGTCTGTAAATCGTTGTGGTGTCTGACTTTAAAATAACTTGCATTTAAGTTTTATTTTTAATTTGTAACAAATTTTTTAGTTCTCTTTTTTGTCAGTAGTTATTTATAGTTGAAATAATATATGAGCATATTAGTAATCAAAAAAAAAATAAAAATAAGAATATTAAAATGGTTTAAAATCTTTTAATTAGTATTTATTTCTATTATTATTCAAAAATAATTTATTTTTAGTTAAAATAATGTATTTAAGCATATTAATTATTTAGATAAAAATTAAAATATAGCTATTTTGAACATTCTTTTATAAGCATTAGTAAGAAAATTGAATTTAAATGGGAATTTATTTTCTTCATTTGTAAACTTACATCAATTTATTAAATTTTTCAAAAATTAAATCAAAAGCGCTGATTTTAATTTATTAAAAATTTTATTTGTTAAATAATCTCTAGCAGAATCAATAATCAAATAATTTATTTGTAAAAGAAAATTATAAAATCTTATCAGATTTTTGATTTTTTTTTGAAAAGTTTAACGACAAATTTACTCTAAAATTTAAAGCTTTATAACTAAATTTACAAAAAAAATAAGCACACATAAGCCAAAAGTCAGGAAAAGAAACGCACAAGTGAGTCAAAATAAAAAGGACGCAGTTTTGTCAAATGGACTCAAATTTTTTGCTTGAAACAAACTAGCCAACGTTTGGACAGGGTACTGTATCTGGGCACTCGAAAACTTTGCATGAATGGTGTGGCAATATTTCAAAATTCGTCTTGGAGCTTTCAAATCATGTGAAACTTCTAGAAGTAAGAGAAAAGGAGAAAGACATTGAAATAAATAAACTGAAATCTGAATTGGCAGCAGCAAATAAAACAGCAAACTCATCCAAAAACAGTAGTCAGTGGATTCAAATGGTAAAACAAGGAACAAAAAATGCTAAAAAACCAGCGGATCAGATAGCTGTAGAAAATGCAACCATTAGCGAAATGAATGAAAGAAATAGAAGAAAAAAAAATGTGATTATTTATGGTGTGCCAAAATCAAAGAAAGAGATTTTAGCAGACAAGAGAGCAGAAGATGAAGCAAAAATCAATGAAATTCTATCCACTATTGGAAAAAGTGATGTCAAGCCAGCGTATTCGAGACCCTTGAGATCTAAAGACCAAAGTAAACCAGGACCAATTCTAGTAGAACTCAAAGAAGAAGCAAACAGAAATCCACTACTCCTAGCAGCGAAAAAGTTGAGAGATTCAAATATTTTCAAATCGGTTTATCTTAGTCCAGATTTGACTGAAACCGAAAGAGCTTTAGACTATGAATTGAGAAAACAAAGAAACGATGCAAATAATGGTTTTTTACAAGACTCGCCCTTTCGATATGGCATCCGTGGAAATCAGATCGTCAAATTCAAGAAGCAATAATCGTTCATCAGAAGCGTCATCACGTGTAGATAGTCTCGAATCTTTAAAATGTATGTATTTGAATGCTACTTCTTTGGACAATAAACTAGATGAATTCAGTGTTGTTATTAAAACATAACGCCCACAAATTGTAGCATTTAGTGAGACTTGGTTCAAGAGCATCTCAATTACAAACGTTAAAGGATACAATTTGTACAGAAAGGACAGAAGTGATGAACGCAGAGGCGGTGGTGTATGTCTATACATTTATAAAAAAATCGACTCATTTGAATTAAATGATGCAGGTTTTAATTTAAGTAAAATAGAACAAATATGGGTAGTAGTTAATTTTAACTGTGAAAAGTATTTAGTTGGCTGTCTTTATAGGCCAAACGATTTTGTTGATATAAACGATTTCGATTAAGTCCTCAAACAAGCTAAAGACTATGTGGATGAAAGAGGTTTTAAGGATCTTCTAATGATGGGTGATTTTAACTTTCCATCAATCATCTGGTCAAATGGCTGTGTATCAGAAATCTTAAACGAAAATGGACTCGAACATAAATTAAGAGAGACGCTAAACGATACTTTTCTATATCAGCATGTAAATATCCCAACTTTTCAAATGTCAAACGAAAAAGCTGTCAACACTTTGGATTTGATTTTCACGACTCAGCCTGGCAGTTTGTATGCAATCGATACAAAATTTGTTCTTGGCAACATTAATAAAGGACATCTGGTTATCTTTTTCAATTTTATGCTCATAAACAAGGTTAGTAAGGAATCATTTAAGTGTAAAAAATTTATTAATAATAAATCTGACTTTTAAAAAATTTCTCATTTTCTATCAAATATTGATGGGGTGCACTTATTTGAGAATTTAAATATTCAGGAAATGTACAATGAGTTAACTTTCTATCCCAGTGACGGATGGCTCTAAAAAGAAAAGTATCTCAAACCTTGGATAAAAAATGATCTCAAGGTCTTAATTAGAAATTAGAAGATTCTAAGATATAGGAACTGTTCATGTAACTGGAAGGATATGAATCTTTATAATGATTACAAACGTATCTGTAAATTAGTTTCATCAGAAATAAAAAGAGCCAGACTAACTTATGAACAGAATTTAGTTGAAAAAGCTAAGAAGAATCATTAAAATATTGTACAAATACCTAAATGATCAACAAGTAATCAAATAATCAATCAAAGCATTAAGAAAGTCAAACAATGAATTGACGCAAGAACCGAAAGAGATATCAAATCTTCTTAATAAATGTTTTCAAGATGTTTTTGTTATTGAACAAGATGGTGATCTTCCTCCTTTTGAAGTTAAATTTAATGATAACTTGTCAGAATATATTAACATTGAGCCAAATGACATTAGTTATGAAATGGTTTTCAATAAATTACAAGACCTGAAGCAAAATACATCATGTGGTCTAGACAAACTTCATCCGTTATTGCTTAAAAACTGTGCAGAAGCCTTTACTGTTCCCTTAACTTTGATTTTCAGAGTATCTTTATCGAATAGTCAGCTTCCAATACAATTCAGATCAGCAAATATTACTCCATTGTTTAAAAAAGGTGATAAATCAACGGCAAGCAATTATCGTCCTGTGTCTTTAACTTCAATTCCTTGCAAAATTTTGGAAAGCATAATAAGAACCAAAATGGAAGACTATCTTTATAAAAATAATATTAAATCTAAAGAACAGCATGGATTTGTCAAGAAAAAGTCATGTACATCTAATCTTCTGGAAACTCTAGATTTCATCTCAATGAGTCTAGACAAAAGTGTTCCTGTTGATGTGATTCTGCTAGATTTTGCGAAAGCATTTGATACTGTTCCGCACAGAAGACTAAAAGCTAAATTGAAAGCGTATGGCTTTGATGGTCTGACACTAAAATGGATTGAAGCTTTCTTGAAAAAAAGAAGACAACGAATTATTCAAGGTGCAATTTTGTCGGATTGGGTTGAGATTTTTAGCGGTGTAACAAGGGTCAGTGATTGGTCCACTATTGTTCGTTTTGTATATCAATGATCTACCAAAAGGAATAGAGAATGTTTTCAAATTGTATGCAGATGATACTAAAATTTTCTCGCAAACGGTATTAGAAATAAGCGCAGCGATACTACAATCAGATTTAGATTTAATTTTCAAGTGGACTCAAGATTGGCTACTTCTCTTCAACACATCAAAATGTGTGGTTATGCATTATGGTCATAAAAACAAATAATTTCCTTATTTTATTAATGGTAAGCAGTTATCAAGGTCAGAAACCGAAAGAGATCTTAGAGTTATTTTCAATACAAATCTTAAATGGAAAAATCAAGTGATAGAGGCTAGAAACAAAGCTAATCAAATGTTAGGTCGCATCAGGAAATCATTCGCTCGTTTTGATTGTAAGTTATTAAGATCTTTGTATTTAACTTTTGTTCGTCCTCTTTTAGAATTTGCGGTGCCTGTATGGTCTCCAATTCTTAAGTCTGACTGCGAGAATGTTGAAAGGATTCAACGCAGAGCTACGAAATTTGTATCTTCAATTAGAAACAAACCGTATGAAAGCAGATTGAAGGCTTTGAGCATTCCAAATCTGGTGGAAAGAAGAAAAAGAGGTGATCTAATTCAATTATACAAGTTCATGCATGGAATAGAATTGGTTGAAAAAAGCAACAATTTTAATGTCACAAAAAATCAAGGAAGAGGTCACTGCCTCAAATATCACAAAGAAATTTCGAGGCTCCAACATAGAGATAACTTTTTTTTCAACAGAACCGCTTATATATGGAACTCGCTGTCAAATGAATTAGTTGAAGCCCCCAATGTTAACAGCTTTAAAGTAGGCATTTAAAGTAGGAATCACATCAGCTGTTTTAGTGTGCCTTATCAGCACACTCGCTGGCTAGCCAGCTACAGTCAAAACTACTACTACTTCTACTTAATGGAAAAAAGTGAAAAAAAGAATAAAAAATTTTAAGGTTTTTATTGGTTGTAAATTAATTTAGCTCTTTTAAACAAAAAATAAGTGAATATTTTAAAAGCAAAAAGTCAAACTAACTGCTTGCTAGATTAAGATTGAATATTAAAAGAATTCAGATCATCTCGTAATTCATTACGACGACTCGATCGAATTCCTGTCAATTTAGTAAATCAATTTAATTTTTGTGAAATTTTAAATTAAAACTAAACAAAAAACAATTAATGTCATTATTTAACTGTAAAAAAGTTAAAAAAAGTTGCAACATGTTATTTGCAGTTACAATTTTCAAATAAAAATGCACTATTTAGTTATAAATATATTTCAAAAACAAATCAAAAGTAGTAAACCTAGAAAAGATCTTAAAAAAAAGAAAGACGAGTTTAGAGAGACGAATTTTTTGAGGTATTAACGAGCTCTACTGGACATTTATTTTTTGAATTACGACCGAGTGTGTATTTTAGTGAAAAAATAAAACAAACATAAAATTATTAATTTCAATTTATTAAGTTTTTAAAAAATTTAATAAACGATTAAAAAATTAAATGTAAAATATTCATTTTAAATGATTATTTAAATATATTAAATAAAAAACAATTAAATTAATAAATAGTTTCAAAATCTAAATCTTAATTTAATAACTGACAAAAATTTTTAAAGAATTCATTTCATTCATTCACTGGTTCACCATACTTTTAAGAATATTGGTTTAGCTACAGAGCTTTTTAGAATCTCAATTGTCGGTATCTCAAATTCAATTTCTTTAAAATTTTATCAATTTTAGTAAATCTTTAAATAAAATTTTTAAAAGATAAATAATTGATAATATAATTTTTCATATTAATTCTAATATTTCGATTGCTAATAGCATCGATAGTTGCACTTATTCTGCTTTCGTCTGAAAGAAAAACGTGTCTGTAAATCGTTGTGGTGTCTGACTTTAAAATAACTTGCATTTAAGTTTTATTTTTAATTTGTAACAAATTTTTTAGTTCTCTTTTTTGTCAGTAGTTATTTATAGTTGAAATAATATATGAGCATATTAGTAATCAAAAAAAAAATAAAAATAAGAATATTAAAATGGCTGAAAATTGTTTAATTAGTATCTATTTCTAGTTAAAATAATGTATTAAGTATATTAATTAATTAGATAAAAATTGAAAAAAAAATTAATTAAAAAAATTGATAATAATTGTTCAGGTGTTTTTAATTAAAAAAGAAGGAACACTTATTTTATTAATTAATGCTAAATAGCTATTTTGAACATTCTGGTATAAGCATTAGTAAGAAAATTGAAACTAAATGGGAATTTATTTTCTTCATTTGTTAACTCACATCAATTTATTAGATTTTTCAAAAAATTGAATCAAAATCGCCGATTTAAATTTATTTAAATTTCATTTATTAAATGATCTCTAGCAGAATCAAAAATCAAATAATTTAATTGTAAAAGAAAATTATAAAATCTTATCAGATGGAAAAAAGTGAAAAAAGAATAAAAAATTTTAAGGTTTTTATTGATTGTAAATTAATTTAGCTTTTTTAAACAAAAAATAAGTGAATATTTTAAAAGCAAAAAGTCAAACTAACTGCTTGCTAGATTAAGATTGAATATTAAAAGAATTCAGATCATCTCGTAATTCATTACGACGACTCGATCGAATTCCTGCCTTATATACATTGAACAAACTTGAAATCAATTCAGATACGATTAGATCCTGAGAGTTGCGCGATAGCAACCGAAGAGCCAAAACACCGTCTTCTTTAAGATAATTTTGAACAAAACTCTTGTAAAGACGTTTGTCTTCGAGGCTAAACTCGGATTTTTTGGCATTTAAAATTGGCGAATTTAAAACATTTAATCTTCGTCTGACATAAACATAACTTTCATGGGTGTTTATAATCAAAGCATAGGTCCAGTTAATTAAATCTAGTATATTGAATATGCTGACCAAACACAGCCAAAACCAAAGGAAAATAAAAATTTTTTCATTAAAAAGATTAATGGACAGAACACACTGTACCGTGTATCTATGTACAATGCCCACTTCTCTTATTCTAAAATCACACATTGTTACTCTTGGAAATCTATTAAGCTGTGTCCAGTCCTCTCCATTCCAAATCTTGCTAATCACTTCAAATCCAAGAACAAGAAAGTCATTTCCCAAAAAGTGATTGAGCATAAACAACTGAATGATAGAGTTTACTGAATAGAGCAGCTTTACGAACACAAATAAAGCTAAGAGATAATTTCCGTATCGTTTGCCTTTGGTAATGCACACAATTTTGGAAAACCGACGAACTGATCTAAAGAATTTCTTTAATTTAGACTCTTCTTGTTCCTCATAGATTTCATTTATGACAAATTCGGATGATTCCTCATCAGGCTTGAGATCTAGTTGGGATGTTTTGCGCCGAGTGAGCTTTATCTCGTCGTGCCTTAAACGCACATCATTAATGTCTATTCTATCTGGATTTTTGGCAGTTCTAACATAGTTATCAAACAAATTGGTTAAATAATTTATAAGCTTTTGTTTGTCTGCATATTTTGACACGTCCGTATTAAAGTTGTACACAGTATCGACCAAATTTTGAATGTCCAGTCCTGATTTGTCATTTAAAGACCTCCTTTGAAAAAATTAAAAGTTTTAGAAATAAATACAAAAATTTGATCTTTAAAATTTCAATTTTTTTTTTAATTTAATTTAGAATTTTGAAATTTTAAATAAATGTTTTTGTGGTTAAATGATTACCAAATCATTCGAGGTAAATAGAATAACAGGGCTTGGAATAAAAGTATAAATGGTGTCCATTGATAGTATTTCAACAGTTTTACCTTTCTCTCTATTTCGTTTAATGGCAATTCTTCGTTTAGCGGTATATTATATGTACTTGAGACCCAACTATTTTTTTTATCAATAAAATAAATATTTTTTTTATTCAAAACTTTTTGAAAAATTACCATATATTGTCAGCATAATTGGCATAATTTCCGGTGAAATGTCCTGGAACCCTAGACAAAGATATTTTATTTTTTCAAATTATCCCAAAAGTATCAATAATGTTGTACCAGCAATTGATTGGATTTCCACCATATTGGCTCATGGTAACAACTAGAGCGAACGCGATAATGATTGCCACTGTGTATCTGTGATTTAGTCTGTCTACAAATAAATCATCGTTGTGCTTGCTGTGTTTTCTGGAGACACCTAGACTGCGCAGAACATTCACAAAATCCATTTGATTTTAAATTTAATAATAATTGATGATTTAGCGATGATCGAAAAGTAACAATTTTTGCGCAATTTTCCGAAAAATTTTTAAATTTCTTTATTTTTTTTTTTAATTGTGGAAATTTTTGTTCTCTTAGTTTAATTTTTTTGTTTAGGTACTTAGACTAAAAGAAAGATTTGAATAAATGAGGCAAATATATTCATAGGTACAAATAAACAATGTTATTCATAATCTTAAGCATGAGATTTTAGCAAAAATTTAAGTTTATCTATTCATATTCATGAACACACAACAATTTAATTTTGGATCACTTTTGTTTTAGCTTGTCCAACTAGTTGTTGTCATATTTTTGTGTTTTTTATATCTTCTTTTGAATTCAACCCTAAGCAAATATTATATCGTTAGATTCTCGCCAATCTTTAAAGGTTTATTTACTTGTGTCCCATTTACAAATCTTTTTTTTGTGACAATTTTTTTAATTTTAGAGATTTAAGTTTTCGTTTCATTTTATACTAATAATCTTTTAATCCAATTTCAAATTTAATTCTAATTTGAAGATCAAGTTAAAATCTTTTTTAAAAACTTATCATAGACAAAGTTTAATATACCATGATTTTTGTATAATTTTTGAGAATATAATGCATAAATTTAATGAATAATTTAAAATCTAACTTTTATAAAACCGCTTCAATTTAAATTTATTAAAATTTACAGATTTAGAGAAAGAATTAAGTATGCTTACTCAAATCTACAATTTCATAGAATTAAAAAAATTAAAAGAATACAAATATGGTGCTAAGGAAGCGATTGCATTTGAATGCATTTTTGTATGAAAAAATTTACACCTTAAAGAAATTCATTTAAAATTTCAAATTAAATTCTTTTGTAATGGATTTTCTAAACAAAACCAGTCTAATTGTTTCAATAGCCTAAAGAAAAACTAAATTAATATCTTTATTAGAAAATTAAAAGAATTTTTTCTTGAAGACATTTAACAAAACAGAAAGCTTTTAAAAAAATTTTCACAATTAAAAAAAAAATAAAGAAATTTAAAAATTTTTCGGAAAATTGCGCAAAAATTGTTACTTTTCGATCATCGCTAAATCATCAATTATTATTAAATTTAAAATCAAATGGATTTTGTGAATGTTCTGCGCAGTCTAGGTGTCTCCAGAAAACACAGCAAGCACAACGATGATTTATTTGTAGACAGACTAAATCACAGATACACAGTGGCAATCATTATCGCGTTCGCTCTAGTTGTTACCATGAGCCAATATGGTGGAAATCCAATCAATTGCTGGTACAACATTATTGATACTTTTGGGATAATTTGAAAAAATAAAATATCTTTGTCTAGGGTTCCAGGACATTTCACCGGAAATTATGCCAATTATGCTGACAATATATGGTAATTTTTCAAAAAGTTTTGAATAAAAAAAATATTTATTTTATTGATAAAAAAAATAGTTGGGTCTCAAGTACATATAATATACCGCTAAACGAAGAATTGCCATTAAACGAAATAGAGAGAAAGGTAAAACTGTTGAAATACTATCAATGGACACCATTTATACTTTTATTCCAAGCCCTGTTATTCTATTTACCTCGAATGATTTGGTAATCATTTAACCACAAAAACATTTATTTAAAATTTCAAAATTCTAAATTAAATTAAAAAAAAAATTGAAATTTTAAAGATCAAATTTTTGTATTTATTTCTAAAACTTTTAATTTTTTCAAAGGAGGTCTTTAAATGACAAATCAGGACTGGACATTCAAAATTTGGTCGATACTGTGTACAACTTTAATACGGACGTGTCAAAATATGCAGACAAACAAAAGCTTATAAATTATTTAACCAATTTGTTTGATAACTATGTTAGAACTGCCAAAAATCCAGATAGAATAGACATTAATGATGTGCGTTTAAGGCACGACGAGATAAAGCTCACTCGGCGCAAAACATCCCAACTAGATCTCAAGCCTGATGAGGAATCATCCGAATTTGTCATAAATGAAATCTATGAGGAACAAGAAGAGTCTAAATTAAAGAAATTCTTTAGATCAGTTCGTCGGTTTTCCAAAATTGTGTGCATTACCAAAGGCAAACGATACGGAAATTATCTCTTAGCTTTATTTGTGTTCGTAAAGCTGCTCTATTCAGTAAACTCTATCATTCAGTTGTTTATGCTCAATCACTTTTTGGGAAATGACTTTCTTGTTCTTGGATTTGAAGTGATTAGCAAGATTTGGAATGGAGAGGACTGGACACAGCTTAATAGATTTCCAAGAGTAACAATGTGTGATTTTAGAATAAGAGAAGTGGGCATTGTACATAGATACACGGTACAGTGTGTTCTGTCCATTAATCTTTTTAATGAAAAAATTTTTATTTTCCTTTGGTTTTGGCTGTGTTTGGTCAGCATATTCAATATACTAGATTTAATTAACTGGACCTATGCTTTGATTATAAACACCCATGAAAGTTATGTTTATGTCAGACGAAGATTAAATGTTTTAAATTCGCCAATTTTAAATGCCAAAAAATCCGAGTTTAGCCTCGAAGACAAACGTCTTTACAAGAGTTTTGTTCAAAATTATCTTAAAGAAGACGGTGTTTTGGCTCTTCGGTTGCTATCGCGCAACTCTCAGGATCTAATCGTATCTGAATTGATTTCAAGTTTGTTCAATGTATATAAGGCAGGAATTCGATCGAGTCGTCGTAATGAATTACGAGATGATCTGAATTCTTTTAATATTCAATCTTAATCTAGCAAGCAGTTAGTTTGACTTTTTGCTTTTAAAATATTCACTTATTTTTTGTTTAAAAAAGCTAAATTAATTTACAATCAATAAAAACCTTAAAATTTTTTATTCTTTTTTCACTTTTTTCCATCTGATAAGATTTTATAATTTTCTTTTACAATTAAATTATTTGATTTTTGATTCTGCTAGAGATCATTTAATAAATGAAATTTAAATAAATTTAAATCGGCGATTTTGATTCAATTTTTTGAAAAATCTAATAAATTGATGTGAGTTAACAAATGAAGAAAATAAATTCCCATTTAGTTTCAATTTTCTTACTAATGCTTATACCAGAATGTTCAAAATAGCTATTTAGCATTAATTAATAAAATAAGTGTTCCTTCTTTTTTAATTAAAAACACCTGAACAATTATTATCAATTTTTTTAATTAATTTTTTTTTCAATTTTTATCTAATTAATTAATATACTTAATACATTATTTTAACTAGAAATAGATACTAATTAAACAATTTTCAGCCATTTTAATATTCTTATTTTTATTTTTTTTTTGATTACTAATATGCTCATATATTATTTCAACTATAAATAACTACTGACAAAAAAGAGAACTAAAAAATTTGTTACAAATTAAAAATAAAACTTAAATGCAAGTTATTTTAAAGTCAGACACCACAACGATTTACAGACACGTTTTTCTTTCAGACGAAAGCAGAATAAGTGCAACTATCGATGCTATTAGCAATCGAAATATTAGAATTAATATGAAAAATTATATTATCAATTATTTATCTTTTAAAAATTTTATTTAAAGATTTACTAAAATTGATAAAATTTTAAAGAAATTGAATTTGAGATACCGACAATTGAGATTCTAAAAAGCTCTGTAGCTAAACCAATATTCTTAAAAGTATGGTGAACCAGTGAATGAATGAAATGAATTCTTTAAAAATTTTTGTCAGTTATTAAATTAAGATTTAGATTTTGAAACTATTTATTAATTTAATTGTTTTTTATTTAATATATTTAAATAAATATTTTACATTTAATTTAATAAATAAAAAAGTTTTTCTGAAAAATAAATTTTAAATTTAAAAAATTTATCCGAAACACAAACTGAAAAGCAGAGAACAGAATTGTTCGAATGGATCGTTAGCAGTCTCAGCAAACATCTCAATGAGCTATTCATATTACTTTCTCTCCTACATCTATTCCTAGACTGACATAGATCCAAAAACACTCTCTTATAATTATTATGGTTAAATATAATGTTATAGTTTAGTTATGTTTTTTTTATTTATTTTATTATTTTTTCAGTTAAATTTTATTTTTGATTCATTCTTTTTTTTTATTTCTTTGGGTTGACTTAGCTTTGGAAAAAAATAGATCATTATTAAAGGGAAATTTCCATCATTCCTTCATTTTTTAACCAGTGTTCATAAAAGGTTGTTCAAATGGAATAAAAAATTTCCGTTTAACTTAACTTAGCAGAATTTTTAAACTTTACTTGATTTACCTTAGTAGTTTTAAATATTAAGAATTCTAGTATTTTCAAGGTTTTTTTGAGTTATTCGTTTAAAATCTAATGTAATTTTTTTGAATATGTTGACAGTTGAATATATTGAATAAAATCTTCTTCATTTATCTTTTATTTTTAAGTCTAGATAAAATTACAAATAAAATCGTCTCTCTTTTCGGAAAATACTAGATAAAGTTAACAGATACACAGTTTTTTAAACTTATTAATAAAAGAAATTGTTTAATTAATATTTAAAAAAAATTGGTTTTACTTCACATTTAATCAGTTTTTTTTTATTTTTTTAATTGTGTATTTTAATCATTTATAGATATATAACAATTTATTTTGCAGGTGTCATTTACATGAAATGATATTCAAGATGGCCTTTTTCTAAAAAAAAGCTATGGATCAATTAGGATATTTTAAAATTAAACTAGTTCGATTCTAGATATTTTTATTTAATACTTTAATAAACAATCAAGACAAAACTATAAATCATAAAAATTTTTTTTTAAAGAATTTTATTTTATTTTTAATTTAACTAATAAGATAAAGCATTTAAAAGGTTAAAAAGTTATTAATGTTCTTAAGGTTAAAAAAAGACTTCAGCCGTATTAGTTTCAAATGGGGTTTTAAATGCATTAAATTATTGATTTGGATTAAATTCGAAAATAACACGGAAAACTGATCATAGCTCAGATCGCTCTTTTGTTTTAAAACCCCAAAACTCAGTTGTTTTATTCTCGCTATCTCTTTGTCTTTTAACAAAAGCACTAAAGCTTGATACACAATTTACAATTGAATGATCAGCTTTTCCCAATATGCACAAATCAACATGTGGATTATTTTCGGAAAATTTAATGAATTTCACATTTTTAAACTTTTTTGAAAGTTTAACCAGCATATCCTCAGCATCTGTGGCAATAAAAACATAATGGGCACCGTATTTTTTCAATGCTTTACCCAACTTAAAAAAAAAATTGACAAAAAACTAAGACATAATTAATCTCATATATTTACTTGTTTAATAATGGTCTTTTCAGATGGATAACAAAGTTCCTCAGTCATTTCACCGTTTTCTTGGGAATATCCCAAACATTGCGGCGATGCAAAAAAATTTTTTTTCGAGGATTTGACATGCTCACATGCTCTTTTCTTGAAATAAAAAAATAGAAAAAAATAGAATTATTTATGTCGTTTTAGTTACAAAATCTATTCCATTTCTTAGATGAATTCCGATAAATTTTCCCTGTTGATCATTTTTAAATTTTTTTATAAACTCTTCGGCTGTTGAATCAATTTTATCAGACCATTTTACATATTTTTGGAGAAGAACATTAGTTTCAGCCACAGGAAATGCACCTGGTGCACCAGTAAAAGCAAGAACAGGATATTTATCAGCTGGAAATTTTTTTGTCCATTCCAATCTATGTTTTTCAAAAAGTGGATCAAAGCTAAGCGGACCATAAAATTCACTTTTGTCAAAATCTACTCCAAAAAAGTCCCAATAAGGACCGAATGGATTTCCATCCTTAGCAGCACAATCATTTGAGTTTCCTCGTGCCATGTAACAAAATACTAATAAAAATATTTAAAAAAAAATAAAATTTAAGCGCCATTTACCAGTTCGATTGCCTTTCGGCCAAACTTTTGGAGCTAAAAATTTCATAAAATCATCCATTAAAATAACCTTGGTATATTCAGCCAAAGGTTCGGCTTTAAAGTAATTTTGAAATGGTATTTGCATCTAAGAATTTAACTTTTTACTTAACTAAAAAAAAAAAAATAAAATTTTTACTGATGAAGAAAATTTTTCCGGATATTCAACAAAATGAGGTAAGACTAAAGTACGTCCAATTCCTTTTGCAAACGCTAAAGCTCCTAGAAACTGGTCCATCTTTTTTTAAAATAAATAAAGATTCTAAAAAGATTGGTTTTTCTTTACTTGATTTCCAAAACGACCTAAATGATTAATTTAATAAGTTTCAATTAAAAAAAATTTTAAAACATGTTGGTTCCTTACCCATGCAAGGACAGAATACAATATAACCTTTAGGATCAATTTGGATCTCTTTTGTATTTGCAAATGATACCAGTGTGGAAAACAATAATGCCAAAATTTTCATTTTTGTCTGGAAATTTTTTTCTAACTGGACTAATTTGAATTTTTTAATTTAAAATAGATGTCAAGTACTTTAAATTAACATAAATTTTTAAGGGTAATATTTGTTTTAGTGTTTGGTTTCAATTTTTATAATGTACAAAAATAAATGTCCTAGAAAAATATTTATTTTAAAATTTTCTGAATTGGTTTCCTTTTTTTTAAATTTTATAGTATTTTTCTTTTTATTATCATTTTTAATTAATTTATTACTTGTGTATTTAATTTTAATTTTTTTTGAAAAAAAAATATTAATAAATAAAATAAAAAACAAATCAACATAATTATAGAAAATAATATAAAAATATTTTTTTAATAAGTTTTTTTTAATTAATAACTCGATTTTGACTTTAAAAAAATAGATAATATTTTTTGTTTGAAATCATCACAAAAAAAAAATTAAATAAAGTTTTTTAAATTTTTTTTCAAAGATATTAACACTTACAAATCAAAATTTTTATTGAGATAAAATTATATCTTTAATAAATTTTCTTTTTTCATAATAGTAAGCTAATTAAAATTTTTAATAGAAAATGTAAAATTAAAAAATTTCATTATTGATTCTTTTGAAAAATTATCAAAGCTGGTGAGATAATTGAATATTCTGACAAAAAAATTTATTTATATTTTCGTCATCACAAAGATGCTATAAATCAATTTGATGCAAAAAATTCCCCTAAGATTAAAATGTTTTTTTTTCATTATATATGAAACTAAATGCTCAATTTTCCTGAATTTAGACAAAAGAAAAGTGATGAAAATAAAATTCTATTGAATATTATAAAAATTTTTGAACGAATTCTGCATCTATGTAATTCACTAGCACTAGGGCCAAAATAACTTTTCACTTCGTTGTTTTGTTAAGCTCTCATGGTGCACACCAGACTTGTTTATAAGTCACAGTTTTAAGTCTAGGTCACACAAATTTAAGTCAAAGTTATGACTTGAACTAAATTTTTTTTTTAAGTCAAGGTTATAACTTGAACAAATATTTTTTTTTTAATTAACAAGGAAGTGAGGGGGCAAAGGCTATTCCAATCTTCAGGAGTTATATTGGGTAAATATGTCTTAAATGCAGGATGAAGTATATTTTCAATTCGATTTTCTATTTTAAAAGCTGAATTAAACAAAGTTTTTTCACATGGAAGCTTTTCAATGAATTGCTGCATAAATAAGCTGTTTGAGAAAAAAATTTGTTTATTTTTTTCCTTTTGTTAGAAATATTTAGCATTGAATCATTGAAATCAAAATTTTTAGTATTTAAGTGCTTGCTCTTGATGAATTTGTTCATTGCTCCTAATAACGAAATGTTAAAATTAAAAATAAATTGAAAAAAAAATTAAAAATAAATTTGATTCACCTTCAAAATCGATTATTTCATCTTGCATGATAAAATTATTTTATAAGTTTTAATAATTAGTAGAAAAATCTTGGCTTAAATTTGTTTTTGAATTACACTGTTGGACTGATAAAAACATTTTCTTTAAATTTTTGAATTAAGATAAAACTGAAATCCACTCATAGTTTGGTTTTTCTTAATGTATTCTAATAGTTGAACGATCTACTCATCGAATGCTTATCAAATTGCTTAATATGTAGATCTTTTGATTGATTTGATTAATGATTTTTTGTATGATCTTCTCTTTATTAAGATAAAAATTGGAATAAATCTCGATTTTTTTGTCGAAATCGAGTAATTTAATTTTTCAATCATATGTTCAGATTTTGAATGTTTCATTAGTTTGCTTCTTAAATTTACTTCTTTTTATTGTAAATTTTATTTTGTTCCAAATAATATTAGTATATTATTTCATCTTTCTAATTTGTCATATAATATTAAATTTACTAAACTAAAAATTTATTAAATAGAAGAATTTCCAAGATTGAGCCGAATCAAGGCCTCAACTTATTTTTATTTCTCTTTAAAATAATTGAACTTAATTATTTTTTTTAAGTAAAAAAATTTAATTTATTTTCAGTAAAAGGAAAATATTTGGAATAAAGACTATTTTTAAAATGAGATTTTGATAGTTCGGGGAAAACAAGTTTCGTGAATAGCTTTTAAGTGTATTTTAGCAAGCAATTGACATTTTGACAGGAAGAAAAAAAATAAGAATGAGCATTTATTTTATAATATCATTTGTCAGATAATATCAGTTTAATTTATACTACTCTTTTTATTGTTCGCTATTTAAAAAATTATCAAATCAAATTCGCACTTTTTTACTATAAATCAATTGATTGATTGTTGATTATTCGACTAAAAAAGACAGTTACTAAGTCTACTTAATTTTATTGTGAGGCAAAACTTACACTCCTCCCAATCTCGCATACAAAACTTATAACATGGCGAAGATTTTCGCTCCAATACAACCATTAAAAAACTGAAAAGTATTTTTTATATATAGTTGAAAACAAACACAAAAATCATAAAATGTTTGAAAATAAGATTGAGTTTTATTACAAATTAATGAATAAATTTTAATATTTTCTATTTTTTAATGAATTTAACTATATATTCTACGTTCCGTTTTAATTTATTTAACAAATTTATTTAAATTTTTCATGCATTTTAAAAATTTAATTAAATAATATAAATAATAATAAATAATAAAATAATAAATTGAGTCATAGCAGGGAATCACTCTGCGAGCAATCCAAAACAACTTGAATCGCTATGATGACTGGCTGTGCGTTTGGCAAGAAGGAATGTGGTACGATGAGTTTTCGAGCTAAGGCCACCCCAGTCCTAGCGTAAACGCTTCTGGGGAGTGCCCAGGCCTTCGACTCACCATCTCACTGACTGGGCCATGATTGGTCGTTGAGGTTTAGGTGGTGGTGGTGTTCGTGTGGGTAAGATGTATGTCGAGGCGGGCCTTGAAGCTGTTAAGGGTTGGAGCATTGACTGTCGAGAACGCGAGGTTGTTCCAGGTAGATGCAACTCTGTTGTTTAGGAAGTTTGTTCGCGCCGGGCAGTTGGATAGTTGGACAAAAAGGCGTTTTTTGTGACCCTTGATTGCGTTGGCTGGGCCGTGGCAGGCGATGGACGACATAAGTTTGGTTGAGGCTAGCCAATTTACGTCAAGTAGTCCATTTGCGATCTTGTAGTGGGAGATGAGGTCACCCCTTGATCTTCGTGATTCGAGGGTGGTTAGATTCAGGATGGCGAGCCTGTCTTACTACTAGCTACGGTCTCTGATGCGACCTACTAGTTTGGTTGCTCTCCTCTGGATGTTTTCGATGATCCTTACATCTGCTCGTCTATGGGGATTCCATACTGAGCTGGCATATTCGAGGTGAGGACGGACAAAAGCAGTGTACAGGGACTTGAAGTATTGAGGATTCCAGGCATGGAAGGCCTGGCGGAGTTGTCCAAGAATGGAGTTGGCTTTGGCCACCGAGTGTTGGCAGTGGGTTCTCCATTTCAGGTCACTAGAGAAATATACGCCGAGGTCCTTTTCCGTTTTGATCTCTTCAAGTGTCAGTCTAAAACCGGTTTCAGCTGATGTCATGGTGAGCTTGAGAGTAGTGCAAAAGTGATTTGTTTTATTTTTGAAAACCATGAATTTGCATTTCTCGACGTTGAAACTCATGTGCCAGGTGTTAGCCCACGTCGCACATATCACATATCATAGCCCACATATCGGACTGTAGTTGGGCAATATCGAGGCCGTTCTTGATGGTGGCAATGATCTTGGTGTCATCTGCAAAGAGCTTGCAGTGGTGGTGTACTCCGTTTGGCATGTCGTTGATGAACAGGGTGAATAGTAGAGGACCAAGAACAGATCCCTGAGGTACACCGCTCGTGACCTGGCACCAGTCTGAAGAGCTGGAGCCGATAACTACTCGTTGTTTACGGTCGGAAAGGAAATCGGAGAGCCAGTCGAGGAGGAGGCCGTCGAAACCGTATGACTTTAGCTTGGACAGCAGTGCTGAGTGGGACACTTTATCGAAGGCTTTGGCAAAATCGAGGAAGACTATGATCGAGGTGAATCCACGGCTGGAAGCTTCGGTTATGATATCGAGGGTTTCCAGCAGGTTCGACTCACATGACATTTTGCATACGAAGCCGTGTTGTTGAGGAGTGATGAGCTGGTTAATGGTGAGGTGATCCATCATGATGTCTCTGATGATGCGTTCCATTATTTTGCATGGCACCGCAGTGAGGGATATAGGTCTGTAGTTGACTGGGTCGGTTCTGGTACCTTTCTTGAAGATAGGGGTAACATTCGCTTCCTTCCAGTGGGTGGGGAGCTTCCCGGATTTAAAGGATTGGCAGAAGATAATGGAGAAAGCTTCGGCAAGGGCGTCGGCGCATTCACGTAAAACGTAGGGATTAAGTTTGTCAGAACCTTGAGACTTGTATTTATTGAGTTTGTTAAGAATAAGTCTAACTTTTTTCGATGAGAAAGACTCCATGGCAACTTGGCAGGTGGCTAGGGATCTAGAAGGCATGGTAAGAACAGGGAGGTGGATGACTGGGTTGAAGGCTGAGAAGAACTGGTCGTTAAGCATATTCACAATCTTTGGCATGTCGGTAATGGTGTTGCCTTGGGGGTCGATGAGCGAACGTATCTGGGTGGGTAGCTTTCTTTGACTCTTCACATACGAGTAGATCAACTTGGGGTTGTGTTTGCTAAGTGAGATGATATTTAGCTCGTATTTCAAGCGGGCTTGTCTGAGGGACTTCTTCAGTTGGAGGCATACAGTTCGGTATTGATCCTTAATGTCGGAGTTCCCAGGATAGATTCTAGTACATATGAATAGCTTGTACTTGAGATGGATTAGCTTCTTCAGTGACTTGTTGAACCACTTGGGGCTTTGCTTGTTGGCTATAGAAACAGGAGAGTTAGTGTAGCTAGGAAAAAACTTTGACACACCTGAATTGCATGCAGTAAGCAGAGCTTCATAGTTGACGTCGATGACACGATTGCTTAGGGATGACTGCCAGTTAACCGAGTTTAGGAGGCTGCTGAGTTGATCATAGTTACCGTTCTTCCAGCAGGGTTTAGGATCGGTAGGTATGAATGGGCAACTGGTGGTGGTGAAATCCCAGGTGAGGACGGAGTGCAGGTTATTCTTGTCGGATCCCCCTAGCGGGGCGTTTACTTTGACGGCGAATATGCGGTCACGGGAGTTGCTGAGAACAAGATCCAACACATTGCTGCCAAGTGTTGGTTCGGTGACATGCTGGTGTAAATGGGTCTCGTGGAGAAGGGCTGTGAAATCATTGCTAGTCGGTCTTCCTTTTAAGTTAAGTCATTTGACTTGACTTGACTTAGAATGACTTGAATTTTTTATGGGAAAGTCAATAAAAAACGGGTAGCAAGCATCCAATCCTAATTATGACTCTTTAAATTCTAATTTTATGATATTAGAACATTTATTAGATGATTTTTTTTATCGAATTCCTTCGAAAACACAAATTAAATTTTTTTAAATTCAAGTCATTCTAAGTCAAGTCAAATCTTTGACTTTACCAAAAAATGACTTAAAAATGACTTTTATTTTTGACTTACGCACAAGTCTGCTGGTGCACACTTTAGTAGTTGGCTGTCGTCTTCTTTTTGCCTCAATAGTCAGATTGCCGACTGTGAGCCAAACGAGCGCTCATGTTGGAGGCGGCGATCTTACTGGGACTTGTCGAGTCAGCTCCTCCAAATAAATAATTAAGAAAAATGGTGATTGCTTCATCCATGTTTTAGAAAATTTTAACAAGTTTGCTATTGAAAAAAAGACACAGACATGAGAAGAGACAGTCTAAATGGTTGTAGTTGGGCGAAATGGCTCTTTGTTTAGGCTCAGACTGCTTCGACACAACAATGACAGAAGTGTCGTGGCTGAGCAGTCAATCATGTTCAAATGGGACGGAGCCAAGATAGAAAGTCATTCTAAAATAATCTTTTTCTGGGAATATCAAACAAAATTGCATTAAAGTCAAACAAAAATCGATCAAAAAATTTTTAACATTATAAAATTTTTTTATCAAATTCTGAATATCAAATAAGAACCTAAATGATATGCAGCACTGCTACGCCATAATGATTTTAGGTAAATTTGTATCCGAAATTTATGAAAAATTACATATATTTATTTTTGCGTAAAAAAATCTGAAAAATTAAAAAAATAATACTAATAAAATTAGACTAAATGATATTATATCAATTAATATATATATATGTCAATTAAAAAACAAATATTTGTCAATTAAAAAATAATATTTGTCAATATAATATAAAAAAATTATATTTTCAATGAAAACAAATTTTTTCTGTGGAATATATAATTATTTGTCAAGTAAAAAAAAATAAAATGAAAGAAAATATAACAAAAATGTGAAACCTTTATTTTTGCAATGCTTTTGTCATATTACGTGGTTGTCTAACACTCGCAACTTGACCAAGTCCTATTGTCCAGGCTTCTTTTGGAAATTCTGTAAATAATCTATCTCGAAAGGCAATTCCTATTATGTGCTTGCACATGTAATGTTTAAACCACGATGGACAAGTACATGTGCTCAACCGCCAATTGTCTTCATTTAGACGAATAATGCGTAATTCTTGGAAAGTAATGACGAAATGTAGAAAGCTGTTCCGCTCACATTGATTTAGCTTCTGAATATAATTCTTACAGCGTTATTTATCTATTAGCTTGAATGTATCTACTTCATGTACCTTGTTTTCTACTTCCTTAACATTTTTTTTTGGAGGTCTTCCTCGCTTTCTCTTTTCTGGTTGTGTTGATGTGGATGCTTGGGTTGATGTTGTAGCTTGCGTTGATGTGGATGCTTGGGTTGATGTTGTAGCTTGCGTTGATGTGGATGCTTGCGTTGATGTGGATGCTTGGGTTGATGTTGAAGCTTGCGTTGATGTGGATCCATCAAACCAACCATTCACCGAAGAATTTATCCATGTAGTCTCAAAATATGAAGAAAAATCTTTGTCTAATTCAGTCCATTTTTTGATAAGAAGTTTAGAAGCACTTTAAAACATTGATTCTGTAATTGAAAGTTGTAGACTGTCTAAATCATTCTTGATATTATACTTATGTTTATTACGGCAAAATCTTGTATGAACATTTCGCTTGACATGAGCCCAACACATTATCCGTTTTTCAAGTGTAAAAACTTTGGCAAAACCATTATGTATAGCTTTAGCTCCATCTGCAAGTAAAACTGTTGGTTGAATATGACGCTCAAAAAAATTCTTTACTGTCTCTATGAGAGCGTGAAATAGAAATTCAAAGTCTTGTTTTTTTTACACATTCTTACAGCAATTCCAAAAGGATGGAATTTTTTTTCTCTATCGCATGAGCCAACTAGTAGAACTTTATAACCATTCCATACCAATTTGTATGTAGAATCGGTTGCTAACATTTCAACTTAAATGTGAAAATTAATTTTATATAGTTAAGAGAAATTTAAAATAAAGTTTAAAATTTAAAACTTACCATCTTCTTCTACTAGAGATATCAACTTCATTGTAGTCAGGAATATACGCAATGCTGTTATTATTCCACGATCCCGATCGATTTGATGCATTGGACAAAACATTACATTTGGATCATCTGGGGTCCTCTCATTATCTCTACACCAAGCGCAAATTTCGTCAAGTGAAGTTATGTTCTGAACTGTCTCGCTTTTCAGTACTTTCAGAAATGTCTGGATTTGTGAAACTTTGGGTATAATAGTGACTTTTATGACAATGAGTCGTTTTTGAATGCAACCTGGACGCGTAACTTTTTCGTAAAAATACAATTGGCGTAATATTTCTTTTGTTTCAGTGGAAATTCCTGTTTTAGGTTCTGGATGGCTGTTATCGTCCTCTGAGATATATATTGAAACTTTCATTCAAGACGGATCTGGGACTATTTTGAGGCGCACTGGACAAACAAATCAACCTGCGCTGCTACAATAATAAAATTGAACTTTCAAGTCATCAGCCTAGTTTTTCGAAAGTTTTGCCCTTGAACAATCTTGTAAAAAATCTTCATTTAAAGCAACCAAAGCAGATTTCTTATCTGGATATTCTTTAAAGAAAACATAAATAATTTTTCTGCGTCTTTTAGGTGGTTTTTTATGTGGCAAAACTATTTCTTCTACATCGTTGTCAGTGTCTTGGTCATGATTTGCTATTGGATTTCTGGATAGAGCTGAACTTGAAGATTGTGTTTGATCTAACTGTTCAAGATTGGGAATATCCATTTTTTTCCCTTATTTAGCTTTTCGTCTTTCATTGGAGTATATAAATTTTTTTTATTTATTTATTTGTAAACTGTACCGTAATGAGACATTTACTTATAGGACTCAAAACTTACAGTTATAATTAATAATGTTTGGTGAATTTTATTTTACTTAGAAAATTAATCCAAAAAATACTCCAAAAATAAACTAAGAATATTTTGTGGAAAAAATGAGAACGATCCAAAAATTAAATTAAAAAAAGGGTTAATAATGTGTTACTCCCCCTTTTTTTTGTAAGCATTTGTTAATTCTCCGTGGCATTGAGTCAACCAGATTCTCGCTTACACTTTTGGGTACGTTTTCTGGTACGTTTTAAGATTTCTGGCACGATTCTTTTAAATTCATCCAAGGATCGAGGTCCTACTTTTGCAAGCTCTTTGTCTAACCAACTCCACAAATTTTCAATGCAGTTTAAATCTGGACTGTTAGCTGGCCACTTGAGACACTCTTTTTTTGGATCGGCTAACCATTCGACTACTTTTTTGGTGCATTGTCTTGCTGAAAAATGAATGGCTGGTTTTGGCGCAACTTCCGCATCGATTTAATCAAGTTATTATTTAAAATTTCGATGTATCTTGTTGCATTTAATCTCCTATCAAATACGCAATGAATCCCAAGTCCATAATAACTCATACAGCACCATATTCATATTGAACCACTTACTTGTTTAGTTCGCTAAATGATACAATCTTGATTGTATTTCTCTATCGTGGTCCTACGAATACAAATTCGATTTTTTGCGGTTGTCGACTTCGAAGTTCATCTCATCACTGAAAAGAACTTGTCTCCATTTTGACAATTGCCATGATTTAACCATCTTACAAAACGTTTTTCTACACTATTAAACAAAAGATCACGCAGCTAGTTATTTCTTTCAAATATAAATGCTATAGTTTTTCTCCTGTGTTAACTAATTCAATTGCAAAATAATCATATATTAGGTTGTTTAATAAGTTTTTTCGTCGATTTTTAAATTAAAAAATCTCATCAAAGATTGAGCTTTTTTATGCAATGTTGTAAATCATTTGAAAGAGCATCTCTTGTTCTTTCAAATGATATATAAGATTATATGTTTGCTTTTTAAATTTCTAAATAATTAACTAAATAAAAATGTATGACAAAAAAATGCATATCCGCCATTGTATGTTATTCAAGTTTAACGAAGGAAAAAATGCGACAGAGGCTACCAAATCAATTTGTTTGGTATATGGCGACGACGCTCTGACATTTCGCACTTGTCAAAATTGGTTTGCTCGATTCAAAGCTGGAGATTTGGACCTCAATGACAAAGAACGCGTTGGGAGAACCGTCGAAGCTGATGACGCGTTTTTGCAAGAGCTGCTTGAGAAAGACCCGAGGCGGTCGACTTGACAGCTCGCTAAAGAGATGTCTGTAACAAATGGCACCGTTTGGAATAGATTCAAAGCATTAGGAAAGATCCAAAAGGCCGGTAAATGGGTCGCGCACAAACTCTCAGAAATCAATATTGCGCAACGATTCAGCATTTGCGTTTCTCTCTTGTCTAGGCAGAAAAAAAAGAGTTTTTGTGGAAAATCGTAACTGGAGATGAAAAGTGGATCTACTTCGATAACCAGGTCAACAAAAAACAATGGGTCTACCCTGATCAAGAGCCATTACCAACTCAGAAACGCGAAATTCATGGAAAAAAGGTCATGCTTTGTGTTTGGTGGGATCAGAAGGGTATAATCTATTATGTGCTACTGCAACCCAAGCAAACGATAACCGCAGACCTTTATTCACAACAATTGATACGTTTGAGTCACGCTTTGGAAACAAAACGGCTACACAGAGCTAAAGGAGAGCGAAAAGTGATTCTTTTACATGACAACGCTAGGCCACATGTTGCAAAATCTCACCCAGCTTATTAACCAGACTTGACTCTTTCAGATTACCATTTGTTCCGATCCATGCAGCACTTCCTCAGTGAAAAAAGTTACTCAGACTTGGAGGAAATCAAAAAAGACATCAGTCAATATTTCACCTCAAAACCAGCCAGCTTCTACGAGCGAGGGATCAAAATGCTGCCAGAAAGATGGGAGATGTGTATTTCTAGAGTAGGAAATTATTTTAGTGACTAATTATATTTTATTTTAGTTTTTATAAATAAATAAAGTCCAAAAAAAAAAAAGAAAAAACTTATTAAACTACCTAAAAGTTACGGCTTAGTGCTTTGTAATCAAACACGTTCTAAAGATGGTTGTAAAAAAAATGGTAAGCTAATGGTGCTGAAAAATAGGAAAAGGTCCAAACATGCTAAAATTACTCTCTTGGCTTGGCGTTGTACTCAATGTGGGACTAATACTGTATCAAAACGTAGAAAATCAAAAAAACATAGAAAAATTAATTACCTTCAAGAAATGTAGAAAAAAATAAACAAAGAAAAAAAAGGTAGAATAAATTAAAACATAGAAAAAAAACGTAGACCGAGTAAATAACGTAGATAATTTATTATGTGTTAATTTAATGCTTAAATAAAAATATAAGTCTGTAGAAATTAATTAATTAACTTGTTATTAATTTTGTTTAAAATCGATAAAGTTGTTGGCTATGCCTAAAAAATGTTCATTTATGTTGCCAGCATAATTATCCACTAATCGAATGATATTCAATTCTTTATTGGCTTCTTTCTTACTAAGATTTCTTTTTAGTGATTCACCATTTACAAGACGAGCATAATCATTCTCTGCCTTCGACTTGTCTAACCTTAATAGTTCCACCAGAGTAAACACATTTAACTTTTTCCTAACATCGGATTGAATTCGACTATGCCAATTTTCCACATTGTTGTCCTTGGAAGTCTCTTGATAACTCTTTCAAAAACATTCCAAGTTTCAATTGGAAATTGAGCTACTTTACGTTGAGATTTTGAATTAAGTTTTAACTTGCCGATATAAACCCTTTTAAAATAAGCGAGTATCCGGTCAAATGATTTGGGACATTGTTTTTGTATAAATTTGAAACCAGGGATAACACCTTTAACTGGAAAAAAAGCCAATGCTTGTATAAGCTTAAAATTATTACGACATTTGTCATTTAAAGCAAAATCTTTCAAAATACCACTTCTTTGTACACGACGGTACAAAGATTGAGACAAGTGAAATAAGCAACCATACAATTAACACTTGAATATACTCTCAACAGCATTCATTGCTTCTTTTTCGAAGTCCATGTTGACTGACTTAGGACTAATCGGAATAAAGTTTTTAACCATTTTAAACATTTTCTTATAAGTTTAAAATGGTTAAAAACTTTTACAAGTCATTCTTGTAAAATAAACCAGTTGGTTTATTTGGCAACATGGCATAAACACAAGGAATCAGTGAACCGTTTTTAATGACATGAATAGTGTAAATCTGTTTGAAAAAAGTTGGTGATATGTCGAATGTTCCATCTGCATACCAATCCTGGTGGTCATTAAGAATAGAAAGATTAGCTATTGTGGTGAAAACAATTACTCGATTTTTATCGTCTTTACCACTATCATCCCAATAAAATTCATCGTCACGGTATTCAAATCGTAATTGTTTAGGAATTTCAGCTATTGACGAAGCAGTAAATTTCTTGATTGAGAATTTTTTAATCCTTGTTCTATTAATCAGTTGTCTCATAGCATCAGGCTTACTTAGTGCACTAACAGTGGTAATACTCATAGCTTTGAGAATGTTCATCATGATTGTTCTAGGTGGATCATTTGAATTTAGTGCCTGAGGTCGACTTCTTCTTTACACTTAGGAATTTGCAAACGCTCTATATCTTTGTGATGATTATGTTTTTGTGAGTGTGTTAGTGTTGGATGAAGTCCGTCAGAAACAGCACGACCAATACAATTTTTATGTAACTCACACTTCCAATAGATTTTTTTGGCATTTGGTACTTGGGCTTTTGTTGGTTTATCAATAGCATATGCGTAGCCACACGAAACAATTTTATGTGAACCTTTTTGAGTTTCAGTTAGAGTCCAAGTGAATGAATCATTTTGTGTTTTTGTTAGTAGATTTATTTCTTCGAGTATTATATCGAATTAGTCTTTAGAGTAACTCGAAGTTGGTTGCCCAAATTTACTTTCATTATCTTCTATTAGGTAAAAATCAAAGTCGAACGTTTCAATCATATCATAAACCTCAGGTTCTTTATTAGGAATAATAATTGTGGAATTCAATGAAGTTGTAAGATCGATAGCAAATTGTTTTAAAATGTCATTTGGTTTCCTAATAACTTTTCTAGACCTTAAGTATAGATTTGGTGAAAATGGATTAGATTCATTAATTAACGTTTTTTTCTTTTTTAAGCCCAATAATCAAGTTACAATTATCTGCGAGGAACGAGCATTTTAGAGAGACATAACGCATAGAGATTTTATACTGCGAGAACAAAATCCGTCAATTCATGACTGAAATTTGAGAAGCGAGTATACATATTAAAATAAATCTTTAATGTTAAATTTCAATCACCACAAATTATTTTCAATTAATAAAAAACTAACTTAACATTTCAATATAGCCAGAGGAAAAAACTAATATTCATGACACAATATCAAATTTTTATTCATGCATGTATACACGTGACAATTATTCGATGCGATTATTCAAATAAATAAATTATCGCATATTATTTTTTGATTTCTTTTTGATTTATCCTTGATTTTATTTGTGTTATATAATAAATAATTTTTTTTAGAAATGATAAGCTTAGATAACTTTGACGACTCAGAGCTACAATCTACAACTAACACACAACACGTCAAAAAAACAGAATCACCAGAATCTATAGTAGATGGAAAAAATCCAGAATACTTAGAATTTGACCAAGAACAAATAATCGCTCTAGCAAAACACAACGAAAGCCACTCAGCAGCACTTAATGAAACAGTAAATATTAACAAAGACATAACCACAATTAATATGCAAATTATAGCTGTTACAAAAAGAATAATATGTAAAAAGAAAAAACTGACTGCTATAAAGTAACATTTATATTACAAATTTATATTTTTACAAATCAAAACAAAATTAGGTCTTGAAAATGTCATCAATTTAGCAGTTGATGCGAAAATAACGTTAACAACAAATATATGGATAGCTAAAGGTCTAGTTAATGGTTCTAAGGAATCATTAAAGCCGTTATATTCTAAACAAATAATCCGAATCCAACGGCTTTGCTTTTTCAATCTGAAAACTACTGTCGTCCAAAATTATTTTATGAAAATGATTACAGAAAAGAGATTGGATACCAATTAGTATTTATGACTGTTATTCTACTGAAACTAAAGCTTCACGTAAACAATTTCTAATAAAATTAGCGTATGCACTGACGATTCATAAAAGTCAAGGAGCAACACTTAAAATAGCTGTAATTGATTTAGGAAAAAGTGAAAAAACATAGAATTGACTTTTGTAGCTTTGTCGAGGTTGTGTAGTTATAAAGACTTCCTTATAATTCCATTCACATTAGAAAGACTTTATAATTTTATTACAAAAATATTTATAAAAAAATTATATTAAGGCGAATCGTCTTGTTTAGCCCCTCGAGTAAAAGAAGAAGAAAGAATTAAACAAATGGAACTCAAAACGATTGCCGATTATAACTATTTGTTTTGATTTTTTTAAAGATTAATTATCAAATATGATTGAATTTAATTAATTCTAATTTAAATTAACGTAAATAAATGACGGCACGTTACTCGCTTATTTAACCCGACGGGTCTGTATCTTATAATTAAAGCGTGAAATTAAATAAAGATCTCAGTTTTTTTCTATTCTGAATTTTCAATGTTTTATATGTTCTATGTTTTATTATTTTCTATGTTTCTACATAATTTCTATGTTTTGTGTTTCTATGTTTTTTGTCTTATCTACGTTTTTTAATTTTCTACGTTTTGATTGTTTTCCGTGGGACTTTTAAATCAATTTATATAAATTCCTTTTTTTCACTATTCAAAAAACCTTTGATCATAATTTTGGCTGTTATTAAATGCTGGGCTGCTCAATTGAACATCGTTATATCAATCGATATGATTAAATTAAACTTAAGTCATACGATAAACCGAGAAACAGAAGCGTCGATATTTTTTCGAATTAGACAAATTTGTTCGGTCGCTATTCAAAAAAAGAGTCTATTACTCGGGGGTCCAGGGCCCATTGTTGAAATTGACGAGTCACTGTATTGTAAAGTGAAACACTGGAAAGGTATTAAAATTATCTTCGAACTTGAAATTTATAAACTTTTCTTTAGTCTTTTAATTTAGGAAAAGATTTAAAGAGACCTTAGGTGTGGGTTTTTGGCCTGGTGGAAAGAAAAGATTGTACCAATAATTTGAACGGTAAATGTTATCTTCAAGTCGTTCCTAATCGCGAGGCCTCAACCTTACTCCAAATAATCTATGATAAATGTGCACGTGGTACAACTATATTTTCGGATTGCTGGGCGTCCTATTAAAAAATTTCTTCACTGTGAGATTTCAAACATCAAACTGTTAATCACTCAGTCAATTTTCATAATCCAGAAAACGGTACTTGTACCAAAAGGATTGTAAGTTTGTGGAATACATCTAAACGTGTTTTCAAAGAGATCCGTGGCTGTAACAGATCTTATATTCAAAGTTACCTCGACGAGTTTATCTGTAGGTTAAATAATGATCTTAATAACGATCGTTATGCTACGTATAATGTCATTTTAACAACAATAGCTAAATATTATCCACCAGAAATTAGGTAATCATTTTTTGTTTGTCATTAACTTGTAACAATTTGAATCAATATAAAATAGTTTAGAGACTTTGGATAATCTTTATGGTCAAGATAATGGAGATTTAAATGAAGAGATAGAATTTCATCTTTGTGATTCGGAAAATGACGACGATGATGACGACATTGAAAGACGCTCCGATTACGATGTCGAGTCCTTATTTGGTTCTTTGAAAAGTTCCGTGAGTGATTGTGACAAAACTGATTCGAACAACGAGGAAGCGAGCAACCACTCAGGTGATGATAAGACCTTATCAAAGACTGAGTATAATTCGATAACATTAAAAGACAAATCGTCTGATTCGGATGTCTTTGAATTTGTTGAAGAACCTGTAATGGACCAGGTTACAAATTTGGACTCTTTAAGTAGAGTTTTTTCGGCATTGAAGGTGAACACAGCTAAACAAAAAGCCCAGAAATAAAAAAACGAGTCTCTTTCTGTCCCCCAGACTTCTGAATTGGCTCAAAATGAAGTTAAACGGGTTTTAAGAAAGCACTCAAATGGAGCCGCCTGTCCAATTTGCGGAGATATAATGAAGAATGAAAGAGGAGTCAAGTTGCAAATGTCTAAAAAAATTAAGATCATAAAAACAGTGATCAGTAAAATTTTGAACATTGTCGATCACCAAACCAGCAAGATGACCATGATCACATATAATGTGAACCCCAAGATCACAAAGTTGACAAGACCCAAAATTAATTCAAAATTTTAAATAAAAAATTTTCTATGAATTAGTTATTTGGGAACTACTTGGCTTCTATAACTGCAAACGCTGAAAGAATAGAATGAGATTAATTGAATTTTGAAAAATCTGGCAAATTTTTTGACAATCATATCGAAATGACGATTTAACTTTTAACATTAATATACTTTTGAAAAGGATGGAACATTATTGCTATTTGAATTTATTGCGGAAGTAAGATAATTAAATATTTTAAATAATTCAAAACCACTTGATTTTTAGAACTGATAAATTTATATTTTAATTAATTTTATTAAAGATAACTTATGTTTTTTTGAGAATAATAATAAGAATTATTTTGATAAAATAAATTTTATTTCGAAAAAATAGCAAAGACCGTATTTGCTTACATTTTAAAAAATGTTCTCAGATCATAATTTTCAATACATATTAAAATAATTTATATTCAAATTTTTTAGATATTAGAAAATAAGTATTTTAATTACTTTCATTTCTGATTATCATATTTTGGAAAACTACAATGATTCGAGAAAACGAAAAATTCCAAAGCGAAAATCTAGCTGGTAATTTTTTATTTTTTAAATTAATTCAGTAACTAAACTTAATTTTTAGTTGAAAGTTTGCATGCAGTTCAAGGGAATTTTACAAAAGAAAATTTATCAGAAATTTATCAACTCTTTAATCATTTTATCAATTCCAACTACTACAGAAGTATATTCCATTTTATTTAAATATTTTTTTTCTACGCAATTAATTTTTTTCAACGAAGAAATTAAGATAAAAAAAATATTTCAGTCTATTCGACTTTTTTAAAAAAATATTGAAAAAGAAGAAACTTTGAGAGCGAAAATATTTATTTTTCTGTATCAAGCTAAAGCTCCATCAAATTAAAAAAATAGCCTAAAAAAATAAACTCAAAAGAAAAAAGTACAGGGTGTTTTTCGATCTTTATCACTTTTTTGAAATTAAAAAAAAACATTTTCATTTTGTTCAACTTTAAAACTAAAAAAACTTTAACTTCATAAATAATAATATTATTAAAAAATTTATATCTAAATCAAAAGATTTGACTACTTAATTATAATAAAATAAAACTCAAAATATTATAATCATATAGTTAGATAAAAAAAAAAACAACATTTAAACATTTAAAAAGTGTTCTGTATGACTAGATACAATTATAATAAACAACAAATTTAAAAAATAATTTTAGTATCCTTTTTAGTTTCAATCTGAAAGAAAATTTTTGGAATTTTTTCCTTTGACCGATTAGAATTCCGGAAAAGAGCTTTTAAGTTTTGACTTTTGACTCTTGAAGACTTTTGCTCCAGGTCAAAATATTTTTTTTCAATGATTAATTCTGAAATTTTTTAAAAAAGCAAAAATTTTGTTCATTTTCATTTTTTTCAACTTTAAAACTAAAAAACTTTGACTTCAACTAAAAAAGAGGGGCCTTATTTGTTTACATTAAGTTCTTTTTCTATCAATAAATGAAAGAAAAGTTATAATTATTTGGACGATTACAGAATAAGTCAAAAGTGTCCTCATGGTAATTAATATAATTAAAATAAAAAAATAAAATTGACTTTAAAGTTTTCTGTTGACAAAAATTCATGTGGCTACGATGATAATTGCATGGAACCGACGCCGAGTCATTAATCAGTTTTAGATCAAATTTACATTTTTTAATTTAAGAAAAACTTTTTTTTTGATTCAATTTTTTTATCATTCTTATTTAGCAAATAAGATGTTTGATCTTTTATTGATTTTATTTAATTAATAATTTTATTTAATTATTTGACTTTAAAAAAAAAAAGAGATAATTTTGTTTGTTTGAAATCATTACAGATATAAAAAAAAATTGAAAAAAGTTTTTTCAGTTTTTTTATATGAGATATTTGATATGACTAATTGTGTAAATTCTTTATTTTTAAATATTTTTGTAATATTTTTAAAACTAATTTTATTTTGTAATTTGAATTTTTTAATTTTTATAATATAAATGTCAATGTGACTTAAACTTTAAATAAATAATAATAATAATAATAATAATAATCAACTCTTACAAATACACTTACTTACAATCTTTTTGGGGTTGTGAAGTTGGTTTCAATTCGATCTTTTCAATTCAGAAAAATATGAATAACTTTTTTACTAAAAGAGATAATTTAGTTCTATAAAATGCTTAATTTTAAGCAAATTTGCTTAATTCAGTAAAATAAGTCTGCAAAATACTCTGCAATTTTCTATTATTTTCTTGCATTTTGCACACCATTAAAAAGTATTCTAATCAACTGTGCAAGTACATTGCAGAGTTTTTGCAGACATATATTTTCGGATTTAGAAAAATTGCTTAACCATTACGAATTTTACGGAACTAAATTATTTCCTAAAGTAAAAAAGTTATTCATATTTTTCTGAATTGAAACGATGGAATTGAAATGAACTTCACAACCCCAAATTTTTTATAATTATTTTATAGAAAGTATGCTTGCTCATTACTAGGCCAAATTTCACATGATTAGATAACTAAAAACTGAAAAGAAAAACAGCAAATTTTAAAAAAACTTATTAATCAAAAAAATTTATTAATCAAAAAAATTCAGATTCATTTCAAATATTTTATATTATAAAATTTTATGGTTAAATATTAATAATAATTTAAGAATAAACTTGAGTGGATTAACCTAGAATAATATCATAAACTGAAATTATGGCAAAATAAATACATTTAAACTTAAATAACTTAATAACTAAAAAATTCTTTTTAAAATTTTGAAGAAAGATGCAGATTATTAATTTCTTCTGACGGAGGTCATATTGAATTAAACTAAAGATGATTATGTATTGATAAAATTACTTCTTTTTTCTTAATGATATCGTATATGACACTATGATGAAAAGAAAAAGTTTCATTTAATTTCAAAAAGGTTAAGCGAACGAAAAACACCATCCCAAATAAAATAAAAATGACGAAAAATATTATATGAAGTAAAAAAGAAAAAATTAAAAATTACAAATAGAAAATTACAGTGCCGATTTTATTGACGTAAAATTACCAGAAATCCACGTGTCAAATCGGCACTGTAATATAGATAAATTGAAATAAGACTGACAGGTTAAAAATGTTTAAATATTTGAGGGTTACTGGAAAAAAATATAAATTGTAAGAAAACAATAGGACCAAAAATTAAAAAAAAATTCTTTAAATCAAAATAATTAATGAATGATCCCAAGTCTTGATAAATTTCTAATTTTTATTTTAGATATTCCAGAAGATGAATACTGCTCAAATGCTAGTAAACATTTTTTTTTTCAAATAAATTATATTAAACTATTAAAACTTGAAAAGGAATTGTTTCTCCTGAATTGTTACAGTGTTCATTATATAATGTTCCCAATGAATGCTTTTTTAGAACCAATGATGTTGACACAAGGAAAAATGATTGAAATCTAATCAATCTATTTTTAACAGATTACTAAAATTCATAAAATATTTGAAAAATCAATTACTTTAATATTTTTTAAAAATTTAATAATCAATTGATTTTTTTAGAAATAAAGATAGTTTTTAAGATTGAGCACTCTAATTTTTTTAACGCTTATATTTTTTTTTTAAGTTAGTCTAGGACCATACAATATGACCTAATATTGACAAAAACAAAGTTTTTACCATTCTTCATTCTCATAATGAAGGGATTAATATAATTTTAATTTTCATCTCAAGAGCTTCAAAATAAGATTTGATTCGTCTTTCTAAAAAAATTTAAAAAAACGAAATTTGGAAAAAGGACAAAAGGGTTCTTATCCGAAATTCTACATTTAACATACCGTAAATCCTTTAGAGATCGTGCATGAGCAGAAAAAGGAGAACAAAAATGGCAAAAAAAAACTTTATAATTTGAAAATATACTCCACTTAGTAATTTTTGTCTATTTATTATCTAATTTAATATTTAAAAACATATTTAATAAAAACAATTTTCTATCGCGCATTTTTTTCAAAATCTTTAATTTTAAACCTGCATCCAAATTAAGGATTTATAGTTATTTAGATTTTATCTTTTTCTTTGCACTGACCCCCAATTTTTGAAAATTTACTCATTGAACAAAAACTCGAAACATTATCAGAAAGCTCATGAAATATTCTAAAGGAAAATAGGGGGATCTGATGGGAGTCGCTGATCAGCTTTTAAAAATATAAAAGAATTTAATTTTCACAAAAAATAAAAAATCTTGGCAACATTTTAAAAGCATTAATTCATGAATTTTCAACAATTTAACTTGTGGTATAAAAGTGATTGCAAATTCAAATTATTTTAAAAATGCTTAAAATTTCCTTTAATTAAAAAATTTAAAATTCAATAAAAAGGATGTGAATTAGTTTTAAAAAATTTCTAAAAAAATTTCCGAAAACTTAAAAATAATTATGAGAATGAACCAAAAAAATTAAGACAAATTATCTAAAAATACTCTTAGCTCGATAAAATCTTTCTTAAAGAGGCCTTAACAATACCTGAACAAAGTAACTAGTAAAAAGTTTTCGACTAGGTTGCCTAGCGATTTTTTTTTTTTGAGAGAAAAAATTTTTTTTCTTTAGTTTATTCTCTCTCGATTATAGCTTATTTCAACTAAGTGCTTATATAATTAAAATTAAATGGAAATTAAAAAGATCTCGACACTTAGCAACCAATAAAACAGAAATTTATTCATTGGCACAAATAAGAAAAATTTTTAGACTTTTTTATACTTGTGTTTCGTTAACAACTTGGTTATATTCGAAATATTTCTATCTAGAAATAAACAAAGAGATTATTAAATAACTAACAATAATTTTCTTTTTTCTTTTAAAAAAATTTTATTTCATATAGAAAAAATTTAAAATTAATTTAAAACAATTAATAAATAGTTTGAAATTGATAAGCCAAACGAATGGCGGAAGATTTGGATTTGACCGATTCAAGAATCGAGTTTATGGCAGTTTATCTGCTTAAAACTCTCAAATTAAAATCAGACAAATGGATTAAAATGTATGCTATCGAAGACAACAAAGTGTTAATTCAAGAATTTTTAGACAAAAATGAACAATCACTTCTAGTTTTTATCCTAAACTCATCGGGCACAATGGTTGTTCAATACAACTACCCAAACCAGCTAAAAAACAAAGCGTGCTACTTTGCCAAAAAAAATCCCAGAGATCCTGTTTCAAAAGATGCGAGTATTAAAGAATCGCTCATTTACGGAGACTTGTCATATTCACCTTTGGATCAACTATCAGTAATTTTAGATGAAGTAAGCTCAATATCATAATTAAAAAAAAAAGACAAAAAAATTTTAAATTCAATAGTTGTTGGTTCCAATTTTCAGCAATGTTCAGAACCAAGCTGACTGGCCCAAGGTTATTTCTAGCGATTTGATCAGACACATAAATAATCTGAAAAATAAAACCCATGTTATCTCTGGACAAATGAAAGGCAAGACACAGTTGCCGATACCAGCTGGCGCAGAAAAGGTCTCCGATGAGGACTTACAAATGGCAGAAAAGTGAGGATTTAAAATTTTTTTTTTAATTTTTTTTAACTTTTTATAAAATAAGAGGCGAAGCAGTCGATCAAGCACTTATTCATTCAATAGAATCAGTGGTAATTGACTGGAGTCATCAAATTCAAGAAGTTTTAAAAAAAGATTCATCACAGCCATTGCTAGAAGGTTTAAATCCTGGACCATTGACAGAAATTGAGTTCTGGAAAGCCAAGACTGTTAATTTGGAAAATATATTCAATCAACTAAGAGACCCTAAGACAAAAAAAATGGCTCAGCTGCTCGAAAAAACCCATAGCAGTTATTTTCCAGCATTTAAGGATTTGTTCAAAGAGACTCTTTCGGCTTTGGAGGAGTCTAGTGACATTGACTGTCATCTAAAACCATTAGCTGGTCACTTTGAGTCACTTGAAACAACAGAGTTTGATGAATCAGCTTCATTGTTTGACCCCATGTTTCATTCGATTTGTCTTCTTTGGGCTCATTCAAAATATTATTGCAGGCCAGCTAGAATCATAGTTCTTCTCCAAGAACTTAATAATGTGATCATCAAAAGAGCTAATGAACATTTGGAACCAATTGATTTGTTTAAAGGCGAACCGGAAGAGTCTGTGCAAAAAATAAGAAATACTTTCAACACTTTGGAGGCTTACAGAAATTCATACGAAACTCATAAGACTAAAATTAAAGAATATTTTAAAAATGGAAATCCGCCACGTGAGTGGGAATTTACACCCAAACTGGTATTTGCTAGATGGGACAAATTTATGGAAAAAATGGAAATGATTAGACATTTGTTTAAAACTGCCATCGATTTGCTTAGACTGGAAAAAGTGGAGATTGGTGGAGTTAAAGGCAAAGCATTGAGTGCCAAAGTAGTCAAAATATTTGAAGAATTCAAAGATGAATTTGAGAAATTTTCCAATAAAAAATACGATCCATTGGACCCTAAATGCGATGTAAATTAGAAAAAAAATATTTATTTTATGTTTTTTTATTTTATTTTTTTAAGGAATTTGACGCTGATTATAAGGAATTTAACAAATTTGTTCTGGACTTGGACCGCCGCTTGTCGGCAATTATTTCCCAAGGCTTCGACGATTGCAATAGTTTGAACAGCATATTTAAGCTGATAATTATTCTTGGTAGCTTGTTAGAGAGGCCTACCATCAAGAAAGACTTTGAACCACGCTTTGCTCAAATTTTGAAAATGCTTGAAAATGAGATTGATGATACGAAAAAGATTTATGATGTACAAAAAAAATTAAAGGATACCAAGAATGAAATAGATGTACACCGCAATTTGCCGGAAGTATCAGGCGCTATGAAATGGTGCCATGAATTGAGAGAACGAGTCACTAAGCCAATGGAACAATTTAAAAAGCTAATTGAGCATCCCATAACTGAGACAGAACAAATGGAAAGAGTTAACAAAAAATATCAAGAAATTCTTGATTTGTTGGATGCATTTGCCAGCGAGGTGTACAAAGATTGGTGCTTGCATGTTGGTACTTTGTCAAATAATAACTTGGAGAAGAATTTGATTAATCGTGATGGCGAGTCTAAAAGCATTGACACTAATTTTGACTCTCAGGTAAATTTTTTTTGTCTAAATATTTTACGAAATTAAAATTCAATTAAGATAAATTGTGATAGAATTTTTTTTTTAAGTCTATAATATTTTTCTAAGATAATTTTTTAATTTTGACAACAATTAAAATCCATTAACAAGTATGTGAGCAAACTAAACGAAAATCTACTAAATTTTATTTATTCTAATAAGTTTTATAAAATTTAATTTAGAATTAAATACATCACAATATTTATCAAATATACAAGAAAAACAAAATGATAGTAAAAGAATATTTTTGATGGATATTTTTTTAAACATGTGATGAATTAGATTTTCTGAATAATAGAGTCCAAATAATTGCTTTTATTTTTTATTTTTTCTCTTCACTTACATTATTTTCGATCTGTTTCTCTAAGTTAAACTGGAAAAAATTTTTAGCTAGTGAATTTTTGAAAAAGAGTATGGATTATCATAGCCTTATTGTCTTTATCTAAATTGATTCGTCCTTTAAAAAAAAATTATTTTTTTTATTGAATAAAAAAATAAAGAAGAAATAATAAATAATTAATTCTAATCGACTCCTGTTTTGTGGATGGCTTTTAAAATGAAAAATTAATAAAGAAACTTTAATCATTACATAAAATAGTGTTTTAGAATAATGAATGAAAAATAATATACAGTAGCGCTAGGATATCTAAACTAAATTATTTAAAAGAAATATTTTTCTTCAAATTAAAATTAAGATTTAATTTAAAAAAAATATATTTTATAAAATCATGACAGTCTTTTTGAAATTAAAAAAAATCTCTTAAAGTATACAGTGATACTATGATAGCTGTATTTTACGTAAATTCAGGTAAATAAAGTATCTTACACACTTTTATTGTATTGTATTCGATAAGCAACTGCATGTTTTAAGATATTTTTTTTAATCATCAAAAGACAATGATTAATTAAATAAGTTTGTTTCTTGATTAAATCTTAATACCTTTTAATAATTTAGTTTAGCCTGTGACTAATGTTTACAACTAGAGAACGCTTAAATAAAATAAATTATTAAAAAAAAATTTTCTGTCAAGCTGAAAAGTTGACAAAAAACATTAATTATTTTTAATCTGATTATAAATTTATTTATTAGCTAATTGCTGTACTCAAAGAAGTCAAATACTTGGGCAATTTGAAGACAGAGAACGTACCACAAGAAGCGGTCAACATTTACAACCAGAACGATGAGTACAGAAAGTACATCACAGCTCTTGATTACACAGTGGACTCCTACAACAAAATCCTCAAGACCGCATCGGACGAAGAGAAGCCACTTATTCAGGACGAATTGGATAAAATTGACATGGAATTGGAAAAAGGCGAAAAAACCCTAAAATGGAACTCGCCAAACATCAATGACTACATAGTCGACATCAGGACCAAAGTGAGCGACCTGGAGACTAGACTTCAAAAGAGCAAGCTCAACTTGGAAAAGATCCACTCTCTGATGAGCACTTGGATCGACGTTCCTCTATTCAAACGCTTCGAGGCCAAGTCCACCCTGCTCCAACTGGACGATCGTCAAGTCAGACTCGACAACAGATACAAGGAAATAAAAGAAACTGGCCAAAAGATACACGAACTAGTCAAAGAGAACAAAACACTGCTCAAAGTGGAAAACGAAGACACCGACATCTGGAAGGCCTACACCGAGTATGTGGACAAAATAGTGCTCGACGAATTCCACAAAATTATCCAATGTTCACTGAGCTATTTTCTCAAAGAGACAGACAACGTCAAGTCGAGTCCGGACCCGCTGTTCGAGGCCCAGCTAAAGCTAACCAACGAAATGGTCTTTGTTCCCTCGATGAACTTAAGCGACGCGGACAACTTCTACGAGCTAATCGAAGGCCTGGTCGTCAACATTTACAAACAGGGCTCGTTGGTGTCGCGCATAGCCACCCATCTGGACCAGGAGCACTACCAGGCCGACCTAGAGGCCAAGGCCGACTTGAACGACATGAGACAGGACCTGATGGAACGGGTCAACTCCATTCTGACCAAAGCCAACGATTACAAGGACTCGTTCAGCAAATACATCTATTTGTGGGTGCATGACCGCAAGGAGTTCATGCGACAATTTCTTCTGTACAACCATGTGCTCACGGCCGAAGAAATCGAGGCCAATGCCGAGACTGGCGTGCCAGAGTCGCCGCCAACACTCGACCAATTCAAGGAACAAGTGGACCAGTACGAAAGAACGTTCGAGGACGTGAGTCGATTTGAGGACACGAGACTGATCGACAAGTGGTTCAGAGTGGACAGCAAGCCGTTCAAGACCGCTTTGCTCAACACAATCAAAAAGTGGTCGTTCATGTTCAAGCAGCATTTGATGGAGGACGTGACCAACAGTTTGAAGGAACTGGACGAGTTTATCAGAGAAAAGGACAAGCACTTGGCCAACGAGGTGCAAGAGGGCGACTACGACAATTTGGTGTCCATGATGGGCCATTTGGGCGGAGTGCGCGAAAAAACGCCTGTCTACGACACCATGTTCGACCCGATAAAAAAAAAGATCGAACTGCTTAAAACGTACGGCCAAGAGGTGCCCGACGACGTGTATGACAAGCTGCAGCATTTGCCAGAAAAGTGGGCGAACACAAAAAAAATAGCCATGCAGGCAAAACAACAGGTGGCCCCACTGCAAACAAACGAAGTGGCCAACATACGCCGAAAGACAGCTTCGTTCGACGTCGAACAGTACAATTTTCGCGAAGGCTTTCGTCAACAAGCGCCCTTCAAGTACGACAACCAAGAGCCGTACTCGAGCTTGGACGAGTGTCACCAAAAGGTGTTGCACATGGAAAGCGAAATGGCCAAGTTGGACAAGTCGGCCCAGTTGTTCGAAGTACAGGTGCCCGACTTCAAGCAAATAAAACAGTGTCGCAAAGAAGTCAAGCTGCTCAAGGGTCTGTGGGACTATGTGTTCATAGTGCGTAGTACATTTGACGATTGGCGCAAGACCAAGTGGCGCGAGATAAACGCGGACTCGATGGACGCCGAGTGCAAAAAGTTTGCCAAAGAAATACGCTCGCTGGACAAGGAGATGAGAGCGTGGGACGCGTACGCCGGCCTCGAGAGCGATGTCAAAAATTTGATGACTTCGTTGAGAGCGGTGACAGAGCTGCAAAATCCGGCGATACGAGACCGGCATTGGCAGGAGTTGATGCAGGCCACAGGCGTCCGCTTTACCATGGACGACAGCACCACTTTTTCCGACCTTTTGGCGCTCAATCTTCACAAGTACGAGGACGAAGTGAAAAATATTGTGGACAAGGCGGTCAAAGAGAGCGCCATGGAAAAAGTTCTCAGAGAATTGGACACCACTTGGACAAGCATGGTGTTTGACACGGACGCGCACGGTCGCACCAGCACCGTTCTCTTGCAGCCGTCTGACGAGCTCATAGAAACTCTGGAAGACAATCAGGTTCAGCTGCAGAACATGCTCACGTCCAAGTACATAGCTCACTTTTTGACCGAGGTGACCAATTGGCAAAAAAAGCTCTCACAAGCCGACCAGGTCATTTCCATTTTGCTTGAGGTGCAGCGCACTTGGTCTCACTTGGAGTCCATATTTATCGGCTCCGAGGACATCAGAAACCAGTTGCCCGAAGACTCGAAGCGCTTCGATGGCATCGACTCCGACTTCAAAAAGATAAGCCAGGAAAATCAACAGGACCTAAATGTGGTCGTGTGCACCAACCGAGATGGTTTGTACGAAAGACTAGAAAATATACAATCAAGATTGGCACTGTGCGAAAAAGCACTAGCCGAATATTTGGAAACAAAAAGGCTGGCATTTCCAAGATTTTACTTTGTGTCCAGTGCGGACTTGCTGGACATTTTGTCGAATGGAAACGAGCCGGACAAAGTGATGAAACACTTGACCAAGTTGTTCGACTCGCTTTCCAATTTAAAGCTGGACCCGTCCAAGGCCAAGACCGGTCTTGCCATGTACGCCAAAGACGGCGAAATGGTCGACTTTCCGTCACCATGCGATCTCAATGGACAAGTGGAAGTTTGGCTGAATAGACTGCTGGACAAACAGTGCGAGACTGTTCTCTACTGGTTGACCGAGGCTGTGCAAGCCTACGAGGAAAAGTCACGTGAACAATGGATTTTGGACTTTCCCGCTCAAATATCACTCACTGGCTCACAAATTTGGTGGACTACAGAGATAAACATGGCATTTGCCAAGTTGGAAGAAGGATTCGAAAATGCGCTCAAGGACTACTACAAAAAACAAGTGTCTCAATTGAATTCGCTAATCACAATGCTTTTGGGCGACTTGACCAAAAATGACCGGCAAAATATAATGACCATATGCACAATTGATGTGCACGCCAGAGACGTGGTCATGAAAATGATTGCCAACAAGATAGAAAATGCTGGCGAATTTTTGTGGCAGTGTCAACTGAGACACAGATGGGACGAGGAGAAAAAAGACTGCTACGCAAATATCTGCGATGCCCAGTTCAAGTATGCTCACGAGTACTTGGGCAATCAGCCGCGTCTAGTCGTGACACCATTGACTGACCGCTGCTACATTACTTTGACTCAATCTTTGAATTTGATAATGGGTGGCGCGCCAGCTGGTCCTGCGGGCACTGGCAAAACCGAGACCACCAAGGACTTGGGCAGGTCGCTTGGCTTCATGGTCTATGTGTTCAATTGTTCGGAGCAAATGGACTACAAGTCGTGTGGCAACATTTACAAGGGCTTGTCGCAGACTGGCGCCTGGGGATGCTTTGACGAGTTTAATCGAATTTCTGTGGAAGTTTTGTCAGTGGTGGCTGTGCAGGTGAAGAGTATTCAGGATGCAATTAGAGACAAAAAGAACAGATTTGTGTTCATGGGCGAAGACATCAAATTGAATTCGACAGTGGGCATTTTTATAACCATGAATCCGGGCTATGCAGGCCGAACAGAATTGCCAGAAAATTTGAAAGCTCTGTTTAGGCCGTGTGCCATGGTGGTGCCCGACTTTGAGTTGATCAGCGAGATTATGTTGGTGGCCGAGGGCTTTACCGAGGCGCGACTTCTAGCGCGCAAATTTATCACATTGTACACATTGTGTCGGGAGCTGTTGTCCAAACAGGACCATTATGACTGGGGCCTGCGGGCCATCAAGTCTGTGTTGGTGGTGGCGGGCTCGCTTCGCAGAGGCGATCGAGGCCGGCCTGAAGATCAAGTGCTCATCAGAGCTCTGAGAGATTTTAACACGCCAAAAATTGTCACCGATGACTTGCCTATTTTCATGGGTCTAATTGGCGACTTGTTTCCGGCATTGGATGTGCCGCGCAAACGAGATCTTGACTTTGAGAAACAAATTAAACAGGCCACTGTTGACATGAAGTTGCAGCCCGAAGATGGATTCATTCTTAAAGTGGTACAATTGCAGGAGTTGTTCGAGGTGAGACACTCGGTGTTCATTGTTGGCAATGCTGGCACAGGAAAAAGTCAAATTTGGAAGGCGTTGAACCGAACATATCAAAATCAAAAGAAAAAGCCGGTTGCTGTTGACCTCAACCCCAAAGCGGTCACCAATGATGAGCTATTTGGAATTATAAACCCGGTTACCAGAGAGTGGAAAGACGGTCTATTTTCAGTTATTATGAGGGACTTGGCCAATTTGACCAGTGATGGTCCCAAATGGATTGTGCTCGATGGTGACATTGATCCAATGTGGATCGAATCGCTCAATACTGTAATGGACGATAATAAAGTGCTCACATTGGCCAGCAATGAGAGAATACCACTGACGCCAAGTATGAGACTGCTGTTCGAAATAAGTCATTTGAGAACAGCGACACCCGCTACTGTCAGCCGAGCTGGCATTTTGTACATAAACCCGGGCGACTTGGGCTGGAATCCGCAAGCAGCTAGTTGGATTGATACCAGAGAGGTTCAGAGTGAAAAAGCAAATTTGACCATTTTGTTTGACAAGTATGTGCCGCAGTGTATGGATGCGATCAAGAATCGATTTAAGAAAATAACGCCCATTGTTGAGAATGCCCATGTGCACATGCTTTGCAATTTGTTAGAGTGTTTGTTGACACCACAGAATACGCCTTTTGATTGTCCCAAGGATTTGTATGAATTGTACTTTGTTTTTGCTTGTGTGTGGGCTTTTGGCAGCTCTCTTTTCCAAGATCAAATTACTGATCATAGAGTTGAATTTTCCAAATGGTGGACCACTGAATTCAAGACCATCAAATTTCCAACTCAAGGTAATTAGAGCTCTTTTTTTTTTAATTTACATTAAAAAAAACAATGTACAATTTGTCCATTAACTAAAAGTACTATATAAACGACTATTTAAATAAAAGTAGAGAGTTGGAAAAAATTATTTATTAAATAGAAAAAAGAGTCAAGATTGAACAAAAAATTAGTCGATGTCTAAAAATTTTTAATTGAAATTTTTTTATTTCCTTATATAAAAAGAAAATTCCATATTCTATAAAAATGTTGGAAACAAGTTTTTTCTTCTTATTATAAAATTCTTATTAAAAAAAAGTTATTGTTAGCTTTACAAAGCTAAAAAAAGTTTTTTTTTTTAAAATAAAACCTGAGTTCGTAATTAAATAAATTGAACAAAAATAGATGTAAGTTTTATCATTGATTCTTTATTTAATTAAATGGAGGCATCTAATAAAAGAGACTAAATAAGAAAGAAAATTATAAATTCAAAAGTTTATTTTAATAAAAGAATAGAAGAACTGAATAAAGAAAAGAACAGTTAAGTTAAACGATAACAAAAGGAAGAAATTAAACTTTAACTATAACTAGAAAAAAGGTGAAAAAATTAATTTTTCTTTGTCTTAAATAATTTAGTTAATTTAATTTTTTTTTCATTTTGTTATGCTCTTTTTTTGCTGAATTTAAAAAGACCTTTTTGTTTAGAACACTTGAAGTATTATAAAAATTCATCCTTTTTTATTACTAATTTTTGATTAACAATTATATAAAAATTTTAATTTAAGATTCTGAATAAAACAAAAGAATTTTTTTTAAAAAAATAAAAAAAATATCTTTAATAAATAACTAATTTGGTATTGTGAATTTCAAATACAAATTTGACAAAAATTCTTTATTTTTTAATGAATTAAAAATTAAAGTTGATAAAAAATAAGAGAAAAAATACTGCAACATACTTAATTGCGCCTTTTTTGCCAAAAATAATTTTTCTCGTGCAAAAAATGACAAAAAGTAAAAAAAAAAAAGATTTAAATAGGTTATTGATTTAAGTATAATAAAAAATAAAGTTTAAAAATTGTATTCTAGGTAAAAAAGGTGCAACAAAGTAAGTTGCAGCATTTTTTCTATTAATTTTTATTAAACTTAATTTTAATAAATCAAAAAATGAAGAATTTTTGTTCAATTTGTACTTGAAATTCACCTAAATTATTTGCTGCCTTTATTTTTCATAATTTTCAAATATTTTTTTAAAATCTAATTTAAAAAAAAAAAACATAAAAATCCAATTTTTATATAAAAATTAAGCCATTTCTTTACTAGCCTATATGAGTAAAATAAATTATTTTTTAAAAATCACCAATTAAACTCTTAATTTTCATTTATTAACTTTTTTTCTAAAATTTATCAGGCACCATATTCGACTACTACATTGATAATGAGAGCAAAAAATTTGAACCATGGACAAAACTTGTCTCCAAATTTAACCTAGACCCAGAACTTCCACTTCAATCAGTCTTGGTCAGCACATCCGAAACAACCCGCATCCGATACTTCATCGACTTACTGCTAGAAAAAGGCCGGCCCATAATGTTGGTCGGCGCCGCAGGCAGCGGCAAAACAGTGCTCATAAACGACAAACTAAACTCTTTGTCCGACGACTGGGTGGTTCTAAACGCGCCATTCAACTTCTACACCACTTCCGAAATGCTCCAAGGAGTCCTAGAAAAGCCATTGGAAAAAAAAGCCGGCCGCAACTACGGCCCACCGGGCGCCAAACGCCTAGTCTACTTTATCGACGACATGAATATGCCGGAGGTGGACGCGTACGGCACTGTCCAGCCTCACACACTACTCAGACAACATCTAGACTACAAACATTGGTACGACAGACAAAAGCTGTCTCTTAAAGAAATAAACAACTGTCAGTATGTGTCGTGCATGAATCCGACTGCGGGCAGCTTCACCATAGACCCGCGCTTGCAGCGCCACTTTGCCGTCTTTGCCGTATCGTTCCCGGGCAACGAAGCCCTCCAGACCATCTACAACAGCATTTTGTTCCAATTTTTGTCCGCCGGCTTCACTCAACAAGTGTGCAAGTACTCGCTCAATTTGGTGAACGCAGCTCTGGCACTGCACCAAAAAGTCACTTCGTCCTTCTTGCCCACTGCCATCAAATTCCACTACATATTCAACTTGAGAGACTTGTCCAACATATTCCAGTATCTTCTATTTGCCAAGCCGGACGTGATCAAAACTAGCAGCGACTTGGTCCGACTTTTTTTGCACGAGTCCGAACGGGTCTACTGCGACAAACTAGTGGACAAAGAGGACATACAACTGTTTGGCAAGATACAGCGAGACATTATAAAAAAAACTTTGGAGGACGTGAACGAGGAAGAGTGCTTCAAGCAGCCGAACATCTACTGTCACTTTGCGCAAGGGGTCGGCGACCCCAAGTACGCGGCCATCGAGGGCTGGTCGTCGCTGAACAAACTGCTGACAGACGCCTTGGAAAATTACAATGAGCTTAATGCGGCCATGAATCTGGTGCTGTTCGAGGACGCCATGATGCACGTGTGCCGCATAAACCGCATCCTGGAGTCGCCCAGAGGCAACGCTCTCTTGATCGGCGTAGGCGGCTCCGGCAAACAGAGTCTGAGCCGTTTGGCAGCTTCCATAAGCTCACTGGAAGTGTTCCAAGTGACTTTGCGCAAGGGATACTCCATCACCGACCTAAAGACCGACATCTCCCAGTTGTATGTCAAAGCTGGTCAGAAAAATATCGGCATGGTCTTTTTGATGACCGATGCCCAAGTGGCCGACGAAAAATTTCTTGTTCTAATCAATGACTTGTTGGCGTCCGGCGAAATCCCGAGCTTGTTTCCGGACGAACAAGTCGAAGACATTATATCGTCGATGCGCAACGAGGTCAAGAGCATGGGCATTGATGACTCGCGCGAAAACTGCTGGAAATACTTTATAGACAAAGTGCGTCGACTGCTCAAGGTGGTGCTGTGCTTTTCGCCGGTCGGCTCGACGCTGAGAGTACGCGGCCGCAAGTTTCCCGCCATTATAAACTGCACCAGCATTGACTGGTTCCACGAGTGGCCCGAAGAAGCGCTGCAGTCCGTGGCCAGACGCTTTTTGGCCGACATCGACCTGTTGCCAGAGGACTTCAAGGAGAGTGTGGCAAAATTTATGGCGTTTGTGCACAAGAGTGTCAACGAAATGAGTGTAGTCTACTTGCAGAACGACAGACGCTACAATTACACTACGCCAAAGTCATTTTTGGAGCAAATATCGCTGTACAAACGATTGCTCAATCTAAAGCACAAAGAACTGCAGGAGAAAATAGTTCGCTTGGAAAATGGCTTGGTTAAATTGCAGTCAACGTCGAAACAAGTGGACGATTTGAAGGACAAGTTGGCAGCTCAGGAAGTCGAAGTGAAACAAAAAAATGAGGACGCTGACAAACTGATCAAAATTGTTAGCACAGAGACAGAAAAAGTGAGTAAAGAGAAGGCGATTGCGGACGAAGAACAGGCCAAAGTGACAGAAATAAGTACTGAAGTGGGCAAAAAGCAGACTGATTGCGAACGAGACTTGGCCAAAGCGCTGCCGGCACTCGAGGCCGCTCAAAAAGCTCTGGACACTTTGGACAAAACAAACTTGACCGAAATGAAATCGTTTGCCAATCCGCCGCCAGCTGTCATTTTGGTGAGCTCGGCCGTGCTGGTGTTGATGGCGCCCGGCGGCAAAGTTCCCAAGGACCGATCGTGGAAGTCAGCCAAAGCTATGATGGGCAATGTGGACAAATTTCTAGTCGATTTAAAAACCTATGACAAGGACAACATACCGGAAATGTGTCGCAAAGAAGTTCAACAGTACATCAAAGAAAAGTTGTTTGATCCCGAGCTGGTCAAGTCACAATCGTCGGCCGCTGCCGGTCTTTGCTCATGGGTCCTCAATATACTCACTTACTACGAGGTGTATTGTGACGTAGCGCCCAAGCGAATGGCTCTGCAAAAGGCCAATGCAGAGTTGCAGGCTGCTAAAGACAAATTGGCAGCGGTGGAAAAAAAAGTCACCGATTTGCAAGTGCAATTAAAAGTGTTGACCGACGAGTTTGACGGCGCTGCCGCTGCCAAACAAAAGTGTGAACAAGAAGCGCAGCAAACAGCGTACACAATTAACTTGGCAAATCGTTTAGTGGGCGGTCTGTCCTCTGAGAACGACAGATGGCGCGAATCGGTGAAAAATTTTCGCGAACAGGAAGAGTGTCTGCCAGGCAATGTTCTGCTGGTAACTGCGTTCATATCGTACATGGGCTGCTTTACCAAACAGTACAGAGTTGAGTTAATGGAAAAATTTTGGGTGCCGTATTTGTCGAGTGTAAAGCCGGTGATATTGACCACGCCGGACTTGAAGGTCATATCGATGCTGGTGGACGACGCGGACACGGCCCAGTGGAACAACGAGGGCCTGCCCGGCGACCAAATGAGCATAGAGAACGCCACCATACTGACCAGCTGCGACCGCTGGCCTCTAATGATCGACCCGCAGCTCCAGGGCGTCAAATGGATAAAGACCAAGTACGGCGAGCGTCTCAAGCTGATTCGCCTCGGACAAAAGGGCTACTTGGACAAGATCGAGCAAGCGTTGGCCTCGGGCGACACCTTGCTCATCGAGAACATCGAAGAGTCGATCGAGGCCGTGCTGGACCCGCTGCTCGGCCGCAACACCATCAAAAAGGGCAAGGCGATCAAAATTGGCGACAAAGAGGTCGAGTACCATCCGTCGTTCAAGCTCATTTTGCAGACCAAGCTGGCCAATCCCCACTACAAGCCAGAGATGCAAGCACAGACCACACTGATCAATTTTACGGTGACTCGCGACGGCCTCGAGGACCAAATACTCGCCGATGTGGTCGCCAAGGAAAGACCCGACTTGGAAAAGCTCAAGCTCGAGTTGACGCGCGAAAACAACCAGTACAAAATTACGCTCAAACAATTGGAGGACTCGTTGCTGGCTCGGCTGAGCGCTGCCGAGGGAAATTTTCTCGGCGATGTTGAACTAGTGGAAAATTTGGAAAATACCAAAACAACTGCCATGGGAATCGAGGAAAAAGTCAAAGAAGCCATTCAGACATCGAAGAAAATTGACGAGGCACGCGAGTTCTACAGACCGGCGGCCGCACGCGCCTCCCTCATCTACTTTATCATGAACGATCTGTGCAAAATAAATCCCATGTACCAATTTTCGCTCAAAGCGTTCAAAGTGGTCTTTTCCAAGGCGATCGAACGAGCCGAACCAGCCGAAGAGATTAAACAACGCGTTCTAAATCTAATCGATTCGATTACCTACTCGGCCTTTATTTACACCACTCGAGGCCTCTTCGAACAACACAAGCTCATATTTACCAGTCAAATGGTCTTTCAAATTTTGTCCACAAACAAAGAAATTGACGCAAAGGAACTCGAGTTTTTGCTTCGCTTTCCCATTCAGAGCAATGTGACGTCACCGGTTGACTTTTTGAACGACAACTCGTGGGGCGGCATCAAGTCACTGTCGGGCATGGCCGAGTTCACCAATTTGGACCGGGACATCGAAGGCTCGGCAAAGAGATGGAAAAAGTTTGTCGAGTCGGAGTGTCCCGAAAAGGAAAAGTTTCCGCAAGAGTGGAAGAACAAAAATTCGCTGCAGAAATTGTGCATGATGAGAGCGTTGAGGCCGGACCGAATGTTGTACGCGCTGAGCTTGTTTGTCGAAGAGAAGCTGGGCCGCAAGTACACCGAGAATCGAGCGGTCGAATTTGCCAAGTCGTTCGAGGAGACGACGCCGTCGACGCCCGTCTTTTTCATACTAAGTCCGGGCGTCGACCCGCTCAAGGACGTCGAGGCCATTGGCAAAAAGCTCGGCTTCACCATGGACAACAAAAACTTCCACAACATTTCGCTCGGTCAAGGCCAAGAAGTGGTTGCCGAACAAGCAATGGAAGTGGCGGCCAAAGAAGGCCACTGGGTCGTGCTGCAAAACGTTCATTTGGTGAGCAAGTGGCTGTCGACTTTGGAAAAAATGCTCGAAATTCACGGCGAGTTGGGACACGAAAACTTCCGCATGTTCATATCGGCAGAGCCGGCGGGCGACCCGGCCGCTCACATCATACCGCAGGGCATTCTGGAAACGGCCATCAAAATAACCAACGAGCCGCCCACTGGCATGCAGGCCAATTTGCACAAAGCGCTGGACAACTTCAACCAGGACACCATGGAAATGTGCGCCAAAGAGACCGAGTTCAAGTCGATTTTGTTCGCCTTGTGCTATTTTCATGCGGTGGTGGCCGAGCGGCGAAAGTTTGGCGCCCAAGGATGGAACAGAAATTATCCGTTTAACAACGGCGACTTGACCATTAGTGTAAATGTGCTGTACAATTATTTGGAGGCAAATGCCAAAGTGCCATGGGAAAATTTGCGCTATCTATTTGGCGAGATCATGTACGGTGGTCATATAACAGACGATTGGGACCGTCGATTGTGTCGCGTCTATCTCGAAGAGTACATGAATCCGAATATGTTTGATGGCGAGCTGAATTTGGCGCCCGGTTTTCCCATACCGCCCAGCGCCGACTACAAGGGCTACCACAATTATATAGACGAAAATTTGCCGCCCGAAAGCCCCTATTTGTACGGTCTGCATCCCAATGCCGAAATCGACTTTTTGACCACCACTTCGGAGAATTTGTTCCGCACGGTCCTCGAGCTGCAGCCGAGGGACGCGGCCGCCGGCGGCGCCGGAGACGCCGGCCAAACCCGAGAGGAAAAAATCAAGCAGAAGTTGGACGACATTTTGGAAAAGTTGCCCGACGAGTTTTTGGTGCGCGAGCTGATGGCCAAGACCGAGGAGAAGACGCCGTACACTGTGGTCGCGCTACAGGAATGTGAACGCATGAACTTTCTCACAAGAGAGATAAGACGCTCGCTCAAGGAGCTCAATCTGGGCCTCAAGGGCGAATTGACGATCACGCCCGAAATGGAATCGCTTCAAGAATCGCTATTTCTTGACTCGGTGCCCGCTTCGTGGACCAAACGAGCCTATCCGTCAATGTTCACGCTGGGTCTGTGGTACGCTGACTTGTTGCAGCGGATCAAGGAGCTGGAAAATTGGACGGGCGACTTTCAGTTGCCGTCGGCCATTTGGCTGGGCGGATTGTTCAATCCGCAGTCGTTTTTGACCGCCATTATGCAGACCACTGCTCGCAAGAACGAATGGCCCTTGGACAAAATGTGTTTGAGTGTGGACGTGACCAAGAAGAGTCGCGAAGAGCTGGGCGGTGCGCCCAGAGAAGGCGCTTATGTCACTGGTCTTTACATGGAAGGAGCTAGATGGGACGTGCAAACAAGTCAAATTGCTGAGTCAAAACTAAAGGAACTGACTCCTTTGATGCCAGTTATATTTATAAAAGCTATTCCGCTTGATAGAAGAGAGACCAAGAATATTTATGAGTGTCCGGTTTACAAGACTAAGATGAGAGGACCCACTTTTGTTTGGACTTTTAACCTGAAGACTAAGGAAAAGCCTGCCAAATGGGTACTTGGTGGTGTAGCTCTGTTACTTCAAGTTTAAATATTTATTTTTTTGTTTAGAAATAAATTAAGTATTTAAAAATTAATTTAATATGGGAAAACAAAAATTTAAAATTTTTTTTTAATTGTTTTTTATCAATTTTTTTTTACAACTTTTTTTTCTTTCTTTTGGATCGTTAATTTTTTAAATAAACTACAATAAGTAAATAAATAAATTATTGAGATAAATTTTTGCGTTGTTTTATTTATTAAGTCTTTAATTGAAAATTTTTATTCTTATTTTGAAGCAAAAAAAGCAAAATAGAAAGTTGGTGAAAATATTAATGACTAAATATTTATAGTATTCTCGGTATTTTAGAGTGATAATTTTGATTGTGATAAATTTTAGACCATATTTTTCCACATTAAAAAAATAATTTTACTCAGTCGAATTTTTTCAACATTTAATATTACTTTGGGACAATGAAAGTTATCTTAAATTTTATTAAATTTTGAAACTTTTTAATAATAAATAAAATAAAGTTGTTGAATTAAGGAATCAACATAAAATCTAAAGATCAAAATATAAAAACAGAAATTAAAAAAAAAATTTAAAGTCCAAATCGGTATTGTGAATTTCAAGTACAAATTGAACAAAAATTATTCATTGTTTAATAAATCAAAATTAAAGTTAGTAAAAAATATTATAATAATACTGCAACATAGTGCAACATACTTTGTTGCACCTTTTTAGCAATAATTCAATAATTGACTAATTGTAAAACATTGGGATTAAGTTAAAGCTGAGACTTGTCAAAAATTGATCGAATCGATGCCTAATGATAAAAATGTGTTTAAAGGCACGTGAATGTTACGATAAGTGTATTTTACTATATTTACGTAAAATATAGTCAAAAATTAAATACCAAAATGTCCAAAAAAAAACAAATTTTGACATTTATATTTTAAAAGTTTTTTTTTTTCATCTTTATTTACGTAAATTTTGGTAAATTTTAATTAAAAAGAGTATAACAACGGAAAAATTTGATTATTTTGAAATTTTTTATTAAAAAAGTTTTACAATATAACAGAAAAACAAAAAAAACGTACAACAAAATATAATAATTAAATGTAATAAAAAAAAGGAGTTTTTTAAAAGTCACAAGTCTTAAGTCAAGGCCGAGTCCGGAATTTAAAATTTTTAAATAAAAAAAAAGTCCAAGTCCGTACTTATTTTTTTTATTATTCTAAGTTAAGTAAAAATTTTGACTTTTGACAAATTCTGCTACTAACACTTATATAAAAATAAAAATCCGAGCATTTTCTAGAATCAGACTTGTTTTTAAGTAACAAGTTTAACTCAAAGTCATAGCTTAAATCAAACGCTGGCATATTACCAATTAAAATATCCGAGTCAAATATTAGAAATTAAAAGTAAAAATATTATTTGAAGTTGTTTTTTATTTTAATGATTTTGTAAAATAAGATGAGCTAAAAAACAATGTTCTCGCAAACTCGAGCTTCAAAGAAGCGTGGGAAAAGGCTGCGAATTCAGAATAAATATATAGTAAATTTACGTAAAATAACATAAATTTACTAAATTTTACTTTAGTAATTTTATTATTATTATTATTATTATAAAAAAAACTACAGCAAGACTAGCTTGCGGAGGCGTCCTACATGGGAGGTCGCCTATGGTAGCTCGTTGCATATAATGAGATTAAACACTGATAGAAATATACAATAAAAATTTTAGGGTTAAAAAAAGTTAAATAATTTTTGCAAGAATAAAAAAATAATCGAAAAAATACTAATAAATACCCGGGTAGAAAATTACGGATAAATTTACGGCATTTTTACGTATAAATTACGCGTAATTTTGTAACTAATGTTAAAGAAATATAGGTAATTACGCCACAATTACGCCGTAAAAAAGCGATACGTAAATTAGACAAATTGTGTCGTAATTCACTATCACTTTTTTACGCGTAAATTACTGGTACATATTTTGTAAAATTTTTCAAAATACTTATGATTTTTAGCAATATTTCCAGTAAAATAAATCAAAAAAATTAAAATAACGCGTTTTTAAATTATAAATTTAGAAAAATACTGAAAATTACGCGTAATTTTAAAAAAAAATTCTAAAAAAAAATAAATTGTCCATCAAAATTTTTATTTTAAAACAAAAAAATTTTTTAAAATTATTTAAAATTAATATAATTTTTTATAATCTGAGCTATAACTACTAGTATAACTAGAATAACTTTTTCGGCACGAGCTAGAAGAGGATTCGACTGACAAACGGTTTTTCTTTTTTCTTTTCTTTTCTTCTTCATTTTCTTCACTTCTTGTTCATCAATTACTATCTTCTTCTTTTGTTCAGTTTTTTTTCGTTCTTTTTTCTTTTCTTCTTTGTCTTCATCTTCTTTTTCATCAATTACTATCTTCTTTTGTTTAGCTTTCATTCGATCTCTTCTCTTTTTTCTTCTTTGATCTTTTCTTTCTCTCTTGATTCTTTCTTTGATATAACGCCCATAGTTATTCACAGAGCTTTTGACTCCTTTCCATACCTTAGGAAGTTGCTTCTTCGATATTTCGAAACGAACTTTCACTGCCCCTAAAAAAAAATAAGTACAAATAAAAAAATTAAATTAAAAAAAAAAACTTTTAAGCTTTCCTAGTCTGTATGTATCAGTAAGCTTTTCTCTTTTTTTGATGACCTACGACGTGCTTCATCCGATAATATGGAATTGGCAAGTTCGTCCCGAGTAAATAAGACATCTGCACATGCGTATGCAAATAAATTTACTCGGTCGCCTTCAAGAGAAAGTAAGTTCACCCCATTATGATTCTTAAAAAAATATATATATTTAAAACGGTTAATAAATTAAAACGGTACAGAAAACAAATTAAAAAATAAAAAAATTAAGGTTTAATACGTTAGAAATAAATTAATACGTTAGTAACATTATAACGTAAAGAAGCAAAGCTTTTTAATAGCGAGTAACGAAACGTTAAATTTTTATTAATTTTATATAAAATTGAAGTAAATCTTGAGTATTGGATTAATTTAATAAAAGTTTTTTATTTGTTTAATTAATTGAAAAAAAAATCAATCAATTGTCTAGTAAATTTTGATATTTTTTTAGTGTTTCTTCTTTTAATTTTGACAACCTTTCTTCTTCATCTAAGCGCGGCTGCAAAGACTTACTATTTTTTATCCGTGTCAATCTATCGTATGGAAAAGGTGCTATTAAAAAATCATTAACATTTTTTTAGCCTTGATAAGGCTACGAAAGTTAAACCAAGAGACATTTCAGACTTTCCAAGGTCAATAACAGCAAGTTGAAGGGTTTGACCTTGAGATTTATGAATGGTTAATGCATAGTTTAATCTTAAAGGCATTTGAGTACGGGTGCCTTTAACCAATTTAGAATATGCACATTTTGGATTTACTGGTATCCAATTATGGCGTTCTTCGTCTTGAAAAAATTGAGGTCCCACGTAGTCAGGGAAATAAACAATAATTGCTATAGGGAGTGATTCTTTGGTATAATTTTTAGGAAAAACTATGTCTTTTACAATGCCAAAGCTACCGTTGACTAGCCCTTTCTGTGTCCATTCATTTGTCATTAATGACACATGAGCGTCTATACACAGCAACGTAGAATGCTTTATTCCCATAAACTGGTCTCCGTTTAAGTTTTTAGCTTCTTGTGAACTATTTTTAGCGGATATTTCAACTATTGGTCTGTATAGATCAATTAGCTTATCCTTATTGTAGTTATCAACTTTCTCATTATCACAGAATAACCTTGTAGCTCTTACAAAATTTTGTAAATTTTGTTCGGTTGGAACATTTTCTAGCAACAATTTCCAGTCATCAACTGTATTTTCTCCATTTCTTGTTCTTGGTAAAAGTTCAATAAATTTTTGTTGCCTATCGTCATTCTCTATGTTTTGTTGTCGTTCAGACTTTTCAAGAATAACAACACTCTTAAACTGTTTATAAGCTTTAAATCCATCCACAGTTAGAGGGTTTGATGGATTTGATTGGTACAATGGAGCACCGCCAACTGGAAGGAGTTGTCCTGGATCTCCAACTAATATTATTGAAATACCTCCAAATAGTAAATTAACACCTTTAATCTGCCTTAATCTTCTATCGATTATTCCAAATATTTTTTGAGATAACATGGAATATTCGTCTATTATTATCAATAAAACTTCAATAAACTCATCTTGTAATTGTTTTAATTTGTCACCAGTAAGTTTTTGGTAATCATTATGTACTGGAATTTGAAACAAACTGTGACTTGTTTCTCCTTTGATTAAAAAAGTAGCTTTAGCTGTAGGAGCCGCTCTCTTAATAAACCTATCTTAAAAAGTCGAAATTGCAAAAATTGTAATCATCATATCTATTTCTTTGTATGCTTTTTACATATTTTCTATCCAATTAACCATTGACCATGAAAAGTTCTGCAGATGAATAATATGAACTGTTAATATTCCAATCATAGTTATTATCTACAATGTCATTATTGTCTTCTCGATTTTCTTCTTCAACAACTAACTCAGCTCCCTCTGTAAAGTCGATACTAACCATTTCTAATTCATGTTCAGGTTCGGCGTTCTTTCGAATCTGCTTTAATTCTTTTAAATAATCTTTAAAAAAAAAACAAATGTAAAGAACTTTTTCAGGAGCTTTTATCAGGAAATTATTCCATCTTTCAATGCTGGTTTCGATATTTGAAAGAATAGGTAAGTCGTTTATGTCCCATGGGCTGTATTTTATAAGCTGATAATAACAATACTTTTTGTGGTTTGATAAATCCTCTGGATTAAATCGAATACTTGGGTATGTTATAATTACTGTTTCTCTTGTTGACTCTCTAACAGTAAGAGTACATTTTTTAATTAAAAATTTATTAGCAAAGTCTAATAAATTATAAATATCGAGCAGTTGGTTTTTGTCGACTAAAATATTCCGCTTAGCATAATAATCTAACATTGATTGTTTTGTAATTGGCTCATGATCGGATTTATTTTTTCCAGTATTCAAAATACGGCTATATAGATCCAATGATATAGTGACATATTCAAATGAGCTTTGATAGAGTGCACCACTCATTAAAAGCCTGCTAACTTCACATTGGCCTATGTCACGTTGGCCACATGTTGACTTTAACATGAGAGACCTAATTTTAGATATTGGTCTACTTTCTTCTTTAGCGTAATCAATGACAGATTTAAAAATATCTATTAAAGTTGAACTTGATTTTTCAGGTTTTGCCGCATATTTAACCATATACCTTATTGCAGCATTTTTATCCAATATGATCTGCATATCAACATTACCACCCCAATTTAAACAGATTAGCTTGTTATGTTGATTTAAATTACCATCGTTTCTCTTTAATCTTATTTCGGCACAAACACTTGTTTCGTTTTCTACGAATATCAGTTCGGTTTTTATTTTTAATGCAAACGAAAACTCAAATCTACATTCTCCTCTTTTGTTTGCTTTTTTTGATTTACAATAACCGTTTGGTCGACATGAGTGTATTTGTACACAATTGATAAGGTTTCCATATTGTTCTTCTAATTTTTCTTTAATCAGCTGAGATAAATCAACAGTTGAAGGATGTTGATCGATGTATTCGTTATGGATTAAATTAGTGTTCATAGCTGTCAATAAAGTGTCAGTATAAGTTATGATTCTTCTGCTTCTTTGCCGACTTTGACTAATTTATTTAAATTGTTAATTTCGTCGATAGACAGATCTTTATAAATAAACTGTTTTTCAGCAAGTCTCCCTTGGTAGGCTTTTTGTGTAAGTTCAGTCAATCCGGGGTCATTTTTGAAACGTGCTGCTCCATGAGCATGTATTGCTGACCTTGACTGCCATTCATACCTGTGCCAGCGCCATTCACAGTCGAGTATTTCATCGAAAAAAATTTGTAAAAATTCATTCAAACGAGTACTGAAATACCAATCAGTCAGGTGGGGGTTATTAAGTACATTTTGGTATCGAACTTTCGGGTCATCTGAAAAACCACCGGGAAAAAGCCTATGTAAGTCATCCCAGTGATTGTCGGCGTATGAAAATGTAAAAAATACCGTTGCAGGTTTTTTCTGTTCAAAGGTGGCTTCTAATTCATTACGCTTTTGAAACCAAAATGCATCACTCCCAGTTATGTTTGCTGAATAGGGTGTCATTCTTTTCAATAAATCGGTACCTAAGTTTAATTGGATTTAGTTAAAATTTTTAATTTTTAAATAGGTTTTAGCCAATTTTAAGATACCTGTGCCATTTTGCACCATCTATTTTAAATCTTCCTTTTTTAGATTTGCATCACTTTGGTTCTGTTTTAAAAATATTTTAGTCTGGTCAAGTGCCCTATGTCGACTAATTCGGTCATATGCCCAAAACTTAAAACGATGATGTTGCGCAAATGGATAATGGTATAGACATGTTTTGGAATTAATTATAGCATATTTTAATAAGTGGTTGAATCAATTTGTTTCTGATACATTCTCTAATCTAGCTTTTTTTGTTGGATCACCTTTCCCATAGGGAAACAGTTTTGGAAATATTAATGATGCTATACCATCGAAATTAAATTCATTTATAGGCTCTTTTGAAACACTAGGCCAGTTTAAACATTTTTTTATTTTATCCTTTTCTTAACTGTGCTCTTCGTCATTTGAAACAAAAATGTGATTATCTTCACAACACTCATCTAGATTTTCTCCTATAGATGGCCCAATATCAGCTTCGATTTGATGATTGTTTATAATTTCAGCAAAGTTTTCAGGAATATTATCTTGCGGCAATACATCAATATTTTCATATTTAATCTTGATATTATATTTCATCCATTCAGAGTTATTTCCTGAAAGAAATTTCAAAACTTTTAAAATTCGATTGCTATTAACTTTAAGTTCTTTGCTGGTGTTGTCTTGTCCAATTTTTTTAATTATAACCATTGGCAAATCATTGATAATTCTAAGGAGTTCCCGTACAATTTCTGTAATGTCTTGTTTAAAGTATACAACACATCCTTTTGATACCAATTGTCCTCCAGACAATCTAAATACAGACCTTATCGGAATGACCGGCGAAATTAACATTTCTTCTACCATTGTAAATTCATTTAACAAAATTTTTATTTCTTCGGGTAATAAGTCTAAACAAGGATCCATGTCGTTTTCTGCTGTGAACTTTTTTTAAAAGTAGAACATGTGCTACATTTATCGAATTTTGTTGGCCATAATTCATTACATTTTGAACAATAAAAGGATTTGAATTCTCTCACCTTTTGATGAAACATTTTGGCTTCATTTATTGCCCAGTCTTGTTGATCTAAGGGACAATTCTTCTCTGAGTTAAATTCTTTCAAATATTTTAGTTTTAATGATTTATCTAAATTTAATCCAATGTCTTTCGAAATTAGTATTTGTACATTGTTATTAAACTAATTTGGTTGTACAATTGAACTTATAAGTGATGTTGATTGACTAATATTTTTTTTGGAATGTTTAGGGTTTAGCGAACACTTTAAACTAGTTATTCTTTGATGAGTATTTGAGCCACATTGACAATTATTTTTGCTTAATTTTTTTTTGGTGCATTTAGGAAAAAGCCCATTATCAATTGATGTCTAAAAAATTTTCAATAATATTGGCAAAACTATTCTAAACCATATTCTTACATGATTAATGGAAGCTGAGGTGGGTCTTGGTGACAAATTGAAAAGCCTTGTTTTAGGAGAAGGTTGATAATCAGTAGACGAGACTTCACGTTGTCTCTTGTGTGATATAGGTGTTTTAGGTGTAACATACTTAAATTATTAGAGCTATTTAAGTATGTTTAAAGCATACTGACGAGTAATAATTAAGTATACTGCTATTGGCGGAGTAGAGAGAAATCCAATATTTAGATCATTTTTGATCATTTTTGAGATCTGCTTTAAGGTCAAATACATATTTTTAAAAAAGTAATCATTTAAATTATTAAAGTTACTTTTTTAGGTTAAATATGCACTGGACTTGTATTTTGGAAAGCCAATGTAAAATTTCGACTAGTTGACTTAGGGGTTTTACATGGATTAAATCGAAAATTCAATAATTCAGTTATATTCATTTTATTTAAAGTTAATCTATAAAAGTTAATAAGTCAAATTGATACATAGTGCTATAAAAAAAACGATAATAATCAATATAAGTTTAATTGATTTTAAAAAAATATAAATTATTGTTGTGTATTAGGATTAGTTTTTTTTTTTTAGCTGGTCTTAATTCGAACTTTTTAGGCTGATTGATGTGTTGTGAAGGTTGAGGTAAAACTTTTTGTTGACTTGATTCATGTTGTGCAATTGATTGGTTTAATATTTCGTCTTCTGTTCGTTCATTTTCTTCAGGATCCCATAAAGATACTGCCTTCTTTTGAAAAATCTTTATCTTTGAGTCGTCGTTATCGTCTTCAAAAATATCTTCTACTTCTTTGTCAGACATTCGATATTCCAGCATAATCTTTTTTTTTATATCATTTTTCAAAAAATTGACTTGTTTGAACCTCTCTTTATAGTCCTTTATTTGTGCCGAAGCTTTGAAAATGTTTAGGAAATATTGGGACCCGTCCATGTTTTGCAAAATAGAATTGATTTTAGAAAGAAAAAGATTTTTTTTGAATCAAGTATTTTTATTTGATACTAAAATGCTAAATACTCTTAGTTTTTATTCTTTGTATTTACAAAAATTAATTTTTGTTTGGGCAATCTAGTTAAGACTAAAAATATAACAATGAATTTTATTAATGTCAATGTCAAATTTTATTTAGATTCCAAAAAAATATTTTCTTTTGTTTAACCAATCAAATTGCTTAGAGTTAGCAATACCCTCCAGCAAAATCAACCCGCTTTATCGAATTTTCAATACACATATGTGTCTGGTTATTAGCATCGTCACTTCGTTCCTCGCAATAACTATTTCTAACTAATTTCTAATATTGCAATTTTAAAAAAAAAAAAAGAATAGCAGTTGCAAACGTTTTTGATTGGATAACATAATTTCTAGTTTAATTTTAATTGGTCATTTTTTAAATAAATTATGTAAATTTTTTTGTTGCATTTTTTTTATCCAAAAAAAAAATTACACAGTTTTAATGAATAAACTTCATATGCAATAATTAAAAATTCCTTATTAACAAATGATTTACAATCTTTTCCTCGATATCCTCTCTTTTTTTGAAGTAAGATCATGCTCTCAAGGCGTTCAATTATTTCTAAATATACCTATTTACTTATATTTGTTTTATTTTTATCTTTATACTTATTTTTAATTTTTTTATACATCGACTTGAAGGCGTTCATTGTCATAAATAAATAAAAAACACCTAATATAAAAGAGAAAAATTAAAAATAAAATAAAAATTTAAAACCAAATTATATCTCTCTCTTTAGTTTGTTTTGATGAGCAGGCTTGTAGATCAGAAGACTTAACAAATTAAGTATAATTCAAAATTTAATTTAAAATATTTTTTTACTTACAGTCGTTTTTTGTGACTTAAGACTTATTTCCTCCTATAAATTTAATTTACTTTTTTCTAATTCATAAATTATAATAATATTTTACTTGTATTAATTCTCTTGTGATTTGTTTTGATGAACCCTGACTCTGAAAATTAGCAAAAAAAATCAAAAAATCGTAAAGAGCATAATATTAAGCTTAAGATAATTATATTGCCAAAATTCACCTTTTCACATTCTATTTTAAAAGGTTGTGTTAAATTATGAGTTATTTCAATATCTCTGCTTATTATGAAAATTTTTCAAATAAAATTTTTTAGAATAATGACACGAATAAAAATTACGCGTATTTCTGCGAAAACATTTAGTATTTCGCAGATTTATGTCATTTCAATTTAGATAAAATTATCCACAATCAAGCATAATCCTCCATAAGAAAAAGAGTAATTACGCGTAATTATGGATACATTTTTTGTGAAAATACTTAAAATTACGTTTATTTTGAATAAAAAAAAAAGTTACGCGTAGTTATATATGACTAAAACTATTTACGCGTAATTTTATTTAGTCATATATAATTACGTGTAAATAGTTTTACTCATATATAACTACGCGTAACTTGTTTTATAAATGTAATTACGCGTAAAACATGACGTAATTTTCTACCCGGGTAATAAAATTGTTTGTGGTGCCTGACGAACGGTACTTTGGGTACTGTTCGTGAATGCATTTGCTCTTGGTAGACACTTGATGGAGGCCTGGCCGGACAGTCTTCTCGCATGACCTCTGATGCCTCTGGCCGGTCCGGTGAGGGAGAGTGAGTTTGCTAGAACCGGAGGGTTCACCCATTCAACTTCGTTGATGCCTTTGGCGAGCTTAAACATCTGGATCAGGTATCCACGTACCCGGCGCTCGTAGTGGGAAGTTAGACCTAAGACGGCAAGGCGATCTTCGTAACGCCAGTTCTTGATACGGGGCACCAGTTTGGTGCTCCTCCTCTGCACCTGTTCCAGCATCTTGGCGTCTTTCTTGCTAGGGGGGGACAAGATAACAGTGGCGTATTCCAAATGGGGTCTAACATAGGCACAGAAGAGGATCCTGCACGTATCTAAGGTCCAGAACCTGAAAGATCTCTTCAACTGGCCGAGTATTCCTGTGGCTCTGTTGACTTGATATTTAATATGATTAGAAAATTTTAAGTTACGTGCGAATGTGACTCCCAGATCCTTTTCGGTGTCGACGAGGACGAGCGCGCCCCTGGAATCATCCTCACCCATACGTAGTTCAGGCAGTGCGTGGTTGATCTTGCCGGACTTGCTGAAATCCATCACCTTACATTTGCTCACATTAAAGAGCATTCGCCAAGTATTCGACCACTCGGATAGAGCGTCGAAGTCGAGTTGCAGTGTGGTTAAGTCGTTTGTGCTGCGTATCGTTGCGATCAGTTTGCTGTCGTCGGCGAATATTTTGAGTAAATAATTAATTATTAGATATTTCTAAAGATAAAACATTTATGATTTCATCGAAATCATTGGGGCGCTATTATATATTATGATTTTATTAATAATCATATTTTTCATCAAAAAAACATTATTTAAGAAGAAAAATAGTTAGATAACTAATTAAAAAATTTTCTTTTAATAGAATACGTTGTATTGAACTAATTTTTTAATTTTAGTTCATAAAAAAGAATCATTTTATACCTAGAATTTGTCTTTTACAAATAATATCGTTAAAAATGGTGGTTATACTTAAAATTAAATACAATGAAGCGCCCCAAACCTACTAAAAAAACAACCATGTGTTTGTATTTCTGACAAATAGGGCTATCCAAAAAGCACAAGTTATTTTTTGCAGATAAAAAAATCTTATGGAGCAACTTTTCTGTTAAAATGTGCACAATCTCTTTATCAAAAAAATCTTGTAAAATCGGGATGTTTCAGTTTTCTAGGTTGGACCGGATGGGTGGACGCCAATTACAGGACGGTCGGCCCAAACGTTCGCATTACGATTTTATTAAAATCTCTGAAAATAAAAATTATATTTCTTCCATATCGAAATATATGTGCATTTTTGGTTTTTTTAATTCATAAAAACAATCGATTTAGAGTCTTTCAAAATGAACATTTCAAAAGGGAAAATCTTAAAATTTTTAGACAATTAATTAGATGAGCAAAGGATAGGATCGTCGGGAGCACTCGACTTTTAGTTTGTTGCTAAGAATAATTGATTTTTTTTTTCATACATTTCTAATGGTCAATATATATTTTTGTTAAAATTATGATTTCTATTGACCTAATCAAAACATTTTACATTTTATTCAAAATACATAGAATAAATGCAAAAATCTCGATATGCTTTTTAATGAAAGCTTAGATTTTGTGTTATTTATTTTTCTGTTAGCCCTAGAAGGCGAAACAAACAGAGTTTCAACGATAAAAAATCATATTACAATATATATTTGATAAAAGTAAGGTTTTGTAATTTTTTAAAAGCTAATAAAAGGAATTTAGTCTAAATTTTATCATCCTAAAAATTCCATGTAATTTTTCATGTTCAAAAAGTTAAATATTAGACTGTTTATTTTTTAAAAAAATGTGAATTAAGCTTTTGTACTTTTCTAAATAAATTTTGCTATTAAATTTTCATACACAACGAGATTTTTCTGGTCTCACCGATTAAGAATTTGCCCAGACTAGAGACTAATTTTAGAGATCAACTTTCAAGGTTGCTCCAAAGCGCAAGGCCTCGTACAAAACCTACATTTTTCAAAAAAGCAGATAAGTTATCTGAGAAATGATTATAATAGATAGATGTTAATTATTCATTTAGAAAAAAAAAATGAATAAGAAACATTTTTATTATGCACAATTTTTGAATACACCTGATTCGTTTGTGTAAATTTTAAAGGTCAAATAATAAATTAAAACAAACACGATTATTATAAAAACAAAATAATAGTGCACAATTCAAATCATTTGTTCACATCAAAATTTAATTAAAAAGTAAACTATCAAAATAAAATGTCTGGACGTGGTAAGGGAGGTAAAGGTCTTGGAAAAGGAGGTGCCAAGAGACACAGAAAAGTGCTGAGGGACAACATTCAAGGCATTACAAAGCCTGAAAGAGGCGGTGTAAAACGATTGTCAGGCCTTGTGTACGAAGAGACACGAGGTGTGCTTAAAGTATTTTTGGAAAATGTGATCAGGGACGCAGTCACTTATACTGAACAGGCAAAGCGTAAAACAGTTACTGCTATGGATGTTGTTTATGCATTAAAGAGACAAGGAAGAACACTTTATGGCTTTGGTGGCTAAGACAATATCTAATGAGAAGCACTTTCACAAATAAATCCCCGGCCCTTTTCAGGGCCAACATAAAAAATTAAAAATAAAGCATTGTGATTTCAAAAATTATCTCTATTCAGTTCCGTAATTTAGAAAGTCAGAATTTTTATGTAGAGCCTATCAAAATAATATGTGAAATAACATGGTATGTTCTATTGTGTTTTATAAAAATTTTAAATACAATTTTGAAAATGCATTGAAAATGTGCGATGGTTGAGATATATTTTATTTCCCTTCTTTTATGACTGTATATCCTCATGTAAAATTGGTGATGAACTATGGTTAATTGGAGTATATTTGAAGTTTAACAATGGAACAGTTGAAGCAATTTTGGAGCATGAAGAACAAATTGGCAAGCTACTTGACATTATTTAAAATATTTACCAACAAAACTCGACGGCTAAAATTGCAATTCTCGGGGACTTTAATTCAGATCTCTATCGACGAACTAACTTTGACGATTTAATGAAGCATTTAATTGAATAAGAACAACTAACATGTATTGATACATTATACTTGCAAAAAACAGACCATACATTCTTTAATAAAAACAATAAATCAAAGATTGATCATATTCTAATAAACGAAAATCTTACCAAAAACTGTAAACAAGCAAATATACTAAATGATATAAAGCACAAAACAAATACAAGTGATCATCTGGCGATTGAATTTGAAATCGATTTTAATCTAAAATTAAAAAATGATTGTAATAACAATAATTCACAAAAAAAACCGAAATGGAATGAATTGGATTTCAGATTAGAATATGAAAAGAGATTGTGTGAAAAACTGAACCAATTAGACACAGCGAAACTAGCGAGAATTAATAAGCACAATTCAAAAGTAATACTCACTGAACTTATCAACGAGCTGACTAGTAGCATGAGATGCTCAATAAATGACATTCAACAAGCAGAGAAGAACAATAAAAATAATAAACACACAAAACGAAAAAGATGGTGGGACAATGAAATCCAAAAAATGAGTGATGATGTTAAAAATGCGTACAAACAACTAGATAATATAAAACCTGGAGATAACATTAACCAACTTGAAGCTCAACTAACTGAATTGAAAAAATCATATCGAAGAAAACAGCGTCAGAAAAAAGCTTCAATCTCAACCAAATGGACCAGACAAATAAACACTTTATATTATACGCACAAAGACAAGTTCTGGGAAGAATTGAAACGAAGGCGTTCAAACGGCTCAAAAGTGGATACAGAAATTGAAACTCTTAGTGATAACTTCAAAGAGCTTTTCACAACAAATAACTTAACAGAGCCGACGAATGATGAACAAATACAAGAAGAAGTAGATAATTACGCAAGTCTAACTGAGAATAGAATTGATCAAAGCGAAATTGAGGTAAAAGTGGAACCTCTAAAAATATCTAAAAATTATATTGTATTATTTTTTAATCTGAGTAATTTAACAATTAGAGCTTAATTTTTAATTAATTTGAATAAATTAATGATTAATTAGTATTAAAATTTCTAAAAAAAAAACAAAAAATTTCTTTAAAAAATCATCTAAAACTAAATAATCTATGTTTGAAACACTATAATTAATTTCAATAGAACGACATTGCAAAAATTTCTCCAAATATTTCTAAAATAAAATATATTTCAACCATCGCACATTTTCAATGCATTTTCAAAATTGTATTTAAAATTTTTATAAAACACAATAGAACATTCCACATTTTATTCCATTTATTTAGACTTCCACTCAAGTCGATCCTTTTCCTTTGGCCTTGTTTCTCTCCATTTCATTCTCATTTCGATGAGCTCTATCGTGATAGTTGACCTCCATATTACTGCTTGTCCTCCTACCTTACGTCGCCCTTGAGGCGTCCATTGTCTCTTTATGGTATTCGTGTTTATTACATTCTAAATTCATGCCCAAGTTATCACATTTTTTTGGCTTAAAAAAATATTTAAAAAATAAATATTTTGAATCTTTTCATTTTCACATATTTAAAAATTAATCCTAAAATAATCCCTAAAAATTTGTTCGTTTGTATAGGCCAGTGTATCTCGAGAATCCTCCTCAGGCATTCAGGTGGTGTTCGGGCTCTTGTCAGATTCACACTTCTCCCAACTTTCAATTCCGTATATCAATATTGCCTTCACTATAGAGTTGTACAGTTTGAATTTTGTCTTGCTGTAGCTGATTGATTACTTTGCTGGTCGGAGTCTAGCAAAGACACTTTTAGCTTAAACAAGTCTATTCATAATGTCTCTGTGTGTTCCTTTCGCTGTCCTGATGGTGCTTCCTAGGTATTTGAATTCGTTTACACACTCGATTTGTCTATTGAATGTAACGATTGCTTCATTTTGAGTGTGTTAATGTTAGTTCTTATCACAGACAAGCAAAAAGTAAGATTTTACCAAGTTCTAAATTTGACCAAAAAATAAGCATTGATTCAATTAAATCTATTAATTCCATAGGATAATTTATATTTCAATAAATTATACTTTTCAAATATATCTATTATATTCCGCAATTACAAAATTCAGCATAAAAAAATTGGCGTTTGCTAAAAGAATTCATTAACTAAAATTACTGATTTTTGGCAAATTTTACAAGATGAATGAATATAAAACTGACTTTCTTTTCATAAAATTACGTAATTAATTTAAGAATGTGAATTTATTTTTAAAAAAAAGTTTGATGCTATTTTTTGCTGATGCTAATTAAATTTAAATATAATTATAATTAATTTTTTATCTAACTTTATTAAAAATATTTTTTTATCCTTTGTCATTATATGAACCAAATTGTAATAAACAAAGAATTATTGAGAACTTAATATAAACCAGATTGCAGAACTCATATATTTCATCAAAATTCATACCAATATATTCTAAATTATCAAAATATTGCTCTAATTCCAAAAAATATTTTCTAGTTGTACAAAACATCCATTGCTGGCTTAAAAAATTGCTTAAAATAGACTTATACATCTATCTGCTGATTTTTAGCTTTTTTTAAGTAAAATCATGTTTAATTTATAATTTTAATACGATTTAAAAAAATTAATAAGAATAATACCATTTATGCAAATTTAAGAAAAAAAGATTTTATAAGTAATTTTAGGTAGAAAATAATAAATCACCAAAAAATAGAAATTCATTAAGCAAGTTCCATAGGTTATGTCTAAGCCATATTTGGAAAGACGAGAAGCTATTGGGTGGACGACGCTTGAAAATGACGTAAACGTGGCGATCTGATCAAGCTCTATAAGATTCAACATAAACACAACCGAGTTTAGTTTATTCACTGATTTAAATTACTTGCTTCAAATCTAGACAGCCCGGCGAGCGTCAACAGGTAAGGTTAAGTGTCAATCGAAAGACAGCTGGTGCGCAATTGTGGAGTGCGTCATAATTTCTTCAATTAACTGACGGCCGAAAATTGGAACACTCTAGATGCAGCGACTAATAGCTTCACAAATACGAACATTTTTAAAAAAAGGATTGAATAGTTACTGAGTAAAGAAAATATATTTATACAAAATCATTGTTTAAAGCAAGTAAAATTCAAAAATTCTTCTTGCATCTAAATTTAGGTTATTTAAAACTATGTAGAAAAAAAAATTATTTTTAAAAATATATAAAAATATATTTTTTTTTAAAATAGCTTATTTAAAAAATTAGCAATTGTCTGTTAAAGTGGGGAGTCTACGTGCGCCACTTCTTGGAGACTCAGGTCTCCCACAGCATTTATACTACTACTGTAGAAAAAAAAGTATAATTGTAGTACTACAATTTCTTTTTTTAATCCATGTTAAATAGATTGGGAAAAAAATTTACTTATCGCTAAAAGATTTGTTTACGAGGCTTGCACTCCTCCATTTTTTTAAAATTTAAAACAAAAAATACTCTTTAAAAATTGTCGTGAATTTGTCAAATTAAAGCTTTTATTAGGGTGTTAATCAATTACATTTAAAATTGATAATCAAAAAAAACATAAAAGTTGATGATGAAAGTAAAAGATTAAAATGAAAATTGCGGGGAAAATATTAAAATTAGTAAAGAAATTAATTTTAGAGTCCTGCTACGCCATGATGATTTTACTTGAATTTACGTAATTTACCGATAATAGACGTATATTTAAGTAAAAAAAATAATAATATGGATTTTTACGTAAAGATAGTTTTGTGAGAGGTTTATTGAGACAATTTTACGATAATTTCCGTAATTTTACGTAAATTTTTCAGCTTTTAATTTGATTATTTAAGCATTAAGTAAATTTAGAAATGTAAAAACAAGCAAAAAATTTTGATTTAAAAGGTAAAAAATAATTATTTTATTAAAAGTAGATAATTGAAAAAATTAAAATGAAAATAAAGCAGAAAAAAAAGAAGATCGAGCGTTATATTAAATATAAAATTAAAAATAAATTTTTTTCAAAAGTCAAAGTCAAAGACTTTTATTTTATTTATTTTTTTCAAGTCCAGACTTAGACTTAAATTTTAGTAGCAGTAAAAGACCACGAAGCGAGATTACGCTCAGGTATGCTACTCAAAGCGGTCATCCCAATTGATGATTGTCAAATTTGATTTTAAAGGAGTCCCCCGTCTCAGCCACGACTATGCTGTCTGGTAGTCTGTTCCATACATTAGCTGCTCGATTGATGAAGAAGCTGTGTCTTTACTGACAAGACGCCACGATCTCAGGCCATAGATGACTTCTCTTCATATCTCTCGGAGTCAACCAATTTGGCTCGTTGCACCACGTTATGTCGTCTTTGCTCTTGTTGACTTTGAATAGTTTAATTAAGTCTCCCCGTCCTCTTATCTTCAGAGATGCAAGACCCATCCGCACTAGTCGGCTCTCGTAATCCATGCCTTTCAAGGCAGTGGGAACTCTCGTTACTATTCTCTGGAATTTTTCAAGGCTGTCAATATCTCTTCTATGAAACGGGTTCTAAGTAGACACTGCAAACTCCAGATGTGGACGAATGTAGGTGCGATAGAGTGAGGCCCATAGCAAAAACATAAAAAAATCTCAGTGAATAAATTGTAGAAGAAATAAAAAAAATTTCATGATGATATTGAAAATGTGTCTACATGGTCAAATAAATGTTTAAATCAGTCAAATGCAGAAAATTGCATATGCAATCCCAATAAATCAATGATAATTGTATATAATTCGGGGAGACAACCACTAGCACGATCAACCTTTGAAAAAAATCTAAGGAGTTTTAATCGCTTATGCCTTAAAGTAGGATAGTCAAATTAATAGCTCTATCACTAAAGAAAAAAAAATAATTTAAATGATAAGAAAGGCCTTTTTTAAGTCTAATGACTTTAAATTTTATTTAAGTTTTTTGGCCTGTCAAAAATTCATATGGTTGGGATTTATCAATTCAATAAAGTCGTTTAATTAGAATTAATTTTTATTTACTTAAAATCAAAAACTAAGAAAATTTAATCTAAATCTAACACAGGCAAAACAATAAAAAATTTAAAAAGACTAAGCAATAAATTATAAAAATGAATGATTAAAAAAGCAAATCAATTTAATTTAAAATCCATAACCACCATAGTTATTATTATTGTTATATGCAGGATAGGTTTGTGGAGGCTGGGTCTGAGGTGGAAATGTTTGTGGTGGCATTGTTTGAACTGCTGGTTGAGTAAATTGATTTCCATAAGCACCGAATTGGTTACCGTTGTTTCCATTTGAATTTTGATCAGAACCACACAATGCTGGATTTAAATTGCGGTCCATGTTAGCAACTTCGGCAGCTGAACTTGACGAGCCAAATATTTGTTTATTACATTGGATTTTGCATGGCCATTCACATTGCTTAGTAGCATCGTTCCACCATAGATCGTAAGTGCTTGAACCTTTGGCACATAAGAAATCTTTTCGAACACCTTTAACACATACATGGAACACGTTACAATATTTTGAATTGGAAACAAATGAACCATCGCTGACACCTTGGCAAGGATTTTCACTGTCTGGAATCCTAAACAAATCATTTGAGTTGTCTTCAACAACTTGACTATTTCCGCTATTTGATCCTTGACCATAACTTGTATAATCATTATTATTTCCATTTGATCCTTGACCATAACTTGTATAATCATTATTATTTCCATTTGATCCTTGACCATAACTTCCATAGTTGTTGTTGTTACTTCCACCGTTTGATCCTTGACCATATCCTCCATTTTGTTGGCTATTGTTTGTGCTTGGTTTTGGACAAGAGTCTAAAATTCTCTGAGCTTCAGAAGTGCTTTCACTTACAGAGCTGCCATCGAGCAAAATACCACCAGGACTTGTGCATTGTCTTCCAGTATCACATGGCCATTCACATTGAGCTTCTGGTTGAGTAACTGATTGGGATGTGCTGTGCAATTTCCACCAAAGTCTATCACCTGATTGCATTTTAGCACATAAAAATTCAAATTTGTTCTTATTAAAACATCTGTAGTAAACGTTGCACCATTTGCTCGAATAAAAACCATCGGGTTTGTCATTGCAAGAAAATTGTTCATTATCTCTCACATATTGCTTCCATGGCTCAACTTGTTCTACCTGTCCGCTTGGTTGAAAATTGTTATTTCCAAAATTGTTTTGATTTCCGTATTGGTTTGATGGTTGGGTAAAAAAAACTGATTGAGTTGTTTGCGGCATAAAGTTTGTTTGTTGATAGTTGTAGTTATTATTGTTATTATTTCCGTAGCCATTGTTGTTTGTTTGTTGTTGATTTCCTTGATTGTTGGTTTGAGTCAACGGGGTGAAATAGTTGCCCGATGTACATCCCGATGGATTTTTGCTAGCAAACTCGCATTTTTGAGTTGTTTCGTCATAGTAAAATCTTTCGCCATTTTGAGCACAACCATAGGTTTTCTCTTGTTTGCCAAATACACAAGCATGATAAATATCACAATATTGGTTATCTTTGTTTGGTCCAGTTGGTTTATTTGAACAATCAAAGCTTATTCCAGTTATGGTTTGTTCTTGTACGGTTGGCACAAATTGAGGCTCTTGGGGAACAGCTGGCATTTGAGGCAGAGGATCTACAGCAGGCTGTGGTATGTTTCCATAAGATCCTTGTCTAACAATTCTATTATTTTTCCACCACAAGTCTTGATGAGACTTTCCAGCCAAAGAAACAAATATTAAAGATAAGACTAAAATGTTCAATCTTTTATTAAACACTGTCATTTTGAAATTGTTACTCTTTTTTTGATGATTTAGAAACAAGAAAACCTTGGGTTTAAATACTAGATTTCGGTAGGCTCATTAAACTCAACAAATAACAAGTATTTGAATTGTTTAATAAATTTACCTACGTATTCTCACGATTTCAAATTGTAATAATAACCAAGTTAAGTAGTTAGACAGTATTAAAATGATATTATTTCGTAAAAAATATTTTAATACAGAAATTTTTTATTTAATTTAAACTTTACTTAAATCAATCATTATCCTACTCGTTTCTGAAGTTTTTGTCATCTTACAAAAGCTTAGAGAATCCAAAATTATTTATTTTTTAATTTCAAGTGCATTTGTTTGATTTTGTTTTTTTTTTTTAAATTAACTCTATAAAATCATTTATTAAGAAGATTAACCAAAAATTTAAGACTTTTTAAATTAAAATTTTTATTTTTATTTTTACAGATTTTTAGTTTAAAAATCAAAAATTTTCAAATTTTTTATAAATTCAATCAACGGATTTTAATAGAAATCTTAATTTTTTTTAATCTAAATTGTTTGAATGTAGCCAGCTTTAGCTAGATAATATTAAATAATAAAAATCCAAAAATAAAATTATTTAAAAATTTTAAAATGAATACTATTTTCATGTTTTCAAAACAATTTTTCAAAAAATACAAATCCAATAGAAAATATAATAATTGACCCTGAATATATTTATCATACACCATATGTTAATTTATTGCATTATTTTATTTTGGAATGTTTAAAAAATTAGATGGTTAAAAAACTAATAATCCAAAATTGAAAAAGAATCAGTGATTCTTTTTCAATTTTGGAAGAAATAATGTTTACTTTTCAAACTAGAACTTATCTTGAATTATTTACCAAAAGATATGAATGATTTTTTTAAAGTAATGGCTTTATTTGATCATATAACGGGTGTTCAAAAAAGGTCCATCCGATTTTTGAATTAAAAAAAAATAGAGTTCTATTTTTTCAAATTTTCTAACATTTTACACACTTGTTAAAAATTTTATCCGTTTTTCGAAAATGAAAGTCTTTTTTTCAAAAAATGAGACATCTACCTGATTGGTCAGCGTTCTTGACCACTACTAATGACCAAAATAATCCTCCAAAATTTTTTTTTTCAAATATACATGTTTTATATATTTTCTGAATTCTTATTTAATGGTGATTAAAATGAGCTATTGGTCGCTTTCATGTGATAAACGGTTAAAAAAATATAAATAAAAATCTAATAAATACTAGGTTTGTCCAAAAATATGAAAAAAATGAATTTTTTTGCTTTATTAAGCTTTGCTTTTGAACAGAATCATTTGGTTATCTGATAATTTACATTTATATAAAACTTTCTATCATTTTTCGATTATTTTCAAGTTTAAAGAATTTTTTTTGTTATATTTAAAAATGAATTTAAAAAAAAGATAATTTTCAATTTTTTTTTGAAAAATAAAGAGTACAGCTATCGAGTATTGCATATTAAATTAAAGAATTTTCTCTCTGCTTCAAAATGATATATAGAAAGCTGGTACTTAAAAAAAAAACTAAAAAAAAATTTTACACTTAATCCTTTCATATAGACAAAAGTGTATGTTTTAAATAGACAATAAATTTAGACTCAAGGTGAACACTTTTTTTCATATTCGGGTATTATTTAGATAGATGATTGAAAGTTTTATATAAATGTAAATTATCAGACAACCAAATGATTCTGTTCAAAAGCAAAGCTTAATAAAGCAAAAAAATTCATTTTTTTCATATTTTTGGACAAACCTAGTATTTATTAGATTTTTATTTATATTTTTTTAACCGTTTATCACATGAAAGCGACCAATAGCTCATTTTAATCACCATTAAATAAGAATTCAGAAAATATATAAAACATGTATATTTGAAAAAAAAAATTTTGGAGGATTATTTTGGTCATTAGTAGTGGTCAAGAACGCTGACCAATCAGGTAGATGTCTCATTTTTTGAAAAAAAGACTTTCATTTTCGAAAAACGGATAAAATTTTGAACAAGTGTGTAATATGTTAGAAAATTTGAAAAAAAAAGAACTCTATTTTTTTTTAATTCAAAAATCGGGCGGACCTTTTTTGAACACCCGTTATTATATTATTGCGTTATTATTTTCAATAATTCGTAATGGCGGTAATTTAGCAGGAATTTGCAGAGTTTTTCTAGACTTTCGCAGTAGGTATTATAAAAATTGTTACACTTTGTTACATTTATTGAATAAGTTTTGACAATTTCAATTCTTTTCTATTTTGTTTTGTTAATTTTGTACGAAATTTCATCATGCCTTATTTATTGTTTTTTATCTTTCTATGAAGAGTATTAAAAAAAGCTTCTCCTTTAGTTTTTATTCTAATAATAACCTGCTGGTAGAAAACTAATTTATAACTAAAAATTTTAAGATCAGATTTGTTATAATTTTGAAACGAAAAAAAAACAATAAAAAGATCAACTTCAATATTTGAAATTTGTTAAAAGGTTATTTTATTGTTTTTATTAAAATAACGTAATTATCCGAATTTAGTGACATGTTACTATATTAAATAATGACATGTCAGCAAAAAATGAACACTGATTTAACTTTTAACACTAATTTTTACTTTTTTTATAAAAATACATCCGGTTTTAATGACATTCGGATTTTAACATAATTAAATTTCCATTTTTAAAAGAATTTCACAAAAGCTGAAAATATTTTTAATAATTTTTAAATTTATTCACAATATATTATTCCTATTAATGAATTTTTATTATTTTCAAAAACAGTGTTCAAATTTTAATAACATGTAAATTTAATAGAGTACTCTTTTTTAAATACATGTTGGTAAATTCAGATAGTTACGTTATTTAAATTTTTAATTTATTTTAATTGAAGTTTATTTTTAAAAGCATCGAAATTCATTACTTCCAAATTTTCGAAAAATTAAAGAAAAAATAAATTTGTTAAAAAGATTTTAAAAATTTGAAATTTTTATTTTAATTTTATATAAAAAATTACCATTTAAAAAAAATTAAAAAATAAATATTTTGAAACCTTTACATTTTCAAATTTAATTTTAAAATTATTGATAAAATTATCCCAAAAAATATTTAATTTATGAATTTCTTTAAAATGTAGATCTATAAATTAAAAAATACTTTTCTATGTATGTCTTTCATCTCATTTTAAAATATTTCTTAATTTTGATCTGTAAATAACAATAATAGAAAAGTAATTTTTTTAATTTATAGAAAGACGGATGAAAAATCGTTTTCGTAATGCATTAGTTAACTATTACTAAAATTTTTTGTGGTTATATTAACAATTGCGCCAATTTTTAGTAATTAAATTTATTCTGATTAAATGGTGCCAACAAAAGTGCAATGACTACCATCTAGGAGACCATGTACTCGTTAAGACCAAGCAAGAACGTGATCTTGGCATCAATATCACCAGTGATCTCAGACCGGGTGAGCAAGCTAAACTTGCGACAGCAAGAGCAACGATGATGGCACGTCGCATCAAGAACACCTTTAACCACTTCTCATAGTACTTGGTCAATTTTCTCTATAAATCGTTCGTTCGACCTTACCTTGAGTTTGCGGTAGCAGCCTGGAACCCGTACCGACGTGGTGATATTGACGTACTCGAAAAGGACCAGAGTAGGTTCTCCAAACTGTGCCAGAGTTCAAATCGAAGCCGTACGTGGAGAGAAGAGAGGCCCTGGAATGAACGACACTTGAAGACCGACGTAAACGCGGCGATCTCATCCAGCTCCATAAGATTCAGCATGGACACGACCGAGTAAATTTCATAAATGGCGTCTAAATGATGGCATCAAATGGACTGGACTGTCCAGTGGGTCGTACCAGAAATAATCATCTTGCCATAGAGAGGCAGCTGGTAAGAAGTTGTGGTGTTAGTCATAACATTTTCGTTAACCGTACAGCCGGGTACTGGAATTCACTTGATCAAGAGACAAAGATTACCGTAAACACCAATAAATTTAAAAACAGAATAGACAAATTACTCAAACCTTTTTGAAACAAGAATAATCAAATTTTTTATTTTTATTATTAACATAATCTTATAAGACATATTTTAAAATCAGACAGCTACCATAGCAAGGCTATATATAGCATTGCTCCGCAGTTAGTCTGCTGTAGCTTTTATTATTATTATTACTTAACATTATCTTTTTTATATTGCTAATAAACTGGTCGTAGGCTATTATAGCAGGAGGTCTACTGTGGTCACTGCTTGAGGAGCTTCGTTCCTCAATAGCATTAAATACTACTACAAATATTAAAATCCGTTGATTGAATTTATAAAAAATTTGAAAATTTTTGATTTTTAAACTAAAAATCTGTAAAAATAAAAATAAAAATTTTAATTTAAAAAGTCTTAAATTTTTGGTTAATCTTCTTAATAAATGATTTTATAGAGTTAATTTAAAAAAAAAAAACAAAATCAAACAAATGCACTTGAAATTAAAAAATAAATAATTTTGGATTCTCTAAGCTTTTGTAAGATGACAAAAACTTCAGAAACGAGTAGGATAATGATTGATTTAAGTAAAGTTTAAATTAAATAAAAAATTTCTGTATTAAAATATTTTTTACGAAATAATATCATTTTAATACTGTCTAACTACTTAACTTGGTTATTATTACAATTTGAAATCGTGAGAATACGTAGGTAAATTTATTAAACAATTCAAATACTTGTTATTTGTTGAGTTTAATGAGCCTACCGAAATCTAGTATTTAAACCCAAGGTTTTCTTGTTTCTAAATCATCAAAAAAAGAGTAACAATTTCAAAATGACAGTGTTTAATAAAAGATTGAACATTTTAGTCTTATCTTTAATATTTGTTTCTTTGGCTGGAAAGTCTCATCAAGACTTGTGGTGGAAAAATAATAGAATTGTTAGACAAGGATCTTATGGAAACATACCACAGCCTGCTGTAGATCCTCTGCCTCAAATGCCAGCTGTTCCCCAAGAGCCTCAATTTGTGCCAACCGTACAAGAACAAACCATAACTGGAATAAGCTTTGATTGTTCAAATAAACCAACTGGACCAAACAAAGATAACCAATATTGTGATATTTATCATGCTTGTGTATTTGGCAAACAAGAGAAAACCTATGGTTGTGCTCAAAATGGCGAAAGATTTTACTATGACGAAACAACTCAAAAATGCGAGTTTGCTAGCAAAAATCCATCGGGATGTACATCGGGCAACTATTTCACCCCGTTGACTCAAACCAACAATCAAGGAAATCAACAACAAACAAACAACAATGGCTACGGAAATAATAACAATAATAACTACAACTATCAACAAACAAACTTTATGCCGCAAACAACTCAATCAGTTTTTTTTACCCAACCATCAAACCAATACGGAAATCAAAACAATTTTGGAAATAACAATTTTCAACCAAGCGGACAGGTAGAACAAGTTGAGCCATGGAAGCAATATGTGAGAGATAATGAACAATTTTCTTGCAATGACAAACCCGATGGTTTTTATTCGAGCAAATGGTGCAACGTTTACTACAGATGTTTTAATAAGAACAAATTTGAATTTTTATGTGCTAAAATGCAATCAGGTGATAGACTTTGGTGGAAATTGCACAGCACATCCCAATCAGTTACTCAACCAGAAGCTCAATGTGAATGGCCATGTGATACTGGAAGACAATGCACAAGTCCTGGTGGTATTTTGCTCGATGGCAGCTCTGTAAGTGAAAGCACTTCTGAAGCTCAGAGAATTTTAGACTCTTGTCCAAAACCAAGCACAAACAATAACCAACAAAATGGAGGATATGGTCAAGGATCAAACGGTGGAAGTAACAACAACAACTATGGAAGTTATGGTCAAGGATCAAATGGAAATAATAATGATTATACAAGTTATGGTCAAGGATCAAATGGAAATAATAATGATTATACAAGTTATGGTCAAGGATCAAATGGAAATAATAATGATTATACAAGTTATGGTCAAGGATCAAATGGTGGAAGCAACAACAACAATTTTGGAAGTTATGGTCAAGGATCAAATAGCGGAAATAGTCAAGTTGTTGAAGACAACTCAAATGATTTGTTTAGGATTCCAGACAGTGAAAATCCTTGCCAAGGTGTCAGCGATGGTTCATTTGTTTCCAATTCAAAATATTGTAACGTGTTCCATGTATGTGTTAAAGGTGTTCGAAAAGATTTCTTGTGTGCCAAAGGTTCAAGCACTTACGATCTATGGTGGAACGATGCTACTAAGCAATGTGAATGGCCATGCAAAATCCAATGTAATAAACAAATATTTGGCTCGTCAAGTTCAGCTGCCGAAGTTGCTAACATGGACCGCAATTTAAATCCAGCATTGTGTGGTTCTGATCAAAATTCAAATGGAAACAACGGTAACCAATTCGGTGCTTATGGAAATCAATTTACTCAACCAGCAGTTCAAACAATGCCACCACAAACATTTCCACCTCAGACCCAGCCTCCACAAACCTATCCTGCATATAACAATAATAATAATTATGGTGGCTATGGATTTTAAACTATTTTTATTTTTAATTTTTAATTTAATTTAACGCTCGATCTTCTATTTTTTCTGCTTTATTTTCTTTTTAATTCTTTCAATTTTCTAACTTTAATAAAATAATTTTTTTTTACCTTTTAAATCAAAATTTTTTGCTTGTTTTTACAATTTTAAATTTATTTTATATCTAAATAATCAAATTAAAATCTGAAGTTTTCTTTTTTATAAATATTTGCTTGATAATTTATTTATTTTTTTAATTTTTTGTAAATTATAATTGATCCTTTTAAATAATTTATGGATTTAATTTTTTTAGAGTTTTAAAGTTGTAAATTGTTTAAATTCTTTAAATATTTTGATTATAATAGCTTTTTTTAATGGGTGTTTTTTTTGTTCTTAATTTGAATTTTTATACAATTTTGAAAAAGCATGAAAAAAGTCCAATGTTTCGAATAAATTTTTTTTTGATGAATTGCTCGGCTTGAAATTGCTAAATTAGGTTTAAAAGTTTCTCAATCTGAACTTTTTTTTTAATTGAACAATTTCCTTATAAATGAATTTTCAAATTGCAAGAAAAATTAGAAAAGAACCCAATAAGAAAAGATCAAAGAGACAAATAAAATTAATCTCAAAATACTGATATATATTTTGATCATTAATATATCCTTTGTTCATTAAAATTAATTTTTATTTTAATTTAATTTAGTGAAACCTATTATATTGCATGCTGTTTCATCGTCTAAGTTTAAAAGGCTTGATTTTTTTAAAAATAAATTATTCAAAAAAAAATATATTTTTAATTTTTGGAAACAAAATTGCTCCATTTCTAGAAAGATAATTATCAATTGTTTGTTTTTTACCTCACATAATAAAGCATAATAATCAAGATAAAGTACATATTGTTCTAGAATTTTCTGTGATTCTCCTTTTCTATTAGTTTCATGCTTTAGAATATTTTTTGCTCATATTAAAGCCCCATTTATTATATCATTAAAGGCCGATCGGGTCAATTTAACCCGACAATAATTATATGATTGTTTAACCAAAAATAGTCAAATGGACTTAAATTTTTTAGAATCTTTTAAGCCAAATCTTTAAATTAAAAAAATGAAAAAAACATTTCAATTTTCTTTTTCAATTTGATTTTATCGAATCACTAATATTTATTTATTAATTAAAAGGTTTTTTTTTAAATCAAGTCAATGACTTGGATAATTTATTTGTTTAATTTGTCAAAATAAAATAAAAATTTTAAGTCAAGTGATAACTTTGACTTAAATTTTTGTGACTTAGACTTAAAAACTGTGACTTAAACCTCGTAAACAAATCTTTTAGTGTTAAGTAAATATTTTTTCTCAATCTTTTTAACATGTATAAAAAAAAAAATTGTAGTACTACAATTATACTTTTTTTTTCTACAGTAGTAGTATAAATGCTGTGGGAGACCTGAGTCTCCAAGTAGTGGCGCACGTAGACTCCCCACTTTAACAGACAATTGCTAATTTTTTTAAATAAGCTATTTTAAATAAAATATATTTTTACATATTTTTAAAAATAATTTTTTTTTCTACATAGTTTTAAATAACCTAATTTTAGATCCAAGAAAAATTTTTGAATTTTACTTGCTTTATAAAATGATTTTTTATAATTATATTTTGTTTACTCAGTAACTATTCAATCCTTTCGTATTTGAAAAATGTTCGTATTTGTGAAGCTCTTAGTCGCTGCATCTAGAGTGTTCCAATTTTCGGCCGTCTGTTAATTGAAGAAATTATGACGCACTCCACAATTGCGCATCAGCTGTCTTTCGATTGACACTTGACCTTACCTGTTGACACTCACCGGGCTGTCTAGATTTGAAGCAAGTAATTGATACCAGTGAATAAACTAAACTCGGTTGTGTTTATGTTGAATCTTGTAGAGCTTGATCAGATCGCCACGTTTACGTCATTTTCAAGCGTCGTCCACCCAAGAGCTTCTCGTCTTTCCAAATACGGCTTAGACTTAACCTCTGGAACTAGCTTAATGAATTTCCTTTGCTTTCGTTCAAGGATGTCTATGTTACCACGTCGATAAGGGTTCCAAGCTCCTACCGCAAGCTCGAAATGAGATCTGACGAACGACTTGAACAGTAAGTTATTTAGCCGATGAGCAAAAATTTTAAGTGTTCTTTAATCTTTTAGCTACCATCATTGAATTAGCTGCTGCTTGCTTACACTGCTCGCTTGACTTGAGGTCACTAGTGATAATAATTCTAAAATCGCGTTTTATTCTTGATTTGGAGAGTATTTAAACATTTATTGTATAATCATGGCTTTCATTATCAGCTCCAATGTGCATGACTTCACATTTCTCTTCATTGAAGCTCATTTTCCACATCACTGACCATTCAACAAAATTGTCAAGATCCTGCTGAAGTTTTCTCGTATCACTGTCGGCTCGTTGAACGAGGTTCATTAGCTTTGTGTCATCAGCATAAATCAGCATAAAGTTTACAAATAGATTAACTTACCTCAGGCAAATCATTGATGAAGATTACGAACAGAAGTGGGCCTAGAACCGAGACCTGAGGGACACCTCTTGTAACTGACTTCCATTCGGATACAACTTTAGCAACTACAACACGTTGTTTTCTGTTAATGAGAAATGCTCGAATCCATTTGACAACTTTGATCGGAATTCCGTCACATGAATTATCTAATCTTTTGAAGTTTGATTTACTAAGACTGAATAAAAGAATTCTTTTAGAAGTTCAGAAATGCTTCCTCTTTTGGTATCAAGTTGTCCATCATGATTTCTAAGCGCTGCAATTGACTCTCTCGTGGCAAATCGACGATTTATATGCATTTAAAGTCTATTCGAATCCTGGGCAGTTTGCGTACGATATCGATGACACTTTATTTGACAACTATTTTCACCATCTTACAAATCTCAATCTTTTTAACATAGTTAGTATATTATTTTGATAAGAAAAGTACTCATTTTAAAAAAGATAAACATTTTATCTAATTTACTCTTTAGTGTAAAAACTCTAACATTCTAACATCAAAGTAATTTCTGTTTGTTTGTAATGGGTCATGTCGACAATGTGATCAATTGTAACATATCGGTTTGGTGAACATTTTGATCACTAATCCGCTAATCACCAATTTGGTTATCAGTATTATTAGCAAAACGTAAAATTTTGATCACCAAAATTTTAATTATGATCACAAAAAATCAATTTTGATCAAATTAAAATCTTTTTTGAACACCAAGAAAACCAATCTAAAAAAATTCTGAAAATTCCTTATATTTTATAATTCAATAAAATATATGCAATAAAATACTTTTACAACCAGATAGCATTTTCGAAAAATTTTCAACTTTAGCTAAAAACTAAAATTATAAACTTTAAATTTGAAATTATAAAAATTTCATAAACATAAGATGAACACAGTAGAAGATAAAAAAATTCTTGAAATAATGTAAAAAACTTGTTATTGTATTACCGTATCAATTTTGTACAAAAGAATCCTGTAAGTTAAATATTTGCTTAAAGAAATTGAGAATAAGGGATTTTCATCTGTTCGAAATTGGTCGTATCAATCGCTTAATACGAAAAACTAATGAAAAAGATAACGAAGTATATCTTGTAGTGGCTTTCGAAGATCTATTTGACGAAATTCGCACCGTGCACTTAAACAGCAGCCACGGTGGTGTAAATAAAATGGTAAAGTTGTGCAATAAAAATTTTGACAATATTCATCAAAAATTTTTAGCTATTTACAATCAATTTTGTCATGGATGACACTTAAAACTTATCAAGGATAGGAGCAAAAAAGAATTTGTCAAGCCAATTATTTCAGACTATTTTATGAAACGTGGCCAAATGAACCTTGTTGATTTTCAATCTATGACATATGGTATTTGGAAATGGCTGATTCACTATCAGGATCACCATAGCCCTGCAATGCTTGCTTCGCTACTTATAAGTTATCTTTCAGCGTCATTTGTTTCTCTTGCACAGCAAACAATGACTCTATTGTTTGCGTTAAACACTATTTCCTAAAGACTTAATGCAACTATTGTTTGCTGACGCGTGTAGCTGCGTGCTAATTTTTAAATTCTTCGATTGACTTTACTTGCAATCGCTCTATTTGAAACTTCCAGTAATTTATTTACAGACGCTCTGCTTGCGTGTTTTTCCTTGGCTGTTTTTGATTGGCTGAACTATCCTGCAAACTCAATCCTTCAACTAGCGCGTGATCGACTTTACTCATTAAAACTCGCTCACACTGTTGGCTTACCGTAACTCGATCGGCTTTGTGCTAAAGCTGATCCCTGCGTGACTAGTTTGATACTCTTAAACTCAACCACGGATTCCTGCATGCATGCACGCCCTTCTTTAACTTTCTCTATTCGAACCTTTTAAACACTAATATGGTTGGCTTACGATTCATAAGCTCAACCGCTATCACCAATGTAAGATTAGAGGGACAGGGGTAGGGTAGGTTAGGAGACTGAGAGATGGAGATTCTTTAGTAAAGTTAATTAAATGAAGTCTGATCTAATAAGGAGAGGGTAATTCTCTTTTATAATGGTGATTCAGAGCTTACAGAGCTTACTCGGACTTTAAAATTATTTTAAGTTTTAAGTCTTAAAAAACATGATATGGGCAATGACCACTATCCAGTTATGGAACGTTTAATTCGTGATGTGATTATGGGCCATTTAATTAAATTTGCGTTGGTGGCAAGGGAACAACATTGTTTTGTTCCGATGAGATCGTGTTTAACCAATCCGTTAGTCTCACCAAGTCTCACACAAGCCGTTGATAAAAAATATTGAACTTTATGGGTTCACTGGTAGGCTGCTCTTTCGGTTTAACAATTTTTTAAATAAAAGAAAACAGAGGGTGGATAATGGATACAAGTCATTAGAATGACCATATTTATTTAGTGGTGTGCCTCAAGGCTTAGTCTTAGGCTCTTTAATTTTCGTAATTTTTATAAACGAAATGCCTCAAGCAATTAAGACACTGTGCAAGCTTTTTCCCTATGCCACAAAGCTTATTGGTGTTATTTGAATTCCATTGGATCTTACATCATTACAAGTTGTCTAATGAGATGAGCGGAGGACTGGATGATGGATTTTAATGTTGATTAGAGCTGCTAAATGGTATTCAATAGCAATTACTTTGATATTAATCTGAAAATGAATATAATGAATATATAAATAAGCCAATATGGTACTGGTACAATTATCTAAATACTTTCAAGTCATGGGCGATTCTAACTTTCAAGAAGCTTTAAGTAGCATTTCTTAGACCTCATTTTGAGTACGCGGTGGTTCCTTGGTGTCTGTACACGAAGAATGACATTTTAAGTCTCGAGATGGTAAAAATAAGAGCAACAAAATTGGTCAAGTCACTTAAGTATCTATCATATGAGAAGAGATTAGAGATTAGAGAAGTTGGGACTCACTACCCTGAGCAAGAGAAAAGCGAGAGGAGATCTTGAATTTTTCAAGATAGTTTATGGTTTAACTTAAGTGAACTGGCACAATCCAAACAATTTTTGCGATTCTTTGAGCTTTCCTGGTCCAGCGAGAAGTATATGTGGGTACAAACACAAATTGGGTTCCAACACAAACACGAATGTCCAAACAACTGACGAGAATCAACCTACGGGAGCATTTCATACTTAACAGAGTAGTGGACAACTGGAACGGATTGCCTCCCGAAGTAGACAAAGCAAGTTCACAGTTTTTGTTTAAGAAAATGGTTGACAAAATCAATACTTCGCGATAGTTATAGGAGTATTAAGCACTGTAGGATAGCTAATACAGCGTTCCTATTTTCAACGATGTTTTCCATTTTTTTTTAATATTTTTTTTTTTTATTTTTCAAAAGATTATTTTATAAATTTATAGTTTTTTGGTTAACAAAATGATTCAATTAAAAATGTATACGTTAAAGAGATTTTAAAGAAAAAAATTCTAAATTCAATTTTTACACAAACTATAATTTAGTAAAATAAAATCAGACAAAACATCAACTCAAGTTACTTTTTAACTTTTTACTCAAAAAATAAAATCAAGTCAAGTTACTTTTTAACTTTTTACTCAAAAAATAAAATCAAGTCAAGTCGTGACTTGACTTTTTACTCAAAAAATAAAATCAAGTCAAGTCGTGACTTGACTTTTTACTCAAAAAATAAAATCAAGTCAAGTCGTGACTTGGACTTGACTTGAGACTTGATGAACAACTCTGGTCCTTAACGTAAATTGTGAAATTGTTTAAGCTTCTCCACATACCGGGTCTTACTTTATTGGTAAGACGATTGAACAGTATGGTTTTATTAAATTTATCAAATGCTTTACTAGCGTCCAAGGCACCTGCGCATAGTGGTTTGCTACATTTTCAGAATCTTAGGGCCATTTCCTTTAGGGCGAAAACTGCATGATTACACGAAGATTTCTGGACAAATCCAAACTGATTTAATACTCCCTTGTGGGTCTTCTCTATCTCATTTAACATTATTTTTTCATAGATATTTGCAAGAACATCAGAAATTGTTATTGGTCGGATATTGTTTTGGTGTCTCTTCCCTTTATTGACGTCTTTGATTATGGGTAATATTTTTACCAACATTGAAGAAGGACGGTATTACTCGACTGTCAACCATTTTTTCAATTATTAGTGTTACAATTTCAACCAATGTTTCTGATAAGCCATATTTGTAAGTACATTTCATTGGATACTTCACTGAAGCCTTTTGCTTTCCCATTCGGAAAATTTTTAATGATTTTTTAAACCATTATTCTGTCAATTTCAACACAATCTACTAAAAAATTTATCTTCGCTTCATATTTTTCATTTTCTTCTTCCATCTTGTTTATATTATCTTCGTTTACGGAACTCTTCATTATTTTTTTATTAAATAGCTAACTGATTATTTTTCTTAAATCTTTTATGTAAATTTCACATTTTTCAAAAGTTTTTTTTTTTTTTTTTGATAATACCATATTTTCTTTGGATTTTTCTGTACTTTATTAAGGAGATCGATGAATTGCTTATTGATGTCATTAATTTTTTTGTTTTAATCGTTTCTAAAATTTTGTTTTAGTCGCTGGTATTTTATTTTCGACTGTTGATCGGTATGGTTACTTTTCTTATAGGTCCAAAGTTGATGCTTCATTTCCGTATGAATTTCGCAATCCCACCATTCTTTAGATTTACGCTTAATTTTTTTGAATTGTTCTTCCTGTACGATTTTGTTTGAACTGTTTATCATTGCTCTATGAAGAGAGTTAATATTTTCGTCAAGAGATCGTTTAAGCGTAATGCGATTCGTATCTCCCTTTATTTTCTCAACTAGTTTTTGTATTGAGAGTTCTTTCTCAAGAATACTCGCATATTTCATTTGGTACCTCTTGTCTTTCCAGTTCAATTTTCTTGGGATGCATTCTATACTTTTCGTCTCATTTAAAATTTTAATTTGTTCAGTTCCTATTGATATTTTTGTTTTTAGAGGTAAGTGATCACTTACATTTAGTACATTTGGTTCAAGGATCTCAACTTTCAAGGATTACGGTCTTCATATCAATCCGCGCTACGACATGGTATATTGTAGACGAGTGAGTACCATTTGTAAACGAATATTAAATGATTCTGATTTCGTTTCAGTAATTCAAAAATATCGAGTCACCAACTCTAAAAAAAGTGGGCAGCTTTAATACATGAACGAACTTGAATGTGTTCTAAAGAATGCTATAGCTTTTTCGTTACCAAGTTGCTAACTTCAAACTAAAAAAGAACTGTAAGAATCGTTTTTAAATAAACTGTTTTTCGAAAATAGCGAAAAAAAGAGAATTTTTTTAAAAATTTTAGGCTTTAATAATAATGATCATTAAAAAAGGAAAAAAAATAAAAATACTGCCAACTAGTGTTGCAATAAGATATTTTTTATTTAATATAGATTAAAAACTACATCAGATTGAGTAGTCTAAAATAAAAGATGTGGAAAATAATATTTTGTAGTAATTTTCATTTTAGTAGGAGTAAAATAATCACTAACTAGAACTTCTATTTGTTTCTTTTTGAGAAAAATTGGCTGAGTCTAAACTCTGTTTCAATTTATAAACGTTTTATTGACGACATTTTAATCATTAACATTTGAAATAGATTTAAATGATTTAGAAAAACAATTTATTTATTTGAAATTAAAATTAATCAAAGGCAAAACTGTTGTATTCTTGGATCTAGAATTCAGTTTCGATCCATTTTTGTCTTTGATTAAGACTGATTTGTATATCAAGCCAACAAATTGCCAACCGTATCATTTGACTTCATCTTATCATCCGAGTTATATCTTTGACAATATTCCATCATTATTTATATGTATTCGTAGAATTTATTCTTCGTTCATCGACTATTTATCAAATTCACGTAACTTATTGATACATTTGTTAATATAAAAATATTGTTACAATAAATAAGTGGTATTGCTAGACAAATTGGTGAACTAGATCGTTCAAGTTTGTGATGTCACATGACATCAGGTTTTCAAGATGTGAATATATAACTTTTATTATATCTTTTGTTAAAATTTTATGTTGTACTAAACAAATAATGCTTACTAATCATAAGCTCTTGAAAGCACGTCAAACACACACACTCTAACTTCTCTCTCTTTGGCTTACTAAAGCAATGTTTTTAATTAAGCTTAAACACGCCAAACTCTGCAACTATCGAAGCCAATGTTTTTTACATATTTAAAGAGCTCTTTTTTTACAATTCTTAGGGTTGTAAAATAAACTAATTAATCAAATAATCTCTTTAAACTAATCTCTCCAGAACACCACAAAGTTTATTACCATACAAAAACAAAGAAAAAAATGATACAAAAAATAAGTTAAAAATGTTTTTTATGTTTGATAAAAATTTATCTAATTTCAAAAAAATTGCACACGATTCTTTTTTTAAATTTAAATTAGATTTAAATAATAGTGAGTTTTTTTAAAAGAAAAAATTGTTGTTTGTAAATAAAATAAATCAAATTCTAGGGTCAATTTTAATTCATAATTTTATGTTTGAATCAAAAAATGAAAAATGTTTTTGTAAAAAATGTTCTATTTCAAATTGTAAAAATTTGTAATTTTTTATTTGAATATTTCTATTTATAATTAAGCAATATTTATATACCTATTAAAAGTAACAGTAATTGTAATTCAGAAGGTTGTGTGTATATAATCAAGTGTAAAAAGTGCAATTTGTTTTATGTAGGTGAAACTAGTAAAGATTGTAAAACTAGAATTTCTCAACATTTGAATAATATTTTACGTTTTAAAAAAAACATTGTAAAAAGTCTTGTAAATTTTGAATTTAATTCTGAAAAAGCAAACCATTTTGGTAAAGCGGATCATGGAACACATGATTTTATTTTTACTATTTTAAAAGTAATTTATTTGATGATTCAATTAGAAAATCAGTAGAGGCTAAGTTAATAAATTTTATTCAAATGTTTAGAAATTCCTATAATTAATCAAAAAATTCCAAATTATCAATTTATTAAAACACTATCTTTTATAAAATAAATTGTTTTTTTGTCAAGTTTAAAAAAAAAAAAATTTTTTTTTTTTTTCTTGTGATTTATAAATTATAATTTGTTAAAATGTATTTTGTATTAAATTATTTTAATTTTATTCAGAAAAATATAGAGAATTAATTTTGAAATTAATTCGATTTTTTCTTAATTGATTTTAGATAGTCCTGAAGAAGGCAGAAGCTTTCGAAACGCGTCGACAGACATATTATTTCTATTATTTTAATCGATTTATTTAATTATTTCGATTTTTCAATGATAAAATTTTTTTTTTTTTAATTTTTTCAATCGTTTTATCATATATTTGATTAACATTAATTTGTTCCGGAATGTCAAAACAAAAAGAAAAAATCAACAATAATCAAGTAGATCCAAACAATTCGAATACTTTATCGATTCAACTTCACGATGCTTTGAAAAAATTCTCTCCGTTCATACTCTAAAAATCCAATGAGAAATTAGAATATTTTTCAAGTCATCAATTGGGTTCATTTAAGCTCTGCAATTCAAACTCTGCAATTTTCTGTAAAATGCACACCACCAAAAAATATTTGATTGAAAAATGCAATAAATTGGAGAGTTTTTGCAGATCTTTGAATTCGGTTGTACAAAGAGGAATACAGGATTTGCATTGAAAATTTGCCCCTGTTTTATTTTTGATTAGATCACTCAAATTTTTTTATTTTTATCAATAAAGATACCTTGTTTAAACTGTATTCAGAATATTTTAAATATTTTTTAAATTTTTGTTCCAAAGTTTACCAATTAGGAAAATAAAATATTTTTCATTGACAAATCTAACTTAACTATAAATTCTTTTTTAATATTAATGTTGAATGAAACTAAGGAACAAATTTTTTACATTACTATAGTTTTCATATCATTAAAAAAGATGTCTAAGTTTTCAGGGATCAAGTATTTAGTATTAATTAAGAAAATATGACACTCTGTCCAACATAATGCATCAAGAGACTCAAATAAAATTCAACTACTAACACTCTTGATTCGACTTTTTGAATTCGGTTATAGATATGTTGGAGCTGAATAATTCTATCACATTGGTAGTCAGATTGGTGAAAGAATATGGAGAGGATTCCGAACCAAGACATATTGACATACTCTTAATTTAATATTTTTTTTAATTTAAACTTTTTCAATTTTTATCTTTTTATTTTATTTTAATATTTTCTTCTCAGTTTTGATTTGCTTTTTATCTGAAAAAGCTTTAGCTCGACATAGCAAAACAAAAAAAATAAATAATTTAATTCAATTTTTAATTAGCTAAAATTATATAATATCTCAAGCTATTCTTTTGTGATTCATTTTTTTTGTGCTTAACTTTTTCGATTCATTTTTTTTCTTTACTTTTTCGATTCATTTTTATTTTTTGCTACACTTTTACTATTCATTCTTTTTTTGTGCTATACTTTTTCGATTCATCAATTTTTATTTCTAAGGAAAAAAAAGTTAAATAAAAATCAAACATCTCTTTAAATAGGTAATAAAAATGCTCATATAAAGATATGTTCTAATTTTTGTTTTTTTTAGTTTGTCAATTTTTACATAAATGTTTTCTAAATCAAGACTTGTCAAAATTGAGGAAAAGAAATCAGAAAAAGTTAGACTCAACTAATGACCGACGTTTTTTATTTAAAGACCTAAATTTTTTAAGACTTGAATTTCAAAAAATTTTCAGGTGACACAATATTAAGTTACTCAAAAAAGATTTTGAAACTGTTCTATAAAATTCGAATTCTAGAATAAATTGCTTGAAAAATTAGTGTAATTTTAATAAGAAAAATATTAACCTTTCTTAAATGTTTTGCAGGATTTTTATGAACAAAACATTTTATCAGGAAAGATCATTTATTGATATTTTTTTGTTTTTGTGCTTGACTTTTACGATTCATTTTTATTGTTTGCTACACTTTTTCGATTCATGTTTATTGTTTGCTACACTTTTTCGATTCATTCTTTTTTTGCGCTATACTTTTTCGATTCAATAATATATATTTTTAAGAAAAAATTAGTTAAATTGTGAAGATTCAATTAATCAGTATGTTGTAGAAGATCAACTCGAAACTGTGTTGGATCGAAAAACTGTTTCTTAAAAAAAATACTCATTAAAAATCAAACATGTTGCATCAAAAATAGAATATTTATATTGTATTGTTTTAAAACAAAAATTCTTAACTTTCTTATTTTTTGAATAAAGTAAAGAAATAACTATTGAAAAGGATCTTTTTTTTTAATTTAATTTTAATTTTGTTTTTTTTTGAATGACTCAATTTAAAGAGTTCATTTTTAAGTTTCGTTGTTAAGTTTCTGAAATGACTTTTAAAAAAAATTTTTTTTTTCAATTATTCAAATTTTTTTTTCAAATAAATATTTTTAAAAGTATTGTCACAATATCATTTAGTTTCTGTTTGTCTAGAAGTATCCTGTGAAATCAATACATTTAGTGAATGAATTTTTATTCAAATTAAAAGATAATAAAGTTTTTTTTAAGAAAAAGGTTGATTATCTTTAAAGTTTAAAAAAAAATCTAGACTTGTCCAAATTCAGGAAAAAAAAACGATAAAATATTGCTTTGGCAAGAAATTAATAAGAAAAATATTAACTTTTCTTTAAAATTTTTCAGGATTATTTTTAAACATTTTATGAAATATTTTATCCGGAAAGATTTGTTGTGCAGATGATAATTTTTTTTGTTTTGTGTGTTGTTTTCTGTTTTCTGTTCATGTATTTTGATTTATTTAAGACTTGCAATAAGTAATTTTTAACTTTTCAAAATAAAAAACTAAGCAAATTGGACACTAAAAAATTTTATAAAATTTTTTACGGAAATCTTAGACCTACAAATTAACCTTCAACTATGGTAAGAATTTGCTGAAAATAAAAATGAAAGTTTGTCAAAAGTCAAGACTTAACTAAGATTTTAAATTTTATTTTTTCTTCAAAATAAATTACAACTTAGACATAAGGCTCTTTTTTGTATGTTGAATTTTTTTGAAAGAAATTGATCAATTAAGATTAAAAAAAAATTAACTAACTTTAAAAAATCATTTTTTTTAGACATTTATTTCATTTCATTTGACTAAGATGCTTTTTTGTAAAATTATGCTATATTTCAATTTTTCAAAAATGATCCTTAAAATTCAAAATCAAAATCTTGTAAAAAAATAAATACTTTTTCTATTAATCTGTATGATTCTTTATCATATCTGTATGATTTTTATAAGGTCATAAGTTCAAAATTAAGATATATAATCCATGATCTTACATTCTAGCTTATTAACGCTTTTAAAAAAAATAACCTAATTACTTTCAAATTTTAATTAATATAATAAGGAAAATTCTATTATTTTTTTCACAATTGCTAAAATTTCATAAGTCAAATCCATGTGCGAGTTTTTTTTTTTATATTTAGGACTTGGACTTCAATTTAATTTGTTTTGTCTTAAACTAGACCCTCCAAAATAAATTGCTGGAACGGTAAAAAATTTATATGCCCGTGATCATGACTGATCAATGCTCATTTTACCGTTCCACTTAATTATTTTGACGGCCTAGTTTAAGTCATAGTTCCTAAAATTAAAGTCCAAGTTCGATCTTTGAGTTTATTTAAGACTTGTTACTCTTAAGCAACTCTTTGCTATGTTTAGATCATTTCTTCTCATCTAATACACCAATTCCCCAAAAAGAAAGCTTCACACCTAGGATTTTTCTTTTAATTTGTTTATTAGCTAATAAAAGAAAAAATTATTCGGATCCTGACCAAATTTACTCACATAGATTCAATTAGGCAAATGGAGTAAAAAAAGTTTTTTATTCTGCATGTCTTTAATCCAGACTTGTTTTTAAGTCACAGCTTTAAGTCTAAGTCACAAAATTTTAAGTCAAAGTTATGACTTGACTTAAAGTTTTTTTTTTACGTCAAGTCAATGACATAAAATTTTTATTTTTTTTTGACAAATTCATCAAATAAATTATTCTGAATTTCGATTATCGTAAAGTAATTGTTCTAGGAAAATTATATTTAATTGATGATCACAAAAATTTCTACCTACTGTAAAAATATTTTTTCCAGTCATTTATCATTGCTTTACATGGTCTTGAGATTTTTATTCTATTTAATGAATGTCAAGACTATAATGCTAAAATTGCAGGAAAATAAATGAAATATGGCAAATCTATATGCATTAGACAACTGTAGAGAATATAAATTTTATAATATAAAGCCTGATCTATCAAATTTAAATAAAAATTTAATCTAATTTCTTCATATTTTTGTCAAAAAAAAAAAAAATTAAGTCATTGACTTGACTTGACTTAACACTAGAAGCACTAAAATTTTTAACTACTAGAAGCACCAAAACGAGTCATTTTGACTCGTTTTAGTGGAGTCTAATGTATAAAAATTTATTATTTGGATAAAACAATTCAATACTTAATTTTAATTGAGCGAAAATACAAATTTGGCTAAAAAAAGTATCTGGCAAAAATTTAATCTTCTAATGAATTCATTTCTTTCTAAGCCAATTCCTCGTCTTTCATGTAAAATACGCAAACTATAATTTTTTTATTTTTTAAATTTGCTTATCTTCGTTCAAGTATTAGGATTTGAGCCAGTTTTTAAAGATTTGTATACTTTTTATTAATATTTTATGGCTCATCCATTGATTTTGTAGATTAAGTCAAAATTTATATTAAAAAGCGGGTCAAAATGACTCGTTTTGGTGCTTCTAGTAGTATATACTTGATTCTGTACAAAGGATTTTTTTTTTATTTGAATTTAGTTAATTTAGATAGTTATTCTTATTATTATGCTGAGAAAAATATATTTTGCTCAAATAGAAAAAATCGACTTAGATTTTAGCGGCCAAAAATCGAAAAAGAGTCATTTTGACTCGTTGGTGCTTCTAGTGTTAAGAATTGTGGCTTTAAAACAAAACTGCTTTAATCTTGAATTTGAATAAAGTTAAAACTAAAGAGATTTAAACCAGAGACTTTAATAAAGAAAAATAAAAATTAATAGAAAAAGCACTTACTTCTACAAAATTATATCATCAATTTTAAGGATAATTTTTGAAAAAAGCAAAATTTTACGGAAAAACATTTTTGTCCATAAGTTTCTTTAAAAAACTAGCAAAATTTCATTTTTGTTTACCATTTTTTCTGGAAAATCTGGATTTGGGTTGGAAATTTTTAACTCTAGATTATCTTTTTTTTTAAAGAGATTATTATTAAAAAGATTTTTAAGGAATTTTTAAATCTTCTACAAAATGCCTTTAAAAAAATTTGACTGGGATATCTGTAGAATTCTTTTATCTATATAAATATCTCTATTTTCTCTTCAAAATAAGTCAAATTATAGAATTTTTTATAAAGTATCTTTTAAGAAACTTTATAAAATCTTCATAAAATGTTTGACTGGGTATACAGGAAATGTAAATAATCAAATAAAAACATTTTATAAAATTATACAGTGTTCAATCTGCTTATATTGTTCAATTTGAAAAGTTAAAAATTATTTTTAAGCACGTGTATTAGAAATAAAATCTTCATCAATTAAAAAGACAAACAAACATGTTTTAAATTATTTTAATTCCTTTATTTTTTTTAAAGCTTATTGCCACGAAAAACTTTCTATTTATTTTATTCTAGTTATCTTATTTAACTTTATTTTGAATTTTGTATTTTATTCTTAGAAGCTTTGGCTCGATACAGAAACCAATGAAAATTAAAAATATATCATTTGAACAACAATAATACACAACAACAACTTAAAATAATCCTGCAAAATTTTAAAGAAAAGTTAAAACAGAAAACAACACACAAGACAAAAAAAATTATCATCTGCACAACAAATGTTTCCGGATAAAATATTTCATAAAATGTTTAAAAATAATCCTGAAAAATTTTAAAGAAAAGTTAATATTTTTCTTATTAATTTCTTGTCAAAGCAATATTTTATCGTTTTTTTTTTCCTGAATTTGGACAAGTCTAGATTTTTTTTTAAACTTTAAAGATAATCAACCTTTTTCTTAAAAAAAAACTTTATTATCTTTTAATTTGAATAAAAATTCATTCACTAAATGTATTGATTTCACAGGATACTTCTAGACAAACAGAAACTAAATGATATTGTGACAATACTTTTAAAAATATTTATTTGAAAAAAAAATTTGAATAATTGAAAAAAAAAATTTTTTTTAAAAGTCATTTCAGAAACTTAACAACGAAACTTAAAAATGAACTCTTTAAATTGAGTCATTCAAAAAAAAACAAAATTAAAATTAAATTAAAAAAAAAGATCCTTTTCAATAGTTATTTCTTTACTTTATTCAAAAAATAAGAAAGTTAAGAATTTTTGTTTTAAAACAATACAATATAAATATTCTATTTTTGATGCAACATGTTTGATTTTTAATGAGTATTTTTTTTAAGAAACAGTTTTTCGATCCAACACAGTTTCGAGTTGATCTTCTACAACATACTGATTAATTGAATCTTCACAATTTAACTAATTTTTTCTTAAAAATATATATTATTGAATCGAAAAAGTATAGCGCAAAAAAAGAATGAATCGAAAAAGTGTAGCAAACAATAAACATGAATCGAAAAAGTGTAGCAAACAATAAAAATGAATCGTAAAAGTCAAGCACAAAAACAAAAAAATATCAATAAATGATCTTTCCTGATAAAATGTTTTGTTCATAAAAATCCTGCAAAACATTTAAGAAAGGTTAATATTTTTCTTATTAAAATTACACTAATTTTTCAAGCAATTTATTCTAGAATTCGAATTTTATAGAACAGTTTCAAAATCTTTTTTGAGTAACTTAATATTGTGTCACCTGAAAATTTTTTGAAATTCAAGTCTTAAAAAATTTAGGTCTTTAAATAAAAAACGTCGGTCATTAGTTGAGTCTAACTTTTTCTGATTTCTTTTCCTCAATTTTGACAAGTCTTGATTTAGAAAACATTTATGTAAAAATTGACAAACTAAAAAAAACAAAAATTAGAACATATCTTTATATGAGCATTTTTATTACCTATTTAAAGAGATGTTTGATTTTTATTTAACTTTTTTTTCCTTAGAAATAAAAATTGATGAATCGAAAAAGTATAGCACAAAAAAAGAATGAATAGTAAAAGTGTAGCAAAAAATAAAAATGAATCGAAAAAGTAAAGAAAAAAAATGAATCGAAAAAGTAAAGAAAAAAAATGAATCGAAAAAGTTAAGCACAAAAAAAATGAATCACAAAAGAATAGCTTGAGATATTATATAATTTTAGCTAATTAAAAATTGAATTAAATTATTTATTTTTTTTGTTTTGCTATGTCGAGCTAAAGCTTTTTCAGATAAAAAGCAAATCAAAACTGAGAAGAAAATATTAAAATAAAATAAAAAGATAAAAATTGAAAAAGTTTAAATTAAAAAAAATATTGAATTAAGAGTATGTCAATATGTCTTGGTTCGGAATCCTCTCCATATTCTTTCACCAATCTGACTACCAATGTGATAGAATTATTCAGCTCCAACATATCTATAACCGAATTCAAAAAGTCGAATCAAGAGTGTTAGTAGTTGAATTTTATTTGAGTCTCTTGATGCATTATGTTGAACAGAGTGTCATATTTTCTTAATTAATACTAAATACTTGATCCCTGAAAACTTAGACATCTTTTTTAATGATATGAAAACTATAGTAATGTAAAAAATTTGTTCCTTAGTTTCATTCAACATTAATATTAAAAAAGAATTTATAGTTAAGTTAGATTTGTCAATGAAAAATATTTTATTTTCCTAATTGGTAAACTTTGGAACAAAAATTTAAAAAATATTTAAAATATTCTGAATACAGTTTAAACAAGGTATCTTTATTGATAAAAATAAAAAAATTTGAGTGATCTAATCAAAAATAAAACAGGGGCAAATTTTCAATGCAAATCCTGTATTCCTCTTTGTACAACCGAATTCAAAGATCTGCAAAAACTCTCCAATTTATTGCATTTTTCAATCAAATATTTTTTGGTGGTGTGCATTTTACAGAAAATTGCAGAGTTTGAATTGCAGAGCTTAAATGAACCCAATTGATGACTTGAAAAATATTCTAATTTCTCATTGGATTTTTAGAGTATGAACGGAGAGAATTTTTTCAAAGCATCGTGAAGTTGAATCGATAAAGTATTCGAATTGTTTGGATCTACTTGATTATTGTTGATTTTTTCTTTTTGTTTTGACATTCCGGAACAAATTAATGTTAATCAAATATATGATAAAACGATTGAAAAAATTAAAAAAAAAAAATTTTATCATTGAAAAATCGAAATAATTAAATAAATCGATTAAAATAATAGAAATAATATGTCTGTCGACGCGTTTCGAAAGCTTCTGCCTTCTTCAGGACTATCTAAAATCAATTAAGAAAAAATCGAATTAATTTCAAAATTAATTCTCTATATTTTTCTGAATAAAATTAAAATAATTTAATACAAAATACATTTTAACAAATTATAATTTATAAATCACAAGAAAAAAAAAAAAAATTTTTTTTTTTTTTAAACTTGACAAAAAAACAATTTATTTTATAAAAGATAGTGTTTTAATAAATTGATAATTTGGAATTTCAATGCAAATCCTGTATTCCTCTTTGTACAATATTGTACTTTTTATGGATCCATTTTTGAACAATAAGAAAATAAATTATAGCGTTTTTACTTTTTGTACTGTAATTTTTGTACTAAAATTTCACATTGCCAAATTTTGTTGAAAATTTTAAAAAATTTTATGAACAAGAGAAGGAATTAATATAATTATTAGTTAATGTAAAGCAATCTTTGATTAGTAAAAAAAAAATATTTTATATTTAAAAAAAATTTTAAGAATTTTTTAATGCTCTTTCGCCAGATGTAACTTTAGTTCGCGCTCATTCTTCATCATCTTTTTTCATCATTCTTTTGCCTCTTTTTTTTATTTTTCCTAATCTTTCTTTTTAATATTATACATTAAAAAATAGTGAATTTACCAAAATTTATGTGAGTTTTTTTAAGGGATTGTTGTTTCAACATACTTAAAAATCTTCTTAGCATACTTTAAATCTTTTTAGCATACATTCGTTTAATCACAACATACTTTACCTAATAAACATACAAAAAACTGGTAAACATACAAGATAACTTAAAAACATACAGAGAGCTGAGAACTATACTTTCCATTTGAATGGCCCAATTAAAGATTAAAAAGCTCGAAATCAGAATTTTATTCATTATTTTAATCAAATTTTAATTAATTAAAAAAAAATTAAGTCATTTACAATTTAAATACATATTTCAATTTAAAAAATTTAAAAAAATTAAAAATTCAAAAAAAAAAATTTAAAAAACCCAAAAATCAAAAATTCTAAATTTTAAAAATTCAAAAATTCAATATTTTAAAAATTTTAAAAATTTTAAAAAATGAAATTAAAAAAAAAAAATATTTTTTCTTACCCAAATTGTATGAGGATTCCAAAAATTGAGTCAAAAATATTAAAATTTGCTTAATTTAAATGATTTAATATATATATAAAAAACTTTATAAAACTCAAAAAAAATTTTGGTTTTAATTTTTTTAATTTTCCTAAAGGATATAAGGGGGTATTAGGACCTACCAAAATGAATGAAAATCATTTAAAAAATTTTTAAAATGGGGGAGAGGATTAGGAAGGGGACACATTCTGCTAGGGGGCACTTAAAATCGCAAGATTTTATAAAAACCCCAAATAGAGAGTTGACACATTTCTGACATATTTCAAAAGACTTTTCAAATTTATTGCTTAGTGTATGTATGTTAAAAATTTTATATGTTGTTAAGCATTTATGTATGTTAATAATGCTTGTATGTTGATACTAAAATTTTGTATGCTATGAAGATTTTTTAGTATGTTAAAAAAGATTTTAATGTATGTTGAGAATGTGGACCCTTTTTTTATTGAACAAAGCTTAATAAATAAAAAACTTTAAAATAAAAAAAGCTTTTATTTTTTTTTAGCTCTTTCAGTTTATTATTCTTTAATGTTTATTTACTGTTTATGATATTATATTGTTATTTTTATTATGTTGGTATATTTATATTATATCTTTAACAAAAACGACAAATTTTATATGTTGATTTTACAATAGCAAAAAAACATACAAAGGAAAGAATAAAACTAATATCCTTTAGTACTCTCTGTACTAACTGTAAAATAAAAAAGTTATAAAAAAAAATCAACGTTTATCTAAAATCAACTAAACAAATAAAGCAGGGGAGGTGAGGAGGTGACAATCAGAATTAAATTTGCTGATTTAAAATATAATTTTCTTTTTTTTTCTAGCATGGTGTGATTATAAGAAAAAAAATTAGATAAATTCGCAACTATTTATTAAAATTAAAAAGCAAAAAGAAGAATTTTCAAGATTTTATGTGATTATTTGAATAACAAATTTAAAAGCAGATAAAAAAAACAAAATTTTTGATTTAAAACATAAAAATTTTATTTTATTAAAGTAAGATAATTCAAAAAACTAAACTGTATTTTAAGCAATAAGTTGATAAAAGATCAAGCATACAATTAAATTTAAAATTAAAAATCAAAATAATTTAAAATCCATAACCACCATAATTATTATTATTGTTATATGCAGGATAGGTTTGTGGAGGCTGGGTCTGAGGTGGAAATGTTTGTGGTGGCATTGTTTGAACTGCTGGTTGAGTAAATTGATTTCCATAAGCACCGAATTGGTTACCGTTGTTTCCATTTGAATTTTGATCAGAACCACACAATGCTGGATTTAAATTGCGGTCCATGTTAGCAACTTCGGCAGCTGAACTTGAAGAGCCAAATATTTGTTTATTACATTGGATTTTGCATGGCCATTCACATTGCTTAGTAGCATCGTTCCACCATAGATCGTAAGTGCTTGAACCTTTGGCACACAAGAAATCTTTTCGAACACCTTTAACACATACATGGAACACGTTACAATATTTTGAATTGGAAACAAATGAACCATCGCTGACACCTTGGCAAGGATTTTCACTGTCTGGAATCCTAAACAAATCATTTGAGTTGTCTTCAACAACTTGACCATTTCCACCATTTGATCCTTGACCATAGCTTCCATAGTTGTTGTTGTTACTTCCACCATTTGATCCCTGACCATGACTTCCATAGTTGTTGTTGTTACTTCCACCATTTGATCCTTGACCATAATTTCCAAAATTGTTGTTACTTCCACCATTTGATCCCTGACCATAGCTTCCATAGTTGTTGTTGTTACTTCCACCATTTGATCCCTGACCATGACTTCCATAGTTGTTGTTGTTACTTCCACCATTTGATCCTTGACCATAATTTCCAAAATTGTTGTTACTTCCACCATTTGATCCTTGACCATAACTTCCAAAATTGTTGTTGTTACCTCCACCGTTTGATCCTTGACCATAACTTCCATAGTTGTTGTTGTTACTTCCACCGTTTGATCCTTGACCATATCCTCCATTTTGTTGGTTATTGTTTGTGCTTGGTTTTGGACAAGAGTCTAAAATTCTCTGAGCTTCAGAAGTGCTTTCACTTACAGAGCTGCCATCGAGCAAAATACCACCAGGACTTGTGCATTGTCTTCCAGTATCACATGGCCATTCACATTGAGCTTCTGGTTGAGTAACTGATTGGGATGTGCTGTGCAATTTCCACCAAAGTCTATCACCTGATTGCATTTTAGCACATAAAAATTCAAATTTGTTCTTATTAAAACATCTGTAGTAAACGTTGCACCATTTGCTCGAATAAAAACCATCGGGTTTGTCATTGCAAGAAAATTGTTCATTATCTCTCACATATTGCTTCCATGGCTCAACTTGTTCTACCTGTCCGCTTGGTTGAAAATTGTTATTTCCAAAATTGTTTTGATTTCCGTATTGGTTTGATGGTTGGGTAAAAAAAACTGATTGAGTTGTTTGCGGCATAAAGTTTGTTTGTTGATAGTTGTAGTTATTATTGTTATTATTTCCGTAGCCATTGTTGTTTGTTTGTTGTTGATTTCCTTGATTGTTGGTTTGAGTCAACGGGGTGAAATAGTTGCCCGATGTACATCCCGATGGATTTTTGCTAGCAAACTCGCATTTTTGAGTTGTTTCGTCATAGTAAAATCTTTCGCCATTTTGAGCACAACCATAGGTTTTCTCTTGTTTGCCAAATACACAAGCATGATAAATATCACAATATTGGTTATCTTTGTTTGGTCCAGTTGGTTTATTTGAACAATCAAAGCTTATTCCAGTTATGGTTTGTTCTTGTACGGTTGGCACAAATTGAGGCTCTTGGGGAACAGCTGGCATTTGAGGCAGAGGATCTACAGCAGGCTGTGGTATGTTTCCATAAGATCCTTGTCTAACAATTCTATTATTTTTCCACCACAAGTCTTGATGAGACTTTCCAGCCAAAGAAACAAATATTAAAGATAAGACTAAAATGTTCAATCTTTTATTAAACACTGTCATTTTGAAATTGTTACTCTTTTTTTGATGATTTAGAAACAAGAAAACCTTGGGTTTAAATACTAGATTTCGGTAGGCTCATTAAACTCAACAAATAACAAGTATTTGAATTGTTTAATAAATTTACCTACGTATTCTCACGATTTCAAATTGTAATAATAACTAAGATAAGTAGTTAGAGAGTATTAAAATGATATAATTATTTGATAAAGTTATTTAGGAATAAATTAAATTTAAATAAATCTCGAAAGAATTTTTTGTTGATTTTAGTTGTTTTGAGAATGACTTAGAAGATTACTCTTCTCAGTTATGCATTGCTTATAACACGGAAAAGATTTTAATGAGACAATTTTATTTTCTAATTTCGGTTAGGAATTTAACTTTTCTAGTATTCAATTAGGGTTCTAAAAAGCAAGCTTTAGTTTAATATTAAGATTTAGTTGTTTCAACATCCGATTTTTTTTTAAATCTTTTTTTTGTTTTTCTTAGGCTTAAAACTTTTTTATAAATTTACATTTTATTTAGATCATGAAAAATTTCCGCAACATATTTTGAAAAAGAGTTTCAAAATAAACAAGATTAAATTGACACAAAAAAAAATTATCTTTTGTTGATCTTAACAACCCACGTGTTTTTTTTTTAAATTTTTAAATTTTAAACTGCATGATATTTAAGATTTCTTGAATTATTTTAATCTGTTTTCATTTCTTTTAATATGTCGATTTAAAAAATGATTATTTTTTTGATATTTAATTTTTAACTTTAACTTAATAATGAACATTTTAGTAAATATCAATCATTAAGAAGCTATGAAAAGAACTTTATTTTTTTTAATTTTTATTTTGAAAGAAATTATTAAATAGAAATTTTGAATTTTTAACAATTATCAGAATAAAATGAAATACTGATTTTTTGTTTAAAATTTTCAAAATTCTTAAATATATCAAAGAAAAAATACGGTCATCATTAAAAATTGTCTCATATTGTATCAAATTGTTACAATGTAATTTATTTAATTTTTCTAAATGTTTTAATTGATTCAAAAAATTATTTCAAAAAGAACTTTTATTTATATTCTATTCTTTTTCAAATCTGTAATTTATTTAATCATCTTTTAAATAGAATCATTTAAATAAATCTGGACACATTGCTTCCAAATGACAAATTGGATTATGTTTGTGAATAATAGCAAATGGTCTTGCCACAGAGGCCATTTGCCGAATTAAATTTCAAAAAATCTTGAACCATCCTAATGCCATATAATAGCCCATAATCCAATTCCCTTCAAATTTTATGAATCTTGATTCAAATTGAATAAATTTTGAATTTTAAATTTTTTTTGAAAAAAAGTTAAAATAATTCAGTGTTCAAAAAAAATATTATTTCACCTTAAAATTTATGAAATTAGTTGTGAATACGAGTAATATGGAGTATGATATTTAGAAATTAATTTATAAATAACTGAAACAGTGAATCGTCATGTTTTACTTAGTTTATTTCTTTTTTTTAAATTCTTTAGAAAATTTAAAATTCATTATTTAATTATTCAAAAGAATTTGTCAATTGATACTATTTAAAATTTTTTTTTGAATTTTTATAACAAAAGCACAACAAAATTTTGTATTTTGTGTATAATCAAACGTAATCAAATTTATTTTTAAAAAATCTAAACAACCACTTTATTAATTATATCTTCATAATTCTTATTCATTTTATATTCAATTTTTGCTCAAATATTATTTATAGAAAGAAGTAACTGATAAATTAATAAAATTATTTATTTAAAAAATATATTTTGCAATAATTAAAATATTTGATAGTGGTTATTTAACTTATATTTCCTCCGACTCAATTAATTTTTTTATTCAGATCTTAATTTAAACAGAGACTAAAAGTATTTCAATAATTGTTAAAGAACAATTAATAAAATTTTTAATTTTTTAAATCCTTTTTATTGAAAATAATTAAAATCCAAAAAGTTGCACATTTTGTTAAATTTTAAGCATAAGATTTAAAAAAGCGCTTTGTTGCAGCTAGTCTATTTTTAATCATCTTGAATTTGATGTTTCAGAGATCAAAGCCAAGAAAAATTTTCAACTTTAACAATTACTTTTGAAAATTTATAATTTTATTTTTTTTCAATTAAATCACCAAATAAAATGCGACTGGCTTTAGGATTTATTTTGCTCTTTCTTGGCTCGAGCCTGTCCGATGGAATTTCTATCGACTGGGATTTAGATGGCAATGAAAAAGACCAAAGCTATAAAATAGTATGTTACTACACTAACTGGGCTCAGTACCGACCGAAACCTGCCACCTATTTTCCAGAAGACATTGATCCACATCTATGCACTCATGTTATATTTTCTTTTGCTAAAATAAATGATCAGTCTGAATTGGAAGCTTTTGAATGGAATGATGAATCCACTGAATGGGCGCCTGGCATGTACAAACGAACCATTGATCTGAAAAAAAAGAATAAAAATTTAAAAGTCTTAATCGCTGTTGGAGGTAATTTTTAAAGAAAACTACTAAAACAAATGTTAATATTTGACCAAGGCTGGAACCATGGATCTCTTCTCTTTTCTAATATGGTTTCTGATGAATTTAAAAGAAAAAATTTTATTACCAAAACGGTAGAATTTTTGACAAAAAATAAATTTGATGGCTTTGGTAAGAACAAAAATTTTATTTAAATAATCTCTAACAATGACATTTTAAGATCTTGATTGGGAATATCCGGCCAATAGAGACACCGAAGACAGGCCAGATGACAAGATTTATTTTACCATCTTATGCAAAGTGAAAAAAATCTGCTTAATTTTTATTTAAGTTTATTTCAATTTTTGAAGGAATTAAAAGCGGCATTTAAACCTCACAATTTAATTTTAACAGCAGCCGTAGCTGCTGGTGAAAAGTATATAAGAAGCGCTTATGAATTAGATGACATCCACAAGTAATGCTTTTATCTTAAATTAAAAAAATTTTTGAAAATGTACATTTTATTTTTTAAAGGTACCTTGATTTTATAAACATTATGGCATATGGTATTCTAAATAAAAATTAAAATTAAAAAAGTAAATAAATTTAAATTGAAGATATGCACGGTGGTTGGGACAATGTGACTGGTCATAATGCTCCATTGTATGCACACCAGTTTGACCGTGATCCAGGTCTAAATGTGGTAAGATGTTTTTTTCCACAACAAAAAAATATTAACACTTTTTCCAAATTGAAAGGATTTCGCAGTAAAATTGTGGCTTGAACATGTACCGGCAAATAAATTAGTTCTCGGTCTATCAGCCTATGGTCGGTCATTTAAATTAAAAGAAGGCTTCGAGTCGTGTCCTTTGACCGACACCCCAGTGATTAGTGGTGGAAGTGATGGAAAATATAGTAGAGAAGCTGGATTTTTAAGTAATTAAAAAAAATAGCAATTTTTTATGAAAAAATTTTATTTTAAAGCATATTTTGAAACTTGTGAAAAAATTTTAAAAAATGATTGGAAATACGTTTGGAATGAAGAACAAAAAGTGCCGTTTGCTTATTCAAACGAAATAACCACTTCTTCAGCAGCTCCAATTGAATGGGTTGGTTTCGATGATGTGAAAAGTATTGAGATAAAAGTCGAGTATATCATAAAGCACAAACTTGGAGGTGGTATGCTTTGGTCACTGGACATGGACGACTTCACAGGAACATTTTGTAATCAAGGCAAATATCCAATATTGACCACTGTCAATGTTTTACTTAATCCAAAGCTAAAACGACCAATGCCCGATGCCAAAATTTTATGGAACACCGAAACCGCCAAATTATCAAACCCTGATGAACCCATTCAAGAGAGCAGTTTTTTTATTAATGATACAGAGAAAAAATTGTCATCAACGGGATTTTATAGCTCCAACAATGTGTTTGGTCTAATACAAAATAAAGGTACAATTTCAACATGTGTTTACTCGGGCTTAATTTTTTTTTTAGTTCTTCAAGTTTATAAATTCTGTGAATGCAAAAATGGAACTCACAAAATTAGCACTGATGGAGATAAATTTTCCTACACTGTTGACTGTAACATTAAACAAGTATTCCAAGATAGTGAAGAAAAATCAGCGACCAAAGCACCAGATGGTCCGAATGCAACTCCCAAGATAACAGACTCTGGAAGCGAAAATAAGAATAATATATGGGCAATATTTAATATAAATTCGGCCAGCACTGTAACAGAAAATGCTCTAATGCCAAACTTATTCTGTATGTTCGCTTATCTTGTACTAACAGTATTTAACTAAACAAAAAATTTTACTTTGATAATTTAAATTTTTATAGTCTTTTTATTCACAATATTCGAAACTTATATTAGCCATTTTTTATTTAATTTAATCTTATATAAATAAATAATAATTTGATATAATAAAATTTTCTAAAACAACTTTATTTTTTTAAAGATTATCCAAACTACAATGGTCTTATCGAGGAACAAAGCCGCTTTAAAATAGTTTGCTATTTGAATAGCTTGTTTAGATCTAGAGAAAATTTGGCCCAAATTCGATTTGAAGATTTGGTTCTAGCTGCCCAGTCGTGCACTCATTTTATTTTTTCAAATGCAAAAATATGTACAAAGAAATACGACAAAATTGTACCCAGAAATTCGCATGACATCAACTTGTACCATTTGGTAACTGAGCTCAAAAATGTAAATCCGACAATTAAGGTCCTAATATCAGTTGGCTCTTTCATGGACGGAACCATGCCAATTATAAAAATGACCGAGAGCTTTTTAAATCGAAAAAATTTTATCAGAAATTCGATTTTGTTTTTGAAAAAGTACAATTTTGATGGACTAGAACTTAATTGGAATTTGAGAAATATTGACTCAAATAATGATTATATCAAAAGTAATATTTTAAATCTAAAAAATCAATTTTCTAAGTTGGCATCTGTAAGTACTTAATACATATGAAGTTTAATTGTGATTAATCAGATTCTAATTAGCAAATTAAGAAAGCTTTTGTTCCTTTCAATTTTTTATTATCCGCTATGGTCTCAGGTATTAACGAAGTGGCCCAGGACTCCTATGAAATAAAACAAATATCAGGGTTTTTTTGAAATAATTAATTAAAATTTTTTTAAGCTAAATTTAAATTAAGGTATTTTGATTTTGTAACCCTGATAAATTATGATTTTTATGAAATTCCTTTGGTACTGAAATACGGAGTTCATCATAATCCCTTGTATTCGACTGATACCCAAATATCAGTTGATTCATCAGTAAATTTCTGGCTCAAAAATGGCTTTCCCAAAGAAAAACTTCTGATCGGTGTTGAGTCATATGCCAGAACGTACACACTCTATTCAAATAGAGTGAACGATCTAGGCAGTTCAATTTTAGATTATGGTGAGCCGGGTGTTTTCACATCTCTACCCGGAGTTTTGTCATTTTATGAAGTAATATATCCTTTTTAAATTAGATTTTCATTTTTATCATTTTTCAAGGTTTGTGACAATTTATACAGCAAAAATTGGATGAGAAGTTGGATTTTGAGTGAAATGGTGCCCATGGCATCCGATTTAAATGATCAAATAGTTTTTTATGAAGATTTAGAAAGTGTTAGCTATAAATCTAACTACGTAAAAGAAAAAAAATTAGGTGGTGTCTCACTGTTTAGTCTTGATAATGATGATTTTACAGGAATTTTTTGCATGCAAGGAAAATTTCCTCTACTAGAAACAATAAGAGAAACTTTAAATTATTAATTGTAAATTAAGTAATTAAAATTTCTTTAATTTTAAATGAATCGAGCATCAAAAGTATTTTATTAAATTTTGTAAATTTTAGATTTGAACATTTTATATTTTTACTTGAACCAAATTAGTTTATTTTTTAATTCTATCATTTAAAATTTAATTTAAAATAAATCGTTATTTATTTTTTAAATTATTTCGAAAAAAAGATTGATTCTTCTAAATAATCACTAATTTATCTTAATTTGGTTTTCATTTCCAATTCACTTGAAAGACTTAGTGCCATACTCTGAAAGCCCCAATTGAAGCCATTTATTAAAAAAAAAATTTTAAATAAATAAAATACAAAAAAAAAATCTTATTTTAAGGTTTTAAAACAGTTACAAAATTGAAAAATTACATTGTTCTTTTAAAAATCAAAATTTTTAAATTTTAAATCGAAATTGTCAAATTTTTTAATCAAATTAAGGATGAAAAAATAAATAATGTTTTTGATACGTGATTAGCAGGATATTGAGCTTTTAAAAAATGTTCAAAATTACACTGGATCTTTGAGTACTAAATATTAAAAGAAATATAATTTCATCACATTTTTTATTAAGAAAAAAATTTAAACAAGAATTAAATCAAAATTTGTCAATTTAAGTTATGAATTGATTTGATGGCTTTATACAATCAAAAAATTTCGAGGTAGAATTTTGAAAAAATCAAATAAATCGATTGACTAAAGAGAAAAATTAAAATTTTAATCAAACTACGTTTTGTAATTATAAAATCAAAAATATAATTAAAACCTGGATCTATTTTCTAATTATGTTGAATCAAAAATATTAAATAGTTATAATTCTTCTGCTGGATATTTAAATTTTTTAAGACTCTATTAATTGAAGAAGATTAAAAATTTTAAAATGATAATTCAATTTATTTTCTGCATAGTTTTCTAATAAGCTTCGCAAATGAATTCGTTTTCATAATTGAATTTATAGAATCCTCAATTTTCTCATTTAGATTAATTTTCCACCAGATATAAAGTTCAAATTAAATAAAATTTTTGTGTATCTGCTATACATAATCAAGTTTGGTGCTCTTATTCTCAAGATTGTGACTAAATTTCCGTTGTTTTCAAAATATTTAATAACACAGCTCTTTAATTAAAAAAAAATTATTCAACTCGAAGAGATTTATTGAAGTAAAAATTTTATTAACTTTTTAAGAAAATAATTTTCTCAAATTTCTTCTAGTACATGAATTTTCACAAACTCTTAAATTTCGATAAGTTATTTTAGTTTTCAAATATTTCATTATATAATATATATTCAAATATTACGAAATCGTTTAATATGTTAACAATTATTCTAGACAAATCAAACAATATTTTATTATTATTAAAAAAAATATGTCTTTTTTCGATCAGAAATCATAAATAATTGGAAAATAAATTATTTTTTTTTAAATTTATTAATTAAAATTTACATGCCAATAAACAAAAAATTCAAAAAAATCATTGAAAAAACTCAAAAATTATATTCCGATATATCTCACAGCTCAACAAATAAAATAAAAAATTCATGCTATGATTCAAATAGCCTAAAATGTATACAATTTCAAAGACTAGAATTCGCGTGTCCCTCAAATAGTCTAATAGGCCGAGTGTATTGCTCAAGACTAAAGGTGTTACCAGCACAAAAAAACAAATGTTCAAAGTTAATAATAATTTGTAAATCTGGTTATTTTTTTTTGTCCGCTTTTTGGCAATATCCTTGATTTTGAACGATTTTTTGATTACTTTATACCGAGTTTTATTATCTTCAGTATTCACTTCATCCAAGTCTTTGCCGCTTTTTGTCTCAGCCTTGGGAAAATAAATTCCACTCTTGGTTTCTTTAGGTCGTGGACTCGGCAAATTTAGCTTTTTATTTATTTGAAAAAGTCTGTAAATAATCAAAATAGTGCATATGATCATAATGGTAAAGGGGATATAGGAATAGAGAAAAAGGTCTATCCAGTGATAGGCTTTGGTGTAAAATTCGGAATAGATCGGTTGGGCCTTGGGAGAAGGGTAGCATTTAATGAACTTTTCGCTCATGTTTGATGCATTCTCGTAAATTAAGCTGTATTCCATTTTGGACAGACGCATCCAGATCAAAAAATGAAAATCGAACAAAAATATGACCAGTATCATTGCCAAAACCACCTTGTCAGCACTGCCATAGTCAGCTATGAATGTTCTAAGAAATGACTTGCGAGGTCCTTTGGACTCGGCTATGTCGAAAGATGGTGAACCAGAAAATCTGCGCGAAAATTTATTTTCTAAATTAGTAGCTGACCGATTTGCTTTTAGATACGAATTTGGCTTCATTGGTCTTAGAGTTGTCAGTGTCACACATCTGAAGACGCCAACTCCAGCCAAAATATTGCTAGATAAATGCGACAAATAATAGGTAAAAAATGAGTGCAATGAGCATGCCCAATTTGAGTAGTCTCGGAAATCGTAGTCGAAATAAACATTGGATAAAATGTGCGGTAGACCGACAATTAGGTAACAAAAGTCGACCATGGACAAGTAAGCCAAAAATCTGAATGTGGTCAATCCATTCAAAACAGGCCGCGTGAACACATAAAAATTGACTACATTGCTTGCAGTGCCTACTATAAGTATTATGGGTATAACTGTTTCCAAAAGCATTTCCTCAATATTTTTCCATCTAAATAAATTTTTATAATTATTCCTTTTTTTTCTGATTCAAAACAAGGCCCAAAAATTTTTAATCAATTAAATTGTTGAAATTCAATTTAAGTGGATCAATTAGTAAATTTAAAACAAAAATATTAAAAAAAAAGAGCAATTTTTATTTTATCCAAAATTTTGCTTGAAATTCCCAGAATAATTAATCTAGTTACATTTATTAATTTTAATTCAAAAAATAATGTGTGTCAAAACAAAAATTAATATGTGTATAATTAATTTCTCTATCTTATTTTCAAGTCCGTACATATCATGCGAGTTTTTTCTTATTTTTAATTAATTTTAATTTCAGCTAATTCGCCTCCTTGGTATAATTACATGTTTATCTAACCAAATAGATCTTAAATTTTACTCTACTTGAACGGATGTATAAGATTTTCCTTTAGCTTATTCTAATCTTATTTTGAGTTCTTACATCAATTCAAATAAACATGCCCTGTTTAATTAGAATCTTAATTTGCACAGATCATTCTACTCTTGCTTCCTTTGAAATTTAGATTCAGTTACATAATTAAAATATAAATTCAAAAAAATCAATTAAATTAATAGAACCCAATAGTTTATTATTAAATAACAAAATTTACAATTAAGTTAAAATCTAGGCTAAATTGTTTATATAAGCAGTGAAAGACTATAAACATAAATTTTTTATTCAACAATGGCTATTTTTTTTAACAATAATCTATTTTTAGTCTTGCTGAAGGGAATACTTTATAATAAGGTTAATTGTCTCTTAAATATTGATAGAATATTCAGTAACAAAACAAAAGGAAAAAAAACTGATAAATTGCGTCATAGTTCCAATTATAATCTGCTGCCTTTTTAATAAATTCTTATTTCATAGCATCGAATTGATATTTTTACCTCAATTAGATTTTTTAAAATCTTTGGTTTCATAGAAATTGACATTTAAGATAATTAATTCTGGCTTCAAACTAAATTTTTAACTCAACTGTCGCTTTTTTTTTTTTCTAAAATTGACAAAAATTCAACGATAAAAAATGATTTTGAAAATTTACAAAATTTAATTAGATCAATTAAATATTTCATTTTTTTTAATAATTTTTTTTGAAGAAATAATATAGTTTTTTTGACACGTTTCTCAAGCAAGGGATTCCAAAAATCCAAATAAATTTATTTTAAATGACTTAGATAATCTATATCTTAGATTTAAATTAAATAGCTCTAGCGGAATTGAATTAAAATAATATAAAAAAAAAAGCTTTAAAAATAAAATATTGAAAAATGTTTTAAAGCTTTGAGGAATATTTGTGGAGAAAAGAATTCTAATTAATTCAAGTCTATATATATTGTTGTAATTTGATTATTTGACACAAGATATCACGTTTATTTATACATTGTTAATTATTCACTAATAACATTTTTATCTAATAAAAAAATACTAAAGAGACAAAATAGATTATATTTGCCTATTGAATTAAATCTTATTCGTATATAAAAGTTGCCTGATATTTTAATTAATTCCATTGCTTAGCCAAAGTCGGGTAAAAATAGCAACCAGGTTTTAAATCAAAAAATTATAGTCAGATTTTAAAAGCCACAACTTTTGGATTAGATGCGTTTGTTAATACAAATTAAATTAAGTTATATCTTTAATAAAAAAAATTTAAAGACCAAAAAAATACTTTATTAAAAATTTTGATTTTTAAAAGCTCACGCATTAATTTATTTAAAAGATTCGAGTCTGAATCGTTAATCTAAAATCGTTTATTAAATCATAAAAATTTCTAAAGCGTTTTAAAAAATAACTTTTGGCATTCGAATACAAACAATTTAAGATTCCTTTATCCTTAAATTCATTTTAATTTAATATTTTAATTCAATCTGCCAAATACAGCTTAAGTAAATTTAATTGCTTTGAGCAATATTAATTTAAAAAGTGACAAAATTTTGCCAGCTTTCGATCAGAAATTTGGTAATTTTGCCCCTAGTGAATACATATTAAAAGAATGAATCAAATTGTTGACAGATTGAGGCAAAATTGTAATATCAAAAGCGATATATCAATACAAAGCTAATTATTTGCCCTATTGTAATATTTTCAGCTAAATCTCTTGGATTCTAATATATTTTGAAGTGTTTTTTCAAACTAAGCCTCCAATAAACCAATATTTTTAAGAAGAAAATGCATTATGAACCTGGAAGAAAAAAGAAGGCGGATAAAAAACTTTTTTTATTGAAAATTATCCATAATTTTGTTTCAGACATTTTTAGAAATTACTCTAAAAATTATTTTTCGTATTTTAATAAGAATTTAAATTTTTTCAGACGAATTAAAAAAATAAACAATTCCTTTTTGAAACTTTGTTTAAATTATTTTTGGGAAAACGGAACTGACTGATTTCAACAATTTACTCTTCATAATCTTTTGATGCTAAAAAAAGCAAAAAATTCGGAAATCTATTCTTCTTTATTATATTCTAAATAATATTTGTTTTATTATATTCTATTCTATTCTTACCTAACACCTAAAAATTGATTTTTTTTGGATAAATTATTTAAATAGTTTTTCCTTACTGTTAAAATATTTATGAATAAGACTTCTATTGATTAGTAAAAATGATTTTTTTGTTTCAAATTTTCTGCTTAAGAAACCATTTGATATTTGACAAAAAGACAAAATTCAGCTAACTATCTAAATACTTAAGTACGAGTAAATCGATCGGAGATAATTATATTAGGATAAAAAATTATTTGTCATGCCTTTTTAAGTATTCCTCAAAAATTTAAAAGTACCACTTATGTTTCTAAATAAAAAAAATATCCTTGATATGTTTCAAAGGTTTAGATTATTAAGTTGACTGATAAAACAATAATGAATTTTAATAAATTCATGAATTCAAAATTAGTTTTCTATTTTATATTGGTGATAAATTTTTGATTTCTAAAAAAATTTTGATGAATAAAATTTTATTCTCTCTTTTCCACCGGCAACACTAAATAAACAATTTTATTTTAAATCCAGGAAATGCTATAATTTTTAACTTTTAATGCTTAAATTAGTCTGATCTCCTGTAATATAATTAACGCAAAAGCTAAATACAAAATTCAACCATAATAAATAATAACTGTTAAAATAAAATTGAATTCTAATTTAATTAATTATTGATTTCATATGTGCAGGTAAAAATCAAGATAAAAAAATATTTGATTCATAATATTAGATTTTACAAAACGCGAAACAAAAAGAAATTTTGAAAACGAAATAAAATCTTTAAAATTACTTGTGGTAGAATTTAAAAATTTTAAAAAATTTTAAATTAATATAAATTTAATCTCATTACCAGATACTGAAATTTAGTTTTAGATTTTAGACTTAAAATCCAATGATTTAAAAATATTTAATAATTTAGAAATAAAATTAATTATATGTTATTTGAGTATTCACAATTTTAGTACTAATTAAAGCCCTTAGAAAATAAAGAAATATCTGAAAATTACTCTTTAAGTAGAATAAAATCTTAACAATTATTTATGTAAATTTTATTTATTAAAACATGTAGATATTAATAAAATGAATTAAAATTTAAAAAATCATTTTAGATATTTTTAAATTTTAATTTTAATTCTTTTCAATAAAAAAAATCTATCAAATTTGTTAAAAAATTACTTTTTGTAATTTATTCCTCGTAGGTTTTTGTTTCAATGCGTCTGAGATTAATTTTATACCTAATTCTTTAAAAAGCTACTCCCAGCTTGTAATCTCTTGATCAGTGCCTTTTTATAGATTATAATAGTTAAAGTTTTGATAATTTTTACCCCTCATGAGCGTCAATAAGTAAATTATTAGATATTTTTGTACTTATCTTCTAAAAATTAATTGTAGTTTATTAGGTTTAAAAAAATAATAAAGGCTATTTTGTATATATTGTCAATATTATAATTTTTATTACTTTTTAAAAAAAAATTCAACCTAAATTCAAAAAGATCTTCTCTTAAATAAATTTTTTCTATAAGTGAAAAAAAGACATATATGCAGCATTTATACCCTTAGGGATTAGTTCCTTACTAAACTATCTTTAACAGCTTTTGTCAAATGAAATTATAATAATTAGTTAAGCTTTTTAATTGGCATCAAATAAAGTTTTCAGTCATAAAAAAGAAATGCAAAAGGAAAAGACGTAAAATCTTTCAAGGCAATTATATCTGTAAAACTTAAATATTTGTACTTAGATCATTCTATTGAAATTAATTAGCGGAATTTAATGGTTTATTAGAGAAGAAAAAAATTAAATTTTAATTTCATGATTTAAAAAAATGTATCCTAATCGCATGAATATTTTATTATTTTATTTGTTTTCTGTACCGAGCTAGAGCTCCTTCAGAAGTGGTATTTATAACAAAAAATAAAGGAAAATTTACCCGAATTTTCGTAGTCCTAAAAAATTTAGCAAAATGAAATCTCGCTAGAAATATTTTACATCCATTAAATGATATTGGATTAGTCTAACAAAAATTTAATAAGAATTATTAACTAGTGAAAGAATTTTTCAAAAGCATCATTTTCTTTTATTGTATTTTAAAATACGTAAAAGTTAAAAGCTTTAATTATGATTAATTTTATCATTTAAATTAGAAAAAAATCCTGAAATTAACTATTTAAAATTTATAAAAAAATTTTTTACAATTTGAAAAATTTAAGGAAAATATAGCTGATGGTAAAATAGTTGAAAACAGATTTTAAAATAGTAGAAAATAAAAAATTCCAAAAACATCTCAATTTAAATTCTAATTTCCAAGAAATTCACGAACCGTTCAAGATTTTTTTTTAATTACTTTAAGGTACTGTATTTCCTCGTTTGATTATGCTGCACCACAAGCTAAGACTCGCTTTTGGATCATGTACCAAAGTGCATCTTTCCCAGGCTAAAACAACTCTAATTTTGAATGAATGGTCTAATAGCGTAATCACGGGTTTAGGTCCGCATCAAACTCTGAAATTCTTTATTTAATGCGTTATCAAGACCAAAAAATTTTTAAGGTTAAAAAACGATTTTTATAAAAATTCTGACTCTAGATAAACCTTTCAACCCTATTACTAAATGATGATGATGAACCATTAGTGGTGGATGACGATGATGAATTTTTAGCTTCTGTGTTTGTTTCAATGCCATTACTTTCAGGTATTGGAAGAGCAATGCAATCATAAAATAGGTACCTATTATCGTCAATTAAGTCTACTGGGTCAGCCACTAATGGATCCTCATCATCATCATCTAGTAATAGGTTTGGAAGGTTCATCCAAAACGAGAGTCCGATTTCAATTTTTAGTCATAATGTACCATCGACGTTTAGTCTCCTAAGTCAAAGTTCAGTTTTGATACAAAAAGTAGTTCCAAATATGCCAACTTTTTTCGTTTTTTTAACCTTAAAAAAATTTTTTTTTACTTTTTTTTCAATTTTTTGATCAATTTTGTTTTAAGTTGGAGTCTTGATTTCAAAGTTTTATGCTGACCTAAACCCGTGGTTACGCTATTAGACCATTCATTCAAAATTAGAGTTTTTTTAGCTTGGGCGAGATGCACTGTGGTACATGATCCAAAAGAGAGTCTTAGCTTGTGGTGCAGCATAATCAAACGAGGAAATACACTACCTTGATATTTGAGTGAAGCGAATAATTTTTTAAACAAAAAATAAAATTTAATTCTATTGATTATTATCAACATATTTCTCTAAAATTAGAAAAAAAATCTAAATATTTTCATAAATTTATTCTAAATCGAATTTTACATATAAAAGTTTAATTTAAATTAATAGAACAAGACAGACAAAATTAAATGAGCTTTTTAATGCTTCGTTTTTACATGTTAAACTATGCTTCACTTTCATCCTGTTTTACATCAGTTTGTTCAACTTCAATTTGAGTTATCTCTTTTTCGTCCAGCACAACATTCTCAGTCCTAGATTCTGTTTGTTTGACTTCTTCTCCAATTGGCACTATTAAACTATCGCTCGTCATTAATTCATGTTTAATCACAAACTTTGTGAATCGTTTACACAAACTAGTCTCTTTCTTTTGATTATTAAATTAATAAAAATCATATTAAATTTATTTAATTACTTCGAAGCTATCGTAAATAGATCTATGATGAAAGTAAGCATGAGAAAAAATTCTATAAATCCTTCGGCAAACTGAGCCCAGTTTTTGCACACTTGAATCTTTAAGATTAACTCTTTTTTTTGTCAAAAAATTAAATTAAATTTCATTCTTTAATTTATTTTAAAACTTTATACCTGCTAGGAAAATATCGACCACTGTTTAGTAAAATAACTGCTCCATCTAGGGTATGCCGGGTGTAATCTATTGCGCTGCACTTGAAAATTAAAAAATTTAGAATAAATTAAATTAATTTTGATTTTTTCAACTTCTTTTGGATTTTTATGGGCTGCGCACAAAAAAATCCATTGCTCCGTAGCTGTCATTTGTGAACAATTAGATGGCGAACATTCTTGTTGCAATAGAACAGTTATTTTGTTCAAATCCAGGCAGAATTGGCGAACATGCTCGTATTTCCATACACCCTCATCTTGCTGATCTGGCAACTGAAGAATTTTATCCACATCATTAGGATTTTTTTTTATCAATTGTTGAATATACTTAAAAAAATTTTAAAAATTTTCAATTTGTTTGGAAATATTTATTACTTGTTGAACAGCTAAAGTGCTCTCCATTTCATCAAGGTCTTCATCCGGCCAATTGTTCCATTCCTTTTAATTTCGACTTAAATAGTTTTTTTGCTACAATTTCTTATTTAAATTACTTTTCCAGAACAACCAGGCCTGTTGCGTCTTAGAGAAGAGTTTTGATTCGTTTGGATCACTTCGTCCACTTCTCCTAGGTAAACATCTTGTTTTACCATTTCAGAGCTAGTCATCGCAGCTTATCTAAAATAAGTATTGAACTAAATGATTTTTATTTGAATTGTACGATTGAATTCAGTTACTAAGCAACTTGAAAAATTTTCTTCTATCTAAATTAAGCAAAATTTGGTTTACAAAAAATTTTAGTATTTTTCATCTAAATCACAAAAATTTTGAATAGATTAATGTATATAAATCAAATCAAATTTTGAATAAATTCTAAATATTGAAATTTTTAATTAAGTTTGGCAATTTATTTTGAACAGAAGCACTCGGTAAATATTTTCAATCTTGAAAATGATGTTTTTAAATCAATATTTTTTAAAATAAAGAGTTTTTTTTTTATTTTATTTAAATTTTGAGTTTTTTTTTTGTAAGTCGAATATTTTAATCATTAAAAAAAATTTAATTTCAAAAAAATCTGCTTATTAAACTTATTAATTTTAATTTTAGTTTGCAGTGCCAAGGCAAAAAGCATTCGGTGTGAAGAACTGTTACATCCTTGTTGTGTGCGAAATCACAAAATAAAATTTGATTTTTAAATTTTTTATTTTATACTTTTCTTAAATGAGTAAAAAAATTATATATGCATATATTAATCTTTATAAACTTTATATATGTGTATATATATATATATATATCAAAATGAAATTTTAAATATATATATATATATATAAATAGCATTATTATAATATATATTTTTTATATATATTTGAGTAAAAATCTGAAAAAAAATTAAGTAAGACCAGATATAGATAAAGAGTTGTCACAAGTCTTTTGCGGTCTTTGAAAGACTGTTTAGAGACAAAAATAAAATTAAAAAAAATAATTTACAAAATTTTTAGTATAATTGATGTTTTTTTTATGCTGAAAAGACTTTATTGATTCAGTTTTTTGCTCTAATTTAAGAAGAAATTTCGACAAAAAAGTATAAATCAAACAAAAAATAATAAAATAAAACTAAACTTGATTTTGGAACAAAAAAATGTAAAAAAGAACACGAAAAACTAGCTTTAAACTTGTATAATAATGGTAAAACATTAAAATTGATTTCAACCATTTTTGACTTTGGCTTTTGCTTGATAACGCTTTAGATTCAAGCAACAAAACAATTCGCGTTTAATCGACCGGTTATTTGCAGCTCGGGTTAAAATCACTTTATTCAATAATCTACTAAATATCGGCTTGTATTGTGAAATACTCTTGGCAAAACAAGAGACCGTAACGACGACTAAACGTTGGTCAGCGCAACCCTTGTGAACACCGAATACTTGACTCACACAGGCACACAAAAGTCTCACGAGCTACTCAACATACACTCTCAGGATGACATAAGTGATTGTTTTGTAATTTTTTTTTGTAGTTTATTAATTTTGTTCAAGTGAAAATAATGAATTAAAAAAATTAATTTTTTTTGAAAATGTTTAAAAATATTCAAAATTCCATTTTTCTACTCGTTTAAGCGTTTTGTCTCTTAATTCAACAAATAAAATGTGACAAAAAAAAAACAAAATAAATTATATAAGTGTTAGAAATGACTTTTGTTTAGACATAAAATAAAAAGAATGTTTTATTTTAAAGTAAATGTTTAACTTTGGTCCGTGTTGGCTTTTGTTTGTGAAGAGTTGTTTATGGAACAATTAGGTAAATGTGGCATGTATGACTATTCAAAATTTTCGTTTTAAATTTCAATCACATGTTGAAATCGATTCGTATTTGGTCGGTGCAAATAAATTACTCGACGAATTTGAAGTAGTTCGTTTATTAGTCGACTTAAGATAATCATCCTCGCTTAATTGAACCACGTCCGGCCTGTCTTTTGCATTGTACGTCAAACAACGTTTAACAAATGTCTTTAAAAAAAAGCTAAGTGTTAGAAATATTCAATTTTATGAAGAAATCACATGACTAATTTTTATTAAATTCAACTCAAAAGTCTCCAAATAAAATCTTAATTATTAAACTTACAAATTTTAAAGTCTAAATGGATTTATTACTTAACAATTTGGTACAATTATAAAAATAATTCAATAGAGAAAATGGAAATTGTATCATCTGACTTTAAAAAAAATTAAATTTTTTAATTTAAAAAAAATTATTAACATGTTTAGAGCAAGTTATTTACTTTGAACTAAAAAACTTGAATATTTCATTCTTTTTTTAAATAAATAAATGAATTCAGAAATTAATTAAATGCCAATTCTGGTCATATCTTTAAGTAACAAAAAAAAATCTAAAGATATAAGTAAAAAGACTACATTTTTAGTTTAATTATTTGATTTTTTTTAAATCAAAAAACTGGTAAATTCAAAAACTGATGAAAAAATTTTAATTTACATAGCCTTATTTTGTGCAAAGTTTGATTTGACAAAGAAAATATTTTTTTCATTCTAGAATTTTTTTTGTTGTTATTTTATTTTATCTATATTTTATTTTTTGATCGTTTAAATTCGTAAAAAAATTCACTTTTCTTTTTAATAATACAAAAGGCTTTAACCGAATTACTTAAGAATGATCTTCATAAAACACTGATGTGGTTTATTATTCTTACAATATATTTTAAAAATTTGAGAAAATTGATTATACCATTCCTGTGTGTATAAAGAATTATTTTAAAATGTTAAATAGAATATAGTTATTTTTTGAATTTTTATTAATAAGAAATTAATATAAAGATTATTTTAATAAAAAATTAAGAAAAATAAGCTACGAGAGTAAGCTTGTGAAGATGTCTCAATAGGAAAATATCTAAGGTATACAGATGCACATTGTTAAAAATAAGAACAATTAATTTAGTGATTGCTGTGGCTTATGTCGTTAAATTACATTAATAATTTCAAAAAGATCTAATAAATTTGATGATAACCAATTTTTTATAAATAAAAAAAAACGAAAATTTTGATTGTAATTATTTTCGTTGAAAACTTAACTTATTGAACAAAAGATTAATATTGACTACAAATTTTCTTAATGTAATGAAAAAATATGTAAAATTAGGAAAAAAAACAATTCAAAATTGTTAAAAAATTATCGAATATCAGATGTTCAATCTTAAAATGTTTACTTTAATTAATCGTTGCGAGATTCTGTTGAAAATTGGACAATTTGTAAAAAAAAATTTATTTTTTGAAATATTAAAATTAAAATTGTATAAGTCACAAGTCTATATTTCCAGAAAATTTATTTTTTCCAACAAGTCAAATCAAATTTCTTTTATACGACTTGCTCTGACATTTAATAAGTCTTATTAAAATTGAGAATTAAAAAAAATTTCAACATGGTGCAATTTGCATTGTTGCTCTTTTATATGTTTTTTTTTCCTGTACCAAAAAAATAAAAAAATAGAACACCAATAAGATTAAATTAGATTAATAATCTGATTGTTATAAAGAAGAAATTAAAGATTTTATTGTAACTGAGTTTCCGTAACAATTTGAAAAATTCAACTCATATTGCTGCAGTCGATAAGAAAGCTTTTCATACTCAAGATTTTATCAAAAGGACATTTAAATACCGCTACATGGAACCATTCAATTATTTGTATAACTTCTTAGTTAGCCCTTATTTAGAGTATGCTGGTCAAGCTTGAAATTCGATGTTAAAGAAGGCAAAGAAAGCATAGATAATGTCCAGAGAAGCAAAACTTGAATAGTTGTAGAATTGAGAAAGTCGAGCCATGAATAGCGCCTCGAAAAGCTAAAATTTACTACGCTTGAAAAAAGAAGAATCAGGAGTGATTTAATTAAACAATTTTAAATTTTTAAAAACTCATAATGCTGGATGGCTTGTATCAAATGTTTGAATATTATGGAATAATTAGTTACAGTTATGTTTTTGAAAAGCAGCTTGCCAGAAAGAGCAATACAAGATTGAACTTATTGACAAATTAAGAAGCGAATGAATGGAACAAGTTGCCAAAATAAGTGTTTGATCAATTAATGGAATTGAAAGGAATTTAAACAAAAACTGGACACTTTTTTTGAGTCAAAGTTGAGATGATGGACTTTTTCGTTTGAAAGAGATTTTACAATCAAATAATAATCATCTTCATTATTATAATTAATTGTACTTTTTATTAAAAAATTGCTACATATTATACAGAACCATTGTTTTGTTTTCCTCAATTTAAATTTATCAAAAAAGGAATTATTTTTTTCAATCTGTTTAATTTAAAGTAAATTTCACTATGTCCTTGAATTACCGAAAATTTACTGAAGAAAATCTTATAAACTAATTTTTTATTTTAATGAAGTAAGATAAACTTGTTAATTTCTAAATGGCAATTTTTTGTTGAAAAAAAAATCTAATTTATTTGTGAAAATTTAAACAAGAAACGGTGTTTAAAAAAAACCTTAATCGACTCTTGATGAAATATCATTAAATTGATCATGTGATTCATTTAGAAACAGTAGACTTACTTTGGCTTCTGCAGTTATAATTGGCTTAGCTGGAAAAACGACTTCTTTGGCGTTTAAAATAATTTGATTTTCTAAAATAGCTGCCTGAGATAAATTGTGACCATATGGCTAATAAATTGAAAAAAAATTTTAAAATTAAAAAAAATAAAATATTAAATTTTTTTTTAAAAAATAAAAAATTATTTTTTTTTTTTAAAAATAAAAAAAAATTGAAAAAAATTAAAATCTACCTTTCTGCCATAAGCACACTGAAAAAATATACAACCAACACTCCACACATCGACTTTAGACGAAATTTTTGGCGGATTCGGACCTTGAACAAATACTTCTGGCGGCAAATACCAATAGGTTCCGGCACCCTGAGAAGTCAAATCCATGCCGTACTCGGGATCGTATTTATCTTCGTCCATTTGTTTGCTCAAACCGAAATCGGTGATTTTTATTTCGCCACTATGCTCACCAGTGCCAAGCAAAATATTACCTGGTTTGAGATCATAATGAATAACCGGTGGCTTTATATTTACATTTAGATATCTTAACGCACTGACTATTTGCATTACAATAGATCTGGCCTCTTTTTCAGGTATGGTCTTGTGTTGCTTGAGAAAAAAGTCCAAGTCATTGCCCTCACAATACTCCAATACTGTACAAAACGAGTTGGTGTCTATCTCGAACACATCGAACAATTTAACAATACGTGGATGATCAAGTGTCTTGTGAATGTCATACTCTCTCAAAGCATGCTTTATGTAATTTGCCTTCTTTTCGTCTTTCCAGTCCTTGTTCAACTGATGCACTTTGCACGCCACATACCTTTGCTCCTTTATATCGAAGGCCTTGTGCACCTCGCTGAATCCGCCCTTGCCGATTAGCGACAGCAGCAAGTAGCGTTCGTTGAGAGTCGGATGATCTTTGAATCTGGAATGATCCTCGTTGTGAATGCGCTTTAGTTCGCGTATGTGCAAATTTCGTTCTCTCTCCAGCTTTTCTAGCTCGGACTGCAGGTCCACTTCTTCTTTTTTGAGCGATGCCTGACGCAAACGAAGTATTTCGTCTTGTTCGTACCATTCCTGGACACTGAGAATGTACGCGATCGGTTTTACGAATGTGTCCGAGTCGTTCTGGGACGAGTTTGAGTTGGATGAGTTGTTGGCGTTGGCAATGGCGGCCGCAACTGAGCTGCTGTTCGTAATTTGGCTAGATGTAATGTTGGCGCCGTTGTTGAGCGCGTTTGTGGGCGACGAAGACGAGTTTTGGTTGGATTTGTTCGACGACGATTTGGACTCTTTGCCCGCCTTGGAAGTCGAGTCCTTGTCGGCTTGTGGACGCTTTTTCTGCAGCATTTTGCGCTCTCTGTCCAGCTCGTCCTTGGCATGGTTGATTAACTCTTGCTGCTTCATTATGTCATTGAAGGCGTATCCGTCCACCCAGTTCTCGACAAATGTTGCACCCTGACGCTGTGTCACAAATTGACCTAATCGCAGTCGATTTTCCATGCATTTCTGTCTGGCTTGCTTTTTTTCCAGTGTCGACTTTTCGATTAGCAGTTTTTTATTGAAGTTCAAACACTTTTTAAAGCTACCATTCTGCTTGTCAAGCTCTTTTTTCAATTGTAGCATTTCTTTGGCCAAATCGTCTTTTTCCTAGAAATAAAATTTTATTTAGCGCTGTGACACAATCTACTGCCATTTTGTAAACATTTCTTTGTTACTACTACAATATCAATGCATTTTTTTCGGTCAAAAATAAAATTTAATTGCAAAAAAATTGAATAGTTAAGTAACATGTGGCAAATATTGTCTAGTTTATTTTATGTCTTAATTGATCCCTGAGAGTACATACGATTCAAGTGAAAAAAGGCGTTGTTTTTGGCTTTTTTTCAATAAAAAAAATTCCAACAATTTAAAAATTCAAAAATAGAAAATTGTAAAAAAAAAAATATATTTTTATGACTAAAATTTATGTGAGGATTCTAAAAAGTCTGTCAAAATTTTTTTTTATTTTTCTTTTTTTTTTTAAATAAAAATATACACCAGAGTGTAGAAAATTGTTTACTCTTTCAGAAAATATATGTGGCACAGAACAAGCAAAATAAATCATTTAGCTTATATTAAAAAAAAATTGCAATTTTACCTAAATAAAAATACGGAATAAAATTTAGATTATTTCAATTAGAAAACAATACAATTTCGCTTGAATTAACATTTTTTTACTAAATTAAAATTAAATAAGAAGAAATCTTTTTATTTATTTTATTTATAGTATTGGTAATTGTCAAAAAATATGTAGTTGCAGAAAAAATGGTGAATAATGTAACTCAAAGTGGCAAATATTTTTGTATGCGCAGTTTTTTGATTTAATTTTAGGTGAACAAATCATTGAAAATTTATCATTGAAATTTTTTTCAGAATAAAAATCGCTTGTTATATTTTTTAGTTAACAAATTGAAAAAATCTTTAAAATTTTTCAAAAATCCATCAAAACTAAAATAAAATTATAAAAAAATTAATTTCAGAAATAACTTTTTTTGTTTTATTAATATTTTAGTTATCTTTATTACAAATAGATACAAAACTTGTTCCTAAAAACAACTTTAATTTATTAAATTTTATGCTTTTCAAAAAATTATTCTACAAAGTTGTTACTCACATTGGTTATTACTATAAAAAATGCTATGAGTGTTGGTCTATAAAATACTTTTCTATTAAAATATATTTCTATGAGTTTTTATCTTATTTTATTTTAATTTTATATGATTTTATTCATAATCATAATTTTAATTGTGAATCAAAAATTATTTTTTTTTTGCTTTTTACTTTTTAAGTTTGCTCCAAAAGCATCTTTAAATAGAAATCCTTGATTACTTTTTGTAAATAAGAAAATAATTTAAATTGAGGTATATTGTAGAAATGAAAAAAGATAATCAATTTTCTCATGTCAGATTCTATTTTTTCCACAATGGTACTTAGAACAAGTCGTTTATTGGAGTACAAGCTCAAGTCCAGAATTTTTTTAAATTTAATTTTAATTTGACTTAACCAACCCAAAAACTTAGTTATGATTTACAAAAAGTGCAAAACTGAATTACGAAATAGATCGCCCGTTTCCACTGAGAAGTAGAATTGAACAACTATTTTAAATAGATAAGGTAGCAAAAATAAAGATTTATAGAGTTTTTGACAGGTAAATCAGAATAAAGAATAATTACTTCCCTAAAAGATAGAAGAAACAGAAGTGATTTAATCCAATTTTTCAAATTTTACTATGGTTTTTAATACTGTTTTTTTTATCAACTCTTCTTCTATCAATGAACTCAAAAACCATCTAGATCAATAATTTAGTAACCAAAGCGTCACCTGCAATGAACAAGAGTGAAATTTCACTGGGCGTTATGACCTAAAATTCATTACAATAACATCATTCATCTATTCAGACATTTTAATAGTTTGAAATTATATAAATGACAAAAGTAGATAGCATAGACGAATTACTACTGTTTTACGACTTCCCAAGCTTTGCTTAGAGTAGCTTATAATTATTGTTATTATTATCAATTCAAAGATAAAAAAAGCTAAGTCTTTTTTTGCTAAAATCACCGAGTATTTTATTTTGCTAACTAAATGAACTTGTTTTCAATTAATTTATTATCTGAAATATTTTTTTAATTTTATATTTTTTTATCAAACAATGTAATTAAATTGATATTTGCCTGAAGTCATTTTATTAATAAATAATAAAAATTTGACCAATATTACAACGCATTGTATTAACGCAATAAATTTTTGCTCAACCCACTTAAGACCACTAATTGTCTGTTTTGTTTTATTATTTTATTTTTTCCATTGATATAGGTCATTGTTAATAGTTAATTTTAATATAATATTCATATTTTAATATTAAATTCATTTTTGTTCAACTTCAATTATTTTAAATTAGAATTTTTTCGAATAAAAGTCAAATATTGAACTTTATAGCTTTTTTCTAACTTTGGACAAAAAAAACATCCTAAAATCTAATGCCATTTTATTTTTGATTCTAAATTATCAGTTTTGGTCAAAGTTAATTGTTTTAAAAATTTTAATTTATTATTCAAAAAGTGATAATTTCGTAAGTTTCTTTGGGCAAGGAAAAATAAAATCGATATAAAAAATTATTTTTATTCTGTTCTTTTTTTATAATCCTGAAATTTATTTAATTGATACATTAAATTAATTATTAGCATTTTTATTTTGGCAAATTTCTAATGCTAATCACAAATCAAATATTTTATGTTTAATTGATTTAAAAAGAAAATTAAAAACAGTTCTTTCCTCTGGTATAATGAGAAGAAAAAAAAACTAGTTATTTCAAGCTTTCAAAAAAACCCTAGCAAATCTTTGACTGAAATTATTTTTTAAATTTTTGTTTGCGTTTGTTTAGGTTAGACAACCGAAATTTTATGCTCAAGTCATTAAAACCACAAAAATTTAAGCATCAAGTAAAATTCACCTAAATCATAACCAAAATATTTACAAAAAAAAGAAATTTTTTTCAAATACAATTTCTAAATTTGAAAAAATGACCAACTTCTCTAATTGATAAAAAAATCTTAAATTTTCACAACAAAAAATTACAACTTACCCGAATAAGTTCGTCTATCCGAGTATTTTTTGTTTCGATTGCCGAAGCCGAATCGATCATTTGGTTAGTAGTGATATCAGTCTTAATTGAGAAAAAAAATTAATAAAAAAAAAAAAAAAAATATTGTATTTTTTAAAACTAACCTGTACAGATTTAGTAGATTTAATGACAATAGAGTTGATCGAGTTGGGGTTGGTGCATGTGGTTGTAGTGACGTTGCTCGTGGTTATATAATTAACAATATTTGGTGGATAGGAAAGATTCGAGTTGGAGCCAGAGTCGGAGCCGAGTCCACCAATGCTTGCGCTGCCGCCCGTCAACTGATTCATGTTCATATTACCGGTCTGAGATGCCATGGCACCGAAATTGGCGGCCGATATGTAATTGACCGGCGAGGCCAGATTCGGATGGTGGGTATGCTTTGGCGACGAAGCAATGTAGTTCATTTGCTGCTGCTGCTGCTGTTGCTGCTGCTGCTGGACGTAGTTGTTATTGTTTGAATTAGTTGTTGAGCTAAAGTGCAGTGGTGAGGGTGATTGCGAATGTTGCTGTTGTTGATTATGAATGGAGTTTGTGTACATTTGCTGATTGCTGGCGTTAGATTGGCCATTTTGGTTCTGATAAGGCTTACCGGGACTGTTGTTCATTTGAAGTTGTTTTTTGATGGTCTGTGAGGTGGTCGTTTGCATTTGATTGTTGAAATCCCATTTGAAGTTCTTGTTCGGAATGTCAGCGTTTTGGCTGACTGTCGATTGGAGTTGGCTGGCTGCGTGGAGACTGGCGTTTTGTTCGTTATTTTTTCTTTTTCGCTTGCGTTCTTTGGTCGCCGAGCCGTTGTTTACATTTGGTGGTTGGTTCGACGACGGAGTCAGCGGCGTTTCACCGGTTTTGTTTGAGTTTTGATTCATTGAAAACGTCATCCCCTGTGGATGCTGCTGCTGTTGTTGCTGTTGCACTGGCGTATTTACATTCATCGACGGTATGTACATTTTTTCCGGTGTGTTGCTCTATTAGAATAAAATAAATTAAATCTAAAAAGTGGGGCAAAATTTTATTTTAACTTTAGCTCTTCTTACATGATCTATTGATAGATTGATTTCGGCTTTTTGATCGTCAAGTGTATTACTTTGATTGGAAAAATCTTGCGATACACTCTATGTTACAAACAAAAAATAATTTAAAACAAAAATAAAACAAATATAATTTTGAATTTTTTATTTATAAAATTTAAAAAAAATTCAACCAACTTTTTGTGGCGCAAAACGAGACTCGAGCATTTCTAATTTGCGTAATTGTTGTTCTTTATAAATAAAAAGAGGAGAGTTTAATTTTTGTCTTTTAATATTCAGAAAAATAAAAAGTATTTTTTTATAGCTTTTAATGAGCTACTGCCAGCTTATATAATTCAAACAAATAAGACACTAAAAATTACCTTAGTTTTTCTTTTCGTTTTTTTTTTCTTGTTTTATTTTGTTTCAAGATTTAATTAAAAATGTTAATTTAGATAAATTTCAACTATGAATAAATTAATTCTCAATTTGTTTGATTTAAATAGAAGAGCAAAAAAATATAATAATTTTATTAATATTACATTATGATGACGCTCGTAGCTAAAATTATACCAAATATTCTAACTTAGTTTTCGTCTTAAGTCGAAAGAAAAATCAATTTTTTTTTTATTTCATATTCAAAAAAAATTTTTTTATTTGAAAAAAAAAATAATTTTTTTAATGAAAAAAAAAATTCTAATGTCAATATGCTCAATAAAGGAAAAAAAATTGTTTTTTAACTAAATTTAATTAACATGTGCAATTGGAAAAAGAAATCGCTTAAAAACCTCTATTTGCTTATCAGAGACAATCTAATGTAATTTTGTGTCTCAAATGCATAAAATTATAATAAACCAGAATCATTAACTTAAATGGCAAATACCTGTTTTAAAGGACTGTTGAAGAATGATTGTTGAGTTGGAAGGCAGCTCCTGCTGAAGCATGTTATTGGACGACAGCTTGTAATTGGGGTTCAATTGATTGGCAATAATGTGGTGTTGGTTGAGGGCGTTGGTCGACGACGACGACGACAAAACTAAATTGCTTGGATGATGAAGCTGCTGAGCCTGCTGCTGCTGCTGTTGCTGCGATTGCTGTTGATTCGATGCACTAGTATTTGTTGTTGTCCCACCATGCATCATCATCATCATTATAGACTTTTTTGAAGGATATTCAAAAAAAACTGTTCTCTCTTCTCTCTATTTTCTATTTTAGCAACTAGACAAAAAATTAAAAATTTATTTTTATTTGAGGTTGGAGTCGAATATGAAAAAAAATTAGAAAACGGGACAAGTATCCTAGGCACAAATGCTAATAAACTATCAACTCACCCACACTTGCACACACATACACACGCATACAAATACTTTCAAACTATGTGCTCTCGTTTAATTAGAAATTATTTTGAAATTTAGAAATAAAGAAATTCAGCTCGTATGCTTGATAGTGAGAGTGTGTGTGTGTGTGTGCGTTGTGTGTGTTTAGTGAAACCAATAGTTTGGTTGGCAATCGGTCCTGCTCAATTCAAATGACAGACTTAATTCGCATTTTATGAGGAATCAATTTTGTTTCAATTAAGTTACAAAAAAAAAGAAAGAAAAGATTTTTTTCTCTCTTCTGAGAAACCTACATAAATTAATCGCTTTCTTTTCGTATTAATTTGTTTCGTTGCTTCAAATTTGAATATTTTCTCTTTTTTTTGTTGCTGGTGCTTAAATTGCGAATATTTAATTTAATTTTGTTTTCGTTCTTCATTTGAAAAAAAAATAAAAAACTCTTTGCTTTGTCTTGGAAAGATTGATTAAAAAATTTACTGATTCATCGAGAGGTTTTGAGCATAATAGAACAAAAGGCAGAAATTTACTAACAATTCGTGCCAATCAATTCAAGTCAATTAAGATCTTGTCGGAATCTTAATTTTAAAAGTGACCATTAGTTAGTCTTAAGCTGCTTGGCCCAAAATTTGAATTTAATTTTTGTTACTGTTTATTAAGTAATGTTTTAAATAATCACTTTTTTAATTGATTGAATTCTAAAACTTGAGATTCGAAATTTTTAGTTTTTTTTTTTTTTGATGAAATATTAGCTTGCAAAAAAATGAGATTTTTATGCTAATAATTAATATCGATAAAAAAAAACTAAGCGTTTTTAAGTCAAATTTGTGTTGAACCTAATTTTTCTTTATATATAAATATATATTACCATATTTGTTCGAAAGTGATTCTAAATAAAAACTAATAGCGAAGCTTATCAATTTAAGAACATAGTCTTAGGCATAATTTTTCTAAATAAGAACAAGGAAGTTCATGAATTATAGTTTGAGAATCTAATTTCTGAGAAAAAAATTTAATTCATAAGAACACTAGTAAAAAATAAATAATTGAGTCTTGAAAAAAAGTGCACTTTGACCAAATGACCAAAGTTCAATTCATCAAAAAAAAATAAATATCCAATGTTATTAAATTTTCAAAAAAAAAATTGTCTGCTAAACAACTTTTGCAAAATAGTTCTTTCTTCTCAATATTAATTTGAATAAAATTATTGTCATTTATATCAACACTTGTGAATATGTAGAAATATTGAATCAAGCGCTTAGGAACCTATTGACCTAAATTTTAAATATAAGTCAAACGAATTTTTAAGCTTTTTATTTTCTACGTGTTTAAATGCCTCATTTATTATGATATTTTTGACTAGAGAAAACATAGGCACCACAATTTGAATAATATGCCATATTATTAGAAATTAATTTTTCTTCTTAAAACTATTAAAAAAGTTAGCCTAAATTTTAAATGAAAAATAATTCAAAAAAATATTCGGTTATGTCACATATGTGATATAACTGAAATGTGACATAAATAAATTTAAAATCACCTGGTTACAAGAAAATGCCGTATGGTTGATCGTAAATAATTGAAAACAATTTAAAAGTAGCGATTCTGAGATTTTTATTTAGCGCCGATAACCAAACTAAGCCTAAATACATAATTTTGACATTTGTCTCTAATGATAATGAATATACGATGAAAAAAATAAAAATAAGTTGATCAATAAAAATATCCAGCATTTAAGTTAGATAAGGCTTAAATAGTAAATAAATGCTTTTCGAGTTCTACATAATTTAATGAACAAATTCTATCAACACTTTAAAAAAAAATAAATAATTTTCTACTTTTGACGGGTCCCAAATTGCAACAAAATTATAATTTGTGTCATTGGCACAATAAGTTTATCGGTGACAATCATGGATTTAAAAAATGATAATTTCATATTTTTCGAATTAGATCTACATGAGCAAGCGATCCAATTTCCTTATCATCAAACAAAAAAAAATATATTCGGTTTAAATTATGCTCATTTGGAAACAATGTTAATATCTTATTCACTCTAGTCTATTTGATTCGTGTGTTACTAATTCCACCGTAAATATATTTATATTTAAATAAACTTTTAAACTATTTCTAAAATAATTTTACACATAGGCAAAATCTCACTTACAACAAAATTTTCTTAACTCTAAAGACTTGTTTTTGAGCTTTATTGATAATTTACTAATTCGACAAAAATTAAAATTTTAAAATTGAATTACAATATTTTACTATGAAATGGTCAATGCATCAACTTTTTGTCTTAAAAAAAATTAGCTCATACTCTGGCTTAGGTAAAGGAAAATATGGAAAAATTATTCAGCTTTTGTTAAATAAAGAGTAAAAATTGATTTTGGATTTTTTTAGATTATTTAATAAGTTTAAATACTTCCTGATTTGAAAAAAAAGCATTTAAAAAGCCTAAGGAAGGAATATATCTAAATCGCTTTTTTTTTAATAGATATAGCAGCATGTATGTACGAGTTGACTAAATTTTGATTATTTCTAATCAGTTCTAAAAAAATATTAATGGCAAATATTAAAAAAATTATTTATTTTTGAATTTAAATTTTTTTATCCTCAAAATATTTGTATTGAGTCTTTTTTACAATTAAAGAAATAGTTTTTATATTATGATTAAGAGTCAACAATTGTTTCTTTTTTTTCATTTTAAATTTAATAATTATTAAAAGATTGTCTCCCAATTTTAGGCCAAGTCTAAAAAATTGAAACAACGACAATAATTTAGTTATACATAGTTATATCCGACATTGAATTAATTTTGAAAAAAAAATAATAATTGTTATTATTATATAGTTTGAAAGGTGTAAACTCCAATTTTTATCATAATACATAATCAAATATTTATAAATAATTCTTAATATTACAAAATTTTTAAAAAAATCATGTGATTCTCTCTTATCTTTTTAGTTTCGTTTGCATTCTATTGAGTTCGACTTGTATCATAGGCTTTTTTTCAAATAACAAATTAAATTAAATTGATTAGCTCATTAAAATCATAAAAAAATTTTGGAAAATTTTTAATAGGGTTTTTAAGACTATCATAAGAATTTAAATAATAATATGTCCACTTACTGGAAATGCGAAGATTTAGAAAAAATAACAACTTATCAACAACTGCCTCGAGATACTAATCTAAGTGCTATTTGCCGAATATATAGGCTTACAATTATTATAATTTTATTAAGTTAATTAAAAATTTTCTATGACGAGTGCGTTTAGTTTTCGTTTAAATTTTTTGTTTTGCTATAAAAAAACAACATTTCTTAGATATACAAATCAATATTTAATTTATGAAACTAAACATATCTAAACTTAACCTCTGAATAGCTAACTCACAATTTAACCTGCCATTTTATCTCACTAACCATTAAATTTTTTGTTGTGAAAAATTCTACTTACACTCAACTAAATAAACTTTTTCAAAATATATCTAAATGATCTTACCTTGGCTAAAGGAAAAAAAATTTAAAGCTTTTGACAACTAAATCCTCTGTACAGTTTGATTCAGTTGACAAAGAACTCTTTAGTGCTTGATCACCCGTAAAACTTACATTCGCGCTTGATTGCCAGTACTAAAAAAAAAACATATTTCTCTAGGCCAAATGTTTTTAGCTAATTTTTCTTACAAATTTTTACTTTTGAAATGCTTGTCCTTAAAAAAATTGATAAAAAAATATTAAAAATAAAATATTGAATTTTATCTAGAGAATCGATATTCTTTCACACTCTCTTGATTTAGAAAGACAAGCATGGATAGTAGCATGAAAAAAGTTGCTAGATGCTAGCTGCTAGTTGTAAATATGACTGCAATAAAATCAACAAAACTAAAAACTAATATGGCTGTCATTAAATTAAAAATTTTCGAACAGAACACAAACTTTAATCTGTAAATAATTTTAAACAATAGTAAATTTTTAATATATATAAAAAAAGAAAGCGAATAATTTTGAAAATAATTGGCATATTTAATTCTCTTTTTGTCTATAGAGAAAAAATCGGCTCGCTATTCGAGCACTGGCATTAATCAAAACAGACTGGAATGAATCGTCACCAGAGATTGATTCCTTGTAATTTAATATATCAATCGAAATTTTACTTTTTTTCTTTTTTTTTCTTTCTTTATTTGCTCTCTCTCTTTTTCTCTTTCAGTTACTTGCGATCTAATTCTGTATAAACTAAATTTTATTAGTTTATCATCTAACAACACAACAACCAAAAAACGAAAATTCCTTCAACACTATTAACAAAATAAAACTAGCAATACTAAAATTCTAATCATAATGAATGTCGAGATGCGATGATTCTCAATCAAAAAATAAAAAGAAACATAATTATTTTAATTTTTTATTTATATTAATTTTGTAATTAATTGTTTTGGCCAATGATAATGTATGCGAATTAGTAAAGCTCGACGAATTTACCCCGCTGAATTTCTGCTCTCTTCAAGTATCATAATTCGATTGAAAATAAATCCTATCAATATTTTTATTTCTTTCAAAACATATCCCCTAAATTATAATTTAACATATGATTTCTATTGTCATTAGCTCTCTTCAGCTAATTTGAAAAAGAAAAAAAATTTTCAACTCATACCACTACTAGTCCAAATATTTCACCAAAAAAAAAATAATCATATTTGTTTTCTTGCTGACAAAACATAATATAATTTTTGAAGAATTTTTAAATATGACAATTTTACGCTATCAAGGATAATGCAATGTTTTATCTTTAATCTAAAAATTGCTGCTTATAATATAAATCTACTATTATAATTATAAATTTTTTTCCCATCTATTTCGCAGATGTAAAATTAAAAAAAAAGCACTTACATTACTTGGCCAATTTAAATGCTAGTTTGGCAATATTAAATAACCCAAAGCTGACTTGATTTACAATGTATGTAGTGTTGATAGTACTATCTAGTTTAAAGCTAAATAAATAATAAATCTATATTCAATAATTTTTTAATAACAAAAATAATTAAAGAAATGAATAGAACGAACTTTTGCCTATCGAAAAAGATAAAAAAAGAAGTATGCTAAGATTTACCAAGCTTGATTTAATAAAAAAATTTTGCTTAGCTGTAGCATTTAACTTAACATATTTAAACATTTAATTTAGAAAAGATAACATTCATCGTTTGCTCTTGTGGAGAAAAATAAAAAATTTAAATTTTACTTAAAACTAAGGAGCAGCATACCTGAAAATTTTTGTTGTCTAAAAATTAAAATTGATTCACGTTTGGTAAGCTAAAACATGAAAAAAAAAGTAAAGAATAACTTAGGTTACAAAGCCTAAGCGGAAAATACGCTGTTTATAATTTTGCCAAGTGTTGCCAATAAAAACACAAATTAAGCAAGTAACTAAACGAGTTCGATTATGCGTTTTCTTCATTTATTACAAAATAAAAAAAAATTTAAACAGTTTTTCTTTTATTTGATCAAAAATTAAACGCAAATCTTTAAAATATCTAGTATCATTATAATTTATGTATTTTGTGTCTAATCAGTTAATCGAAACAGAATCCATAATTGATTAAAACAAAATGTAATTTTCTATAAGTTTAGTCGGTGATATGCTTACATAAGCCATGCTAAAATTTCATTTTAATTTAAAATAATTATTCAACTTCATTTTTTTTATCAGCCTTTTTTTTAACGTGTTGCTAAAATATTTAAAAAAAAAACATCATAAATCCAAGTGAATTACAAAAAAATAATTAATGTTAAACTCACAATACAAAACTTATTATTCAGTTTATTACACTCACACTCAAAAAAATTTTATTTTTCCTCAGAACAAAATCTAAACCCCAACAAAAATTGGAACAAAATTTTGACCGAATTTTTTTTTTTCAAAAATCTTAAAACTCTTCAAACATTTTTGCTCTAAGGCTGGAAATTTTGAATTTCACAAATTGTTGTCTAAAACTACACGAAAATATTATGTTTTTCTATTGATTTATTTAATTTAAACATCTCTATTAAACAAGTCTGCTTTAATATTAGAATTAGCTGAAACAATTTGGTAGTCAAGACACAAAATTTAAAGAAATATTTCTTAACTGTTTAAATGAATTGAGAGAATTCGTGTTGTAATTTAAATAGCAATTTAAACCCTTCTTTTAAATTGTATGTTCGTAATTCAGGTCAAAAAACTTTAAGACTCGGTAAGGTAAATTAAAAAAAATTTAGTAATCATAAAATGATTAGTAATTATAATAATCACGGCTTTATTCATAACATAAAGTTCTTGTTTTGCCTCTTCAGCTCAAATTTGATTTAAATCAATTTTAATGCCACTTTTCTATTAGACTTTACCAAAATTTGACTCATTCAAAATTCTCAATTTAACAATAAATTTGCTTTTCTCTCTCTCTTTTTTTTAAATTTAGTTTAATTTTCAAAAAAGATGAAAAAACATATAAAACAAATATTCTCTGATGGAATTTTTTGAGATATTTGTCAAGAATAATTTACATAAAAGACTGATTTTTGAATCAAAATGAGATTCGGAAGAGAGCAATTGACTAAATAAATTAAAATTCACAGCTTGAGGAAACCATGGTTATGAGGACTAGGATATTTTAATATTCTACAAAAGACTATCTTTGATCAAAAAAAAAAGTTGTTTAAAATATCTCAGAAATAAAGAGTAAAATATCAAAAATTTTTAGTAGAGATTTTCATTAAAACTAAGGTGCTCTAATTAGACGAACTTAGTATTTTACTAAAAATTAATACAAAACTGAGAGAAGAAGAAAAAAAATCATAATTTAACAATTGATAAAAGAAACTAAAAATATTTATTTAAACAAATTGAGGATAGCCCTCTTCAAGCCAAAATAACTTATTTAAAATATTTGTATTTGCGTTAGGTCATGTTCGCTCTAGGTCTCAGACTGTAGTAAGAAAAAGATGATTTTATTTCGAATATCTAAAATTAAAATTTACCGAAATCATAATCCATACGCATTAAATCTAAATATAAAATTGAACCAAAATTATGCTGACCTAAAGGTTATGAAACTTTTGCCTTTTAAATTTTAAATTCATAAAAAAAAAACTTCAAAATTTATTTAAAATGTCCCAGCAAAGGCAAATTAAAATTTTAGACGGAGGTCTAAGTACTGAACTTGTTAGATTGGGATTCAATCCTGCAGTATATTTGTTGCGAAAAGATTTAAAACAAAATAAAAAATAAATATTCAATAATCAAGAACACTAGGCTATGGACTGGAAAATCAATTTTGGATCGACCAGATCTTTTAAAGCAAGCTCATCTGAAGTAATAATAAAATTTAAATTTTTTATTTTTATTTTAAAATTTTTTAGTTTTATTAAAAGCGGAGCTGAAGTTATCACAACCGCGTCTTATCAACTGAGCATTGAACTTATAAAGCAAGAGTTAAAATGCTCCGAGCTGGAGGCGAAAAATTTGATAAAAAAATCTGTCCAAATAGTTAGAGAAGCAATCAACGAAGCAAATGGTAAATTATAATTAAGAAAATTATATATGATTTTAAATTCGTTAAATAATTAAAAATTAAGAGCAAAATGTTTTGATAGCAGGCTCTGTAGGCCCATATGGAGCATGTCTTTGTGATGGCTCTGAATTTAGAGGAGACTATGTTCACAATCTTACCGAAGAAGTAATTTTCGGCAGAAAAATTATTTCAGCATTTAGGGAAAATTTTTTTTTTAGTTTTTAGTTGAATGGCATAGACCTAGACTTGAATATCTTTTAGAAGAAAAGGTCGACTTGATTGCAATTGAAACTATACCTTCAATTAAAGAGGCCAGTGCAATTTTAGCACTGATTTCAAATTATCCAAATGTTAAAGCTTGGCTATCATTTTCATGCAAAGATGAATCCGAGTTATGCATCGGAGATAAGTTTAGCAATGCTTATCGTCTGTTTGAAAATAATCAACAATTAATAGCCATTGGAATTAATTGCACTCTTCCAAATGATATAACAGGTCTTCTTGAGTCTGTTCTGAAGGAAAATAAAGCTAGTAAGCCCTTTATAGTCTATCCGAACGATGCCAAAAGATGGAATGAAAAGTATTCAAAGTAAATTTGAAAAAAATTGAGCAAATTTGACAAATAATGTTCTCTTTTAGATATCTTAGTGATGATGGTGAGGATCCAATTGAACCAGTGTTAGAGGCTGTACCAAAATGGATTGAGTTGGGTGCAGAATACATCGGAGGTTGTTGCAATATAGATTCAAAAAATTTGAGACAAATTAAAGATTTAATTAAAAAATCCTAAAATTAATAATGAATAAAAATTTTTTTGAAGTAAAGTTTTTAATGATTAATCTTCTTTTTTATTTTCGATTTCCATGGGTACTAATTTATTTTTAAAAATTCTAAAAATTTAGAGCAGTTTTAATACGAAAAAATATTCATCGAGTCAATAATTTATTCTACATTTACCGACTAGAAAAAATGAGCATTGAAAATTCTAATGACATTGAGTTAAATTTAGACTTGAATTACATTAGTTGTTCAACAACAGCATTGATTAGGGAGTATTTGGCTCGGAAAGTAGCACAATTTTAATCTGACCAAGACAATTTTTTAAGAAATTTATTTATATTTTGAAAGGGTTTACGTAAAACTTTAGAAAAGTTTGACGAAGAAAATTCTGAAAAAACTTCTGAAAACATCAATAGCCGATCCAAACTGGTCGAATTTTTGAACATTCAAAACATATACGAAAAAAATAAAGTATCAAAATAATATTCTTTTTAAAAAGAAAAAAAACTTAATCAAAATTTTAATTTAGACTTTAAAAAGCTCGTTCAAAACAATTTTAGAGCTGTTGATAAGTTATCATTCGGAAAAATTTAATAATCAAACAAGGAATTTTGACAAAAAGATAGATTTTGAGATGGGCTCAAAAAAAAGCTTTATGGACAAGTCTGATATTAAAAAAAAAAGTAAAAATAAATTTTTTATTTACTAATAAAAAAAGTTATTTTTGTTAAGTGAATGATCTTAAAATTGATGATGCTGATGAAGGAGAGCTTACTGGAGGCAACGAAAAGAGAATTGATTCCAAAAAATTCAATGAAAAAGAGAGTGGGGTTCATAAAATTAGTAAAATTTCGAAGAGATCCAACAATATAAATGCACCGAATCTTGATTTTAATAAGAAAAAAACAGAATCAAAAAAAGATAATTTGGATTCTGAAGAAGATGACAATAAAGAAACGTTCAATTTTCAAAAATTTCTAGCAAAGCCTGATTCAAAAAGTCATTCTTCGTCAGACAATCTAAAAGAATTGAGTTCAACATCAGAATTTATAACAAAACCTATAGACTTTGAAACAGCCAAAGTAATAAATAAACAAGTTGAGGATGCATTTTTTATTTTTTTAGAATTTAAGAGATTTAATTTTCGGAAGCTTAAATCAAACGTTTAATGATGAATGGAAAATTCAAAATTTGAAATTTTGTGATTTTGCTAAGTTGAGATTTGGTTTGGTTCAAAAAAAAGGGGGTCCATGTGGTGTTCTAGCTGCCATCCAAAGTTATGTCCTGTTAGAACTAATATTTGGCAATGCTGATGACTCTCCTGTTGATTTAAATCTAATGTATAAAAATTTGAAAAATTCGATTTTTTTTAATTAAATAAATTTATTTTTAATTTAACTTTTAATTTAAGATTTAATCCCAACAAAGCTAATCGGCTAAAAGCTCTGGCTAAAGCTTTGGCAAAAATTTTTTGGAAATGTGGTAAAAACTCGCAAGCAGTGATTGCTAGTCCCACTTCAAAAGCCCATTTTCCGCCTAGTGGAAGGTATCGCAATGACGGATTTACCGAAACAGTAAATTCTTAATATTAAAAAGATAAAATTATTTTTTGTTATACTAAAATTTAGATTAATCTACTTAAATTTTCAAATTATAAAAACTTGGAGAATTATTTGATGAAAAACATAGAACTGTTTGAACAAGAGCGTACCTATGGATGTATAATGGTACTCTATTCAGCTATATTTTCTCGTACAGTTGATCAGTGAATAAAAAATTAAAAAATTTTAAAGAAAATTTATTTATTTTATTTTATTTTTAGGATAAAAAAAGATATGGACGATGTTAATAACAAATTGATGGGTAAACATGGCTATTGTTCAATTGAGATGGTAAATTTGTTAATCCATGGCAAAGCTGTTTCAAATGTTTTTAATGATTCGGCAATGGTTGATCAATTGGAACTTAGAGGTCCAGA